>CM061266.1:65347500-65947500 GCA_030848825.1 Tadarida brasiliensis
GACATAAGTTGAGAAAAAATTAGTAAATTTCTTGGCAACAAGAAATTAGTAATGGCAATCATAGTAGGTAACATTTTCCACAATCTCATTTGCTTAATAAACCAAACCAGATTTGTTTTGGGTAATGATTCAGTACTGGAATAAGAAATTAATGCTCTAATTATGAAAAAAAAATCTTTGCAAACACCTTGTTTGACATTAATTTGGTGGAGTTGGAGGTGGCAGGGAGAGCTATAGAGTGAACACCTTTAGAATAAGGACCTTCATCTTCTGGACAATTAGTGTTTGAAAGTTGAATCCAGAGTAGAGGGAGGAAAAGAGGGAGGGAGGTGAAAGAACCTGAGTGGAAGGAAGAGACTGAGATTTCTTAAGCAGCCATTATGTGCCAGCAGTGCACAGCGCACATCATGTGTGCATGTGTATTATACAAGATGAACAGAGATATCGTAGGTCTTTGGAGTCCAGTTTGCAACATGAAAATAAAGGACAGAAATCGAAGACAAATCAAAAGACAATTTCCTAATACAAGTCTTAAGCTACTTCTATAATTTAGAATATTGGTCTGGATAGACTAAATCTTTTGTACTTTTATCTCGCTCTGCAATTCTCACAGAGTCTGTGAGTACATGAACCTCTTCACCATTTGTTTGGCAACATATTTTCCCTGATGTTAAGAGGAGAATTCTGGCTTATTGTATTATTATAAATGATTGATCCGGAGTAACATTATAGAACATGGATGTGTTAAAGGAATAATGTATTTGAGTACACAAAGGCACTGAATAGTTCCTATATTTTCTTTCTGTTTCTCTATTTCTCGCTTTCTTCCCCTTCCTTGGAGTTCTTATGTTCCCAGTAAATGAAAACTAGAGAAAATGCTTTTCATTTCATTCCCTTTACTATGTTTATCACATTATTATCACCAAATTCGATCTTTTGTAACTATTTGGTAATTCTTTTTTCATATTATAATATAAATGTACTTCCCTAATCTGGACAAGTTCAAAAATACCCAAACTACAACCGGCAGAAATGGAATTATGAATATGATGTCCACATTTATAGTTCCTCGTGTATCCTTCTTCCTGCGTTACAGGTCCCGGGAGGACATGCACAAGCAAAGGCTGTGGTGGGAGCTCATTTCTGAGGTGACGTTCATTTCTAATAAACTTATCATTACAAGATATAGAGTCTTATGTAAATTAAACATTCCCCAAATGTTATCTGACCATTTCCCCAAAACAAGCTTTGCCCACTCTATTTTGGGTAGACTCAGGTTAGATATACTTTTTTTTCTAAATCATACACATTGTTTGGATATGTAAATTAAAATTAATAATTGCTGGCTATTAACTGTAAACTTTGAATTTCGGGAAAAAAAAATTCTAGATTTCTTTTTTTGCCTGAACGGACTTTGCCCTTATTAACTGCTTCCTATGCAAAGTGACCATGCTCACGGCGCCGACAGCCACAGAACCTCTTGGGGCTGCACAGGCTACAATAAATGAAAAGCTCTTTCAGATTGAATTTTAGTTGTGTATTGTTATTTGCCTTAGAATCCATTTATTAGCCCAGAGATAATGTGACAGTTGACTCTTACAGTAACACAGTACTCATTAGCTAGCTTGACAGGGAGGTGCCAACATCCGCTGGAGATTGTATTTTATTAATCTTCATGGCTCATTTGGAAGCCTGGCTGGCTATCTTGTAATGTGTCCTCATGCTGATTGGGACAGGGAGGTGTAGCTAAGCTTATGACTGAAGACTATAAACTTGCACGATAAGATCTTTCCTTTTCTTTGACCTGAAATGCAGGAATCCAGTCCATCCTAAGTGGGGTGCTATCAGTGAAAATTTCCTTCCTAAGACTAACATTCCTTCTAGATGCTAAGGACGGTTTGAATTTAAATCTGCTCAGTGCTTGGTTGATAGGTTGAATTAAATTTTTTTTTAAATCCTCACCCAAGGATATTTTCCCATTTATCTTCAGATAGAGTGGGAGGGGAAGAGAGAGAGAGAGAGAGAGAGAGAGAGAGAGAGAGAGAGAGAGAGAGAGAGAAGAAACACCGATGTGAGAAAGACACATGGTTTGGCTGCCTCCCACATGAACCCAACCAGGGCCAGGGACCGAACCGAAACCGAGGTACGTACCCTTGACCAGAATCAAACCCAAGACTCTTTGGTCCTCAGGCTGGTGCTCTAAGCACTGAGTCAAACTGGCCATGGCAGATTGAATGAAATTTAAGGTGAATGTTGGAAGGCCTTGAAATAGTATAATTCGTGGTTTTATCTCTGTTTCCTCATATTTTTTTGTGTGGTGATAGAAATAGTCTTCAGAGTTGATATGGATTTTGATCAAACTTACTAAATTTGTGTACATCATAGTCTTTGGGTCCTTGAAAAATTTAGCTTGTGTTTGAACAAGCTCGATCAACATCATGACTCACAGCTTCCAATGTTCTTGTTCTGTTGACTTTTTGTTTCAGTTCAATTTTTGTTGTGAATGTGTTTGTTTGGGATTTTATTGGGTTCTTTCCCAATCATACAGAAATCTCTTATAAGGTGGATGCTTATTTTCAAAAAAGATTTTGAAAATAAATAGTTTGCAAGAAGGTTGAAAATTTCCAAATTATCACACTTTGGTGACTTTCTAGACAAATAAGCTATTATTTGGTGTTTAAACCTCTACATATATTCTCCGCAGTCTGTATTTCTAAAAGAGTTTTCACTTATTTCTTACCAATTCAAGAGTGTTTTACTCCATATTAAATGAAAATAGATTCGATGTGGATGTTTTCTTTGGCACGACGCTAATAAGGCTAATCAAGATGAGATTCCAACCCTTAAAAAAATGAAATCAACATGTGGTTTAATTCTCACGACTAATACTACCCTGAAAGACTGTTAAGCTTCTGATAGAAAACAATAAAAAACAAGGAAATTCACTGTTAAAACGGCAGCATACCATATGTCCTTTAATACCTAATTACAACAGGGGCACAATAAGAAAGTCATTAAACCTGCACCCTCTTGTGCATAGGTATCTGAGGACATATGGTGCATTCCAACCATTAGTATGAGTTTGATTGCATCTGCGATTTTCTGTTACAACTTGGACTGTATTTTCCAGAAGAAAATGTTGGTACACATATTGGTCATTGAGAGGAACTGCCAACAACGAGACATGGGACCATTTTTAATCCTCCAGAGAGAGGTGATTATACATTGCATAAAGGCCTACGAATAACCATGTATTATCTTCTGACTTTCAATGTCTTCTGATGCCTTATTTTTCTCATTGAAAATTTCTCACTCAAGCACATTATTTTTACTTGCCAGATAGGGGAATTTTATCGGAGACCTTGCAAAATATGGATTTCTCACTGAATATTGCCTATAATATTGTAAATTTACATGCCTGCATATAAAAATTATAGGTGATGAAGGGGAGCACCATGTCTATATATCCTCTTTCTCATAGAGAGGACTTAATATTCAAAATTGGTGATTTTTTTTTTAGGGTATGGTTTCAAAGTTCTATCTATCTATCTTCTTCCTTCCTTTCTCTCTCTCTCTCTCTCTCTCTCTCTCTCTCTCTCTCTCTCTCTCTCTGTCTCTCTCTCATCTACCTATCTACAAACACACACACACATTTTGAAGGAAAGTACCAGGTATGGAAGATCAAGGATTAGTAGAATGAAGGCACCAGGTCTCAGCCACCATCTCCATATCTCAAACACCTAACTTGTAGTATCACAGTCATACCACAACAGCCACACTTCCAGTAGCTCAGTCACACAGGTGCTTGACACGTTTCTATGCATTATGTACATTACTGGATTTGAATTTGATTCATGTGGTTTTTTGGTATTTCATTCATTCAACTGTTCACTCTTGCATATGTCGAATATGCATTGAGCACCTGCTATTTGCTTTGAGCTATTTAAAGTGCTTAGACTACAACAGTGTAAAAAACAAGCAGGACCTCACCAACCATATATTTTAGTGGAGGGAAACAATGAGACACATATAAATACAGTTTTTCAAATGATGATAAATGCTGTGAAGAAAAACAAAGCAATGAAGGGAGTAAGAGTAGAGTGTACCAGGGAGTATGGGTAAGGGTTTAGTTGCTTCTTTGCTCATAAGCCGTGTGATGATTAGAGCGCAGGGTGAGTAACTGGCTGGGAGTCCTGGGCTTCATATTACCAATGGGATCAGCGATGAAGTGCTGAGATTCATCGTGGTGATCTCTAGGCAGATAGTAGATAGGAAGATGATGGTGGGTGTTGGCGATTAAAGGGAAAAAGTCTTGCCATGTCCCTGGAGTTTTGAGTCCCATCTTCCACTTTTTGAAGGGGATGACCTTCTCTGGAGCTCCTGGAGAATCTGGGCTCTCGCTCCTCCCCTTAGAGTTGTGGAAGGTGGAACAGGCTTGGGGACTCTTTTGTACTGTTTAAAGCTGTATTGACCCAGAACTAGATAAGAGACTTCACATAGACAAAAATCTTGAGGCTATTCACTACTTTTCAGGTTTGTTGCTAAGTATGTTTTCAGTATAGCTGGAAAATCTTCATTTATTTACAAAACTTAAAAAAATTCTGAAAAGTTTCATGTTTAATAAAGTCTTAGTAATTGAAAATGCTGTAGTGTGTTAAAAATTTATCCTGGAACACAATAATGAATTGTTCAGGCTGGAAATATTACATATTGCCTTTGCTGTAAAATACTAGTTTTATCACTATTTACACGCATTACATTTGCTTAATTGGGACACGTGCTTTTTTCAAAGGAGTTCTACCATTTTGGTTTAAGGAACTCGACTCCTGCGGCTTGCTGCAGGTTAGGGACTGAAACCAGATTGGGGCCTCATCCTAAGCCCAGAACAGCCAGAATTCAGCTCCTTGAATTTAGGAATTTGATACAATAAATGATATGCAAAGAAGTGAAACTGGAACACATTTCATTACTCTTGAGTCTCATCTCGCCAAAAGCATTAAAGGACAACCTATTGGGACCATAACTGCAAGTTTAAAATATATGAACTATCTGATCACTAAAATATAGTTAAATTACTGTTTCAAGTTTTTTTAAGTGACCAAATTTTTATTTTTAATTAATTTGTTTTTGTTACAGATGTTTCTCCTTTTTCCCCGTTGACACCCTCCTCCCCATCCCCCCCACCCTATCCCCAGCTTTGTTGTCTGTGTCCATTGGTTATGCATTCATGCATATAAGTTCTGTGGTTTATCTTCCCCCCTCCCCAAACCCCCCTCCTCTGAGGTTTGTCAGTCTGTACCCCACTTCTATGTCTCTGGGTCAATTTTGTTCATCAGTTTGTTTAGTTCATTATATTCCACAAATAAGTGAGATCATGTGATACTTGTCTTTCTCTGCTTAAGCAACCAAATTTTGACAAGCATTAAAAGGGGTGTATTTTGCTAAACATTTGATGTGATTATAAATTGAGAAGTTTTGTAGTGTGTGTAGCTGAACATAGGTCATTGTTTCTTACTTTTGTTTAATGTAAGTGACTTTCCCAAACTGGTAATTACATCAAGGGCCGATCACACAGTATATCCTTGAGGCTGTGAAAATAGACTGAAATTCTTTTTCTCAGTTCTAAGCAGTTCCATGAGCAGAATAAAAACTAGTAAAATGAGAGTTCAGATTTGACATCAGAGGCCTCAATTTTCCACTGAACAGTCAGAGACACTGATCGAGCCACCTTTTCCCTAATTTTCCATGTATAGCTTTGTGAATATAATTTTGTCTACTTCCCAGGGCAGTCATCAGTTGGTTGGGGAAAATATTCAGTGACCTAGGACAAAAATACAAAAGTATTAATATTATTAACATAGTTAACTGAGGTGTTTACATATAGTCTACCTTGCACTGGTCACTGAACCGCCCACAGGGATTCCTGAGCACTTATGGGTGTGCCGCTTAAGGTATGATAGATAATCCGTCCTTCTCTGTTCTCGGGTCCTCTTCTATTATAAATACACATTGTCTCCTGACTTGACTGTGAGTGCTTCTGTGACAGGGACTCTTGTAACTATATATGGCCCATAATAAGGGTGAGGACAGATCTCTTTACACGGTAAATACTCAGTCAATGCTATTATGATCGATCTATTTGGAAAGATAATTATTTGTTGAGAAATTAAAATATTAATTTCTTTTGCCCTCTCTTCCATGTCAAGAATTTAACCAGAACATTTTATTTCCTTGCCTCAAGATCATTGTTTTTCAGAGCAGAAAACAGAATTTCCTTGAAGGTACTGCTAAACGGCTTCTCCTGCATCCAACCGATATTTACCAGTAGTTTTAGTTTTCAAAAGGCAAAGCTCCTGGAGGACATTATGATGACAGACTCCATCAGAGGAGACGAGAGGACAGAAAAATGCTCGGAGCAGGTGAGGTGGGAGCGGCTGCGTCTGGGTCGGAGAGGGAGTCCTTCCCCACGGGAAGCTGCGGCTCGCCCAGTTCTACCAGCCTCACAGCGAAGATACACAGCAGCAAGTCATCAGGGAGGCATTCCGTGTGATTTCTAAGTGAGATGAAAATGTTTGTAATGTCTTGGAAGGAGGATTATTCATTGGAGGATCCGACGACAAACTGATTTATAGACATTATGCAACATTAGATTTTGTCTTCTGTGTGGCTTCTTCAGACAGTGAACTGGGCACTTTAGATCCAACCCAAGTATTTGTGGAAACGTTAGACGAGTGGTCTGAAAATGTCTATGAACTGGATTTAATTTCCCATGCAGACAAGGTTCACAGCATTCTTTCAGAAATGGTGATGGGGGCAATGGTATTGGAGACCAGCAGGAATGAGATTGTTACATAAATTGATGCACAAAATAAACTGGAGGAATCTGAGGCTGGCGTAGCGGGATCTCCAGCCCGTGCTGTATCAGCTGTAAAGAATACGAATCTTCCTGAGATCCCAAGAAATATTAACATTGGTGACATCAGTATAAAAGTGCCAGACTGCCCTCTTTTATTTTATTTTATTTTTTTATCCTCACCTGAGGACATTTTTCCATTTTTTGTTCAGACAGAGTGGGAGGGAGAGAGAGGAAGAGAGAGAGAGAGAGAAACATCGACGTGAAAGGGACACATCGAGTGGCTGCCACCCGCACGACCAACCAGAGCCGGGGACAAACTGCAACCGAGGTACATGCCCCTAGTGGGAACAGAACCCGGGTCTCTCTGGACTGCAGGCTGACACTCTAACCGCTGAGCCAAACCGCAGACTGCCCTCTTTTAAATAAAACAATTTAAAAGGCCACTCCCAGGTAAAATCCAGGGGGGAAAGTCATCTAAATTTACCACACAGTTGTTTACCAAAAATAGAGGAAGAGAGTCTTAACTTTCGCTGTTGGATTTAAGTCAAGGCACTGTATAGAAGTTGTGTAAAATCAGTATGGCGGTTCAATGCCTTTTTCTTGGTCAGTGATTTTGAAGAAATTGAGTACTTCCAGTGTGATTTTTACCCCTTCTTTTCTAAACTGCACTCTGATGCCACCTAAGGCATGCCTCTATGTATTGGCTACAACAATATTTTGAAAGTGTTTGAAACATTTCTTTAAATTATGTACAACCCAAAAGGTTGGTGTTTTGTATGGATCACAAGCACAGCATTCCTTAATTCTTTCTGTTACTTGTCACAATTGTTATTTAAAGAATCAAGTAGGTATTGCATGAAAACATTATGACCTTTTCCTCTAGTTTAAATGAACTCCAAGGTAACTGGACTTCTAAAGCACCTTTCTGTTTGCCTGATATCTACTTCAGCAATATATATTTTTTACAACCCTCATACTCAACAAAGTAAATAAAAATATATTTTATCACTGTTAAAAAAAAAAAAAAAGAAAAAGAAAAAGAAAGAGTGTACCATACGTCTTCGGGCCCTCTGCGAGCTGCAGGACTCTGTGGGAAGGTTCATGGTGCGTTGCTGGAACTGGGCTCCTGGCACTGGGACTCCAGGCTCTGTAAGAATTCCTGTGCCCTATCAGCCAAGCACACATCCCTCCTACCCCCAATCAGGGACCGTCCAGGCTGAGACAATAGCAAAGAGTAACCAAAGATCTTGAAGGCTGGAAAACAGCCTTCACACAATGATTCTGTTTGCTGAAGATTCCTGGGGATCCCCATAACAAGTGGGTAACGAGGAAGACCCGAGAGTAAAACTAGAAAAGGCTTATCTAAAACATGGCCCCAAGACTATAGTTACCCAGACCAAGTGAAGGAGGAAGGTAGGTGCCATGAAAATGGAACAAAAATAAACCTCCCATAGGGAGATTTAGGGATTGAAGTCCAAATCCCTTTCTAGACTTTCTCTCCCACCCACCCCCTGATAACTCCCTACAATTCTTCTTCATTTTTATTTTTTTTATCCTCACCTGAGGACATTTTTTCATTTTTTGTTCAGATAGAGTGGGAGGGAGAGAGAGGAAGAGAGAGAGAGAGAAACATGGACGTGAAAGGGACACATCGAGTGGCTGCCACCCGCACGACCAACCAGGGCCGGGGACAAACTGCAACCAAGGTACATGCCCTTAGCGGGAACCAAACCCGGGTCTCTCTGGACCGCAGTCCGACGCTCTAACCGCTGAGCCAAACCGGCCAGGGCTACAATTCTTCTTTAGAGCATTGTTTGACCACCACAATCTGACCCTAACTTGTTCTTCAAGCCTTATCTTCAATTACACTCTTCCCACATTTGCCCAAATTCAAGTTTGTGTATTTTCCAACATGTTCCCATGTAAACTAAGATCTTTGAGTGACCACACTGGAATCATACTGCTTTGTACCTTGATGTCACCATGGTAAATCTGAATCAAGTGTCTTGACTACTTGACTAAGTTTTGTTTCCTATTTGAAAAAGAGTAAGTACAGCCCTGGCTGGTGTGGCTCAGTTGGTTGGAATGTTGTCCCAGAAGTTGGCATGTTCAATTCCCGGTGAGGGCACGTGCCCGGATTGAGGGTTCAGTCCCCGGTTGGGGTGTGTGTGGGAGGCAGCCGATTGATGTTTTTCTCTCATGTCTCTCTCTCTGAAATCAATTAAAAATGCTTTGAAAAAAGAGTAAGTGCAGATGTGGTGCAAAAGAGTAATATTTATCTTCATTTTTGAGATTATTAGTAATTCTAAAAATTTAATACCATTTTTGTAAAATGTAGGCATTTCATGAGTGGTCAGAGCAGGAGGAAACACTGGGAAGAAGTTGGGATAAACAGGTTGCTAGGCTGGCCTGCCACGCACTGCTTGACCAGCTTCTGTCTTCTGCTTCTCGCCCACACCTGCTCTCGTACTGAAGCATGAACCTTTCCAAAGGGGCTGGCAGCTGAAGCCCAAACAAGGTGAAAGATAACAGAGCTGGGGAAAAACTGATCAAAATTACCTAAGCTGTTATAGTCCCCAGGGCACATGATGGACACTGCCCAAGCTGGGTACTGCCTGCTGGGGTCTCTTGAAAGTCAGTATCTGTAATGGCTTTTGTGGCCTCATCTACCTGAAAAGAGGAAATTTTAAAACCTCTCTTCCCACACTCTAAACCTCCTAATATAAATGCAAGAACAGGACATACTGTGCTCCCTGGTGTACAGAAATAAGGGGCTATGCTTTATTTTTCTATTTTGGTCCCTAGTGAACTGAAATATAAGTGTGACATTCAGGAAGATTAGACCTCATAGTTCTTTGTGACTTTAAAAGACAACATAGCTCATTGCTTCTATTGCAAACATGGAAATATGTAAATTAGGTACTTGATTTCCCTTCAATTCTTCTTCAGTTTTTCTTAAAACATGCATTAGTCAGCCTGAGTAAAGAAATACATTGTATTGCATCTATAGGTGTAGCCATTTGAATGACTTTTGTTTAGTCAAGGAACTACCTTAAGAGATTATACTTTATTACCAGTGTAGACTTAAACAATTCAATTTCAGTGTACCTTATGAATTTACTATTGTTACTATGCTTGTTAGAACTAAGTTTTTTTGTTATTGTTGTTAATCCTCACCCGAGGATACTTTTCCATTGACTGGAATCCAACCTGCGACCCTTCGGTCAGCAGCCTGATGCTCTAACTACTGAGCCAAACCGGCCAGGGCATAGAACTAAGTTTTAAAAACTATTTAAAAATGAAGTTTTCATACAAGGTGAAACAGGTCACTGTGCAGATACACTTATCAATGATGTAGAGGAAAGTGACATATATAACACTTAAATCAGAAACATTTTGCAGACTTAATATGAATATACTGTTATATTACTCTTTAATTTTAAAATGAAGTTTGAGAAGAGCAGTTGGAGTCTAGGGACATGGGTTTGTTTCTTGACCTCATATAATAGCTACATAACCTTGGCCTCATCTCACCTTGCTTCTCTTAGCCTCAGTTTCCTTTTCTGCTAATTAAAAGATTAACACTAAGGTAATTTCAATGGTAGGTTTTATTACCATCCGTATTACTAATCATTGTATTTTTTTGAGGCCAAAACATTATTTTAAGGGGAACTTTTGACTAGTGGTTGGATATGGCATAGATAAAATTTAGTTTGCCATTTTAATTCAATATCAGGTATAACGTTTAATTTTATCTCCTCATAACAAAAAGCATAACTGTTGAAGGCCATGGACTTTTATCAGATAGAAATGAGAGATGCATATAGTAACCATTGCTTTTTTTCTGTACTCATAATCTGTCCTGAGAGTGAAAGGTGGGTTATAAAGTATTTAGTTTGTGATTAGTAATATGAATCTCTATTATCAAAGACAATAAAACCATATAAAAGTTTGCAATAACTTCTTGAGTTCTTTGAGTTGAGCAAACTTGACAATGAAAGAGGTTAAGGTGGACTGAGGCGTTGCTGTTCACTTTCGTTCTTAGGCTCATTTAAATATTCCACCAACAAAAGGATAATGGAATAAAGTATTATTGCTAATAAACTTAACAGTCGATCATAGTAGAAATATATGATAAATAAATACAATGTCAAGTTAGGAAAAATGTTGCAGTTTCATGTTGTTGGTTTGCAAATTGAATTTTTACATAAAATTTACACTAAATGGAACCTCATTATATAGTGATGAGGTCCAGTATGATCCAAATCATTAAAATCACTGTACTGCTTAATGATTCACTAAGTGGTACTGCAGTGCCATAAATTCAGCACTAGTTTCATGATTCAAAACACCAGTCTGAGACACCAGCAAATCGTATGTGGATCATTAAATTTACAATGAATGTCAGAGATGAAATAAGGGGGAAAAAACACTTTGAGAGATAGGGATAATATGTGCTCTAAGGTGACATACATCAAGATAAATGATCTTATACCACTTGTGCTTGGATAATAATGGGGGGTAGTTTTTTTGTTATTCCTCATTTCATAATTTCCAGAGGGGCTGGAAGTCTAAACTCCTACGAATTAAAGCAGCTGTCACTTTTTGACTACCCTGTGATCTGTTTCATTTATATTTATAATATATACATTTATATATGCCATTACATTTTAAACTTAGCTGATTTTGCCTAGATATTATGGCTCATCTAATTTCCTATAATATTAGTTCAAAATGATTTTTATGGTCGGATGAAATCTGGACTGGTATTACATGAAAGCTGCTAAGAATATAAGGTTTAATTCGGAAATCCTTAATGATGTTTCAAATCACACCCTCAGTGAAATCTTAACGTTACCTTGATATTGGTTCATCAGTATCTGTTTATGTGACAAGTGGTGTGTTGCAACTTTTAAAATATAAAATTAAATATGCTAAAGATAAGCTAGATCCTCACAATCTGTGAGTTCTGCTGTTTAGAGGACCGAGGCCTTCACATTTGAAAGTGAATTGCTTGCACATATGATTTAGAACATGAAAAACACACATTTTTGGGCCACCGGTAAATCTGCCCATAGCCTTTTATACAGTGTGCAAGACATCATTATTTTTCGTATTCTGCTGAACATGTATGTGTGTCTAAAGCAACACCATGTATGTGGCGTCTAACACATTGTGTTAGCCAACAGTGCTGTTCTTTCGTTAAGAAAACCCTACTATTTGTCACATGATGGAGATTATGACATGCTGGCCTGAAGGTTCCAGACGTGTTATACTAACTTCTGCATCTAGGGCAATTTATTAATCTTGGGGTGTACAGTAGCCTGTTTTAGTCAAGTATATTAGTCCAACCCTGCAGCCTTTCAGACAAGAACCTTGGCCGTACGTTATCTTTATCAGGTAAGGTGTATGAAGTAGCCTCTGTGAGGCGTGATTAAGAATTCTTTTAGCCTGACTTTCTATGTCTCTGAGAAGAATTGCGTGCACAACAACAGCGACAACCCCAAGAAAGTCCAAACAGAACTGCAGTTAGGGGGCCCATGGGGATCATGTCCTTTATTTCAATGATTTATCTGTTGAGAGTTCTCTGAAGGAAGAGCTGTTGCTGGTGACAACTCAAGGAAGCCACACGGCAAGCACTGCTTTCACTTTCTAGTCTGGAATGAAGGAGGGTGGGCTCTTTCTTTCTTTCTTTTTCTTTATTGATATTAGAGCGAGAGAGAGGAAGGAAGAGGGAGAGGGAGATAGAAACATTGATGAGAGAGAACATCGGTTGGCCGCCTCCTGCATGCCCCCCACTGGGGATTAGGCCCGCAATTTGGGCATGTGCCCTGACCAGGAATCGAACCCGGTGACCTCCTGGTGCATGGGTCGACGCTCAACCACTGAGCCACACCGGCTGGGCAGGGTGGGCTCTTTCTTCAACAGACAAGGATAGTTTGATTCTGGCTGCCGGGCCCTGAAGTGGACCATTGAGAAGGAGGTTATTTGCTCCTTCTTGTAAAAATGCTTTTAAATCCTGCTTTTGTTTTTGGGAAAAGTTCAATTGAAAGATAAGAAAAGAGGAAATGTGTTCAATAAAAGCATTTAAGATTGATTAGTCTACTTAACCTTTGGGATTTTTTCCCCACTTACCTCAGGAATATGGAGTTTTATTCAAGTTGGCTAAATACTTAGGATAATTTCTTCCTCTTTTGGAAAGAGTATTATTATTAGTAACTATAAAAATGAATTTGTACCTCTTTCTCCCGTGCCCAACATTTATGAAAGTCTTGGACTTTCCAAGTCAAACACAGGACAACAAACAAATCAAACACCAAAAGACCAAAGGGAACTATAAAAAAGAAATGTGTTCACTTTGTCCTTGAAACTATGAAAACAATTTCTAGAATAAACAGGTTATGAAAACAGGATAGGATATTCTGTCAGCCTATGCAGGACCTGTTATCTAGAAATTGCTTATAGCAGAGGGGTATAGATAGTTAGAAGAGAAGATAAAAAGTGCTATTGTACCCTTCCATAATAAGCCTTAGGACAAGATTGTAAAATGTGGCAGTTTAGTAAGGTTCTGAGACAAAACAAATGGTATATATATATAACATTTCACTGTTTATCCTGAAATCCACTCTGGTCTAATGCTGGGCTCTGAAAGAATTCTCTCTCTTTCCTCTCTGCCTCTGAGATTTCTCCTAAATCTATGTAAGAAATATAACATTTTATAAACTTTTCTGATGTATATGCCCTTAATAATGAATCAATTTCCCACTAGTAGTACTGGGTCCAGGTAAGAGGGAAAGAGAATATCATTTTGGTAAAGAGAACGACATGATATAAAGGAACATTCTATTCAGTTAGCAGAGAAAGTGGATCCCTCCAACTCCCCTGATCCTCAGGTCTGGAAATTTGGGGAGAAGATGAGAGGACTAGGGTAGGAAAGTTATCAGCAATGTGACCCAATATTCTCTCCTTACGCCCTCAAAGATCTAAGTGGACAGGAAGTGAGTTAGCCAGGTTAAGATACAAACACAAGGTACGGGGGCTTTTGTTCCAGTTTTAGGTTTTTGGTTCTTGTGTGGGGGGGCTCTGAAGAGACACTAAGCAGGGTGCCCGTGCACTCACTTGGGGTGGCCCATGTACTGTAAGGAAGCAGAGCATAGGGCTCAGGCCGATAGAAGGTTTAGTTTGCACCTCTGAACTTCCATGTGTAACAATGTGGCATGTATAATGACATGAGAGCTAGTGGGCAACCCTGGAGCTTGACATGTCTCTCAGGGGCTGAGAGGGACCTTGGAGGACAGAAGTTGGTTAGATGATGTGACAGAGATTCAGAGGGTCTGTAGCACCAGCAAAGGTAGAGGACTGAAGCAAAGGTCAAGTCCATAGGATAAGCCAACAACAGGTGGTGGCCACACCAACCAAGAAAGAATGAATGGCTGATTCCTTAACTGCAGTTATTAACCATGGAGTATAAAAGAACAGCCATATATGGGATCGAGCCAGCCATTCCACAGAAGATTCCAGACAGACATTGCTTGTCCAAGGGCCAGTGTAAGCCTAAGGGATATGTGAATCCTAACACCCCGAAGTTTATGTCTCTCACCATATACCAAGACACCGGTTTGGACTGAAGCAAAGAAGTCAGGGAAAACTCTAATGAGTGAACATCTTCCAAAGACCGATTTAAACCAAAAGGAAGTCTTTCAGTTATTGGCTTGGACTACATTCTAATCCAGATTGGACCAAATTTAATTTTCCCACCATCACTAGACTGGTTGGAGCCTTTATGAGGAAGATCAAATCAGTTATAAAAGAACCATGTTTTCCTTGCATATTTAGGTTGTAATGTGATAAACATATGTAATGGGGCAGAAAATTTAATGATCTCGATAGTTGTTGGTTCTCTATGGGTTGAAACTAGGAGAAGCTATACTTCCTTGAGCTTGAACAATGCTGGAGAGACCAGTGGGATGAAGTCTCTACAACTAGGTCATTAGGCTGGGGGCCAACTGAATGTGTTGCCCAGACAAGGCCTGGAGGTCCCATAAAGGAACACATATGTCTAGTTTGCAGAGTATATGCAACAGCCTAATGATTAAGCCACTGGTGGAAAATTTCAATCTGAATATGATAGCATCTGGGATGGATGACTTCTCTGTAAATGTCTGGCTTGTGTCTGAACGATCTGTTTCTCCACCATTGTGAGAATTGACTATCCATAAAAAGCTCATCATGGTCAGAAACGATGTTCGTTCAGCTGTTGGTCAACAATATAAACAGTTTTGTTTGGATCAAGTCTTTCATCTCTTTAGTGTGATTCCATACTTAATATATTTTGCATACTAATGCACTTTGACTAGAGAAGTATTTTTCTTGCAATCTCTCTTTTGAATTGTGAGCTGTTTCTTTTGCTCAAAAGAAGATGCTTGCTATTTCTTTAGTGTAGGGATAAGAGGTTGTGCTTCAATCATTTTACAAATAACTTTAACTCAATATCATTCCAAGGGGTTGGTTTCCTCTCTTTTGAGAGTAGTGATGAGGAGTGAAGAGAATAAGGTAGAATGGAGAGCTGAGGCAAAGAAATGTGTAATTATTTTTCCTTTTTATTGTTGCATATATTGGTTTAATACAGGTATCAATTTTTTCATATTACTACATTTCTGAAGTATATAAAGCCTTGAACCTTTGTCTAAAACTAGGACATAGAAGTTCCCTTTAAAAATGTTATCTAAACAGCCACATTCAATTTTATTTTCCTTCAAAATTGTGGTTCTGAAAAGACCATTTTTAGGTCCCTTTCCAGATAACCCCTATTATGAACCATGAATCAATGTGTTCTCAATATCTATACAGAGAGTCCATCTCCCACCTCATGAAAGCTTCAGGCAATAAAGAACAGCACATTTTTGGGGTGGGGGGGAGCAGGTTGCAAAGTTTTTGGGAGGAATGTGTGACAAATGGTGGAGAAATCAAACATGGAAAACATTCCTTTCCACCTATATATATTTAAAGAGAGCTTGAACAAAAAGTTGAATGTTCTGGGTTTTTAGCCTTACTCTGCCTCAAGGGCCATGGGTGACTTTGGCCATTTTTACTTTCTCACATCTTTTAAATAGGCGCTGATTTCACAAAGTTGATGCAAGCCTAAAAAAGAGCTAAAACCTGTGAAAATACCGAAATCATTCTAAGATACTACACAATCATGAAATCTCAACCATATTATAGTTACTAAAATTATCCAATATTTTTTTTTATTATATTTTCAAATAATCTGCATATCCTGACCCTCTTCTTTTTCCCATTTTTTGTTCAGAAACATAGAGTTGCTTTTTCTCATCATGTAAGGGTGTCTTCCTTATCAGGATGAGAAGAACATTCGGTTTCCCCATTTTTCAGATGTACAAGGAAACCCAACAGTCCCATCTATGGCAAACCTGTGACAGTTGATTGATCGTTAATAACCTTGACAATGTTATTTTTCTTAGAGAAAAAGGAGACTTGATGACTTCTTTGTTCAATTTCACCTAAAGAGTAGTCTTGCCCGGTGCACGCTGTAAGTGTCATTGGTAGGGAATTGTCCAGGAGGCATTCAGTATGTAAATGTTCTAATTAGATCAATGTAAAAGAGCAGTCGTACATTCTGTTATAGCAGTGTGTCTGGTTCCATTAATAAAACCTCCCGAAGGCATGCACTACTAGTTTTCTCAATTAGTTTGTCCCAGATCATTTCATCTTAGGGTAGGGAGGGGAGGAAGGGTGGAATGAGACAGTGAAGGGAGGTGGTATATTTACAGGTATTTCCTCCAGCTGAGAGAGCTGTCCAAATTTGTCCCATGTTTCACCTGGTCACTACATTGGTCTTTAAAATACAACACATGCCTGCATTGTATTTGGGAAAATGAAAAATCAAAACACAACTTTTTTCCATCTTCTTCCCCTGATGAAACAAATGCTACCACCACCAGCCCTGTCTCTCCCCTCCCTTCTCTTCCTCTTCCACCTCTTCCTCCTCCTCCCACACCTCCTTATTTCTAGGTTCCAGAGTAAGTATCACTCTGTAAAATTCCTAGCACAGTGTCTGGCACATCATTTCGGTTTAGTTAAGCATTTGCCCCCTTTTCTTTCTCGGGTAGAGCATGCCCCAGGCCTCTGAAAATGTAAAATAAATACCATGGTTACAGGATGCATAAAAGGGGACCCTATTTATTATGATGGAAAAGTTTGCAGTCCTTTCTCTTTATACATGATTTTGAGCTCACGGGCTTGTAGAGCTGTTTGTACAAGAAGGGCCTGAACATTTATAATGAGAGTTTTTTAACCTCTGGGACTCCAGAGGAACAGAGTGAGATAAAGAGGGGTAACATCCTGGCAGAGAATACAGGCAGGTACTGTGTTGTTGACTGTTGCTCTGTGCTCTTCGCCCCTTCCCTTCACACTGCTCTTTCTACAATTATTTTGTTCACTATTTGGAGGTAAGTCTTGGCTCAGAATTATTTCAAAATTCCCCTCTTCTCCTTTCCCCCCAAGAGTTAAGAAGCCATTTGGGGGATATGGAGAGCAGCAAGAAGTAAACCAGCAGAGTCAGGCAGGAAGGATAATGGTATTAGGAAGACTGGTAACAGAGGACAAGTGTAAATGTCTAGAGGGCCCGAACAGTCCTAGTTTGCCTCGTCTACCTAGTCTATCTAGTCTACTTATTTTACCCAAGAAAATAAACTAATTTGCTTTAATAAGGTGTCCTTTAAAAAAAATATTTGCAAATCACGTCTTTTTTTTTTTTTTAACAAAGTATGTTTTTATTGATTTTTTAGAGAGAGAGGTAGGGAGAGAAAAATAGAACCATTGATGTGAGAAACATCAATCGGCTGCCTTCTGCGCGCCCCCTACTGGGGATCGAGGCCACAACCCAGGCATGTGCCCTGACCAGGAATCGAACTGGGATCTCTCATTCCATGGGATGACGCTCAATCCACTGAGCCACATTGGCCGGGCAAGGTGTCCTTTTTTAAAATTGCTCTTCCCATCCCTCCTGAAAGACATAAACCAAGAGGAGGCATGGACAACTCATAGAATCAGAATGAGAAGAAATGAGCTTTAGTTTGACTTTATCAGTTCCCAATTGCCTATTGTATAATCATTTACACCTCTGATACTCAGTTTTCCCATCCATAAAATGGAGACAACACTACCTGCCTTACATAATTTACAGGATTGTATCGCAAACGTGATGAAGTATGTGAAAATCTTATGTAAATTTTATTACCTTGTATACTTCTTTGCTCATTTTGTGCAGACACCACACACATAACACTAGTAGAGTCATTCCAGAGTAGCTGTTTTGAGGAAGATGATGGAGAAAAATAACTAAACAGGAAGCATTGAGTAACTATTGGATTACAGAAAGCTTTTTTGTTTTTTTTAAGTCTTAATAACCAATTTGGGCAGTCATTCAGTGCCAAGCTCAATAAAAATGTAAGAGACATACACTAGTTAGAAGTAGTTATGATAATGACGAATTATAATATAGGTTTATTGAATGATAAATTATTAGTTTAAACCATATAAAATTGTTGATATTTGCAGACCCTTGACCTACCAAGATGGTGATTTCATATGGTTCGGCTATCCTAGGAGGAAGAGGTAACAGAACGCATTGTGGAGGTGATCTAGAATGCATGATTGAGAATGAGTTGGTGGGTTTGGAAAAGGTAAGGGGATGTAGGTGGCTCAAGAAGGCAGATTAAAATATCTAACCATGGATCCAGTATGGAGAAAGTCCAGAGGAGTCATAAGAGGGTGTTAAGATATTGGGGAAACTGGGATGGATTGAGAGATCGTCTCTTCTCAGAACGCTCTTCTCCCACCTTTCCATCGGGGTCTCTCCTCTCCCAGGCCTTATCGCAGAGAAGCCTCCCTGTAGTACTCTTTGATTTTTCTTTACAACACTTAAGAACATAGTTATTGTGTAAGTAGGAGTGTTTACATTTTTCTCACTAGACTGTGGCGCTCCGTAAGGCAGGGCCATGTTCGTCTTGTTCGCTGCTATGCTCAGTGCTTGGCACTGTGTCTGGCACCCAGGAGTTCCAAAGTGTCCAGGAGAATACGGCGAGGTAATGTCAAGGAGTCTGAAGGGTAATCAGGGAGGATGGTGATTAGTGAAGTGTAAAAGCGGATGGTACAGGGACAGGAATGAAGTGAGTCAGAGCCAAGGAGAACAGGAGAAATCAATCAGGTGTTATGGGCCATGGGTGAGGAGGCAAGCAACGACCAGTGTGGTCTGAAGAACTTGGAACGAACAAATTGACTTCTAATCATTAGAACCACAAGAAGAGGGTCTGTATGATACAGTTGTGGAAGTGCCCTTAATACATGAGAAAGACAGCTGCTCCCTTTTCCTCCCTAGTCCCACTCTTTGAGCTGGAAGATATTGGGAGACAATGGTTCTTCATGAGAGAAGGCATTGTGACCTCAGGGAGTCAAGTTCTTCAAGGGACAAAAAAGTGAAGTGAGGTTACAGAAAAGACAGTGAACCCACAATAGAGTTGTGGTCTCAAAGGACAAGTGAGCACGTTTTCAGAGGAGGGTGGGTGAGTGAGAAGACTGGTCTGGAGTGGCAGGTGTGGATCGTGTGCAGTGAGGAGGTCCCCGAGGAGAGAGGTGGAGTGAAGGAGAGGGAAAGCTCTCACTGTGATGCGTGTACTGGAGCCGGGCTGCAGGGCCGCTGCGAGAATTCCTGGGCTCTTCGGCAGACCTGGAGTTTCTGAAAAGACAGCTAATGAGGCAGTGTTCCCACTGCCTTCTTCCTCAGCTAATTTAAGATCGAAAAGGTAGAGGTTGAAGTCCCTGCCCTAAAGTTTAGTATGGAATTAGGAGAACAAGCAAATCTCTCTCTAATTATTCAAGTTGTTTAATGATATGCTTTAACAGTTATTTTGCTGCATGGCAATTAGATTCAAATGGTAAGTCAGTCACATAAATGAATATAATTAGTAGTGTTTTTGCATAGTTAAATCAAGCATTTAGAGGCCTGTTAGGCAAATGGTGGTCCAGGGAGAAGGAGAATTTGTGGCTCCTGGCGGTTCCCCTGCTAAAGGGAAGGATTGTTTATTGTCCCAAATTCCCTCCTTGGTGTGTTCCTTAGGAAGGCAGCTGCCCGCCTTCCAGTAAGATCATCTTATGACTATTTATAGTTTAACTCTGTCCTTCTCTCCAAACTGAGGCATAGAGGAAGAAGGAGGGATGAAGAAGGGGTGGGGGCTGGATGGGTAAACAAACACCTTTCTGCCAGAAGAGTACAGAAATTTCCTGGCTTGGGAAAAGTATCTTATCATGTCTTGCCTCAGTCCCCCTCCCCCCCCCCCCATTTTATAATATATTTTATTGTCTTAAATTATTTCAAACACAGAGAAAGGGAAATAATGTAAGTACCCCCACCCATTTTGAGCTTTACCAGATTTTAACATTTGGTATATTTATTTCAGGATTTAAACAAATGAAAGAAGTGGCAATTACAGGCACAGGTGAACCCTTTCTCGTACTGCTCTCTGATCTGGTTTTTCTGAGCATGGAGGAGTCACTGTGCTGAAATAGGTATGCATCACTCTTATGCATATTTTTATACTTTTACTACATATGTGTGTTTGTCAAAATAAATATAAAATTTTTGGTTTTAAATTTCAAATAAATGATATATGCTTAAGCTTAAAAGGGTTTGTTCAGAAGTAAGCTAGAGAATACCCAACTATCAAACTTCAGCCACATGACTTCAGCATTAAATTATTTTACAGATTAAGAATTCCAGAGGTAGGTGATTCCAGGAGAGGTATAGCAAGACGTTCAGTTGTATCATCAAAGACCTGGGCTCTACCCTTCGGCTCTGCAATGCTCAGTAGTTGCATTGCTTTCCTTAGGCTGATTGTCTGAGGTTAGCAGGATGACTGCAACTAAGAATTATAGTCTCATACAACTACATTCAAGGCAGGATAAAAAGGGAAGAGAGGAAAATATTTCCCGTATTACGTTCCCCCACCCTCTTGTATACACTCTGCATAGTCCGGGGACTACTGTCAGTATAATGGATTTAACTCCCAAGGTTGGGTTATGTTTCATGGCACAGCTAACTTTAAGATAGAGAGATGATCCAGGTGGTTCTGAGCTAATCCCATGAACTCTTTTGTAGCAGAGGTTTCTCCAGCTGGTCACAGAATAGAAAGTCAGAGATTCAAAGCAGAGAATGATCCAGTGCCTTTTGCTTGAGTTAAAATGGAGGGCATTGCGCGGCAAGGGATGCAGGTGTTCCCTTGATGCTGAGATGGACCCTGGATAACAAGCAAGGCAGTGAATGCTTCAACCCTAAAGTTGCAAGGAACTGAGTTCTGGCGACAAGAATGAGCATGGAAGATTTTCCCCCAGAGCTTTCGGATGGTAGCTCAGTCTAGGTAAGAGCTTGATTTCACCTTGAGATATTTTAAGCACAGAACCCACCTATACCATGCCAGACTTCTAACCTGTAGATGGTGAGCTAATAAGGGAATATTGCTTTAAGCTACTAAATTGTGGCATTTTGTTACACAGCAATAGAAAACGAATACAACCTACCCAATAATATTGAATGAAATTAAAATACATTCAACAGATAAAGTATTCTACTGCTATAGGCAACTATGTTATAAAAGCATATGTAATGACATAAAAATGCTCATGATATGTTGAGAAAAAAAGCAAGATACCAAACTATATGTAACTGCACGGAACTACATATATGTATGATTCCAAATGTATATCTTGGTCAAGTCACTTAACTTTACTGTACTTTAGTATCTTCATCTGTAAAATAAATTGTACATTTTATACATAAAATAAAGATTCTATATTTCCCCCTTATAAAAACTAATATAACCTTATTAACTATTTGTTTTTCCTAAAACACAATCAAGAAAAGCAGGATTAATTCTTGATTCTTTCCATTTATGTACCAAGTTTTAGAAGAATAAACTGGTGCCTTATTATCCTCCCAAATTAACTAGTGAGGTTTTAAAAATCACTGTGAACTCATGGATTAAAAAAAATTTAATTCATTTTAATATTTTAATTCATTATAGTTATTATTCTGTTTGATGTTCAAATCATTCCATCTTTGGCTAGTGCTAGCATCTTCAGGCTGGCTCCTATGTCTCTAAACATGACCTCTTTGGTCTTTGATAACCTATTTGCTTCCAGGCACAGCTTGGTATATTTCCTACTCCAGAATGGCAGCCAGCCATTTCTTCAAGGAGCTCTGGCTTATTTTAGTAGGAAAAGTATGTAGAGACCAAAGGGTAAGTGTTAGAGATAATCTGTATTACTTAATTTATATCGTTTCTAGACCTTTCTGGTGTACATAACTAGAAGAAAATCTTGTTTGTCAATGACATTAATATAAAACTTATTTGCTAGATTTTTCCATCTCTGTAGTAGTTTAAATAACATTACCAATAACAACAAGACTAATGAATGCCATTTAAGATTTTTCTGTGCTTTTTTTTTGTTCTTATGGTGTATTCGACTAAGAATGTACAGCCGTATTGGTGTGTTTTAAAATTGTTTGACATAATTACTCTCTGTGTGATTGTGATTCTAAATTGATATACAATTAGTATTCTTTTGTTTTGTTTTTCTTTTTATCCTTAGAGATCGCTTAATTTCCTTTTTTATTTCATTAAAATGTATATATTATTCACATGATTCCAAAGTCAAGATTATAAACCAACTTGTGTCCAAGGGGTTTAGCTATGTGGTTGTATGTTGATTACAGTGGACTCCTTTCAACCAAATGGTAGCAGGGATTTCTTCTTATCAGAATGGACACTGTTGTAGACCTGGGTTTGCCTTCTTTGCCTATAGAGAATTCCCAGAACCACCATCTGAAGACTTAAAGAATGCCTAAAATATGTGAATAATATTCTGTACAGCATAATTTCAGAGTAGGGCCCATTTTACATCAATAAAGAGATGTGACAATAGGCACAAGATCGACAGGTCTTACCTAAACTTCATCAACCTAGCAGAATGTGGAATGGCCTGGTAAGTGGTTGGTTAAGAAAATAGCTCAGGAATAATTGCTAGAGTTGGGGTGCTGTACTCCAGGAGGTGGTATATCATTGAACCCCAGGCTTGGTTCTGAATTCAATTGTTAAGACTATAAGAATCTGGAAGTCAATAGGTAAAGGCAAGGTTGGCCCTTCTCCCAATAACTTCCAGTGATCCATTTGTAAAATTTGTACTTCCTATCTTCATGAACTGGTTCTGCTGGATTAGAAGTTCTGGTTTATGATGAGTGTGGGGAAACATTTCCTTCATAGTGAACTTGAAACTATTACTACCATCTGGGTTCTTTGGACTCTTCATGCCTAAGGACCGACTGTCACTATACTGGCAGAGGAAATTGAACCTTATTGTCATGAAGACTTAAGTTTACTGCTACACAGTAGAGCAGAGAAGAGTATGCCTGAAAGAAGGAATTCTCCAGGGTGTTTCTTGGAGCTCCCATGCCTGGTAATAAGCAACCAGCAGTTGAAGCAACCTCAACCAGAGAAAGTAAACTAAAGTCTCAGACCCCTTAAGGATGATGGTCTGGGTCTCCCCCAGGCATGGAATCTAGAACAGCCAAAATGTGGACATACCTTAGATCACCGAATCCCTAAAAACTTCATAAATGAATCAGGCTTCTGAATCTTATAGTGTTTAACTCTCACTCTCTGGAGGTTATTTTACCAAGGCATCCAGAGTAGTTGCCACTTCTTGCTCATGGGTATAAATAATAAGATTGTCATCAATATAGTGGACCAGTGTGATATTCTGTGGATTGTCCAGATGGTCCAGGTAACTTCAGTGAATGTTATTTTTCTTAATTATTATCATGTCTTATATTTATTTACTTTTTGAACTTTGTCAAATTTTTAGGGGTGACATTGGTTAATAACATTATATAGGTTTCACGTGTACAGTTCTATAATACATCATCTGTATATTGGATTTTGTGCTTACCAAGAAAAGTCAAATTTCCTTCTATCACCATATATTTGATCCTTTTTACCATTTACTACCTTCCCTCACCCACCCACCCCACCCTCTGGTAATCACCATACTGTTGTCTATGTCTACGAGTTTTTATTTCTTTGTTTGTTTTGTCTGTTCACTTATTCCTTTCAGTTTTATATCCCACATATGCATGAAATCACATAACTCCTGACTTTTTCCATCTGACTTATTTTACTTAACATGATATTCTCAAGATTCATCCATGTTGTCGCAAATGACAGTATTTCATCTTTTCTTATGCCTGAATAGTATTCCATTGTGTATATGTACCACATCTTCTTCATCCAATAATCTACCCAAGAACACTTTGGTTGTTTCCATGTCTTGGCCACCAGGAATAATACTGCAATGAACTGAGGGGCGCACATACATTTGCAAATAAATGTTTTCAAATGTTTCAGGTAGATACCTAGAAGAGGGATTTCTGGGTCATATGGTAACTCTATTCTTAATTTTTTGAGGAACCTCCATACTGTTTCCATAGTGGCTGTACCAGTTTAAAAGGAACCTTCATTCAGTCAATGTTTTAAGAGAGTAGATTTAACATAGCATCAGGGTATCGCTCTACAGAAGATGAGAGTTCTTTATTTATATTTTATTTTTGTTATCCTCACCCGAGGACACTTTTTGCATTCATCTTCAGATAGAGTGAGAGGAAGAGAGAGAGGAAGAGAGAGATAGAAACATCGATGTGAGAGAGATACATCCATCAGCCGCCACCCACACAACCCCAGCCGGGGATGGGGACAAACTGCAAGCGAGGTACATGCCCTTAGTGGGAACAAAACCCAGGTCTCTCTGGACCGCAGGCCGATGCTCTAAATGCTGAGCCAAACTGGCCAGGGCGAGAGTTTCTTTAAATGTTGATTAGGGGGCCTCCACACTGCTTTGAACTGGTGATTGATTGCTGTGATCCTGCCCTCTTTTTTCTTCATAGCATCTATAGTAACAATCCCCTATTTCCACAGACTTTATAATGATCATTTCTCTGTTTCTCCTCAAACACCAGCAGTGTTGTATGAGCCATTGTTTTTCCTTTTTGCTTATATCCTGACCAAGTTAATCACAGGCATAATTTTGTTACAACATGCTAGGGACTATGGGCACCTCACCTGTCACCAACAATGAGACCCTCCTCCAGCTGGCTGGCAAGTGATTTAACTCCAGGACATTAACAGTGGAGCCTGCTTCCTAGGAACACTCCTATACCAACTCTTTTAGGTCATGTTGTCTAAAAGCAGAGCCTGAGACAGGGGTTCAGGTGGATATTATTTATTTTCTTGGGAGAAAAGGAGGAAAGAAACAGGGTAGGAAGTGGAAGGCATTTAAACTAGGATGAAATTCCAGATGGAGTCTGGCTTTATCTGGTATTCCATGTGGAGCTCTAGGGCATGAATTACAACATCGCGTTGGTTTTTTTTTTGTCCTCACCTGAGGACATTTTTGCATTTATCTTCAGATAGAGTGGGAGGGAGAGAAGGGGGAAGAGAGAGAGAGAAACATTGATGTGAGAGAGAGACACTGAGTGGAACCAGGGTGGGAACAAACTGCAACTGAGGTATGTGCCCTTAGCGGGAACCGAACCTGGGACTCTCCGGTCGGCGGGCCGACTCTCTAACCGCTGAGCCAAACTGGCCGGGGCATCACGTTGGTTCTTGAAGCAAGTCTATTCTTGTCCCCAGGTAGTCATTGGCTGTGATCTCTTCCCAGGATTGGGATGGGACATAACCTCCAAGATTAGGCAACTCTTGTTTCATCGAGGGCAATAACCTGGAAAAGGTTTTAGCTTCATGCCCTGATTAGCCAACAACACCAGCTAGAGTATGGGTACAACAGTCCTGGTCAAAAGGATCTGGCCAGAACATCGGCACCATTCATGACAGCAAGAAATATGCTTTCAGAGTAAGATAGAGAATTTGACCAAATGGACTGAAGTAACATTTAAGTTAGATTTTCAGAGATGGTTTATCATCAGGTGGGCACAATCCACACAATCCTTTTCTCGTGAAATTGAGCGATACTGACAGCGCAGGCATTTGCTGGTTCAGACACATCTGGACATTACCTCTAAAGACAGCCACAGACATCAGGTTAATTATTGTCAGTAAACTCTATGAATCTCTTCTAAAACTATAGTGTTATTTCCATCAATTAATTCTGTAATTCTTCAAAATTTTTGAATATTTTGAGCTCTGAATGTTCAGGCATGGGGAGTGAGCACCACCCCAGCTGCCATCTGCTCAGTCCACATGTCCACATGTAATCTGAATACTCGTGCTTTGAGCAAATCAGCAATGCTCTTTTGTTCCCCTGCAGTCTCAGGTTCAGGGTGCTTAGACGTCTTGTCATATTCACAAGGATGTACAGCCTTCTGAGCCACTGGGGGTCTGACAAGTTGGGTCTCTCAGAGCCTATTAATTCCAAAAAGTCCTTCATCTGAGGTAGCAGCTCAATAAATATCTTCAAGTTTCAAAGACTCAGTCATCTGAATGCATTAAAATAAAGGAAGTCTGTCATCACGCTCCTGTTATTCCAAACTCTTCTTCTTTGAAAAGCATATAAACTCTTTATAATTAAGGACATATGATGAAGAAAATTCAGTTTTGATCACTTCTACATAATGCAATGAACTTGAATTGCACAGTTCATAGCGCAATGGTGCTTTAGAAACAACATATCACCCTTATGTTTTGAGTTGAATAAATTGCCGAAATATTTCTTTTTCTTTCTACTTTAAGTGTCTTAATGATCGTACCCAAACTTAACTTTTCTTGTTTAAATGTTGTTTTCAAATTCCTTATTGACAAGCTATTAGATATTATTAGTTTTTGAGTGCTAGCTAATTAGATAAATCTTTTCTTTCTTTTTTCTTATGTTTTCCTTTCTCTTCCCTCCCTTCCCTTTCTTCCCTCCTCTCCTCCCTTCCTTCCTCCTCCCTCCCCCTTCCTTACTTCCCTCCCTCCCTCCCTCTGTCCCTCCCTCCCTTCCTTCCTTCCTTCCTTCCTTCCTTCCTTCCTTCCTTCCTTCCTTCCTTCCTTGTTAAAATCTTTGACTGAAAGCTTCCTGGCCACTCTTGGGGGAAGGGATGGACTGAATTTGACCTACAGGGTCCACTTTTACTTTAGGCCAAGTGAATGACCTTTAATTCTATCCCACGAAAGTTTCAGGAGGTGACAAGTAATATACAACTTTCGTGCTGTAAAGAATGAAGAAACATTCAGACAACTTTTGAACTTAAAACTAAATTTATTATTTGGAAACATTTTACAAAGAACTTTTAAAAACTTAAATGATTCCTTCATTTCCAGGACAAATTTCTTGAAGTTCCATGAGAAAATATATCTTCCTGAAAAAAATTAAGCCAAACAAAGCAGTTCCTCATACAGAAAACACTGATAACCAAGACATCAAGAGTAATATTTTGCATCAAATTTATGTATTTAAATAATTAATTTAAAATAGACTTGACTTCTTAAAGAAGTCAAAGTACACAGGAAAAAGAAGAGAATAAAATGTATGCAAGCTTTTCTGTGACATTTTTTCAGTTAGAGAAGTGGAATGATTCAAGATATGTTTTCAGATGGAATAGGCAGAGCTTGGTTATGGTCAGGTGTGGGTTTGGAAGAGAGAGAATTGTCAAACACTTGTTTATAGAAAATGAATGGCTCATAGTAGCATTTCCTAAGATAGGAGAGACTAAGTATGGTACATTTTAGTTTGGGGCATATTAAATTTAGATGCTTCTGAGACATCTAAGTGAAGAAGTGGAGATGTCCAATAGGCCATTGTGCAAAGGAGTTTTGGGCTCAGTAGAATGGTCAAAGCTGTAGATAGAAGTTTTAGAAGTTGTTTATATAAAGATGGTACTGGAAATCGTAATCACCTAAGAGATCATGTAAGGGAAGAAACCTCACACAATGCCTAGAAGAACTTTAATGTTTGGACGTCAGGAGAGTAGGAGAAGCTGACCAAAGACACTAAGAACTGGTGGCCATGTTCCAAAGGGGATCAACTGCCGACTTTGCTGACTGCTGGTGAGAGAGCAAGAAGGATGAGGCTGAGTGCAGATTAGATTCGTAACACAAAGGTTGTTGCTCTCCTTGGCAAAATTATTTTCAGCATGATTATAAGGATGCAAATATCACCAGGGTAACTGAAGAATAAATAGAAGGTGTGAATTTTGATGCTGGTTTTGGAGTCAAATCTTTAAGCAGTTTGACTATGATATGGAGTAGAACAAAAGAGTGGAAATTAAAAGGGAATACATGATGTTCTTCTAAAGATGTGAGTACACTAGAATGCATTGGAGCACTAATAAGAAATACTTGGTCTAGATGGAGAAGTTGAAGATACAGGAAAAGGCAGATAATTGAAAAATAAAGTCTGATAAGTTGAGAAAGACAGGGATCTGGAGCTCATGTTGGAGGGATTGATGTCTGATGCAATAGGAGGAAAAAAGGAGTTCATAAAGCTGCATAACATTTGTAGACCATATAAAGGTTTTGCTAATCTTTCTGAGATAGAATAACCTTTTGTCTTAGGATGGAAAAGAGTCACGTGTAGAATTTTCCTAGGTATTCTCGTAGCCAAATATTGCATCAGACCTTGGAGCTCCCTCTAAGTGCTCTGCTTGTCACCATTCATAATCCCCCTTGTTAACACGTTCTCCTCAGACATTCTGCCAGCAGAATTATATGACTTCTGGAAGTTCATACTTCTCAATCTCAGTGCTTTTAAACCTTTCCTAAAAGTTCAACGGTTGGCCCATTAACATAGCTACTTGCCTTGACCGTCCACAACAGGTTAAGTAAAGGTTGTTCTTACTTCTCTCCAAGCTTATTGGATATGGAAAATGATAGTTCTTCTTACTTTATCTACATTTTCTGCCAACATTTAATTTCCTTTGGACCTGCCATAAGGAAATAAATAGGCACTAACACTAATATCTCTGAAATTGACAAGATGTTCCAAAAATCATTAAGCCCAGAAAATATTCTTTAGAATTTTAAAGAACTAGTAGACATTAAAGGGGGAAAAAATAGATCAGTGTTATTACTTGTGAGCAATTTGTAAATTCTGACATTATTTTAGTGGTATTAGTAAATATGCAATTATTTAAGGATGGTTTTTCTTAATCATTGGAAAGATGTGGCAGGCTCATCACACCTCATAGAATACAGCAGACAGTGATGGTTGATCCCAGAGAAAGACCAGGACAGACCGGGATCCACAGAACAGTGTTGCATTATTTGCTCTTCTTGACTCCATTTCTTACTTCTCATTTCTTTCCTAAGAAGAGTGTGTATATGGTGAAAACTTGGGATCCTCAATACTTACGCTATGTCATCTTTTATGCCTGCTAATAATCATAGTATAAAAAGGGAAAACTTCAGGGTCAAGTATTTTAAAGTGCAATTAAAACTTGAATCAGAATACAACAAATTATAACTCCCTTGCTTAACTTTCAGGTAAAGGAGGAAATTGCAGGACCAAGATATCATCAGAAGCTTAGACAGAAATAAAAGCCCAAAACAAACTTGGCTGCATAGCTTTCTTCTTTGGTTCTCCTTGTTTCTAAACCAGCTCTGTTAAAAGATGGAATCGATGTTCTCTGTTCTTGAAACTAGGTGGTTCTGTGAATACCGAGTGACATTGTGTGATTTCTGAGGCTAGGTTAGAAAAGACGACACCTTTAATCTGTTTTTTTCTCTTGAGATGTTTGTCCTTTGATTTAAATACTATGAGGGCCCAGACTAGCTCATACACAGGAAGAGGAACATGTGGAGAAGAACATGTGTAGATAGAAGTTTTAGAAGTTGTTTAGAAGTTGTTTAGAAGTTGTTTAGAAGTTGAGACCCCGAGAAAAACGCCAGAATCAACTGCCACACATGTAAATTAGTGAGTGAGTCTTCTGTTGATTGCAGCCCCGAGCCACAGAGTCATCCTGGCTGACCCCACCTGGAGCAGTGCTGAGCTGACTCTGCCAAGCCCAAACTGTAGATTTGTGAACAACATCACTGTTATCACTTAGTCAGCTACTGATTTGGGGAATGTTTGTTACGTAGCCATAACAACTGCACCCTGCTACAAAAATATCCCTTCTGCTTTTAGTATGTTTAATTGTTAACTTTTGCCTCACCTATGAATGTATTCAAGTTTCTTATTTTAAAAACCCAATTTTTCCTTTGCTCTATATTCCCCTTCCAGATCTCGCTCTAGAGATCTCTTGAGTATTCTATACTGGACACTGGCCATTAAAAAAAAAAATTCAATTAGTCAAAAGTCAATTTGCTGGAAATAAAATGCACAAATGTCTGATTTGCCAAATACTCCATTTGCCACAAAGTTGTTTGCAGCAGTTGTCTGGTAGAGATTGCAAGTAGCAGGGAGACTGTGTGATGTCATGGTCCTCAGACTTTTACCTGCCCTTTACTCTTTCTTTCCTTCACTAATTGCAGCCTCATCTTGGAATCCTTTGTTTTCCCAGTTTCTTCTCCTGCATATCAACTCTCCATAATCTCCTCTTTTTGCCCCTTATTCTCTCCATGTGGTCCTTTCAAGTCTACCCTCCCCCACTCTTTAGGAAACTTTCTCTCCCACATAAGCAATCTGGGTTGTGCTGTGTGCCCACTTGCCTTCTCTTTTCTTGGCCAAGACCTATTAGCTCCATCTCACCTCCTAATTTGTTTATATCCCAGCACCAGATGCAAACTGCACATTCTTTAAAATGCTGCTAAAGTCAAAATAAAAACAAGCCAATTGGCAATCCATAAATCTCTGTAAATGTTACATGGAAAATGATTTCTGCAAATTCGTAAAAATCAGTAATTTAACAAATTGGTCATTTGGCATGCTGATTATCCAGCGAATTGATATAATACTTGGGGTCCTCATTCTTGTCCTCATCAGATCATGTTTGTTCCTTGCTCAGTAGACATTCCTATTACTCAAAGGACACACTCTACACTATTTGCAGGGCATACACAGCCCCATCAACTATTGTGTGTTGCTTCAACATCTTTTCCTACCATCCTCCTCATGTCTATTAAAGCTCCAGGAACATTGAACTGATTAGTGTCTGCGACCACCTCCGTGCCATGTCTCCATGCCCTCGCACATGCACTGGCTCTGTCCTTGGCTGATCACTTGGCAAATGTCTTCTGAAGTTTCCAGTTTCTGCCTCCCCCAGGCAGCCTTGAATATCTAGCTGGGCTGTCAGTCATTACTACTGCAGCCTGTGCACAAACCTCCATCTCCAGGAGGATGTCCCACCATAAATGAACTTCTCCACTGGACTGTTACACCTTTGAGGGCAGAAATCGTAGCATTCATCTCTGTATATTCATAATCTAGAATGATATTGGCACATAGTAGGCTTTCAAAAAAAATCTTTCTCAAGAGAATACCATTTACCTAGAAAATATTACTCTAACCATCTGCTGTTTAAAGATAATTCCTTCACAGAATCAATTTAAAATTACTCCCTCAGACTATATAATAAAGATACTTATAAGAACATGTCTGCATTTTGTTTAAGACTTCTACTAAAATCACAGTTGTCTTGGTGGTTTGAAGCCTCTTGTATAAAATATCCATGTTACTAATTTCTTCTGGTTTTAATGGAAGGTAAAAGCTCATATGTACTGACCCAAGGCGTGCTTCCTTTCTTTTATGACATAATTTATCAGATAACGAAAGTATGTCCCCCCAGCCTTCCCCATGCTCCAACCCCATCAGCATTTTTGCCCTTACTTGCAGGGAGCTCAGGGCTAAGTTAATCTTTGTGTGTGTACTTTTCACCACTTGAATTCAAGTCTTAGCTCTGTTTCTTCTAAGTTGTGTGATCTTTCTAGGCCTTAATTTCCTCCTATATAAAATTGGGTTATCATAGCTGGTCAAAAGACTCAAAATATTTTTGTGAGAATCAAATGAAACTTTGTAGGAAGAACATTTAAAAAGTGTTATCCAAACATGTTATCATTTTTATTGGTCTTCCTGAAGAATTGATATCTTAAAAAAATTACATGCACAATTTAATATTTTTAGTTTCTTCCCTTCCAGCTGGGAAACAGCATATTCACTTCCATTTCCTTCACTGTAGGTTAACTTTTCCTACTTATATTTCCACGAGATATTGAACACATATCTTTAATTGTAAGTCACCTCAAATCCTTTTATGGAAACAGATGGGGTACCTTAAGTCAAGTAAAACTTCAATAAGAAGAAGCTCATTTGCTCCTGAAAGGTAATTTCACTGGAAACTGGAGAGATTTGTTAACTTTTTCTATACATAATGATAATAATAATAATAATAATAACTTCTTTTCATTAAATTCTTATTGTGGATCCAATTCTGTGTTAAGTACTTAAATGCATTATCTCTTTAAATGCCCACAACATACCTGTGAGATAGACACCCATTATCTGCATTTTTTGGAAGAGAGAGAAGTGGGATTTAAGAAGGTTGGACTTCCATGGCTAGTTAGTGGCTGAGTTGAGATCCTAAGCCAAGAAGACTGACTGCTAAGCCTATGTGTTTAACCTGTTACTTACCCTACAAAAGATTCAGCTAAATTTCAGACATTTAATAAATTAGAATTAAGAGAAATGCAATAAAGCTAAAGAAAATGATTATTTAAAATTTTTATTGCAAAGATTGATCATTTTTTCCCCAGACTGTTTTCCTTCATATTATCTCTAAAGTGATCTATTCTATGCTTATCTTATTACTTACTAAGAAGTCATCTCCTGCCGGGTTTTACCCTCAAGTCTGCTGCTTCTTAATCTAATGTGCATAATTGCATTTTTTCTTATTCCTATATTTTAAAGTTGAGTCCAATGATTATCATTCCATTTCCTTAAATTTTTTAGTTAATTGTATTTTTTATATCTTTATTCTTTTTTATAAAAAACTTTTTTTCCCTTTATTGATTTTACAGAGAGAGGAAATGAGAGGGAGAGAGAGATAGAAATATCGATGAGAGAGAACATCAGTTGGCCGCCTCCTGCATGCCCCCACTGGGGATCAGGCCCACAACCTGGGCATGTGTCCTGACCGGGAATAGAACCGGCGACATCTTGGTGCATGGGTCGACGCTCAACCACTGAGGCACACTGGCTGGACTCTTGTGATATTCTTGAACTACAAATTGAAAACAGCCCTTTGGATGTAATCTTGCCTTTAGATAAGGATTCTATCTCTAGTCAATCCCCCACCTCCCGCCCGCCAATGTTTAATCGACCAGACTCAAGTTGCAAATAATGTTTTTGTTTTTTCCTTTGGGTTAAAATTTATTCAACTTTTTTAAAGCAGAGAACTTATGAGATGATGCAGATGTTCTTTCTTTGTTGGAAAATGCCAATTTCTGAAAATAAGTAAAATCACATCATGGAGAGCTTTTCATTTGACAGAGTTCTTACAATTTATAGATTCATAATAAGGTTCCTTAAAAAGCCATCTTCCTTAGATCATTAAAACATCAATTGATTTATAAACAACTAAAGACCGTACATATTAATGAAATGCAAACACCTGACCTAAAGTTGCCAGTGTTAGGAAATGTGTCAAGAGACAATATTTGATATTTTAAAAAACTTGTATAAATTATTTTATGGAAATAAATAGATAGATAGTAGGGGTAGAAAATAGAATATGACCTGAATCTCTACTTGGATGTAGATATATTTGGGTAAATGTCCCATCACTCTTCAAAGATGTTCCTTTGTGTGTGGAATATGTCGTTGTTCATAAAGCAGTGCTGGACTTCAGCTTACCTGGCACCTTTTGTCAGTCTTCCGTCCTTCACTTCACATTCATATATCTTACAGCATTTAGCGTCCTGTCTGGCACTTGGTAAATACTTGATAAACTCTTGCCATCTATGTCCTTGTCGTTTGCACGCTTCGAATCTAAGCTATCATTATTTCATGTGTCCTCTAACCTAATGTGTCTCTTCCCTCTTCTTCCTACAGACCCGAACCAGAATGATAATTTTAAAAATTCAACTTCACAGATATGATTCCTCTTTCAACTTAGCTCTTATCTACTTCTCCAACTTCCTTTCCATTGTCCCTCTACATGGCTCCTCTGCTGAAAAATAACTGGTCTATTCACCGTGTCCTGAACCCGGGCTGCACAACATCCAGCGTCTTTCCCTGTGTCTAAAATTCTCCTCTCCTCTCTGCCCATTCCAGTGCTCTCCTTCCTACAGGCTCCAATGTCAACTTCCCTCGGCAATGATTGCTACTGCGGTGTGTGCACTTACTTCACTTTGTAACTCAGCCTTTTTCATATATGCGACGACTCCCTAAAAGAGAAGATGAGTCTCCGGAAGGCAGGGATCACCTCTAACCTTGCCTTCTACTTAGCAGGTCATCAGTAAGAGTTTGTGAGTAACAGTGATTTTCTCTTCTCCTGGCTACAGTCAGGAATATCTGGACTTACAGAGCAGGTATGTATCAGCTTCTTGCTTTCCCATCCAAATGTACACATAGCTCCATGTTTTTACCCATGGATCAGAGCCCCTGAGTCTTTGCTTCCCTCTCAGATCAGAGATCTCTGGATGCTGCTCCCTAGAACCATCTCCTCTCCTTCATTTTTTGACCTGAAATGAACCTAAAGTTAACCAGGCCATGAGCCACAGCTCATTTTCTGTCTTTCTGAAATATTCTGTCAAGAATTGCTTTTCATCTTTCTACCTCTGTTGTCTTTGTTAAGGATTCTTCCTCTCCTCCTAGCTCCTAACTTAAGTTTTACTAAGCAATTAAAATAAAGTTCTTCCTCTTTTTCTGAACCACCTTTTTAAAACACTATAAAATTGATATTTGCAATAATCCACTCCCTTCCCTCATCTGTTTGGTGAAATCAGACACTTGGTTGATTATACCCAGTTAGTTTACTGGTAGAAACACTTGGCTTTATTAAAACACAAAAACAAACTACAACTACAATGGAAGGGAAAAACTGCTTTAATACACCCATGGACTTTTATTGCTTCAGTGAGCAGGTGAGGAAGAAGCAATTCCTTATTTCCAAATTATAAAGTACGAGCAAATTTGAAGCTGTGAAAATATTGAACTTTTGCTAGAAAAAAATAAATGATTTGAAGCGCTAGTGATCACACAGAGAATCCAGACAATTTGACAGCTATGAATTTATCTCACTTGTGAATGAATAACCTCTGTAACTCACTGGGGACTTAAATATTCCAAACACATTTCCCTGGAAACACTTCAAAAGGCATAGTTCATTTCTGTCTTTACCAAACAGCTCCTTTGGTTACCTTTAGTTGCTGGCTTTGTGGTTTGAGGACAGACTTGAAAGTTTGAAAATTAACACAGTTAAAGCTTGCCGGTGGATTTTATTCCTGTAAGAAGGAAACAAGATGAACTCTTTGATTATTTTATGGTGTAAACAGCTTCTTTACCTCTGTAATAAGGAACCTCATTGATATTACCCACAAAATTCAGCTCTGTCTCTGAGCTAAAGTTCAATATATTTGTATTTAAAAGAGGAAATATTCCCACCAAAGTGCGTGTAACAGACCAGGATTGCATCTGATTTGGTTGAGTGCCACGTAGTTCTTAGAGACTTGCTGAAAACAAACTCATTCTTAAAGAGAGATCCAGGATTTCAGGTCAAGTGAAAAACGGTTTGAGAGAGTTTTGTGCATGTATTTTTCCAGGATAAAAAAGTACAAATGGACCGTGAGCACTGTGCTCAGTTCTGAACTGCTTCTTGGTTTTCAGAACTGATTCTTTCTCCCCTCGCCCCACTCTGAATAGCAGGCACTCTCTGAATACTGCTGATGGATAACATTCCCGGTGACGGAAATGCCCAACTCATTCCTAACTGTGAAATGGTGATACTTTCATATACTGCACATAAATGTACACTTAAGACATTAGCATTCAATTTAAATATATGCTCATTTTGGGGGTTGTCTGGAAATTTTTTTATGCTTGAGACTGCAGATTTCACCTGGTCACGCACTCCCTGGGAAGATTTCATGGAGATGGAGGGTACTTCAGCTCATACGAACAAAGAGATCCATCCAGTCCAGGTATGGACGTCTTTACGGAAATAGACCTAGAAAGATTCTAGTCAAAATACACTTTTAAAACTTTCACTTTCAGAGGCTGAAATTTAACCCATATTTACTTTTGTTCTCATTAAAAGCAACAATCCTCTTTCATAAACTTCGTTTTGTCGCTCTCATTTCAAAATAAATATGCCCCTGTATTTTTAAGAAAGGGTAAAGGAAATATCTCAGAATAAGCATGGCCTTCCCCCATCCCCTTTTCAGCTCATTTTTTTAAACATTTTATTTTTTAAGTTTATTTTTGTTACAGATGTTTCTCCTTTTTCTCCCATTGACACCCTCCTCTCGATTCCGCCCCCCCCCATTGCTGTCTGTGTCCATTGGTTATGCTTATATGCATAGAAGTTCTTTGGTTTATCTCCCCCAGCCCAAGTTTTGTCAGTCTGATCTCTACTTCTATGTCTCTGGGTCTATGTTGTTCATCAGCTTATTTTGTTCATTATATTCCACAAATAAGTGAGATCATGTGATGTTTGTCTTTCTCTGATTGGCTTATTTCGCTTAGTATAATACTCTTCAGCTCATTTTCAAAGGGACTTCACTGGAAATCTGGCAGCCTCTTGGGCACTTCTACCAGGTTTTCTTCTTCCAACCAAGGGTCTCTGTCTTCTGTCACACGTGCTCACCAGTGAGAGAATTTCAACCATCATTGTTATTTAACTGATTAAACTGACCTCTCCAACCCCTGCGCTAGCTTCACTCCTGTAATTGCAGTGGTGTGCTCGATGCATAAACACGTTTCAAAGTGTGTACCCATCTCCCTGCTATCTACGATGAAAGAAAATCAGCGTTTCCTCCTGGCTGTCCATTTTATTTCATGATACCCTGAGGGAGCAAGATGAAGTTTTCTTTGCCAGGGATAGTTTGTGGCAAGGGACAGACATCTTTTCAAACTAGCTTAAACAAAAGGAGACATTTGAAGAAGGATACAGCACCTGACTGAATGAACCGCAGGCAGGAAGTTCTGTTGGGTCTCACTAGGGAGCCAGGAGCTGGTCAGTAAGCCAGACAAGGTGGATTTTAACATGCCTTGTCCTTGCTTTTTTCTACGTATCTGCTGATTTCTAATTCTCCTCCTTCTCTGTCTTGCTCTCCCTCGTGCTGTCGCTCTTACTCTCAACTGTTTTCCTTTATTATGTTTGTACATGGCCCCTTCATAAATTCCCCTAAATGGCTCTCTCAGCCCTAAATTTCTATCACCTTAATATTCTAGTACCTGTCCCTGTCAATCTTCCCAGATTTCATTTCCAAATTTCTGAGATTGAGTGGCCCAGAATGGCGCCATGCCGTCTTCAGTGTCCGTGCCCAATTCAATCACAGCCTGGTCAAAGAGGGAGGGTGATGCAACGTAGGTACGATGAACTGCACCGAGTCATGCTCCATAATGGTGATGAGTTTATCTGAGCAGGAGAACATGTGCTGATAAGCAAGCATCACAAGTATCTGTTGTTGAAAGAACATTTTGTATCATCCTCTAAATGGATAATGTTTGCTACATAAAGATCTATTTCTTTATTTCCAACATGAACATACTGTATTTTGCAAATTAATTGTAATGTGTGGCACAAATAGAAGGTGTCACTGTCTTAGTCATCTAGGCTTAAAGTTTGATCTCATGGATGCTGTTCTTTGTCTCCTCAATCTTACCAGTCACAACTTTTGTCAACTCTTTCTTCACAATGTCTCTGGTTCCATTTCTTTTCCTATTCTGCTACTCCTGGTAGCAACCTTCTTTCTGAGCTTTATCATCTTTCCCCATTTCTCCTATTATAGAAGCTTTTAGTTTTAATTATTCACCCTCCTTCCAGTCTCTCTTCTTGCCAATTTATCATTCATATTGCTGACAAATTGGTCATAAAACACTCTTTCAATCTTGTCATTCCCCCACTTGGAGGCTTCAGCGACTCCCTGCAGCCAACCAGATGAAGTCCAAATGGCTTCTTCTGACAGTGTAAGACCTTGACCATTGAGCTGTAACCTTTCAGACAGCTCTAACTGTTCTCTTCATTGGCAGTGTCCCCCAGTGAAACTCTGTCCTAAGCTGCTTTGAACTTTTCCGAGTCTATGCTTTTGCTTAAACCAATCTTGCTGGCCTGGAACACACTCTTTTCTCTTTGTCTCTCTCAGTCCCATCCATCATTCAAGTCATAATGCAAGTCTCTTCTTTGTGAAGCCTTCCCAATTCAGTCCAGCACAAGGGATCTTTCATTTCTCTGAATTTTTCTGGAGCTTTTCTCCCGTCTCATTTGTTTAATTCATCCGCGACTTCTAGGAATATAGTTCTGTTACTTCATGCCATTTTAAAACGTTTCAGTGGTTTTGTCTCGTCAATTGGATTTTATATTTCATGAGGCAGAGATCATGTCTTCTATCTTACTATTCCTCCTTACGACACCTATTGCCATGGCTTACACATAGTAAGCCCTCTTGAAATACTGACCGTTAGGACAAAAGTCTCTCAGAACACTGCTGCAATGCGGGATGCCAATCAACCTGCTAAAACTTTGTTGATTTTCCAGTTTAATTAGTGTATCTCATTACAGATAAACCAAATTGGTGACCATGTTCATTTATAGGCTTCTGAAATAGAAACTATTTTGTTTCATATTAACCTTGAAGTGGAAAAGTTTTCAGGTTGCATGTAACACGCTGAGTGGCAGACTGAAAGGCAGAAGTAAGGGGCTGTTGACTAACCCCACACCTTACTATTCACGTAATGGAAAAAGAGGCCAATGGAGTTGGTTTCCAGGCATGGGAGAATGTCCTGGGAGTACAGGGCCAGGCGAAAGGGACGGAGGATATCAAATGTTAAAATGAAGGGGCCTGTTTTCCAAAAGATGCAGAACAGGGTTAAGGAAGCATTGCTTGACCTGCAGAGTGAACTAACTGTTTGTTCTACAAGTTCCTAATGCCTTAGGACAGGATTTTCATCAAGGGAAGAAGTTATCCTTTAACTTCTCCCTCATCAGAAATTTCTGTTCAGTTCTCTGGGAACTTTTTTCCCTATAGGATTACATCTTTGACAATATATTTGGAGTAAATGAAAAAATAAGATTCGATTAGAGAAAAAGCTTAGCAGTCCATTTGCTTGTTTATCTATTCAGTAAATCAAAGACTTTCTGGGCTAAATACCAATTATACAATTCAATTATAGGTATAGTTTCTTCTATTTCATGGGGAAAAGAGTATAGACCAAAATAATTATAAACATAAGGCCATAGAAGTCAGATATGGAACTGAGATATTTCTGTTGCAGTTAAAGGAAGGGGGTGTTAAACTTTGTCTGTGCCTTCCTTGCTTAAACTTATATGTGTGGATATATGACTTCTTTGAGAGAATCTTCTGATGTTAAAATCATATTTATCCTATCAATTAGAATTCTTTTCCTCTTTGAATGTGTCATTTCTTTGAGAGTCTTATTCTAAGAACTCTTCAGTTTTTTTTTTTTTTAACTTTAATTGTATTTGAGATCTTCTTAACGTAACTGATTGAACATTTTCTTAAATTTGTATCTTTAAATTCATGGAGTTCTGAAACTGTTAATCCTGGTCATTCATTCAGTCTACATTCTAATGAAGGTTTATTATTTGCCAGGCACTGTGTTGGTGCTGAAGGGAGGATATAAATCACAGAATCACAGACCTTAGTATCAGGACGGATTGTTTTAATTGTTGAGACCTTCTCTTCACAAGGGCGGTACATTAGAAATTGAAGAGCTCCAGTTCCCATGGGTCTTAAGTAGTGAACTTATTCCTCTGACCTTCTTAAACCTATGGAAACTTTGTAAGCCCCTTTGTTAGCCTTTGTCAGCCACCTCTTTTTGGCTTTACCTTCTCATTTGAATGTCTCTTTTAAACAGGAGCTTATAAGAAAACTCCATTATTTGGTTAATTCTCACCAGAGGACATTTCTTTCCATTGAGCGTAAAAGAGAAAGGGGGTGGTGGTTAGAGAGAGAGAGATAGAGAGATAGAGAGATAGAGAGAGAGATCAATTTGTTGTCTCCTGACAGTGCCCTGATCGGGGCTGGGGATAGAACCTGCAACCCAGGTATGTGCCCTTGACCAGGAATCAAACTCATGACCCTTCTGTCTGAGGGCCAACGTTCTAACCCCTGAGTCAAACCTACCGAGGGTAGATTTCTTTGTATAACTGCCCTTTTTTGTTTTTATGGAATTATGTCCCTAGTACAGTTGTCACCAAAGTTTAAGCTGTAATAGAAAAATGCACATGGCATGAAGTGTCATACAAAATGAAAGGTGCCATCATATAGAAAGGAAATGAAGGAAACAAACACCAAAGAAAGAAACACAAAATATGTAGTTTCTGCATATTTTTTTACAGCCGCTTAAAGAAAACAATGTCGTTATTTCTACAAAAAGGTAGTAATACTATAAAGAAGAGTGAGGATCAAATACGATAACAAATACCCTAAATGCTTAGAAGAAGATTCTGAGGACACGGACCCGCGCCTGGGCGCTAAGACATAGCAGGTGGCGGTGCGACAAGTGGAGGTCTCCTCTGAGGGGTCAGGGAGTGGAGGCTGGGCAGGTTTTTGTTTTTTGCCTATTGTGTTAAACTTTCTATCTCCCCCACAAAAAGTCAAACGAGTTAACATTTTTTTTTGTCCTCACCCAAGGACACTTTTTGCATTTATCTTCAGATAGAGCAGGAGGGAGAGAGGGAGAAAGAGAGAGAGGGAAACATCGATGTGAGAGAGACACATTGAGTGGTTGCCACCCACACGACCCCAACCGGGGCCGGGGACAACTGCAGCTGAGATACGTGCCCTTAGCGGGAACCGAACCCAGGACTCTCTGGTCCGCGGGCCGATGCTATAACTGCTGAGCCAAACCAGCCAGGGTGAGTTAACATTTTTTGATGAAAATATTATTTTGTCCTATTTTGTTGACAAAGAAAGGCAACTTCTGATAAATTAAAATATCAAACAAGATCATAAAACTGGGTGTTAAGATTTAACCCCTAAATACAAAGACTGTGCCATTTCCATGGGGTGTCCTACCTCCCAGGTAGCTGATTTGGAGAGGTTGCCTGTCAAATCAGCTGTGTTCATTCTACTTCCTGGTTTTGAAGTCACAGACTTGTGATCTTCACATCCATGGGTCCCATAAAATTCTTTTATTAATAGATCAAATATGAGAGCGGATGTTCAAAATACTTAGAGGAAGATTGTTTGGACATGGAACTAGGCCTGATGAGTAATGGTAAAAATGTAACAGGTGCATCTGAAAACAAACAAACAAACAAAAAAAGAATTAGAAGAAAGGAAAAAAAATAAGAAAGAAAGGAAAAGGTAAACATCCTTACTTAAAAAAAAAAAAAAAAAGAAAGAAATCCCTCAAAAATCTATTTAGGCCTAAGGAGGATGATTAGCTCTGCTTATATTCATTTAACTATTTATAGAAAATATAGTTCTGTTTTCATAGCACAAAGAAGGTTGAGACAACTTGGCATGGAAATTATTGTTGCTGAAATTTCAGAAAATATATACGCGTTTGCTGCACTGAATTTAATTAATTACATCTGTATAGAGCTTTCTGCACTTGGGAGGTGAACATTTTAAATGAAAAGTCAATGGAGGAGAGGATATTGGGGATCATTATAAGATTTGAAGAAGCAAGTTCCTGCTCTTTCTGCCAAAAAGTGTGTAGGACTGATTCTAGCTTATTCTTTCAGCCACACAGCTACATTTAAAATTTTTCAATATTTTCAACATTTCAGAGCAAGAATGAAATTACCACTTTGATAACCTGGCACATTTAACTGAAACATCTTTATATTCCTCAAACAGATGTGACCCCTGTGGCAGAATGTACTTTTTTTTTCTTTGTTCATCTATCTCCTTTAGAAGTTGTAAAGGAAAGAACATCTTGATCACATTCAGAACTGGCGTAGAGATTTGGTCCACAGCTGAATGAGAAAGACTCTGAAAGTGATAGACAAAAATAAAAGAAGTAGTTTTTTTTTGACTCCTACATGGTTCTTTATCTGTTAATCTATTTGAAGACTATCGAGAGCTTTGGTGCATTTGTGGGTATTTATGGACTTTACCCTAAGAATAAAAAAAGTCAAGAATAGTCCAGCCTTGTTCTATAGCAATACATCCAAAGTTAGTTAGCTCAGGTAAATGAATTAATTAAAGTACTAATAAAATACCGACAGCATATAACAAGTCCAAAGCACTATTATTAAAATGCTGTATTTTTTAAAATCACCCAAGGACATGTTCATTGATTTTTCGAGAGAGAGAGAGAGAGAGAGAAACATCAATGTGCAAGAGAAATATCAATAGGTTGCCTCCTGTACGAGCCCCGGACCAGGGTTCGATGCAGAGCCCCAAACCTAGGAATGTGCCCTGACCAGGAATCAAACCCAAAACCTTTCCATGTGCAGGACGATGCTCCAACCAACTGAGCCATGCTGGCCAGAGCAATGCTGCAAGTTATTTATTTATTTATTTATTTATTTATTTATTTATCCTCACCTGAGGACATTTTTCTATTTATCTTCAGATAGAGTGGGAAGGAGAGAGAGGGAGAGAAAGGGAGAGAGAGAAACATCGCAGTGAGAGGGACACATCGACTGGTTGCCTCTCGCACGACCCCAACCAGGGCCGGGGACCAAACCGCAACCAAGGTACGTGCCCTTGACAGGAATCCAACCCCCGACTCTTTGGTCCGCGGGCCAACACTCTAAACGCTGAGCCAAACTGGCCAGGGCAATGCTGTAATTTTTAAAGCTAAACATCTTCTTATTCTTCAACTTCTAAATATTTGGGTGCATTTTCCTGTTGTATAAACCTTGAGTGTATAAGCTTCAGTGACCAAAAAAACAACTTGGAGGGTGTTAAGAGTAAGTTATTTAGCTCATCTAATAGATTAACAAAAAAAAGATGACTTCAGCCCTTGTCGGTTTGGCTCAGTGGTAGAGTGTCGGCCTGCGGACCAGTGAGTTACGGGTTTGAATCCAACCAAGGGCATGTTCCTCAGTTGCGGTTGTCCCGGCCCTGGTCGGAGTTGTGCATGAGGCAACCAGTCAATGTGTCCCTCTCACGTAGATGTTTCTCCCTCTCTCCCTTTCTCTCCCTCCCACTCTATCTGAAGATAAATAGAAAAATATCCTTGGATGAGGATTAAAAAAAAAAAAAAAGATGACTTAAAAGAATAATAAAAAAATATATATGTATAGAAAAATCAAAAAGCTGACTTAGAAAGCTCAGAACATCACTATTCTCTCTTGCTCAACCAGGCATTGTGCCAATAGTTTCTTGGGTGATCATTCTGATGGTGTAAGAATATATTTCATTTTCATGCCTAATCAGTCCCTTTTTGAGTACTATGAAAGAGTTACTTACTTTTTGGTGATGCTGGTTAACTTTTTACTCTTCCTTCCTATGGTTGATTTGAGAACTATTTGATTGTACATAAATTATCACTAAATAATAATTATCTACAGAGTGTGTCTGCTAGAAGATAACCTACATTGCCAGAAGTTTAGATCCTTATCCCCAAATAGAATTTCCTAAGGAGATATATCTCCAAAATGCAACCATTTTCTGAATTGAAAAGATAAATAAATAGTTCCTCAGATATTTTTTTATTTAAATTCATTTTTATAATTTTTAGTAATGCCTTGGATGAGATATAACTTAAATGTCATATAATTTATCTTTTTAAAGTGTACAATTCAGGTACTTTTTTTTTAGTGTATTCAGAGAGTTGTGCAATCATCACCACTATCTAATTCCAGAACATATTCATCACCCCGGGAAGAAACCATGTACCCATTAGTACTGACTCCCAACCTTCTCTTTCCCAGGTGTTAGCAATCACTAATCTACTCTCTTACTCTGTGGATTTGTCCACTCTGGATATCTCCTATAAATATAATTATAGAATATGTGGCCTTTTGTGTCTGATGGGTTCCTTTCACTCAGCATAATGTTTCAAGGGTCCTCCATGCTGTAGCACTTACCAGCATTTCACTCCTCTATGGTGAGTAACATTCCATGGAACAGATATACCACATTTTGTTTATCCAGACATCAGCTGATGGATATTTAGGTTGTTTCCACTTTTGGGTTAGTATAAATAATGATGCTATGAACATTTGTATATCAGTTTTTTGTAGATATATGTTTTCAATTCTTTTGGATATATACCTAAAGGTAGAATTTCTGGGTCATACAGTATCACTATGTTTAATAATTTGAAGAACTGCCAAGTTGTTTTCCAAGGTGGCCATATCATTTTACAATCCCACCAGCAGTGTATAAGTTTTCAAATTTTTCCATATCCTAGCCAATACTTATTACTGTCAGTAACTATATTGTTTGTATCTGTGGGAGAGTGCCCCAAATCATATGTATTAAATATTTCATAAAGAAATTCGGCTTTTTCCCATGTCTGTTTCCATAACTATAATCCATTTCAACCTCATCTCTTCATTGCATAATTACAGGTATGTCTTATTGTTTCCTCCTGTTGCATCCTTGTCTATACAATAGTCACAGTGATCTTTTGAAGAATATATGTGGCAAATGTAAACATTATTTCAAAAAGCACATATGCTAGAATTTTTGCTGTGGATAATACTATATGTGTAAAAAACCATCAGTAAAATCTTAAGTTATTTTCAAGCCCTTTGAATTTGGATTATATTTCTCTTCAATATATCTCTAGGTTTTGATTTGTTTTAACATTGGAGAAAATGTGCTTCATTTGTGTTTTATCTATAAAACATTTAGATCAGAATGGCAGTGAAAGTCAAGCAGTTGTAAGATGATACTAATAGCTAACTTTTACTGAGTAACTTACTAGGTCCCAAGCAGTATTCTCAGTACTTTCCATGTTCACTCATTTATTTCTCATGACAAAAAACTTCTATAAAGCTATGTATGATAATTATTCAATTCATTTCCACACTATGCAATAGAGCACAGAGAAGTTGAGTAACTTGCCCAAGGTCACACAGCTAGTAGGTGATAAAGTAAGGATTCTAACCAAGGAATCTGGTTCCAGAGACCACATGTGTTGCTATACAACCTCTCTGTCTTATTGTCTGAAATATATGAAATTTAAAATGAAAAGTTTGCCATTTTTTTGATGTTCAATATGGTTTAGGGTAGTTCAAGATGTTCACACCTTTATTAATTCTTGGATAGTATCACTATATACAATTACAAGGTTGATTATTAAGAGCTCTGTTTTTTTTTTTTTTTTTTTACACCACCTAGAGGTTTACAAAATCACCTCTGACACACTTAAAAACAGTATCCTGAACAAAAAAGTACTGGATTACTTAAGGGATAACTTCAAAAAGACATTCTCAGAAAAATAACATTTCCTGAAATATTCACGATAGTCAATGTCCTATTATTACATTGCCCGCCAGTTTATGTGATCCTCCCTCCTCCCCCCACCACTTTTTAACCAGCTAACAGAGCATTTTGTGTTCCTGAACATTTACATTCAATTTGTTAAATGTCACCGAGGAAAAATAAAACGGAGAGGACATCAGTTAATAATGTACTCTCACATTCCGTCATCCCATGATTCCACGTCTTGCTATGTTGACCTAATTTGCCATGACAGGAACATGGTCCTGGTTTCAGAAACATTCCAACTGTAGCAATCACTAAACCTTACTGGGAATTTTTGGCCCCTTAGCAAATTGAACCAGATTGCTTTTCTCAGGACCATATGAGATGAATATCTGTGACTAAGGGGGTGGTTTGATGGAGAGTTGAGTGTGGATCTTTCCTATTAGAAATATACTGAAGCCTAATGTGAATGTGTATTATTATCAGAGAGTGCCTGATTTTTACTGTTAGATTTGAGGAGGAAAAATTGAAAAACATATTTACTAGTTCTTCCTAGCTGTGTGGCTTTGGACAAATCTCTTTCTCAGTTTCCTCCACCCTAAAATGGGGATGATAATAATAATATCTATAATATAATAATAATATCTGTATTTCAGAATTGATCAGACAATTAGATGAGGATTCATTCTAAGTCAGCATTTAGAACAATATCCAACATCCAAAAAATTCTAATTCTAATACTAACTTGAACATTTTTGAAATAGAAATAGTTTTATATTCAGAAGAATAAACACTTTAAAAATCATTTGGTTGGCTCAGAAACTATAATGTATGGACTGCATTGTATTTCTATAACAACTTATGGTGCATCAGTGACGACAGGTATGTAACCTATATGTATGTCGCAGGCTCCTCCAGACCACAGGTAAGAAGGTTATCTTATTTCATCAAGATTAATAGGTGACTTTTGACAGTGCCTGGATCTGCATGTTTGACCCAGGATGTCAGCTCCCACCCTTTCATATTTCTTCTGAGAACTCAAGTGCCAAGAAAAGTTTTGCTCATGTCCTACTATTTGAGCTTCCTCATCAAGAGTCTCCACCAGGTCCCCACGAAGGCCCCATTCTGGGAGCCCCAGGGAGCTGTCCACAGCTGTGGCACGGAGCACTCAAAGAGCCACAGCTGTCTTGGGGGGCGGGCACATGGGGGAGAATGTCTGCTCCCCAATTCTCAGTTACCCTTTGTCACTGGGGCCCCTGGTGGAACACCTTCTGAGCCCAGAATCTCACACTTGGTTTATCGCCTCCCCAATTCTTTCATGTAGGCAAGCATTGTGGGCAATATCTTGAACTAGCACTTTTTAAATCTCCCCTTTGAATCCCATTATCTTCAATATTTCAGCATTTCACCTTCAAGTGTGACCACATTCTTGCTCAACGGAAGACAGTGCTGTTGCCTGGAATAGGGGCATCTACGTCACTGTTGAGTCTTTTGAGCTCTTACTGAGGCTGTGGCTTTGTGGAGGGTCTTTGAATAACATTTGTTTAGCCTGGCTGGTGTGGCTCAGTGATTGAGCATCGACCCATGCACCAAGAGGTCGCCAGTTCGATTCCTGGTCAGGGCACATGCCCAGGTTGTGGGCCCAATCCCCAGTGAGGGGCATGCAGGAGGCGGCCAATCGATGTTCTCTCTCATCGATGTTTCTATCTCTCTCTCCCTCTCCCTTCCTCTCTCTCTAAAAATCATTAAAGAAAAAATAAATAACATTTGCTTAATATGGCAAGATGTGGGCCTCGAATTTTTTATCTCAAGATGCCTTTCATGCTTAAAGAATTACTGAGGATCTCAAAGAGCCTTTGGTCATGCAAGTTACAAAAATTTACTTCATAAGAACTGAAATCTGAGAAATTATAAAAATATTTATTTAAAAATTCATTTCAACATCAATAATAAATACTATATTTTCATTAACAAAAGTTATGTGTTTTAAAACCAGAAAAAAATTGTGAGAAGAATGGCACAGTTTAACATTTTTGCAAATGTATGGCTTAATCAAAGACAGCTGGATATTCGTGTCTGCTTCTGCATTCAGTCTCGTATGAAGTCAGACATTGGATAGCTTCTGGAAAACCCCACTGTATGTAAGGGTGAGAGGGAAAAGGGCAAATAATGAGTACAGTTATGAGAATGGTGTTGATCTTGTGAACCTGAAGATGGCTCACCGGATCCCACTCTGAGAGCAACTCGGCTACAGCTTCGGTATTTCACTCTATGAAGAGATCTCAGAATAAAATACAGAGAAAAGCTGACTTTGCCAGTCTTGGAGATTGTGGGATGAATAAGGGGGAGAGCCAGGTAGGAGAGGCAGGGCAGGGATACATCTGATCTCTCTTCTTGGGCCCAAGTCCTGCCTTTGTGACCTTGGAAGTTGCTTCTCTCCAAAGATGTCCCTGGCAGATACCTCGAAGGAAGGGCAAGTATGCTTCTGTGAGGGAGGGGTGAGTTTACTTTCTTCAGCTGTACCTTGTCCCCAGGTGGAACGGACTGGATGCTAAAGGAGGATAGAAAAAGGAGTCTGAATAGTTGGCTGGCCAAGGAAATCATGGTAGCAGCTCTGTGGCTGAGGGCTGTAGGGCAGAGATCCTGGGACCAGGACCAAGGGGGAGTCACAGCCCCATCTCAGGGCTTGTCAGTACCCATGGGAGCCAAGCTCAGACCTGGTCAGCAGGGTCAACCACCCGACCCAGACCCTGACCAACTGATGAGAAACCTGACCACAGATACTCTGTGTGCGTGCGGGGAGGGTGAGGTGCAGGTGGGGAGGGTGTGCGGGGCTGGGCTGGGGGGTGCTACCAGGCAGCAGAATTAGCTGCCAGAGGACAGTGAAAAGACCTGCTGGTGATTTCCCCTCCTCACTCTGTCACAAGGCCCCCCAGGCTCCACCTCTCCACATGCCCAGGTGCCACTTTAGAGAGAGGCAAAGTAAAAAAAATCAGACAGCTTGGACATATATCTAGTAAAAGTCTAAGTCACCTTTTAAAAAAGTTCAAACATAGACTGACAGAAATTACGGATCATACTACTGAATATAGCTGTTTTTTCCTTCCCCTGCTACCTAAAATGTTGGGACCTTGTAAGTGAGTCCAGATAAGCATAGAAAATATAAAGACACTGTGTTTCCTTGCATATTTCAGTGAAGTGTGCTTACATTAGCAACCCCACTGCAGCTCAGAACAAGTCCAACAAACCTCACAGAGGAAGGACATTGCAGTATTTCTCTATCACCCTCTCCTCTCCCTACAGCTCCATGTCCCAAACATCTCAGCTCCTTTTAGCCCTAAATAAGATCCTTATGAGTATCACCTTTTGTGTATACAGCCTGCCACGGGGACCACTTGCCAATTCCCAACCAACCTTTTTGGGTTTGTAGTAACGGGAATATTTTGCTGTGTCTATGTGTGCAGGTGTCCTTGTAAGGGTACTTTCCATGCAAAACCTTTGAATCGTCTGTTAGAAAACTTCTAGGGCCGAAAAGTTCTTATTAATGAAATAAGGAGTTTGGGTTTTTCCCTTCCTATTGTTCTTTCTTCATGTATTTTCTGTTTCAGTAATGTGTCTCATCTAAGTGACCAAGGTGATGCTGTGGACCTCTGCTATCAGTTCCCCTAAACTGCTCTCCATCCTACCTGTGGAGCCCTGCTCTGTGCTCCGGTGGGGGATCTAAGGCACAGAGAGGGGGGTTTGCTTGCCCACCGCATTTCACCAGTGGAGTGCACCTGCTGAGTATCAGAGGGAGAGGGAAGGTGAGGCTGGGGTATTTCTTCCTCTGGTTCCCTGTCTGCAGAGCTGTCAAGGGCTGGCTGCGTACCTTGACCTAAGGCCACAAGCTCTGGCGGGTGGCCCTCTCCTCACAGCCTCCCCTGTCTCTTAGTTTCATTAGGTCTGGGAATAATGGCCGTCTCCTCCGACTAGCCCTGGGTGCTGCGTTCTCCCCGGGGCTTCCCTGCGCAATTCCCACAGCTTTGCAGATAGTTTTTAAACGTTCCTCTCATTGCCCAGTGAGCCACCTGCTTCCACTAGGACCATGACTAACATAGGTGGGTGTTCTCAGCTCATCCAGCCCACTGGAACCCCTCTTAATTTATTCAAAGTGTTGCATCTAGAATCCAGAATATGAAATGATTTATAAGTGTGTTGTTTTTTTCTTTGACTCTAGAGCTTGTATATCGAACTTAAAACCAGACAACGAGGGAATCCTTTCAGACATATTTTGGGATCTTCTGTTTGCTCAGTTGCCTCCCTTCCTCCCTCCCCACCCCCTCCCTCGCTCCCCACTCTCTCCCCTCCTTTCTTCCCAAATATGAGTTTCAACTTGGTAAACTCCATCCCAACAATCTTGTGTAGATTGGCAATAGCAAAAGAGCTTTGAGATAGTTGATGTCATAGAATAGTTTTTTCTTTCTATTTTTTTGAACCAAGGTAGAGCTTTTAAGACAGTTCTTTCTTATCCTGGATGATGGGAATTCAGTGGCTACAATACTGTATTTCAAAGGTCAGGCCCAATACATGGTGAAAAGGCTGCTGAAATAGCTCTTGAGTTAAATCTCGGCAAGACGGGTGGAGTAGAATAGTAATTGATAAGAATGAGGTTTTGGCTAGGAACATCTTAAGTTTACGGTCAGTTAAAGGGAGTGAAATCTGCCCAGGAGAATTCTGAGTCTGAATTGGCTCATAGCAAAGAAGGCATCAAATCAAGTCCATCATTCCTTAAATAAAGAGCAAGCATTAGATCTCAGGCTAATATTATAACTGAGACTTTGTAAAAGGTATCTTGAATATTACATGAAGATGGCTGTCAAGTAATGGTGTATTCAATAGCACATCAAGGGTTTTCCTCCTGATGGGATAAAACCCTGGGACCAGAGCAGCTGCGGGTGTACGGATGCTGCTTTACATGTGCTCGGAGTGATCTGCCAAAGGCATTCTCGTGTGCACTTTATGTCGTGAAGGAATTCGTGTTTCTTTAGAGGAGTGCAGTGAAAAACGTCCAAAAGACGGAATCCTAGTTTATGTTTTCTCTGTGTGTAAACATTGGATATTTAAAATATGAAACTCATCTATGGAAACGATTTCACTACAAATAATTTAGTCAATCACCAGATTCCTTAAGGGCTGCCTTACTGTGGTTATTGCAAGTGCACATTAAACCCTGGGCTTCATTTCACATCTCCAATATAGGTCGGAGGCACCTGCTTTCATGAGATTTTGAGTTGAGTCTCAAAATCACTACTGAATGTGAGAGAAGCCCCCAAATCACCGAGTCTAACCCCCCTACTTCCTCAGACGTCTCTCGTTTAACACTTATCAAAATCCAACCAATTGTTTAAACCCAACACAAATGACAACTTCTCAGGGAGCTTTACCAGATCCCCCAAGTCCTAATTAATGTTCCCTTTCCTTTTTTTAGCATAAAATATCACATGTACCTTTACCTTCCCCTTATTTCCTTCCACTTTATAGTATAGGAATATTGAACATAAGCTCCTTTAAGGCAAGTTCTTACTTAAAAAAAAAATCCAGTATTAGTACAGTTTTTTTATACTTAATCAAGACTGTTGAATAAATAAATTAGATTTAGTAAGCATTTCTTTTTTTTTTTTATTAACATACCCTAAAGTACTGTGCTCAATGATAATGGAAGGTTCTGAGCAATTTACAGATAGATCATAAGTGCTTAGCACGCCACACATAAAATAACCGAAAAAGAAAGATGCTTTCTTCCTGATCTAACTTTAAAAGAGAAAGTGCTTTGGGACATAAATTTAAAAAAATTTCCCCTTCTAATTGGAAAAATTTCAATGAGAGTATCAGAAAATTTGAAGTTGCTAGAGGGTGTCCATGCACAGGAAGATTCTTTGAATTACATGTATTTCCAACAGTTTGGGGAACTTGAAATTTGTTAATGATAACGCAGATGAGAAAATTCGGACTAGGAACAGCTTCCCTGTTCGAAAGCTCTCTTTGGTGCAGGGTTTTCATGCACAGCATGCAAATGCGTGTCATTCTCATAAATCCAATCACAAATGATGGTTTTACGACCAAACTGTATTTCTTCCAAACAAAGTGGCGGTAATATTTTTAAAAATCTGCAAGCCCTTTGAGAGTCTTCAAAAAGAATTTCATCATCTTTTCTCATTGAAGTGAAGATATTTATAACAGAGAGGATGCTGGATTGCCACTACGGGGAAGAATTGCATTCCCCACCTAAAATATAGCCACCAATAGTGTACATGTTTTGCATTTAGCATTCAAAATATATGGGGAACAAGATCTAAGTAGATGCAGTAGGATCTAGAAATTAGCCTAAGTCAGCTCTGGAGACCAGATTTAGGGAGGACTGTAAATCATACCCTTGGAATAGAACATTACTGTTGAGAATACTCTAAAATGTACCCTGGATCAGAAACCTTTGTCTAGTTGTTCTCTAGGCTTTGTCAGATTCCCTCTGTGCTTTCGTAGAGGTGAGCTACTAGGTTTGAATGCTGTTTCAGGATTTTCCTGTAAACAATGAGTCTCATAGATACAAAGTTCCCCGAGGGTCTGTATCTGTGCTTTCAGAAAGGTTAAACCTAAAGGCTGAAGAATATTGTTTTCTAAGAGGCATCCCACGACCCTACTTCCTTGTGGAAAATATGCTTTTAAAAGGTTCTTTTTTCAGTTCTATGAAAAGCTATATTGCACATTCTCAGTATAACTTCTAGGAACATTTACATCATAGTTTTGAAGAGACATAGTGATTTCAACACTTCAGCAAAAAGCACTGTGAAACAATATTTTGGAAGACATCTTCTTTGGTTGATTGACTGCCATCAACACCGTCTTCCCCAGTGGCCTACAGCTGGGGTGAGTGATATTGTAAATGCCACAGTGCCTTGGACCCTCCTCTCTGGCCTGCTAGGACTGCAAAATAATAACAAAGATCATGAAAGAGTGGGCTGTCATAACGGTCCTGAAATTCACTTGAGATGAGTTTTCTATCATCAATTCGAAGCTCTGTATCCTTGAGTCTAAGTGGAACAGAGATGTACACTTCATATACAAGACAGATATTTGAAAGTCTGAACCTACCTACCCATCTCTGGATCACTTAGGTTCTGTGTTTAATCACCACATTGGCGAGAGTGTTCTATCATTCATTTGTTCAAAAGCGACTTCCTGAACACCTACCTAGGGCCAGGCATGCTCTCATGCTGTGGCTGCCGTGGGCAACAAGACAAGTCCCTGTCCTTATGGGGCTTGCATCTTGTGGAGGAGAGAGGCAAAACCCAAGGAGACAAACATCTGGTGTGATTCCAGAGAGTGGTAAGTGCCATGAAGGAAAAGAAATAGGTCAACGGTTTATTTTCGGTAGGTTGTCATGGGAGTTACCTCTGATAAGATATAAAATCTATGTTATAATAATATATTTTATTTGAGACTACTTTAATTTAGGCCATGCAGGGAATCCTGGTCCAGTGCCAACGAGGTTTTCTTGGTTGATCACACACATCCTCTTTTGTTCCAGTCAGAAGTGCCATTGGAAGGCTCTGTGCAAACTCCACATACCTGGCCATTCCTCAGCCGTACTTAGACTGGTAGTGACAGATCACATGGCTCTGCAAAACGACCACCGGCATCCTGCTTGGATGTTCATGCCATCTGTAAAATGTTAATCTCTGAGCAATGACTCCTGGCATTGGCTAGAAATAAGCTTTCAAGATTCTTGCTGAGAAATAACGTCTTTCAAAGATTCTTAAAAAGATCAGGGGAGAATTCCTTCTTTTATCTAATCAACTGATTCTTTTGTAAAGCAGAACACAAAATGGTCAGAATTCTAGGAAGCAGAAATTATCCAAACAAAGGGTTTTTCAAAAACAATCCTTTTGTTTGCTACTCGAAATAATGCTCAGTGTATAAGACTCACACTGTTTTCTCAGCTTTCTGCTGTGGAGGTCTTTTTCTTTTTGGTTACCCCCACTCCCATCATTTCAGGGCATTCCTCTGGCATGAGCTGATTGTTTCTGAAGGGCGATCATCTGCAACCTGCATGGAGGACAGCAGTGACATCCAGTTACAACTAAGAGGACATGTCCTTATTCTTTAACAGAAACATTGTTAGTGAATGAATGCATTAAGCATGCACCATATATTGGGACAGAATCCAAGACATAGGAACTTTCTGGACCACCTCATGCTTCCCCTTTCCCCTCTCTTACTGCAACTTATTACATAGTATCTTTTGGAATGAAATGGTCACGGCCTTGTGGTATGAAGTTCAAAGGTCATTAGTGATAGTTTATAGATCTTCATCCTTTTTTTTCAATACAAACATCCAAGCTCTTTGAGCTGCGAGGCAGGATTTTTTCAGTGTCTCTGGGATTAAGGCTCAGTGAAAGAATTTATTACCAGTTTGTTTGGACTTCACAGATCTTCAGGGATGCAGTGGACTGTTCTTCTGAACATTGAGTCTTGTTTGTGAGCAGAACGTGTCGAAGGATATCAGCATCTTAATCTTCAAAAGTAAAATGGTTGGCATCAACTTTTCAGCACCCCCCCGAATATTATTTAAAACTCTTATAGTCCTAAGGTTGAAAGTGAGGCCGCAGTCGAATGTTTATTGCCAGTAGTATTGGTGTCAATATACCATCTTGCCTGTTAACATGTGTAGTTTTCTCTTGTGCTGATTCATTTGCCTTCATTGGAGAAAATCATTCTGGCTGATTCCACCCTTCCTCCATCAGCACCTTGTAGGCTCAAAATAAAGTGAGAAAAATATCAGAGAAATTAAATTAGTGGGACCTCAGTGTACAGAAAACACTAGAATGTTTCCATGAGATTGAGGTCTCATATTCTTTAAAGACATCCATTGTTTCCCTGTTGTACATCCATAGTTAAAATCCTATTTCACTGAAAAACTACTGATTTGTATTACAACTGAGTTATTGGACTTCATAAGATTTTTCTCATATCCAGGGAACTTTTCTGACAAATAATTTGGGAAATAAAACTGACTCTTACACAATGGTACACAGTATTGGTATTTTTTTCTCTTCCTTTTTCTTTACAAGTAGAAGAATGCTGTAAGAAGCATTTGATAGGGGTAATAGCCTTTTTAAGATATGTTGCCACAACAAAAACTATGTAGTTTGAAAATCCATGTATCAATTATGAAAGTTTAATATTTTTGCCTTTTATACAAGCATAGGAGAAAGAAATGGCAAACATATTTGTTTTGGGAAATGAGAAGAGGGATTTTTAAAAAATATATTTCATCATGGAAAATTAGCATGACATGAAACTTATATGAGACATAAATATAACTGTTGTTTTTTCAAACTAAGTATAAAAAGACTTATACACACACACACACACACACACACACACATTTACATTTTATTTTGAAAAACTTTCTAATTTTCAGGAAAGTTGCAAGAATTGCATAAAAAACTTCTCTATACTCTTCAGCCAGATTCACTAATTTTTAACATTTTGTCACATTTGTTTTATCATTCTCTCTCTCTCTCTCTCTCTCTCTCTCTCTCTCTCTCTCTGTATTTCTAATTTGGAGCCATCATGTCATTTTACTCCTAAAAACTTTCTAAGAATAAGATGGATTATATAACCACAGGGCAGTTATTGAGATCAGAAAATTAACATGGATACAGATTTTATTGAGCTTTTACCAATTGTCATTCTTCAGGGCAATTTTCTCTGGCTCAACATTCAATTCAGGATTATGTATTGAACTTAGTTTTCATCTCTCTTTTTCTCAATTTTAATTATGTTTTAATTGTGGAGGCTACCTTTTAATTTTGATATAATTTGAAACTTATAGAAAACAAAAAAAAAATACAAATAACTTCCATACATCCTTTACGTAGACCCATTGTTTTATATGTTGCATATAGAATATATAATGTTTAAATAACATGACTGTTTTGTATATATATAAATGAACAGGCTGGATGGTGAGGTCAGAAGAAATGAGCTAGAACTGTGTGAGGCAACAATTAGACATACATCAGGATCTCTAAATGAATTTACATTTGTTAAAATATAGTCCACGTATGTTTTCCAATATTCTTCCTCTCTTTTATGAAATTCTTTGAATGCAGAAAGCAACTTGAAAATGTTGACAGGAACCCAGGTCTCAGGTTGGGCGGTGAAGCCACAGAACTGTCTTGTGATTCAGCCTCGGCCAACTTGTGGTTCAATTAGAGGCTGCAGCAAAGGGAACCCTGAGAACATTAGATGCAGTGTGAAGAAGCCTTTTTGGATATACTTGGTGTTGAAAATTTTTCATAGTTAATAAATAAATTCATGAAGTCAGAGAGGACACAGAGTATCAGTGTGAAGTAGCTGAGCAAAGATTCAACACTTTGGGGTCTAGTCATCGCCTCAATTAAACTGCAGGAACCTTTGTTTGGCAGCCTTCTTGAAGGTCATTTTCTATTGCTGACAGTGGATAGGAGTCTGAATACTGAAGATTCAGCAGATACTGCATTTGGCATGTGCTAATTTACTGGGACTATATGATTGGATCTCATCAAAAAACTTTTGGGTTTGTCAGTAGGCTGATTCTAATAACACTCCCTTCAGCAAGGCAAACGAGGAGGTGATTCATGTAAGCAGAGATTCACTTTAGACTGACTCCGTTCTCCGAGGTGAAGGAGGGGACTTCGGAGATGCGCTTTCTATGGAATTCAACTTGCTGAAACAGATGAGGCTGGCACACAGTAGGAGCTTAAGTCACCAGTGTTGACATTATATTGTGATGTTGAATCCTCTTTAAATCTGTTGCCACTTTTTAAAGAGGCTAATAATGTAATCAGTGAATTTGGTAAGATGTTAATTGTTTCTCTTACTGCCTGCGTATCTATTTTACATTTTCACAGTTTGTGAAATTGAAAAAAGGAAGTCAAAAGGGATGAAGGTCCAGCCTGCCAGTTGTTTATTTGTTAGCAACCTGGATTTATGATTGAGTGGAATCTGAGTTTAACAGTTGTTAAAAAATGTCTCGGGTATATAGGTGCATTGATTTTTGCAATCTCTGCTCTGTCAGTGCCTTGGATAACAGAGAAAATGTTTTGTTTGTGGTGCTCTATTACTTCAATTCTGTTAAAATGTTCTGTGATCTGTGTCACTATTATTTGCTGGTATTTATTCTTTTCAGCATATTTGTTTATTTTTCCACTTCTTTCCTATACTTCCGTTTGTTATATTTATTATATCTTTTACTTTACATAATGAAGCTGTCTATAAAAATTTAAGTCAACCATTTCATGAGAAAAATATTTACAAAAAATACACTACTGCATAGCTAAAACCGAATCTCCTACTCTGTATATCCCTAAAGGACTTCTAAGTTTGTTAGTCCATAGTTGATAATGAATACCTATATAAATCAGCAAGTACCAACCATCGACCATGAGAACGACAGGTCACCAGTATAGTAACTAATGGAGTCCTTTCATGACTGACTGACTCTCTTACTTCCCATAGAAACATTTTTTTTTAATGGAAGAAAAAAAAATGGTCCTATGGAACTGTGATATCTTTCTACTGGGAGTACTTCTCACACTCAGAGCCAAAGAAAGATTTCCTTCTAACTCTGAATGACAAGGGCAGACTACAGTCACCCAGTGGAAGTGAGGCTTAACTCTATCTCTGTTTTCTTCATTAACAGTGAACACAGTCACAAATACTTAGCTTTTAAAATGCTGGGTGCTAAAATAAATAAATAAATAAATAAACAAACAAACAAACAAACAAACAAATAAATAAATGCTAAGTGCTATTTTAATGTAAAGGTAGAACTGGAATAGCACCTGTCTTCATGTAGGAAATCCTATTAAGATTTCCTAAATATCCTAAATGTCCCTGCCTAAAAGTCTTATACTGTTAGAATCCATAGCAGCCATCCAGATTTACCATTAAGCATAACAATGACAAGATCACAAAGTAAAAAGACATTTCTGAAGTTTAAGCACCCACATTTCATCATTTTAATTCAAGGAAATAAAGGAAGTATGTTTAAACAATCTTTGAGCTATAAGGAGTCACTGTACAGATGGATTCTTGAGAAGTCTCACCCTCACCCCATCTAGTGCCAGGGAATGTAATGAAGTTTCAAGCAGCTACTATGAGGATTCTTGGGGGGAATTTTGAAATGCTTCTTATCCCAGGACAAACGTGTAATTAGCTGTCACCATACTGGATGTGAGATAGAAAATGGGAACCAGTGGTATGAAATAAATAAATAAAAAGAATGTGTGTTATTAAACTGTTTGGAAAGTGCATGAAATAACTGAGCATTCTGGAAAGCATGGTCATTTCACACACTGCAGAGCCCTGGTTAACCACAAAGCAACTCCATCAATAACACAGCTGCACAGCAACACCACCCCATCATCACCACCAAGAAAGGTCATAATCACCTCAGGGACATGACGAGGTGTCGAGCATGTATGTTAGGTTGTTGACAGGGCACTCCTGATTAAGGTGGAAGGAGCCTGGGACTGTGGTTTTCCTGCCTGAATGAATCATCACATTCTAAACAGTGTTCTGCCCAAATGACTTTAGAACATGTAGATGATGATGATAGATAGACAGATAGACAGATAGTCAGCAGACATGTATTGGCTACCAATTGTCTAGATCAGGTTGAGTTGGCTTCTCTGTGCAATAAAAAATGTGATTTTTAGAAAAATGGTCCTGCTTTTTTATTTGTGTGGGTATCAGGAAAGACTGTGTTTGAATAGTTCCTAAAGGTGAATAAATAGCTCCTGTGAAGGGTGTACTTGATTTAGGAAAACCTCCAGAATTTTCTTTCTTACCTCCATAGATAAAAATTCCATTGAGGAAAAATGATTTGAGAAAGTTAAAATTATACTAGTTTGCTTTATAAACAATTTTAGGAATATACATGAGAGTTAAACTCTTGATTGAGAGTAAAGATACACACACACACACACACACACACACACACACACACAGAGAGAGAGAGAGAGAGAGAGAGAAATAGAAGAAAGACTTCACCTTCACCAAAATCTGTTCCCAGATTATGTCTAACTATGTCGGAGAGAGTGAGGACATCCCCTGTGTTCTTGTACCTGGTGGTCAGGATGCATCCTAAACAAGGAATTTAAACTAAAACCACTAGTTATAATTTAAGTTCCTTCCAAAAAGAGCTCTAGTTGTAGACAAGAATTATACACAATGGCATGAGGAACAGAATAATTACACTCAACACCAGGATACAACTGTAAGAACATTGAGAAAAGCTGCCTTGCATGTATAGGAGAAACAAGCACAGGTTTAATTAACATTGTGGTGCAGTATATGTAGAATTCCTGAATGACAGTATTTACAAATGAATTTTTAAGCCAAAAGATTTCTTCCTTACCATCAAAAACACTTTTTAACACTTCTCAATACAATGATCTACGTCAGGCATTTTTCTTGCTCTGCAGTTTATAATCCAAGATAAGATTGATTGGCATATACAAAAGAATCTCCACGTTAGGCCAATGTATTGATGAAAAAACAAAACAAAATGTGTATGGGTAGAGAAACAGCAGGTAGTAAGGGACTGGAAGTTTTCCCGTTGACTCAGGGTAATAATACAAAGAGGGATTTGTTACCTTCTTGGCAATTAAATCAGGCTTCACGTCAGAGGCCAAAGTCAGCAACACCTTCCATGAAGCGACACTGCCTTCCAACGCAGGAGAAATTTAGCAACTGAATTTTTCTTGTGTTTATCTTTTTGGAGATCGTTTCCATTCCCTTACGTGGCAGTTTTAGAAAATATCGTGGCCCCTATCCTCGCCACCGCTTCCACCCCGTCCCTTATCCCTGTAGTTGGGTATTTTTCTCTAAGTTGTGCTTATGTGTGTTGATCACCCATTTGCCAAGCTCAGTCAAGTGCAAAGGTAATAATAACAATAACAACAGCAATAGCAATAGCAGAAATGGTATTTGACTAGCACTAAATCATAAACCACTTCTCTATAATCTATTTTACTTCACAAAAACTATAAACTTGATAGGGCTGGTGTTGCTACCTCTGTTTTAAATATGGAATCTAGATGGAGAAAAGTCAAGTAACCTTTTGCAAGGTCATAGGATTCGTCAATTAGGAGATGGGGGTTGAAGATTCTAGTTGGTTCTCCAAAGGCAGGGTGAATGGGGAGCAGAGGTGGAGCAGGCAGGACACGGGCACCCTCCCCTGCCACCTTCCCTCGAGCTCTGCACCTCCTCCAGTCCTTGCCTGGCATGGCTGCTGGGTGGCTGGATGTTCAAAGCATGGCATTGAGAGAGTTCAGCAGGATTGAGACGTCTTCGTGTAATGTCTTACTTTGTCATGTACCTAAATCACTCAGATTAGTTATAAGGATTAATTTGGAGTGTTGCAATGTATTGTTTTTTACCCTGTGAATTAATATTTTCAGATGTATTTCTGAAATTCTAGAATACATAAATGTACCCCAAAGTATTGTAGACTCATAAGCTAGCCATATCTTAGATCCAGCCTCCACAGAAACAAAAATCTCTCTGTCTTAAGCGGAGAGTTTAAGTTATGGGACATGATCGTACACAGCTAAAATGGAATGGAGGCAATGAAACTACATTTCACCCGGCAGACTTGTCAATCAGGCTCATTCTTATTTAACAGATTCTCCCATATCTGGAAAATAAACACCTAATAACATATGTCTTTACTCTTTTATCATTTCAGTCTGTTTTACACACACACACACACACACACACACACACACACACACACATTTACATATGCAAATCCTTTATATATTACAACTTTTAAATGTTTTCCTCCACTTTCCAATGCTTCCCTTTTATAAAACTTATGTTTTGGTTCCCTCCTTCTTTCATATTAACTATATTATTTATTAGTTAAGCTCTCATGTTTACCTCTTTGACACAGAAGACTTTGAGATATTCTTGAATAATTGAGGTACATATCTCCTGAACATGAGCTACGCTAACTTCTCAAACATTTTACCCTAAAATTTTCTTTTCCCACAAATTGTTACAAAATATAAACATGTTCCATAGTTTTAAGTGACCTCTCAGTGTAGGGTTTATAACAGTACTATAATGGAATATTCCGTCAACCACTAGAGTAGAAATTGTTTCATGTTACCCCATTGTGGAAGTAGTTTCTAGGGGTACAGAGCAGCAATTTCAATGGCTGTGCCATGGCAGGCACACTGGGGTGCGCTAGCATTTTTAAAACATGCAACACCTGACTATTTAGTCAGGGGCCCTGACCTCTTTTCCCTTAGGTTGTCAAATAAAAAAATGACAAAGCCAACACAACAATAGCCATCTGGTGTGAAGGAATAAAAAGTATACCTTGTTTTTTTTGTCAGATTGGCAAAAATATATATTTTTGGTGTGCCGCAGAATTTTAGCAATTAGTTGATGTGTGCCGTGAGATGAAAAAGGTTGAAAATCTCTGCAATAAACTGTAAAGTAAGCACTGTTATCTGCATCTACGTTAAGAAGAATTACTTAGTAAGTACAAAGCAATTAAGCTACAAGACATGACAGGCATTGCATTTTGGGGGAATTATTATACATCTCAAATGTCTTGAGAGGTTCGGGCCAAAGGCTGAGTGGCTTCAACCACCGAAGAAGTATAATAAACCCTCAAGAACAGCACCACCTGTCATTTCTTACTGCTATTATGAAATGGAAATCATGAAACCAAAACAGGGGGAAAAGGTTAGATCTGTGCCCTTGCTGGGGATTACTTACATGCCTATGACATCATTGACAGTTCTATCTGTGTCCAGAGAATTCTAAAGCCATGGCATAATTATTGCACAAACAACACAAGTCATTTGAAACTGCTGCTTCAGCATTCTACAATGCCAACTTTGTCATATACCAGTCCCCCAATGTCCTCTTTCTGCGGTAATCGTATTGGTGCTCTTAATCCCAAGCTTTCCTCTTGCACTGATCCTACAGCTTCAGGGGCAGGGGAGGGTAAGTGAGAGGAGGTGGAGATTGTTATGTAGAAATAATCTTGCCCCCTAGAGGATTGGAGGCATTTGGTTCCTTGTATGCCTTGCAACACTCCAAGGTCATTATCTCATGATAATCACATCTCCTGGAGTTGCCTTATTGCTTAAGTGTAACACTAAATTTTAATTACAATGAAATAGAGCTCTTCTGGTAGTTTATACAACATCTTGTGTTCTCATTGCCAGATGGAAATAACGCAGAGCTTTTACTATAATCGCATGCGGTGGTCCTGGGCTCCAATGCAATAAACACATATTGTTGGTTTGTTCGGAAAAGCACTTTACTTCATGGAACTATCTACTTTCTAGAGCTGACAGTTTATGAAAATATTTCCATCCTGTTTTAAAATATTGGAACACGGGAACACTCCCCCCCACCCCCCATTTGACTGCAATGGTTAAATGTTATTTAAAAAAAAAACACAAAATAGAATATTGCCCGTTGATAGATAAGACAGATGGTTTTATATGTAGGGTTTTATTTTCATGATTTCTCTTTAATTATTTGTGCCTTTTTGATACTCGATGCCCCTGAATGCATATTTTTAAATAATCTTATATTATCTCATGGATTTACCACATTTCTCCAAGTGATTACTATGCATATCTTTGTTCTGGCATTTGGGCAGCTTCTTGGGCTTCCCTATCATTCTGACTGTTGGTAAAGAAACAATTATTCAAGAAAGTTGTTAAAGAATAGCAAGGCAGACTGTATTCGTGGGGAGGGCATCATGGGTAGGTGTAGCAACCAATGAAGTGGGTCTCCCAGTGGGGTAGAGAGACTGGACTCAACTCTGAACACAACAAAAAAAATTTTGTATTTAGGAATTTATATTTATAGCTAGGGAGCAGGGAGGGGGTCAGTAGATGAAGAATCACTAGAGGAAATATCAGGGGGAATGGGGGATTCTGGCTAAACCTAATAGGATTCTTGCTGAAGGCATGTCGGTGTGATCAGACATCTCTTGGGGATGGTGCAGAATGAGGAACCCGATTAGATATCAAGGGTGATGAGATTTGGAGGATGGGAGATTCTGGATAAACTGTCTTAGCAGAATTCTTGCTAAAACTGGACAATGCAGAAATGAAGAAGAAAGTCTAAAAGTTGAGGACTGGAAAAAAGAGCTTAGAGGAATCTGATTAGGGTCTGGGCAAAGAGAGAATATTTGTCCCTGCTTCGTAACTAGGATTTGCTTGTCAGAGAAGTGCACAGGCTTAGAAAGTCTCTAAACCAAGCCTAAGCGCTTTGGGATGGCTGGGGAAGGTGGTGATACAATCATTCCTGGATGATGATAATAATAAAGGAAAAGAAAAATACACGGTGTGAATACATAATCTTCAGTATATTCTTTTGTTCTTACTTACTTATAACAAAAATTCTAAGTAAAACAATAGGCTCCCCGTCAAAATGCAAATTTGAAACACGTCTGCGGACCACTGTTCCTTCCTTTCATGTGGCTGCCCTAAGGCACCCCTTCATTCCATTTCTGGGGCTTCCACAGAATTATTCTCTGCCTTCTTCATGCCGCTCCTGCCATTCAAGGCCCTGCTGTTTGTTCTTCCAAAACTCCAGTCCCACCTTCCTTAGGGCCTTGCCTGGAATGTTCTTCCCTCAGATGCTTGGCAAACCTCTCACCAACTTCAAACCTTTGTTTAAAAATCACCCTCTCAAGGAGACGCATGCTAATCACTCTTAAAATTGCAACTGCTCCCTGCCTCACCCCTGGATCTTCCCTATCTTGTTCTGCTTTGTCTTCCTGTTCCATGACATTTATCATCTTCTAAACTGCTATGCATATAATTTAGTTATTTATTATGATTAATATTTAATGTTTGTCTCCTGTTAATACTAGATCTCTTTGAGAACAGGTATCTTTTTTTTAATTTTATTTTTCAATTACAGTTTACATTCAATATTATTTTGTATGAGCTTCAGGTGTACAGCCCAGCAGTTGGACAATTTCATACTTTACAAAGTGGCCCCCCGATATTTCTAGTACCCACCTGGCACCAAACACAGTTATTACAATATTACTGACTATATTTCCTATGCTGTACTTTGCATCCTGGTGACTGTTTTGTAACTACCAATTTGTACTTCTTAATCCCTTCACCTTTTGCACCCCCCCAACACTCCTCCCCTCTGGCAACCCTCAGTCTGTTCTCTGTATCTGTGAGTGAGAGCAGGTATCTCTTGTTGTCTTGTTCACTGATGGATCTGGAATGTGTAGGACCATGCTTGGTACATAGTAAATGCTCAGTAAAAAAACTTTTGAATGAATGAACGAGTAAATAATAAAAGTAGAATTGGAATGCCCCAGAGCTTTTGATGGTCCCTGGGACTTCAATGTAGGATCAAGATGGACCTATTCACTGTTGAGGCTTGTCAAAAGTAACATATGGAAGAGGTAAGTACATCCTAGCTCCCACTTCAAAATACAGAGAGCTCTGGCAAGCAGAATCAGAGGGTTTGGACCCCTCATTCCTAAAGTTATTTTAGAAAGAGGTTCAACCATTATGCCCTTAATATTTGCTCATCACAAAATACTTTAAAATATCCAATATCATGATCTGTAATATTGTTTTACATTCAAGTGTGTAATGATACATTATCTCATCTATTTTCTTGAACGCTGGTTATTTTTTCAGATCCTCCTTAGAAATTAAAAACATACTACCACAAGTCTATCAATTTATGTTTTCATTTGTGATGTTATGATGAGCATTTTTGTAAATTTGTTATAATTCCATTGCATGTTAATTCACAACTGAGTGATACTATTGTATTAAATAATTCACTTTAGATCTGGAAGACAGGTATAGGCACCCAAACTTTATTACTTTAAGAGTGATAAAGTTTGGAAAATAATACCTTTTCCAAACATTAAAAATCATTTTGTTCTTACATCACAGTGTGAATAAAATATAAATGGTAAGTAATTATTTCTGAAAGCAGTGATTTAAAAAAAACTAATAGTTTGAAACAAATTAAGGAGACTATACATGATATGATGTGTTAGCATCCAATTTAATCTCCTTGAGGTGGACTTTCAAAAGTTTTATCAAGTCTGTGATCTTAACAAAACTCTGCCTCAGAACGCTTAGGTCTGTGTGTTTTTATTTCACAGCACATATGAATATGATTGAAACTGTGGTTTAATATATCCGTGTTCTGTGCCCAGTGGCTTCTTAAAAAAATTCTTGTTGTTTTCCATGACAATTCTGTAGTATTTGCCACAAGTATAATTTCCAAAGTTTCCAAGATATGGGTCAGGTTTAACTTCTTTTAGACCATACAATGTTTATATATTTTAAAAAATCCTTTTTCACTCTTAAATATTTTTCCTCTTAATCACTCTGCTGTTTCAGTGCTTTAAAATTGGATTTAATCTTATCACATGCCATCAAAGACTGCTTAAAACTCTTAATGATTTTAGAATAAAATCCAGACCCTTCTTAGTCCTATAAGGCCTGATGTAGTTTGGGCAATTCTCCCATTTCATTTTGTGGACCTTATCTTGGTCATTAAATCTTCGGTTACCCTGGCTTTGTCTAAGTTTCTGGAACTCTCCAAGTATGCTGCTTCCTCAGCATGAAACACTTTTCTCCTGATTTTCAAATAATCATCCAGCTTCTTCTCCTTCTAGGCCGTAGCTTAAATATCATCTCAGAGATACCTGCCCTAACTAATCGGTTTCATTACAACACCCGCTTCATTTTATGCATTGCATGTTAGAGGCTATCGTTTTATACTTAATTTTTGTTCTTGGTTTTTCTCTCCCATCATATGTAAGCTTCTTGAGGGTAAGGGCCTCCTCTGCCTTATTCACCATTGTTTCTCCAGCAACTCACCCACATCAAGAGTTTAGTGTTTGTTGAATGAGGGAATGAATGAATAGCCGCATTAAAAGTTGGGGTAGATTTATGAAATATATGACTACTGTTGTGAAATTTCCTTATATCTCATTAATAGTACTTTTCCCCTCTGGATCATTGTTTGAATTAAAAGCCAGGCAAGAACAAAATAGCTTTGAATTAAATGTCTATGGAAAATAGGGGTTCAAGATTTGGTAGGATTTGTGGTTAGTACGGTCTAACCCACCACATTCCTCCCTACCACGCCCATCCCACATAGTAGGGTTAAAATGTGTGCTTTTAAATGCTCTATATTAATTTCACTGATAATCATATTTTGATATGTTTGGTTTATATAAGGTTTTGCTAATATAGTTAAGGCCAATGAAAGAATTTAGAGGGTGTTTAAAGAAGTTGTTTCTCAGCTGTTCTTCCAGTCAGTGCGCAGTAGGCTAGAGATTCTTCAGACACTTTAGTTTCAATGAGAAATCACTTTGGTTCTTGCACAGTTTGAAAGTTCTTAATATTTTCTTTAAAGTTGTCATTTGTACCATAAGAACCCAAATTTCCACCCTGTCTGACACCTTGAAATTTGATCAATTTTTTCTTTTTTCTAATTGGCCCTATGAAATAATACAGGATGTGTAGGATGCCTCAAATTTATTGTTTCATCCTTGGTAGTTCAATAGCAACTACACTTGATTTTCTCCCTTAGCATCACCAAGTGAAAACATAAAGAAAACATTCAACATCATTTAGTAATTGTCTGGAAACAGGAAGCCCAACTATTATCTGTAGCACAGGGCAATCCCATTGTGGAAATTTCACCCTGTCTGTAACCTCTTATCTTGTTCTGCTCTTACATGCGGGTCATATTATGCACTGCTTTGTGCTAGTTTGACAAGAACTAATGTGGATGCTTAAATATTTTAAAGGCTGAATGCTTCAGAATGATAAAATACGGAGCTGATCAACCCTTCCTGTTGCGTTTGAGGTTAATGATAAAGTAATTTAATACTTTTTTTTTTTTTTTGGTCTATTAGTAGTTCCAACAACAAACATTAAAGTTCCTTTAAGGAAAAAATCTTCAAGTAAGGCCATGCAATGACACATTTTAACTACAGTTGTTTTTTATTCAGCCATAAAATCTATCTTTCATAAAGAAACCCACTTACATGTCTTACTTCAGTGAAGGTTATTTGTAGACTGAAGGTCTTTTCTTGTCAAGATATGATGAATACCATGTGTGAAGACAGAAGAGCATCAGACCTGTATTAGCTGGAAAACCCACTGATCTGTGAATAACCTAAAAAAGAAAACCTGAAGATTAGCAACGTCGTTTTTAAGAATGATCCATCAAATTCAACAAGCAGATTCACAGAGATGAATCATCTGGTTCCTTTTATACCTACTATACAGTAAAGGTTATTTCCTTTCCCTACAAATAGAAGTTTGAAAATAAAGGAAGGGGAGACTTTGGACATCTCATGGTGTAAGTCAATAACCTTAAAGTGTTTCTAATGTTTTAGATGTAAATTTACTAATGATGTAAATTTACTAATAATGATTAAAATGGTCAATTCTTTCAGTATTGGATTCAATATTTTGGAGAGTCAGTCTCTATTCTTTTACGAGTGGCCAAATTCTCAATATACTTCCTCAAATTTTTCACATCAAACTTTAATTTTATAGCAAGTTAAAATATCTGTTTTAGGAGTTTTCTATATATCTTGCATAGTCAAGTAGTTAGTTAGATAAATAAAAATAATTAGATCAGCTACTCTTTTGGATGTTAGGTTGGTTGACTAAAAGATTCAAAGCATATAAAAATCATTACATGGACATACGATTTTGTTAAAAGTAAATGCTTTGTTTTCCAAATTTCAAAATAGATTCAAAAGTATAAATTTAAAATATCTATTCTACAGTATAACCTTACTTAGTTTTAATATATCATGTTTGTAGTATTTAATTTAGTTTATATGTTGAACTTGAATGAATAGAATGACCTAAAAATAGAAAGCACTAAAAAGGAATCACTGTAAGTATTTTTCAAATTTCTTTCATGTCATTGTTTTTGGTAAACAAATAACTCCCAATATAATGTAAAAGACATTAATTTATTTTTATAGAGCTATGTTGATATTAGATAGCAAAAAGAAATACTCACATTGTAAGATAGCCATAGAAACGAAACTTTTGCACCTTACTTTCTAAAGAAGATTTCTGTCAAAATATACTTCGGTAATTCAAATTAATAATTGAATAATTGTTTTTAAGTTAGCAATAACTTGACTTCACATTTATTTTCTCTAAAATATATTGGTCTCATTTTGGGGGGATATATTTTGGTGAAATTTTAACCATGCCCATTTAAATAGTTAATTTCCAACATGCCCAACATAACAAAACAACAATTTTTATAGTGACTGTGAATGACAAACTTTCTCTGTGTTCAAGCAATTCATAATTTGTGCTTTAACATTAAACATTCTATAATGTCGTTTTCATTATCTGATTAAGTGGAAAAATAGAAACAGCATTTCTTACATAATGAGTTATAGTTTCATGAATGAGAAGTTTGCTGTCAGAAAAACGTCAATGTTTGAAACCACTCAAAGGCATTTAAAGCTTTATCTTTCCTCAGGTCATTTAGGAGTAATGGAGAACCAGGGAAGAGCTAAAAACCTTTATTCAACGACCTAAGCTGAATCTGTTTTATATGGAATTTGAGTGCATGTTTTATAGAATTACATTTTTTAAAAATTCAGACATTGACTATTTTAGAACACAGATTAAGCTCTGAACTATTTTAAATTCTATTTTTATGAGCTTTTAAAATTGAGAATGACACTCTCAGATCAAAAAGAGTAAGAAATGAAAACGCCTCTGATTATTAGAAGCCTAAACACTGCAAGAGGCCTTGAAGCTTTCGTCCCACCTCCTAGAACAGCCATAAATCACAGATGAGCACGGGAGGAGGAACAGCCAGCGATGTTTAGGTGTAGGGCTGCAGCCAAGTGAGAAACAGAGTTTTAGAATTTAGTACCTAAGGCCCAGCTAAATATTATTGATTTTAACTTGAGCTGAAATAGTCACCCATTCAATTTAATAATCTTTTCTGTAGATGATAAACTTTAACTAAATAAAACACGGCTTTAAAGAGATGTGGCATTTATGATAGTCAAAGAGTGAAACAATTTAATTAAGTGATAATGTTCACGGCGCTGGAGCAATAAACAACACATGCGGTTGATTAAATACAGGAGGGAGTTCAGGGTGAAATATCCTTTTGGAAATAGCTGTCCACAGACCCTCCCTTCTTTTCTTGGTGGGGTAAGATGAGACGCAGGAGAACTTTCGAGGTTTGCTTTTGTCCCGTTTCCCCTCCTCTGCTGTCCTTTGTGGCCATGTGTAGCTATTGGCTGGTCTTAAGACAGCGTTTTAGACTAGAAAATGACCATTCCTTTGTAGTCAAAATCGAAAACTCATACCTCTATTCTTATTTATGAAAAGTCTACTGATTTTCTGATGGAAGCCACTGGCCTCACATAGCATTGTCAGTGACCACTGGGGAAATTACATTTCTATTCTTTATGTTATTTTAGGGTTTTTATTTATGGTGCTCCAAAAATGGGGATCAATTTCTAAATGTCGGCTGCTTTCTAAAAAAACAACTTGAGTAATCTGGCACTGGTAGTAGTATAGAAGTGTATTAGTAATTAAAATCCAGTCCAGAAAGAAATCTAGACTGTGGTCAACTCCAGAAGGCAAGAAAAGAAACTAGATGAATTTAATATCAAAGTATTATGTTCTGATATAGTTACAGAATGATATAGCAATTAGAATAAACTTTTTTCTTCTTCAAAAATCTCCCTATAAGTTTTGCAGGTGAGTATATACTTTATGATTCACTTTTTGTTGTTCAAAAAATATATGTGCAGGTATGCATATATGTCTGTATAAGTTCAGGAAAACACATTGGGAATATTGAAAGGCTATGCACAAAATGTTAATAGTAGCAGAAAGTGGCCAGTCTTTATTTAAATTTTAAATAATATAAGTGACTGGGTTATGGGTAATATTTGTACATGTGTATGTTTTTCTATACATATTTTCAAGCAGTGAAATGAATATTTTATTACAAAATCAAATATAAAATAACAAATAAAAGAGTGAAAGAAATCCAGACAAAGAAAACTTTTTGTATTTTGCCAATGCACTAACCACTGAAGTGTATAAAATTTGAATTTATTTTTACAAAAATATACTTACATAAAAGGTAAAAATGAAAAATATTTAATTTATTTAAAAAACATATTCTTCTAGCAATTTAAAATTATGAATATTAAAATAATATGAATTAATATATATTAATAAATCAAAAGTATTTAAATAAACTGAAAATTTTTAATATCTTAAAAAATGATTTAAATCTTTTGTTCAAATAAAATAATTCCTAATTCTACTGTTCAATGACCATTTAATAGCCAATGTAAATAAGTGGTATTCTGTTTAACATCCATCAGCTAGACCTGTATGTATATATAAATTTAAGGGTAATGTGAATTTCTAATATGGCAAAATATTTTTCTGCCATGTTACAACTATTGCAAATACTACATTCATGCATAAATGTCATTAACTTTAATACAAAGAGAAACAAGAAAATGGCTGATGGGTATTACTAGGAAATAAAACTCCCTATGTAAGGATCTATTGTATTCATGCTCTCTGAGAGGAAGAATTTAAATTAATATGCCTTAGAAACCTAAGTGCTTCTATGGCAGGTTGTAACAAAACCTACAAAGCTTAGGACTCTGTAACACAGTTGTCTTGTTTTGAGGACACCGGGCAAAGAGACACGCAAAAGAAGCATTTCTGTGGGCCCTGAGCTCTATCAGATACAGAGCATATTTTAAGACTATGAGTTGTGCTGTGCTGATGTTAAGTGACAGGTACTAATGACAGAAGTACCCATGTGCTTTTTAATACACTTACTTTTTTGCACATGTGTTTGTGATGTGCAGGGGCCCATCAAGCATGAGGTCCATCCAGGACAGCGGTCCATCCAGGACAGCAGTCCTCTTACTTTGGCCTAAAGCAGGTACTGTCTATTGCCTATCTCAAACCTGTAAATATGTAGTGAGCATCAGCTATGTCCAAGTCACTAAGCTATAGAGAAAACCTAAAAACCTATTTCAAATTATGCTCCTATTGAACAGACTTAACATTTTGGAGGTGGTATGAGGTACAAAGTCAGCACTCCCATAAATTGCCCCAGTAGGAGGACCGGAAAAGAAGCTACATTGAAGAACCAATTAAATGTAGATGGGGTTGTCATCAATTAAGTTGCATTTGAAATGGACTTTGAAGAACTGGTGGGATTGAAATAAATAAGGAGAAAAGGGTATTCTAGGAACCGGCAGCTGCTTTTGAAAATGGGTGAAGGGGGCTAAATGTAGAGTATGGATGTAGGGGGTGGTGGATAGACCAGTATGTTCGGCTGAGGAATTTGTATTGTATTCTTTATTTTTTGAGGAGTACAGTAGGTTTCTGAGCAGACATATAGTATAATCAGTTCAGCAATCTGAGTATTCACTTAATTGAAACATTCCTGCTTGTTTAAATAATATCTATCTAGGAACAGGCTTGTCAAAGCACAGAATATGGATGGATTTTGGTGAAATTAAATATTTAGTGGTCACAAGCCCTCGTCTCATGCCATACTGATTTAAGTATGGGCCTTTCCCAGAACAAAAGATGGATTATAAAAGCCAGGTATTTTATTCCTTAATTGCTGTAGAAGCTGGTTCTCCAGTTACAGCTCTGAGCTTTAGCTGATGTAGGAGTGTTTCAGCAAAAGTTAAATTTAATAGAATGCATTAATTCCTCCCCATAACAACCAGGACCTAGCACAAATTTTAGAATGCACTTACAGCATGTTAAAAGGGCAGACATTTATAAGGATAGAACAAACCACCTCGCTAAGTTTTAGCTAGAATATAGGAATACACTGTACTGTGAAATAATTGACTTCATAGCTCTTTTAAAAAACAGCATGTACCCTTATGCAATAACTTGTTTTATGAAGGAATTTCAAAAAGTAATGGCTATTGCTAATTGAATCATATTTAGAATTTTATTCTTTAGCAGGCTTTATTTTTTGAGGAACAGAAGATAGATTCCTGGCAAGCATTATATTTTTCTTCTGTGAGAGGCATTAAATATTAGGTTAAAACTAGGTTAACTAATAGGTATTAATACTCAGGTGATAACACATGGATAGAAAAATAATCACAAAGGTCTAAATAGTACAAAACAGGAAACTCAATAAACTTAGATAACAGAATATAAGCTCGATCTTTGTTTATTTCTCATTGAGAGAAAGCTGGTTGCTCTCTTTATATGTTCAAGAAATACCTAGAAAGATGCCAAACATTTGTCACTCTTTCAGTTTACCTTCAATATTGCAGATTCACTAGCTAGTTTGTTCCTCATATAAACTATCATTTAAAGTGTTCACCAGTTCGGTTTCGAGGAGTTTGGAGACAGAGTTGTTTCAGATGGGAATGAGAGGCATTGGGATTAAGCAGTTTTGGATTCTGTGACATAGTCCTCCCCATACCCACAGAGGTCACTGAAAATAAAACCATTTCTCCAGCTTCTGTGAGAGGGAAACTCCTCCTACAAAGTGTGAGTCCAGCCACAAGCTTAATCTTATATGTGGATTGAAGAGAATTTAGTAGGGACACGTGTGATGTTATCTTGCTTGCTACACTAAAGGGGTAGAAACATATGGCAATTGTATATTGCTATACAATGTATCATCATACTTTAATATAATTTTAATAATCTGCTTTCCTCATCCAATGTTTGCCGTTCTGAGGTGACCTCTTACTGCTCCGCCCCTTATTTTGTTTAAAAAGATTAATTCTCTTAATTGCTTATTGCTTTGGTATTTAGCCCCTTGTCATAGTTCTTTAATTAGAGTATGTAAAACTATATTGCACTTAGACCAGGAAATATTAAATGAGATCCAGACCTCAGCAAATCAGAAAACGAATTGGAAATTTATCTAATTCTATGAAGCAAAGCATCTTATTTTTATTGTTCTCATTAAACTAATTATGTATTCCTTAAAGAAGCTTTCATTTTAAGGCATTCATAAGCACAGAAATAGTGGAACTTTAAGCAAAGCAATGACCACCTTGATTATCTTAAGTTTCTCAAATTTCTGTCTAAATAAAATATTCAAAATGATTTTATGAATATTATAGATAAAATGATTATAACACACAAAGAAGAGGTGTATGCTTATGGGGATATGCTACTTCACCTTGGATATGTGTGTTACCAAAAAAATACACATTTATTTTATGTAACATAACCTAACTAAAACAAAACCTACATAAAACAGTAGATGAGTGGTTACTATCAAAGTCCTATTTATAGCAAGAATTACATTATAAGTCAATTAACCCTAATTTAAGTCAATTTATACAATCACTGATTATGTAACAAATGCAATAAGAACATATATCCTGGCTCTTGTTGGGTTTTGGTCATTCATGACCATATGGACAGGCCATGATACACACATGAAACTTAGGACAACATGATAACCCGGGTTTAAACCAGCTTGAAAAAGACTGAGGGTCGATACCAGACAGTGCTGCTATATAAGCAGAAATCTTAAAAAGTAATTGAAAAGATTCACCTTGTTTTGCTACTTTTGAGGTACACTGGCAGATTATATAGCCATCACCTGGACATTAAATGAAAATATGAGAGGCCAAGGTATTCCTTAGGAGAGAAAGATTTATTAGGAGGTGCTAACTGCTCAGCATAAAACTTCGGGGTAAGTTAAGCAAGTCTGTGGCTCGGAAGCCTGGCTTTGCTCCCTGTGTTATCCTGCTGTGTTTTTCTTTTTTGGTTTTGTTGTTGTTTTAATGGTGTCACCAAAAATCTTTATATTGACTGAGGCTTCATAAAATTTGAATGTACTGTATCTCCCAACCTTAAGTTACAGATACTCACTGCTCCTAACTCTAAGCTACATTTACCAAATACCAAGAAACAGTAAACTAAAGTGGGAGATCATAGAGATAAGAAGGAGAAAAGAATAGCTTCTGAAAAAGTTTATGCAACAAAGTTTAAACATGAATTCATTGACATTGATCAGTGGTAATGGAGATAGATCAATCAGTCAGCATCCACCAGTCAGGGGCATGGTGGCTTCCTCTACATGTATGTGACCTTGTTTTTCCACTCTGAGTTTGTATCCATTTATCTAACACAGAAACCCCACAAAGTTTTAATACATCATTTTTTTAGTGACGCATCCGAGGGATTAGAGCTCTTCTTTGAAATATTTGTTTGGTATGTTGGCTATTTTATTGAACTGCTATTTGTCTCTTGTAATTTATCTAAGTAGTTCTAATATTTTCATTTTTCCCTTCTATACAGTAAATTTTATAACAGCAAAAAAAAAATTCTCAATAACAGAGGAAGCATTGAATAAATAATTTCATTGCCTTGAATTTTGAGATAAACTTTCATTATCATTTAATGATGACTATTTGTGATCTACTCCTGACAATTTATATCCTTTCTTGAAAAATATATATGTTCTTTTCTAATGATTATAGACAAGCATATTTTGTACTGTCTTGGAGGAATATTTCTATTTTTAAAAACTTCTATCAGAAAGTCATCATAGTTGGTAGAATTTCAGTTTTAATCTTACATTTCCTCCCTCACTCCCTCCCTCCCTTCCTTCTTTCCTTCCTTATGTTAAAAAGAGAGGTCATATTTTTACTTTTATTTGTAATACTTTGAAACAATTTTGAAGTAATATAGCTGTTTCTTTTAGGGATCTAAATGGATAATTCTGTGAAATATAGACTAGAGAACACTGCTAGGATTTTCAATTTCTCTATTAGAGGTTTCCTGAGATTTGCAAGAAGTAGTAGTAGGACAATGGGGCTATAAAAAGTAGACTGGTTTGAATGGGAAAAGCTTAAAGTGATTTGATTATGTCAAATAAGCATCTGCTCTTTTTTTATTTTCAAGGATAAAATGGTTAGATTTTTTTCAAGACTGAAATTAGTTGAAATTCTCTTCTTCCTCCATAATTAAGTAATAATACATGACAAAACATGAGTTATTACATAATAATTCATACCTTTTTCTTTTGCTAAGAATGAGGCTAAAGGATGAGTGCTTGTTTAAATGCACAAGTTATGAGTTATTATGTCATAATTCACACCTTGAAGCACCATATTATGATTATAAACTGGCCCTGTGCAAATATTATTAATTTTTAAAGTTCAGAAATAAATTATTTAAAAAATAACACATTATGACTTCAAAAGAACCTCTTTAATGCAAATTCATTAAAAATGGAATAAAAAATAAATTAGTGTACATTGAACCAGAGTTATATATAACCTTTCTTGATGAACTATGATCATTGACATACTGTTGTGAAGCATCCGCTCTGTAATTTATAGTGTTGTGGAGTGGTTTCTTTTCTTTTACATCCCAACAAATAATGCATTTTTACTTGATTTTTTTCTCTCAAGGACATAAGTGAATGGTGGTTGTAAGTCAGTTTTTGCAGTCATTTTTAGTATTGTTTAATTTTGTTTATTAGGGTTGCATGTACAAATAAGGAAGGGCAAACTCTCTGAGTTCTGACCTCCATCAAGCCTTTGAAGCCCAGTCAGTCCTTCATTAGCTTTGAGGACACTGCCTTTCGTTGGTCTCCATCTACCTTCCTCTTTCCCATATCTTTCACCAGTTTGTCTTCATCTTCCTCTCCATTGGCTAGAGTAGTCTCCAAAATTCTCACCACATTTTTTCTCTTGGTTTAGGCCTACTTGTCAATCAATAGTCCTTTTTGCCAATTCAATGCCAACAGGAATCCATCAATTTGGGGTGGGTGTGGTGAAGAAGGAAACTTTATTCAATGCAAAACAGCTCAGTTGTGATATAACACAGCTGTGGAAACAGCAGGGCTGTGAGTAAGCCCTGGCGCCCTGGCCTCTCTCTGGCGAGACAGTTCTGCTTTGCTCAATGGTCTGCTGTGCTCTGCTCCATGCTCGTCTGTTCTGCTCTAGTGCGACATCTTTGGTGTTTTAGCTCAGCCAGGAGACAGTCTTTAGCCCACAGTGTAAAAGGAAAGTATGCTCCGAGGGTCAGAGGGGAACTGGCTTATATGTACAGAAGTCTCCGCCCCTGGTTCCTGATTTGTCCATCTTCATGCAATGGAGGACTCCAAATCCTTGCAGTTTGATTGGTCCAGAAGGCACTGTCCTGATTGGTCAGAACAGAGCACTCTGATTGGTCAGAGATGCACAGCTCTGGCTGGACGGGGAAAGCCTCAGTCCTATTGGTTGAAATAGGATTCTGGTAACCTTTATAAGAGCTGGCTCAGAGGACGGAAACAGTGAGGCAGGCAGTCCAGCAGCGGGCTTCTTTGTGAGGTGCAGTTTGCATGTGCAGCCCCTGTGTGTGGAGAAATGGCTGCGAGGCTCTGTGTTGCTTGTTTATGTCTCTGAATTTGAACTCGATTAGCCACCACCAGTGCTTCTGGGTAGATGTCATTTTCTCTTCGGAGTTCATATACTTGAGCAAAATGATATCCATTTCAGTGATCCTCTCTATGAAGATAACTCCCTAATATATCTCAATGTCTACAATTTCACGCATACCCCAAATCACTAGTATTTCCTGTTATTATTAGAGTTATTATTTCATAGCTTGAAATCCAACATATCAAAAACGGACCATAGTCACCTCCTTTCTAAATCACCTCCTCTTCCCATTTCCTTCAGTGCCCCCGCTGCTGTCCGCCTCGGGTGTGAGGAGCCCTGATGTCTTTTGAGCACAAATTCTGTGCTAGCTACTCAACGAGGAATGGTTTAGGTTGAATGACTTTAAAGAAGTCATATTATAGGAAAAGCACCAATTATGCAAACAAATAAATTTGATACGAGGAAGCATGTGATCAGCATAAAGGGTAAGTAAGCACATTTAACTTTCTCTGCCTGCGGTTATGAAAAGCTTTATGGGGAAGTGATTCTGGATGTGGTCTCAAAGGATGAGTGGAGTTTCAGAGAGGAGGTGGGCCACTCCAGGGTGATCAAAATCAAGCCAAGACCTGCAGGAGAGAATGTAGAAAGTCCTCACTACATTTTAGTGTTAACATGTCTTCTCTTTCATAAAAACATGGCAGTGGTAGATATATTACTGTTTTAATGTTCTTACTTGGCAAAATAAGATTTGACAAAATGGTGTCAGTCCTGTAAAAAATTTTTTACATGATAATAAATTTGAAAGACAGGAAATCACTATTCTATATACAAAAAATCGCCAACTCCTTATCTGTTATGTTTGTTTCATATTCCATTTACCTCATAAGTTTCAGACTCTCCTCTACACTCTCCATTTATATGGCTGTAACCCTAATAATTGGGAACTCACTATTTTATCCTTAATACTATGGCACCATTTTAGCTGGTCATATCCAATCTGTTCTTTTTCTATACTATGCTGTAATCTACTGCCAGATTAAGTTTTAAATCCTAATTTCTTTCTCTCTCATCTGATTATGAGATTATGGTATCTTTCTATTACTTCCCTGTTCAAAGCTCCATGCCAAGCTATCAGGCTCCTCTAAAATCTACCTCATCTCATTTTCCAATCATATTTCCAGTGACTTTCTAAATTGCAACATTAAATGATTCTAAACTTCCAGTACTCTGCACAAATATCTTCTTGTTTTCATGCTTTTACAAATTCTGTTTATTATTCCTGAAGTCACCTCTGTATATTCTCTACTCTTCCTTAAATTCTAACTGATGTTTGACTTTCTCCACGAAATAACCTTTGATCATTGCACTCCCATCTTTCTCTTCTATATTAGTTTTCAAACTTCTGTTATACCAAATATAACTGACTTATTATGTCATTGAATATAAATTATTTGAAAATATCTACTAAATGCAAAACACTGTTGGGAGTAAAGGAAAAAATTAAGAAAGGGAGGACAAAAAATTATTATTGAATGATTTTTATGTATGAGATACTACTTAATATTTTTAATACCTAAATTCTGATCCTGAACACCAACCCCTCCAAGCCTCCAAATAATCCAATTAAAATGGTCAAAGGACTTGAATAGACACTTGTCCAAAGAGAACATACAGATGGCCAACAGACATATGAAAAGATGTTCAAGGTAACTACTCATCAGAGAGATGCAAATTAAAACCACAATGAGATATCATCTCACATCTGTCAGAATGGTTATCATCAATAAATCAACAAACAAGTGTTGGCGAGCATGTGGAGAAAAGGGAATCCTCATGCACTGTTGATGGGAATGCTGATTGGTGCAGCCACTGTGGAAAGCAGTATGAAGTTTCCTCAAAGAATAAAGAAATATAACTGCCTTATGACCCAATGATTCCCCTTTTGGGAATATATCTGAAGAAACTTGAAACTAATATATATGCACCCCTATGTTCATTGCAGTGTTATTTACAATAGCCAAGATTTGGAAGCAGCCCAAGTGCCCATCAGTAGATGAGTGGATAAAAAAGCTGTGATATATTTACACAATAGAATACTACTCTGACGTAAAAAAGAAGGAAATCTTACCTGTTGTGACAGCATGGATGGGGTGGAGAGTATTATGCAAAGTGAAATAAACCAGTCAGAGAAAGACAAGCACTGTACGATTTCACTTACATGTGGAATCTAATGAACAAAATAAACTAGCAAACAAAATAAAACTAGACTCACAAATACAGAGAACAGACTGACAGCTGTCAGAAGAGAGGGGGTTAGGGGATGGCTGGGTGAAGAAGGTGAAGGGACTAAGCAAAACCAAATAAACTCATAGACACAGAAAACAGTATGGTAATTACCAGAGGGAAAGGGGTGTAGGGGAAGGTAGAAGAGGGTAAAGGGGGGGATAAATGGTGATGGAAGGAGACTTGACTTGGGGTGGTGAACACACAGTACAATATACAAATGATATATTACAGAATTGTACGCTTGAAACCTATATAATTGTATTAACCAATGTCACCTCAATAAATTCAATAAACATTAATTAAAAAATAAATTAAAAAATTTTGAATGTCCTAAAGAATGTAGCATAGGCTAAGGCTGTTATATTTACTCAATAAATATGTGTTTGATTAGTTTAACTTTATTAAACTTATCTTTTTCTAATAATACTTTGCATTTATGTATCACCTTTATTCTTTAGATATTAATGTAAAGTCACTTGCCCATTTATTGCTGTTTAAATAATTAGCAAATGGGCAATAATTAGAATTTCATGCTTCAGATGAAGACAGCTTTTACATTGTATAATTCTCCAATTCTCTAATTATTTAGACTTCCATACTTTATAGCTACAACATGTTTTGTTTTGTTTTTTGTTAATCCTCACCTGAGGACATTTTTCCACTGATTTTTTTAGATGGAGTGGAAGGGAGGGAGAGAGAGAGCAAGAAACATTGATGTGAGAAAGACACATGGATTGGTTGCCTCCCACACGACCCCAACCGGGGCTAGGGATGAACCTGCAACCCAGGTATGTGCCCCTGACTAGGAATCAAACCCGTGACCCTTCGGTCCTTGGGCTGATGCTCTAACCACTTAGCAAACCCGCCAGGGCTATAACATGTTTTTAATTTGTTCTTCTTTGTTTAGTAAACAATTATTTAGTACCTGTTTCATGCCAAGTTCTGGCACAGGAATTAGAAAATCTAAGGGGAACCAATTTCCAGAATGACCAATGGAGAACGATTCAGACTGAAGAATAGTTTGTTTACTAGGTAACAGTGAGCACTGAGAATTTAAGAAGCATTTGGGAAAACCATTCATGACATAAAACAGGTTTCTCAAAGTTTAGCCCTGTCTTATTAAATACACAAACATTGAAAATCAACTGGATGCCAGTCACTGTAATACATGAGACCTAACTGCTTGTCCTCAAGCACTTTACAGTCTTTAAAGGACCTACCAGTATAAAGTAGGAATCATGCTCTCAGTGTAGACTTGGGCCTGTTCTGACCAGGTGCAATTCTACTTCTTATTGCAAATAAGACCTGAAGCTTCCCACAACTTAAAAAAAACACAATGGTGTATATCAATCTGATTTTCTAGCCTCTATGCCAGGACACAAAAGTAAACCTTTCTAATTCTTGACCTGTTTTAGCTGGGCTTAAAGCACAAGAGTCAACCAGCAGCGTTCTTATTAGCATGTGCTGAGGTTCATCACAATCTGTGGAGTCCTGCGACAGTAATCTACAGCTTCCAAAATGCGAGTTGAATTATGCATGCATAAATTAACTGCTACCAAACTTCGGCCAGATAGCAGATGACAAAGTCAGTCAATGATATGGCAAGAAGAAAAATGCCTGGCTCTTGGAACTACATTTATGGTGAAATGTATCTAACACGACTCTTTATTTCAGCCACTAAAAGAGGGTCCTTGCTGAATTACTTTTCCTGCTTTTAAACTCTTCCTCTAGATAAGATGATGGAGGAAGGGCAAGAGAAAATCAAAAAAACAAACTTAATAACACCATACCTTCGCAGCAGCTTGATTTATAATGAGTTTGTGGGAACATTCTGAACCTATTTCATGTTGAATTACAGTCCACCTTTACAAGTGGCTGCTAAAGAAGTTCATGAACATACTCCTCGCACTACTTCAATCCTCTTCCTGCTCAGCCACTAAAATTTAAAATGTGATACAAACAAAATGCATCTATAAATTTATATAGTAACTACACAAACAAATGCAAACTCATTCTTAGTAACCATAAAATTACCTTCTGTTATCTATCACTTTGTGAATTATAGTTTCATCTCTTGGAACAGCCAACAGCACAGAATTACACTGCTTGTCTTCTTACCTCTGTGTCATTGCTGTTCTCCTGGCTGGAGCAGCAATCAATACTCTCATGGATAAACAAATGATTAAAGGCCAAGATGAACTACTGTAAACAGGGATCACATTATCTATTTTTTGCACTGAATATAATTAAAAAAAAAAAATCAGTGTCGACTTTTGGGAACCTGGCTTGAATCATAATTGAAGCAACATCCTTTTGTTTCTCTGTTTTCACTTTCTAAAAATTTTCTTTAGAAAGGCCAAGTTTGTAAATAGGTACAAAATAAACAATGAAATAAAGTTGGATTTGACTGATTTCTTATTGTATAAATTACATACAACTACATAATGAAACATCACCGAAATTTTAGCTTAAAAGTCATTAGAATTTTATAACCTTTGTTTTTTTTACTTAATATTTGTTCAATATTCAAACAGTATCACTGGTTTGGTGAATATAAGATTTGCAAAATTTTGTAAGCTTGGTATCATATGAAAATGTAGTTTAAATGAAATAAAGATGAAGCCATCTTTTTAAATCTTTAACTCCTCAAAAATATAAATCTTTTCATAAGTTATGATCTATATAATATTTAATTTTCATTAAAAATATGTTTTTATTGATTTTTTAGAGAGAGAGGAAGGGAGAGAGATATAGAAACATTGATTGGCTGCCTCCTGCACGTCCCCGCACTGGGGGTTGAGCCCATAACCCAGGCATGTGCCCTGACCGAGAATCGAACTGGGACTTCTCAGTCCATGGAATGATGCTCAATCCACCGAGCCACACTGGCTGAGCTAATTTTCATTTTTTTAGATAAAAAAAATAAGTCTAAGGGTAGAAACATGTTCCCAATGTATTTTCTGCATTAAAATTCTGATTATTAGGCTAAACTATTCTGATTTCATTTTTACTTTATTAGTCTATTGCTGTTTAGTAATATAAAATTAAAAAGTAATCAGGCCCTGGCCGGTTTGGCTCAGTGGTTAGAGTTTTGCCCGTAGACCAGAGAGTCCCGGGTTCGGTTCCCGCTAAGGGCATGTACCTCTGTTGCAGTTTGTCTCCGGCCCGGTTGAGGCCGTGTGGGTGGCAGCCAGTCGATGTGTCTCTCTCACATCGATATTTCTCTCTCTCTCTCTCTCTTCCTCCCTCTCTCCCTCCTGCTCTATCTGAAGATAAATGTAAAAATGTCCTCGGGTGAGGATGAAAAAAAAAAAAGTAATCAGTATGGATGATGATCATACTTATACTTTCTTTTAAGTTGAGAAATTTCCTTTGCTCTATGAAATATTATTGTAATGTTTTATTATACTAAATGGTAACTTTTAACTAGATTAATTTTTTGATTATTATGTAGTCAAAATGGTGACTCTAAATAAAGTGATATGTTTGAAATACTATATGGTTGCAGATATTAGAATTTTAATGCAAGCTTTGATCAATAAAGGTAAAGGAATGAGTTAGAAAATAGATTAAAAGAGCAAAGAGAGGAAAGAGATGATATATATATATATATATATATATATATATATATATATATGAAACAGTTGGGCCAACATCCAACCAATAGCAACATCAAAGATATAATAAAAGATAGTTTTCTTAAACAGAAGGATCAACACCCAACATAAAGTGTGAAAAAAAAATAACTAGACCCATAATTGTGAAGTTTTCACAACACAAGGGTAATTTAATGACTTTAAAAGCTTCTTAAAAGAAACGGAGTTCATCTATAAAGCAACAAATAACAGATTAGCATCAACTGCACATCTGTATAATTGGATGCTAGAAATTAATACAGCAATAACTTTGAAGGTTTGAGAAATAATGGATTTAATCTAGAATTACATACTCAGTTAATCTCTCGATCAAAACTGAAGCTAAAAAAGACATATTTTCATGTCTAGAAGGCAGGCAGATTTCTCTCTCTTTCTTTAGAAGCTACTGGAAGATAGACTTCAGGCATTTACACGAGAGAAGAGGAAGAGGTGGAATCCAGGAGCTGTAGAAAGGTTCCTCACAATTCAGCATACTACTAGTAGACCTGGAGGGCAAAGAGTCCAGATGGGATCAGGACTGAGGAGGAGGCTCTGGGAAAAAGAGGGAATCCACAGATTTAATATTATCCTTAGGAATTTGGAACAATTTAAGGATACAGTAAAGGCAATCAATAAAAAATGGCAAGTAGGAAGTCCAGAAAAAACCACAAAACTACACAGAACCTAACAAAACAATCAATCTATACACAAAAGGAAATACAATTATAGTACATTATTGGTTGTGCAGTTTGTAATATTTACATAGTCCTAACAATATAGGACTATATTTTGTATATACAAAAAATGCTGAGGGACAATTATGCTTTACAGGACAGAACATAAATGTCATTGCTCTTATTAAAGAGAAAGCACATAAAGCTGAATTTGGGAGTTGAAAGAAAGGGGCAAAGAAAGGAGCTGTGGCATCATTATTCACTGGAGGGAGTCAGGTGATTGGCTTACTGAAGAATCAAGAAATACAGCTATTTGCATATTACTTAAAGTCATAAGAGTAACCAATTGAAAGACTAAAAGTTAGTGCTATGGGGAAGGGATGGAGGAGTGATATAAAAGTTAAATATCCATCAACTCTAGAAGAAATAAACATCCTTCATAAATGTTCACTCAATACATATTTGTTGACTGAAAGAAGAACGCTTTGGCAGTGGAAGTTGTGGTCTACAAGTGATGTTGGTGTGTCAGATTCCTACGCCCCTCCAGGACGTCAGTGGCTATCCTGTATCAAGTACTATGTTAGCTGCAGAAGCAATATAGATAAATGACTTAATAGAGATCACAATAAAATATGGGAGAACAACATGCTGAATAATTGCAATCAATGTTACGAGTAACACTATAGAAGTATGTATATATTGCTGTGGAAATACGAAGGGTGGAGAGAGTAACTGCACCTTGTGGGAAGGATCAGTTAAGGCTGCCTATAGTTAGTGACATTTGAAAATAGTCTTTAAACTAATCCATAGATTAATTATAGTCACAGTGTGATTGGTGAGGATGGAGTTCAGGGAGGGCACACCGCGGATAGGAAGCACCGTATGGGAATATGGCATGGAGCACTAATTTGAAGTGGTTTCAAGTAGTAAGCTCTGGGCATCATTAAGTTGCAAAGAGAAGGGCTGTACAGTACAAGTCAGGAGTAACAGAAGGTCATGTTTTGAACGGCCTTTCATTTTACAGTGACAAACTTGGCACTCTCTCCTAAGTGTTTCGGCCCCATCTCTGAAGGAGCCATGGCTGAGAAATGGCAGTCAGTCTTGTTCTGACACCAAGCTCTGACAGCAGCTCAGGGAACAGATTCATTGGGGTCCATCATGGCAGTTGGGAAGGGATTTAAAGAGAATACCCTTAAATGTTCACCAGGTAATATTTACAGTCCAAAAGGAATGCTTTCATAGAGGATTAAACAACAAATTTTGGAAATTCAGAGAGTGAATAAAAATAATTTTTGAAAAACAAGCAATAAGAAGGTATAAAGAATAATTTAAAAATGTCCACCTGGCCCTGGCTGGTTTGGCTCAGCGGTTAAAGTGACGACCCACGGGTTTGATTCCGGTCAAGTGCACTTACCTGGGTTGCAGGTTTGATCCCCAGCCTCAGCTGTGTCTCTCTCGGATTGATGTCTCTCTCTCTCTCTCTCTCTCTCTCTCTCTCTCTCTCTCTCTCTCTCTCTCCCTCCCCCCCTTCCACTCTCTCTAAAACTTAATGGAAATATATCCTCAGGTGAGGATTAACAAAAAAAAAAAGTCCATCTGGTAGATAACTCAGCACGAAAAGAGATTTGTCATCAGCAGGTGCATTGACAGGGCCAAGTAAATTAATGTAGTATAATAGTCAGTCAAGTGATTTCCGTTAGACAAAGTTCTTCCATAACAGGTTCTTACATATAAAGATCTAAGAATAAGGGCCTACAAGAGAGTTTATTGGCCACGTCAATATCAGCCTATATTTGGTGAAATGGGAAGAAAAAAAGAACATTTTATTTTAGTTCCTAATGTTATGGTCTCAGTTTTTTTTTTTTTTTTTTTTTTTTTAAGAAATGGAGGAAAGTAACTTAAATCTCAGGATAGTGGTAAAGAGGTTGAATAAATATTTAAGTTAAAAAAATTTTTTTTTCTTTATTTTTAGAGAGAGAGGAAGGGAGAGGGAGAGAAAGATAGAGATATCGATGAGAGAGAACATCGATTGGCCGCCTCCTGCATGCCCCCCACTGGGGATCAGCCCCCACAACCTGGGCATGTGTCCTGACCGGGAATGGAACCGGCGACCTCTTGGTGCATGGTCGATGCTCAACCACTGAGCCACACTGGCCGGGCAATATTTAAGTTTTTAAAGGTTTTTTCCCAGTCACACTTTCATGGTAAGAAACAAAGCATATTATTTCAGACAGTTCAGATATTTTTCACGTCCATCCTGTGAACAATGAGCCATTGTTGCTCTATCATAGGGATTTGCATAGTACAACCATTTGCTAATATCACTAATTTTTCTTAGTAAGTTAAATTCAGAGTCAATAAAAACTCTATTCAGCAACTCTGCCAAGGAAATTGATATTACTACTTTCAAAAATTGATTTTTTTGACCCAAGGCATCTTAATTTTTAAAAAAATTAAAGCCAGCTATTAAGCTATGCTTAGGAGACTTTCAGAAAAGAACAGAGAGAGGAGGACATATACAACTCTCTCTTTAAAATATTTTATTTTTATTATTGTTACAAAATGTTAAATTCCTAAGGGAATGGAGTTTAAATGAACACTCTGGAGTCCATTTCCTAAGCCAATCAATAACGACCTCATTTGTATGAAAAAGAGAGTACCCATACATTTCAAAGTAAAATTTATAGCACCCATATGAGTAAAGAGATAAAAATTTCTAACACTTTGAGACAGCAAACACAGATTTATGTTAAAATACTTAATTCAGCATTTGATAAGTCCCCCTCAAATTCCGATACAAATGTGTGTTTTCACTAAATAAAGTTTGCGATCAATCAGAAATCTCGGTGTCCTGCAATAGACATTAGAAAATTATCTGCTTCAAAACTGTCATGATACTTTTCTTATGAGGTCAAATAGCTAGTGTCTCATTTGTAAAGAAGAGCTGGAACTTGTTGGCTACATAAAAATAAAAGTAATTTTAACTGATCCATTAGAAAGTAGCAGAAATGATGTAGCATAATAACAAAGTGGTTGATAGGGTTGCTAAATATTTTTATTTAGAGAAGAGAGTTGTTGAGTTTGGGCAATGGTGTATTCCAAGCACATCCTTTTGAAATATTTGTGTATATCATCAAAATAATAACCTTTTTTGTTATCCAACAAGGTTCCTTTCTACAGGTAAAGGAGACTTTCAGAGTTCGGAGTGAAGATGTGGGTTGAGGTTAGGCAGAGTGGATACTCTTAGTTCTTTTTGGATGATGTGTTCTTACATGCCCCTCTGGTTTGGCTGCATCACTACTGCACAGTTTTTCGCATGTATTATATACACAATAATGTTTCATTTACATAGCTCTTCATATGCACGCTACAACTGCCAACATTTCAGAGTTAAAATAATATTGGAATTAAATCTGAACAGAAGTTATTAGTTGAGATGGAAAAAAGATGCTCTCATGTGTGATTAGAAAGTGATGGGGATTTGATGAAGTGGAAAGGTATGGAAAGCTGTTCTGGATGCCAACTCTTCTATAGGGCAGTGCATCAGCGATAGTCACGTGACGACAGTCTGCATCAGAAGACAATCCCTTTGCAATTTTAATAAGTGTACAGAGTAGGAAAGTCAGAATCCATGGATGAACTTAAAGAAACAGCTGACCATAAAAGAGGAAGCAAAGTCATTTGTTCATTTAAAAAGGAGACATCTGTATTTTGCTACTCACTTTTTAGAGTGAAAGTTGGACATAGGACCTTATGGAAGAGTTAAAATAGGAAGCATACCAAAGGCTGAAATAAAGGCTAGCTACTTGTTTTTTCTACAATTTGTTTCAAGCACAATTTCTTGCTAAATATTTATTTCCAAGTTAGTTAAATAATAGGAAATGGTGAGGCAATTTCAAGTTTGGGGTGATTTCTAATTTTATTTTCTTTGCAAGTGTCCTGTCAGAGGAATAAATGTAAAGATAATGAAGCTGAGGCAAGCCACCTATCAATTCAGGTTTCAGGTGGATTCTGTTATATGGCAGTAATAGTGATCAAGGCAACCTGTTACTTAGAATAAGAAACCATAGTGAAGGAAGGGTTGTTGTTTTTAATCCTCAAGGATACGTTTTTATTGGAGAGAGAGAGAGAGAGAGAGAGAAAGAGAGAGAGAGAGAGAGAGAGAGAGAGAGAGAGAGAGAGAGAGAGAAACATTGATGTGAGAGAGAAACATCTATTGGTTGCCTCTGGTTCTCACCGTGATCGGGGATTAAACCTGCAACCTAGGTATGTTCCCTGACCGGAAATCGAACAGGCGACATTTTGGTGTATAGGATGGTACTTCAACCAACTGAGCCATCAGGCCAGGCATGAAAGGAGGTTTGTGCAAACTTGTGCAATTAAAAATCAGAGGATGGGGCTTAAAGTTTACTACCAAGTTTACTAGATGATGAAAGTGGGATTTATGTTTCTATGATTACTAAATATCTCATGCATGGACAAAAATATCTACATAATCCAGTCCACTAAACTGTCAAATTAAAGAGTGGTGGCTTTTGAAAATATGTATTTGGATATTCTTTGCTGAAGGTTTCAAAAGCAGCAGGGATATTGCAAAGGGCTTATTTATTTGATTTTCAATAATGCTATCTTTTTATATTAAGAAATAAAGCATTTATGCTTTATAAAAGCTAGACAATTTAGAAAAGCACATGAGGAAAATAAATATAACACATTTAGATGAATTCTTAATTTGACTATTTTATAAATTCAAGAGAATGTTTTCAGGTGAAAGATTGTGTACTTTATAATTTTCACAACTATCACACTATATTAAAAACAAAATCACAATTGACACTGTGATTATAATTTAAATGTATGATGCTTTTAAAAAAACTCTGAATGCTTTTTATATAATTTCTATTGTATAAAGTAGTTAGGGTAGATATGATATGATTTTGCGCCAGTATTTAAGAAGTAAACTGAGCCCTGGCTGGTGTGGCTCAGCTGGTTGAGCATTGCCCCATGCACTAAGAGGTCTCCATGTCAATTCCCCCTCAGGGCACATGCCCCTTGCAGCTTGATCCCCAGTAGGGGGCGACAGGAGGCAACTGATTGATATTACCCTCTCACATGGATGTTTCTCTCCTTCTCCTTTCCTCTCTCTCTGAAATCAATAATAAAAACATATTTTAAAAGAAGTAATCTGAAAAAATTCATATAACACGTATCTAACAATTTAATATTACTAATCTAATGTAAGAGGAAATGAATATATTGAAGCAAAAAGCAAAGAATGCTAGTAAAATATAGGCATTTCAGAGAATATGTCTCACAACCAAAACCACTTGCTATTTTTAAAAACAGTAGAACAATTAAACATATTTTACTGTCTTCTGTAACAAGCCTTATTTAAGGATATAGCGTTTTATTATGAAAACACTCTCTGTGTTTGTGGTTCTTTAACAGAATGATTGTTCCCCCCTCAGTTTGTTAAGAACATTAATATCGAAGGGTTTCACACATTCATGAGAAAATATTTTACACTGAAAGACTAAGGCAACAAAGTTAAAGCTCAAGAGAAACCAAGTTTTAAAAATACGACCTTGTTTACGTATTTCTTATAGCAACATCCAATTTGTCGGTGAGATGAATCAGGATTCCCTTTTAAGGACCCTTAGTCAACTATTTTAGAGGGTAACAAATATTTCTTTTCCACCAGTGTGGCGTTGCTTTTGTTGATTTGAACACATGAGGATTGGAAGCTGACCTGTGCAAGAAGTCAACCTCCATAGCGATAGCTGAGACCTGTTTGGGGATCCAGAGTGTTTGGCAACTCAATCCGATTGCCCTTGGGTCTGATGCTTCGGCTGGGCAGCCCATGCTACTGTGCCGGGCGCTGTTTATGTGCCTGGACAGCTGAATGGGTTGCCCTCCTCTGAGGGAAGTGCTCTTCTAACCTGGCTTGCTCTGGCCTAGCAGCTCGGAGCGACCCACACCTCTGTCTCCTCCCTCACACGTGAAGCCACTCCTTCTTTTTGCAATAACGTTTTCAATAATCTATTAACCAGGACTAACTTCTATGCACAAAATATGTGTTGAGTTCTTGCTCCAACTATTTACCTACATGCTTTTATGTGCTGTCTATATCTCCTGAACTGAGGAAAAAGACATGAGAAGAAAAAGAAAAAAAATTGGCTGAAGGATAAGAGGGGTAAGAAAGAGAGTTTATAGTGAGAACTGAGGGGTGGAGGCAAGTGGGTGTGGCTGGCGGGGGGGGGGTTTGGGGGATCTCCGATTCCCCTGCCACTCTTGAGGTGTAGCATTTGTTTTCCTGAACATTTTTTTCTAAAGTAGATTGAGGTTTTGCATGACTCTGATGCTTGCCCCATAGAGCACTGCTCACTGCTGACTTACAGGTGAGACCCTCTGGGCTTTCTTCTGCCTGGGTATGTGCTTGAAGCAATGACTGTTTGCCATTTCTCCTCTTCCTGGTATCCCAGCAAGGAAGGAACAAGCCTGGCCACAAGTGAAAACATAAAAAGTAAAATAAAGAGGCCTTTTTTGACTTTGGTGTGACATGGCTTCTGGGCAGTGTTGGGAATATCTCCCTTTCTATCCTGCTCTGCTCCCTTCGAGTTGGAGGGTGGTGATCCTTAACTCCAGGTAATGATTTAAAAAAAACAAAATAGATCATTTCAAAATGAGATCCATAAGAAAGGAAAAGGAGCAAACCTCTTATTTCGTCTAGACTCACTCAAAATACAAATGACAAGGATGGCAAAACACATATTTTTGTCTCTATTTATGTTTCTTGGATTATATACCAGCAAATGCTATTTCTTTCAAAGTCAAGCTCATACAGGGCAAACATAAGATGTACTCAAGTGACTGTATGCTTGATTAAGCAAGTAATGAGAGAGGTGAAGTGGGACTGTTCATGGTGGTGGAGAGCACTTTGAGACCGGGAATGAGTTTGAACTAGGTGCTCATTAATGCGATCTCCTTTGGAAGTTAACCAATATTTAAACAGCTTTATATAACCCCGAGTGACAAAAGCAGAAGAAAGACCTACCAGTAAAAAAAAGAGTGCTCAGAGGTAGCAAAACACTGTGGTTAAGAGTGTGTATACAGAGGATCAATGGGCAGGATTTGAACTGCTGCTTTGCGACTTCCTGGCTGTGAGATTGTGGGCGATTACTTAACCTCTCTGTGCTCCAGGTTCTTCATCTGTGCAATGAAAATGATGATGATAATATATAGTGCATATCTCATAGAGTTGTGAAGATTAAAAACATCATATATGGAAAGTGCTTATAACAGAGCATCACAAAGCAATTATTATTGAATACAAAGTATTATTTACCAAAGAAGGTTAGGTTTGTGATGGAGTAATCTTATCTATAGAAATTTGCTTACTAAAGAGTAAGAAGTGCAGAGTCAACTTGAGGAATAAATTAAGGGTCAGCCTTTATATTTTTAATTGTGCTCCCTTTCCTAACAGTAGCTCAAATATCATACTATTATTTGTCTTTACCAATGCACAGAACACTCTAATACAGGCAAGCTTGTCAAAGAAAAGTTGGGCATTTACCTACTTATAGAAAATGCTAAGAAAACTTAAAACTTGCCCGGCTGGTGTGGCTCAGTGGATTGAGCATCATCTCATGGACTGAAAGGTCCAGGTTCGATTTCCCCGTCAGGGCACATGCCCGGGTTGTGGGCTCGATCCCCAGTAGGGGCTGTGTAGGAGGCAGCCGATCAATGTCTCTCTCTTTCACATCGATGTTTCTAGCTCTCTCTAAAAAATAAATAAAAACATACTTAAAAAAAAGAAAACTTTAAATTTAGTTTACACATCACTTAAATTCGTATTTTCCCATTTAGAAATAAATAAGGCATTCAATTCCCAACCACCTGGCTGACAAAGACTTTCTGAGAACCCTGTTAATAGCTATCCTGAAGATTCTCCACATCCACAGCCTTAAAATTTCTAGTATTTATTGAAGCTCATAAAATATAGGTCAGTGGACACGAATCATTTTTAAGGTTATATAATAACAAAAGAACATCATGCATTCTATCCAAATTATGTCCACCTAATGCAGAAATGTGCAGTATTGCCATTTAGATACTTCAGCAATCTACTAAATAGCTTAAGGAATACGTGGTTGAACCTATATTTAGTATTCTGTAGATGAAGTCGAGAGAATACTTTCCCTGTAAGGATGAAATTGACAATTGGAGTACAAAAGGAATACTGTGTAAGAATAATGTATGTTTGATTTTTGAAGGCCACACTTTGTCCCAAATGAAGATTAGGCAGCTTCTAAATGTCATTTGTTTACAGAATCAGGGATAAGATTAAAAATAACCAAATACACTCCCTGAAGATTACTAGAAATCTTCAGTTTGAGATTGCTTCCTTTGTCAGTCAGGGGCCTACGGGGGAGTGTGATGCCGTTTTTAATGCATGCTCTAATAGATCTTTTTCATGACTTTAAATCATCTAATATTACCAGTCAAGCTGACTTAATCTCTTGATCTTCAAAGAGAAAGTAATTCAAACTATTTCCTTCCCTGAAATTTTTATTCAATATGTTCTATACATGACTTTTAACGAACTTTTAATATTAGTAACTTTCACAATGTCAGAAGCAAGTTCATAGTGTATTCAACTTGTGAGTTTTTATTGACTATTAAGTCAATAAATATACTGTTTTCTCCCCTCATGGGATTATGCACATGTTAAGAATGAACATTTTTAGGGACTTTAACTCTACATTTCCCTGGAATGAAGCTGCATTTCTTTTACACTAGAAATATTCTCTGTCTTGTTTTTATTGAACAGGAAACCTAGAAAGAAGGCACACTCAGCAGAAAGATGAATGAATGGTGTTCAACACTGACATTGAACAAAGATGAGAAAAGGCATCATTCTTTGCCCATTCTTTGTTCCTAGTTGAAACCAAAGAGGGAATTAAAGCTGTGCTTTATGATGCATGCAGAACTCCAGATAAATGCTGATTGTTAACGTGGATGTCATGTCTGTGACACTCAGGCACCCTATCACACATAAGGACATTTCTTTAAGGACAGGTGTGGTGCTGAGAACCCTGATGGATGCCTGCTTGTGCTATAATAACACTGTTCATTCCATGGACGATAACTGCCTGCTAAACAAACTCTGTGCATACACCCTATGATGACAACGTTTGAGTCCTGATATACTGCGAAATGGAGGATCAAAGGTCTTTTGAAAGCTGGTGAATGTCTATAGAACAGTAAGATAGAGGGATTCCAACTGTGTGATTTAAATTCTATGCCATTTCAGTCAAATATGAACTTTATAATTATAATTTTATAATTATAAAATTCAGGACAAAACAATTTCTTATTGAATAGCCTTATTTTGTGATGATTTAAATACAGCCTTATTATCAGAAATTGTTCTTTCATGAGAGTACAAATTAAAAGCTCTACCATCGTTTTTAAGCTTTCACATATAAGATGTCTATAAATCTGTATCCCTTTCCAATAGATTGCTTGTTATTTATGCTAATTATGGCTTAGATTTCATTTTATGTACATTTTCATTTGCAGATACAGACTGCCCTAAGTAACTCTTATTCGAGGATATACGAATAAGCAAAGGATTTTAGTTTATCTTGCTATTTGAATGTTTGAAAAATACATAAAGTCATTTAATTAATTCTTTCAACATTTGATTTCATATGGAAGAACCCCTAATTGGGTCATCTTGAGCAACAATGACTTATTTATTATATCTCTCCATTCCTGAGGTTTTAAATGTCTGCCTTGTGCACAAATTAAGGTCACATTTTGTCATCAGACTGCTTACACAACTTCTTCCTCAGATTCATGTTGAAGAGTGGTCATCCATTATATGCTAACTGATTACCTATTGGCTTTTCTGGGAGCTGCTGAAATGGTATACAAATGTTTCAAACATAATTTTATAAGCATAAACTGAACTAATGCACTATTTCTCAGTATGGGATTTTACTTAGTCCACTTGACTACTTTTAAAGAATGTGTCTGGACAGTGACTCAAAGAACCTTTTAAAAAAAGCATATGAATCATACTCAATGATTTATTCACATATCTATTTAAAAAATTCCATTGGTCATGCTAAAAAAGGTTGCAAGCCCTTTGACTTAAGTATTTCTATAATGGCTGTTAAAATCAATTCTGGCATTAAAGTCTCCAAGAATGAACAATGCATTGAGTGGAAAATTGATTACATGGTCAAAGAACAGTCCTTTGTGGCCTCGTTTGCTTTTTCGATTAGCACAGCTGTCATGGCTGTTGTAGGTGGTCCTCAAAACTTATAGGGAAAAAAAAATCCGTCCTTGACACATAATGTTTGTCTATGGATTTTTGGGAAAGAAATATGTTTTTGCTTGCTTATTAGAACCTACCCATGTAGGCACCAATGTCAAGTTGAGTTTTGCAAAGATAAAGGAAAGATACAAAGGAGACTGACGTGTGAGGAAAAACAAACAGTAATATAGAAAACCACTTCTAGGATTTCTATCTAAGTTTATGGGAAATACATTTTTTTTGGGGGGGGTAAGGGAAGTTGTTCTGATTCTCACTGCAGCCACACCTATACATAGCAAAGGAATTTACCTTTGGTAGAAAATCTGCTGATGTATGGATGTGTGGAAGACAGTAGCTAAAAATGGAAACTGGTCACTCTTGGTCTTGATTTTTATCTTTGCTTTTTTCTTTTCTGCCATCAAAAAGAAGCTTTCAGGCCAAGTCTCCACCCTAGCACTCAGGGAGGGACTCTCCCACCTACATTGATCTTGCACACTTTACCTTGAATCACAGGTCACAGGTGTTTAATAATTGCCCATTGAAGAGTGCTATTGATTTATCTTACATTTGTTTATTTATTTACTTACTCATATTTAACTTTTCCACTTTAATGAACAGGTTTCAGATCAAATCCTCCAAGAGTTCTGGAATGTTGATTCGCTCTACTTCTTTTGAATGCTCCCTAGAAAAGATGAAAAGACTCATATACTAATCTCTGGCTTTCCAGGCTAGCAGCCACAAAAATTTTTAATTAAATTAATTAATTAATTAATTAATTTTATATTATTACTTTTTTATTGTTGAAAGTATTACACGCACCCCCATTGACCCCCCTCCTTCCCCCTCCCACTCCCCTCCTGCTTTCCCCAACCTAATGTCTGTGTCCATTGGTTGTGCATATATGCATATAACTTCTTTGGTTTATCTCTTCCCACCCCTCCCACACCCTAGCCCTCCGAGGTTTGTTAGTCTGTTCCCTACTTCCATGACTCTGGATCTCTTTTGGTCAACAGCTTATTTTGTTCATTATGTTCCATAAATAAGTGAGACCATGTGGTACTTGTCTTTCTCTGACTGGCTTATTTCGCTTATCATAATACTCTCCAGGTCCCTCCATGTCATCTCAAAGGGTAAGAGATCTCTCTTTCTTACAGCTGCATAATATTCCATTGTGTAAATGTATCATTATTCCTCTTCTTCTTGAATATTGTATTAGTTCTCTTTTGCTGGTGTATGAATTTAGCACACATTTATTGACTTAAAACAACATAAATTTATTGTTACTATTCTAGAGGGCAGAGTCTGAAATGGCAAAATAGGTGTCACTAGGCTAAAATGAAAATGTTAGCAGGGCTGTGTTCCTTCTGGAGGCTCTAAGGGAAAACTCATTTCCTTACCTTCCCCAGTTTCTAGAGGCCACCTGCCTCCCCTGGCTTGTGGCCTCCTTTTATCTTCAAAGCCACCAATAGCTGGTTGAGTCTTTCTCATACTGCATCACTCTGACACAGACTCTGCTGCCTCCGCCTTTCACTTATAAAGACCCTTGTGATTACATGGCGCTCACCTGGATACTTCAGGATAATCTCCCTATCTCAAGGCCAGCTGATTAGCAAGCTTAATTCCATCTGCAACCTTAATTCTCTTTTGCCAGGTAAGATAACATATACACAGGTTTCAGGGGTAGGATGTGGACATTGGGCGGAGACGCATTATTCTGTCCACCAAACCTATATTCAGTCAAAGCAAATCTACTGCATCTATAGTATTTATAATAACTATGCCATCATAACCATGTCTTGATATAAGAGAGATATCACATGTCTGGAGAACTTCAATGGCTTTCCCACTAGCCTCCCTGTAGCTGATCTTTACATCGGCAAAAACAATTTTTAATTTGAAGTTGATGGACTCCTATGGGTTTCACACTTGTGGGTCTTTGAATCCTTTGAAATTATATGTTAAATATTTTGATAAGTGAATTTTGTTTTCGAAGAAGTTGTAAACAAAATTATATAATTATATATAATTATGTATATCCCTACTTACAATTATCATTATAGTTTTGATTCTTTTCTGTCCCTCAGAAAACTAGAGTGGTTTCCAGTGGTTTTAAACATATTAAAAGTTACAAACATTTGATTCAAGATCATCTTTCCAAATCTACTTAGCATTCTGGAAAGTGAACCTGGAGATTATGCTGTCCTACTGTGTTCTTAAACTTATCTAAGTACCATTGGTGACTAAATAACTAGTGAATCTTTCAGTGAGGTTATCCATTTGTGTAACTGAACATCTTGCAAAGCACAAATATATCCCATGGCTAAAGCTACGAGAACTAAAAGTTTTGAGGAAGGTTTCACCTTTCAGTTGCCAGTTAGATCTGTTTATCTTTATTTAATTTCATATTTTGGGGGCAAAATTCTTAAACTTTCCTAAATGCATTTTTCTTTTTATGTCTAAGATAGTATTGAGGTAGATTTGATGTGACAAATAAAAAGAGAAGAAAGAAGTAAGTCTGTTGGATACCACATTTCCCTCAGAAGCTCTCTTCATGCCCCCATGTGTCTTGTTTTCCTCTCATTTGGTTGTAAATGAAAATTTCTGTGCCTTCTTCACTGATAATCAAGATTCTGACTCTTAGAGTGATTAGATGTTGAAAGAACACAGAGATATAGGAAGAGACCTCTTAATTTTTCCTTTTCTCTTTCCCTGGTGATTCTAGAAGTCTGAGGCCTATGAAGCTTTTGTCCTTCAAGTTCTTGGTATCCCTCTGCTGAAAGACTCATCAGAACTCTTTCATAATACAGGGGTCTCTGTTGGGGCAGGTGGGTGAATGATCTGTGAGAATCTGCCATGCTTTCCTCACCCAAAGGAGTTGCCATGAATCTGAACTTGGGAATGAGCAGATGAATGAAGGTTTGGCACAACATCTCTGAAAGATTGCCAAGCCTCACTACACCCTACTGTCTAGCTACCTACCACCTCCCATCTTTCAAATCATAGCTCATCAACTTAATTAAGTCTTTAAGTTATCTGCCAGGCCTCCAGTATAATGTTAAGTTCTTAAATTCATTTTTTAAAGTCAACAAACTTTTCTTGAGCACTTATTGAATGCAAGACAGTGTTGTGTGCCATGAATTAATCTTTAACATGGCAATTCACTGCATACCTACTCTCATAAAAGCTGAAAAATTTGTTTAAAAGATAAGAGAGAGAGAGAAAGAGTTGGAGAGAGAGAAAAAGACAAAAGGGATAGGGGAGAGGGGAGAGAGGAGAGAGAGAGAGAAAGAGAGAGATTAAATAATATCAATTAAAGAAATATCACAGGTCATTACATGATTAATTACCAAATGAGTGCCATACATTTTAGGTGTCTTGGCTTCAGAGAAATGAGAGAGCATTGTGAATTAGATTGTAAACTTGAGAGAGTTTTGAAGGGCAGCTAAGTGGAGAACAGGGAGTTGGCCTCTTGAATGGGTGGGCCCAGCATGGAATGGAGTGATCTGATGTAGGTACTCTATTAAAATGATCTTTTTAGCTTTATTCATGTCTTATAAAGGATCATGAATTAATCTTCTTAGATTAATTTTGGAGTAACTCCACACAATTGGTAGTTTAACCATAGAAAAAAGTAATGGTTAATCTACAATGATTATAAATGAAAATATATACTTTTATTTATATTTGCAGGCAACTAACGCACCATTGATTATTAAAATCCATAATTAACCTTGTCAGCAATATTCACAAGGACACATCTGAAACTTTGTAAATTCCAGCAGTAGAATGGTTTTTGCCAAAATAATTTAAAAATCTTTTTTAGAGTATGTTAACTTTTCACTATCAGAAACTTTTTGTGAGCCTCTGTCTGAAGCTTGATCTTTCTTTGATGCTTGTGTTGCTGTACTATATTTACTTGTGATTAAATGGAACCCTCAGCTAGTTGATAATGACTTTTGGCTTGTAAAAAGCAATAAAAGAATTTAAATCATTTAAAGTATAGCTCTTCTTTGATATCAACTGTCCAACATTATTCTAATAAAAGAATGCCTAACATACTTTTAATGAATTTCCTTTCATATAAGATAAAATATTTAGCAAGAGAATTTGAGATGCCCATTAGGGCATCTCATTCATAAATGTCCAGGATATTCATCTTACAGGACCCAGTGATTCAAGGAAAGGTTTATGTGCTGGATAAAATTATCAAGCAAGTGCATTTACTTTTGGAGAACACAGACACCCAAAGCCATGCTTACAAAGCCTTCTGTAGAATCCATTATTAAAATTTGACTCCCTAAGAAAAATATCTTTCTTTGTCCTCTAACAAATCTCTGTAAGGTGTTCATCTTACCCTTTTTCTCCCTCCCATAGATGATAGAAAGAAATTTCCTCTGATTGCTAGTGACTTTGAAGGAACTTTTAACAGCTGTTCAAGGCCAAATAGATTACTCTGTTTTATGCAAAACCTATCAGCCATTTTGCTATTGCACATTTCTTTATTTCCTCAGAGTTAATTGCTAAATGTCATCCACTCCTGCTGTTCTCGTGAGCCCGAGTTTTCTCAAGATGTTTCATAACTTTTTCCTTAGAGATTTCAATCTCTGTCAAATATTCTAATTTTTCTTAAACAAAGCCTTTGAAGCAGGAGCAATCCAAATGTCCTATATGGTAAAGATGAATAAACATCAGTATCCTTTTTAAAATCATTATTCTGGATTAGAAATTTCAAGGACATTTCTATATATTTGAAAAACAGGTTGAAATTTAGAAACTCCATTTATACTCTTTTAGCCTTTTTGTTTCTCAAATTCTCTTCCTTTAGAGTAGCTGCATTTTTCTAATTCTTATATTAAATGATCAAATTGTATCCACTACATTTTTCTCCTTAAATCTGGAGGGAAAAAAAGAAAAGATTTCCAGCAAGCTCACAGGTTCTAAAATAGCTTTCTTTCCGAAAGCTGCTACAGGATGTCATCCCCATGCACTTTGGCAGGAGTCTCTTGAGCTCTTTCAAAAATGTCTGAGTTGAAGACATTTGTTTATATTCCTTACCTAAAGGGTACCTTCCTGCCTTCACAATGTAACTAGGTCCTTTAGTCAAAATGTCACACACCAGCCTGTCAACAAATCATGAAATAGGTAAGTTTCCTCTGAAGGTCATGCATACAATTGCTCATCAAAGAATTATACCAAAGGTCTTGTAGCTTTACCACCTCTGTTTGCTCACTTTGCATTCAGCCCCCCCACACCATTACCTTGCTTTGTTTTCTCCACCTCTGCCTTGCATTAATAGGAATTCTTATTCTTGTGAATCATAAGATGTGCTCATCTAATTAACCTGTAGTGCACTCACTACTTTAGAAGCTGGATTTAAGGAAAAAATATCCCTAGGTGCCTGGGTGTCTGTTTTCTCCTTGGTTACACTTGTTTGAGTGGCAATTGGGAAGAGGGCCAGAGAAGGAGAAGGATGTAGGGAACTCTCAGAAAAGACAACTAAAAACAGAATTAGCAAATGCTAGGACCATAAAAAAAGATATGAGGGAGCACTGTACATTTTCACAGGCAATCTAGATGGGAAGTTTCAGTCACAGTTTCATCTAGTAATTCAGGGCAAAGTATAGGTTGTAGAGGGGCCTATAAAGATATACATTGTTGTAAGATCTTTTAATGCTATTAACTTTGCTAGTGATACCTAAATGTAGATTTCTCTACAGTAAAGCCTTCCATGTAGGCATCCCACATTAAAGTTTTTTTAGTTATCCTACTCAACCAGCCTGCCAAGTTGCCTCAAATCCAACAACTGAATTAGACATTGCTTATAAGTCCTTTATCCATGGAGGCCAATGGTTAAACATCTTACCAGTTACCTTGGAGAAGTAACACACTACTTGTCTGCAGTGGCATGAATTTCTTAGACAACAAAATAGATGGTCTAGTTCTAAAGTGGGGCCATCTAAAAAGCTGGGTACAAACTGTAGAATAAAGATTTGAGCATTCTGACGTAGTAAATAGTTGGAGGAAATCATGCCAAAAAGTCAGTTACTAGGATAGGTGTTGATAAACTTCCTTCCTTCAGTTTTTTAGTCTTGACGAAATCTCATCCAAACCCAAAGTTCTGAGCATACATTGTATGTAAAGAAATTGCACAGCTGTGGTACAGGGATTAAAGAGATCCAGAGTTCAGACATAGAAGGGGAAACTGACAAGTACCAACCCACATTTAGTGCAATGAGTACCACGAAACCTGAGGAAAGATATTTACCTGAGTATCAGCTGAAGGAAAATGTTGATTTCATGGCTCTCCAAAGAAAAGAAAATAACAAATATTTTACGTGAGATTTATAATTATTGATATTCCACAGGCATCTGCCACCAGGAGCTGTGTACACAACTCCAGGGGGCATCATTCACATAGTAATCCATATACATAGCACTGTGCTCCAAGGCATGCTCTTCATATAAAACACCGTGTGAATGTGTGCCTGGAGTTGTACAGCCCGGCAGAAAGAAAGCCTAGCTGATTTCTCCAAGTGAAGCATATTACACTTACATTATTGTGCCCAAGTCTAATGTCATTTCATCTTAAAATAAGAACATTTTCTCCCTCCCAGAAAAAAATGCAGTTGCCTGTCTCTACCTTGTCTCTCCACCTCCTCAACTATTTCCTTCCTAGAATTTACACACTTCATATCATAGCCACTAAAGAAGAGTTAAGGGCCTGGCCAAACGCTGTCCCTCTTCACCACGTACATGTACCTGAGAAAGTCTCCCCCACCATCTCCACACATACAGATAATCTTCCTCAAATGTGAGTCTTCAGAATGGTCTTTGTCTAAATATCTGAAAGGAGTTTTCACTTGAAAATTTGAGAGATTTGACTGTATATTTCATTAGCTTAGGGTCATTAAGAAAGATAAGACTCAACTACTGAACACATTCTTCCCCCAGAATAATAGTGAAGTTCAATCTCCATTATGAAAGAAACAACTTGCAAATAAGAGAAGGAAGGAACAGTTAGAAATATGCTCCCCTGCTCATTTAACCGCATATTTCTGAGAATTAATGTCTGTTCCTTGGAAGGGTGTGAGTGTGTGTGTGTGTGTGTGTGTGTGTGTGTGTGTGTGTGTGAGTTCTGAGAGCACTCCTTAAATGTTCAGAAAACTATAACATGCATGCCTAAAACTCACACCAACTGCTACTCTATAACCCTGTGTGGTTGTTTTGAAGTACTCACATGCAACTATGAATTATTCTTGAAGACTTGGAGAGTTAAAACCCACCGAGGACTGCCTATTGGGGATAAACTGTGTAAGTCTTTAGACCAGATAGTCTTTAGACAAGAGAACTGTATTTGCTAAATTGACTGCCATGAAATGGAAATGTGTCCCGGGGGCCTTCTGATTTCTACGAGTAGAATGTGAGGTTTCTCAAATGGAAAGAGAGGTTCATAATTTTATTCTACAATGTGGAACACCAAATGACATAAAGCCCAAAAGTAATTGTTGATAATAAAATGAATGATAAGGTAAAGAAAAGCTCTTCTTCTAAAAAAAAATTTTTTTTTGGACAACTGAAGGAACTTCCCAGAAGAGGATAATGCTATTCCATGAACTCCATGTCTTCTTCATCAGCCTTAAATGGACTGTTAAAATGTTAAAGGTAACAAGGGAATCTGAAAATATTACATTGGATCTCAACATTTAAATAAGATTTTGAAAAAGCAGGTGCCTAAAACTAATGGAATTTCTTCCTGGTAGACTGTCAGGATTCTGCTTTGTGGTTGGTGATTTTCTTCTGTTATATCCACTGACAGTGGTGCCCAGCCTTTTGTTGAGAGACATATAGTCATCCCAGGATGATGTTTTCTAAATGCTGAGTTGTTCACTTGGACTTTCCTCCAGCTCCCCGTATGAGTTACTGATGACACTGTTTTAGTCTTCTGTTTTCCCACTGAAAAAGGCAGTATACAATCTATCATTTAAAAATATTTTTCAATGATAGCTTATATTCCATATTATTTTGTATTAGTTTCAGGTGTACAGCATAGTGGTTCAACAGTCATATACTGTACAAAGTAATGCCCCCAATATTTCAAGTACCCACCTGGAACCATACATAGATATTGCAATAATATTGACAATATTCCTTATGTGTACTTTACATCCCATGACCATTTTGTAACAACCAATTTGTATTTCATAATCCCTTCACCTTTTTCACCTCTGCCTCCAGCCCTCCACCCCTCCGGCAACCTTCAATCTGTACTTAGTATCTTTGAGTCTGTTTCTACTTTGTCTGTTCCTTTATTTTGTTTTTTTGTTTGTTCTTTAAATTTTATTTCTAATATGATTCTATTGTATAGAGCCACTGTAATTTATTTAACAACACTTTATATATTAGACATTTAAGTATTTACTGATTTTTTCATAATTATAAATATCCCTTGATAAACATATTTATTCAAGCATATTAGAATGTCTCCAATTATTTCTTTAGAAAATACATATTTTAAGCCTTTTGATGCATTAAAGTTGCCACCAGTTGTAAACTGACCAGCAGTGTACGTATTTCCATTGCCTTATATTTTCATAAACAATAGGTATTTTTTTCTATAACACATTATCTGTATATTGTATTGTGTGTTCACCCCAAGTCAAGTCTCCTTCCATCACCATTTGTCTGTCTTTTACCTTCTTCTATCCCACCCCAACCCCTTTTCCCTCTGGTGATCACCATACTGTTGTCTGTGTCTATGAGTTCTGGGGTTTTTTTTTTCTTCTTTGCTTAAGGATACTGAGTATTTTTTTTTTTTTTTTACAAAAAAAGTCTTTACCCACTTGATAACTTGCCTTTAATTTGCATTTCTGTGATTATCGGTGAGATTAAATTTGTTTTACCTGTTTAGAACATGGGTCCACAAACAAGATTTCACAGGACAAATCTGTCCCAGGGCCTGTTTTTTGTACAGATCTTAGCTAAGAAATAATTTTTACATTTTAAAAGTCTTATAATCAAACAAACAACAAAGAAAAATATGTGAAAAGAATTATATGACTTCAAAGTCTAAAATGTTTACTATCTTACCCTTCACAGAAAATACTTAAAACCTCTGGCTCAAAGTGAAATAATAATAGCTAAAATATCCAACATTATTAATCTCAAACTAGAGTACTGACACAGTGCAAAAGATTTGATATGCACTGTTTTATTTAAAGTCTACAGCAATTCTACAAGATAGATATTCCTTTATGATTAGTTTAAAGCTGAATAAACAAGCTCAGTGAGGTTACGTTATTTGTCTAATGTCTCATACTTAGTAAGAAATAAATCTGGGATTCAAACTCAGCTGTCTTTGTGCATTTAACTCTTATGTTAAGTTGCACATAATTTTGTTACATTTATACATTAACTTTGAGAAATCTGAAATCTCTCCAATATTGGGGTTTCATTTACAATGCATGGTGTCTCAATTTATTCACATCTTCTTTATGTTCCTTAGTACATTTTGTAATTTTTGAATAAATATACCATGTATCTTAAATATTTTTCCCTAGGCATTTATATTTTGGTTGTATTGTGAATAGAATAATTTCTCATTTCCAGATTCTCAAAGGTTATTATCTAGGAAAAGAATTGAGCTGTGTATCTTAATTCTGTAACTAGTCATATTTTTGAACTTCCTTAATATCTATAGTTAAATTTCATCTGTTTCCTTTTGTGCTGTACAAGTCAACAATCATAATGATATATTTGCTGCATTACCTTTAATATTCATTATTTTTCATTTGTTTAATGATTTTACTTCTTGTGTTTCTAGAATGATGTTAGCAGGCATGCTTGTATTTTTCTGGTTCCAATAGAGATGACTCTACTCCCTATCGTAGAGTAGGATACTGGATTTTCAAATCATGATAAGAAACTGTAGTCCTATTCTTATTTTACTAAGACTTTTAATTCTAAACTTTTGCAAAATTTTATTAAGTCCTTTTTGTGTATCTGAGATGATTATATTATTTTTATTCATTAACATATTAATATGATAACTTCTATTACTAGACTTCTTAAGGTCAAACCATCTTTGCATTCTGGAAATAATCTTTATTTGGTTACCATATTCTTTTAAAGTATTGCTGGACTCAATTTCTTTAAATTTTTAAAGGATGTATCACTAAATGAGTGTGCTTTACATTTTACTTTTTCTGAGATTTCCTTAATTGGATAGCCCATTGGAAAACAAATTGCGATGTTTTCTATGCTTTTGTATATATTTAAATGTATCTTTTAAAACACAGATAGCAATAATTTGTTAATTGAATTAATAATTCCTAAAACTTACTGTTACAAAAATAAGGCTCCAATGCCAGTTCAAGGGGTGGTTTTTTTTGATAGCTACTCTAATTACCATGGATCAGAATTTTGATTAAAATTTTTGTTTATAATTTAAAAATATTTGTATAAGTGATTGTATGTGCAGTGTTATGATTAATGTTATACATGTTATTTTTTAGCCTTGCCAGAGATATGTGTAATTAATTCATCTTTTCAAAACTCTAAGTTTTTATGTTAAACTTTTTTGTTTTGGGGGGCTTTTGGTCAAGATGGCAATGCAGGTAAATGCAGTACTCATATTCTCCCACAACCACATAAAAAAAAATACAACTGAACTGCAGAAAAAAAAATTCAGAAAGGCCTGGGGACTTGCTGAATGGAAGTCCTACAACTAAGGATATAAAGAAGAAGCGCATTGAGACTGATAGGCAAGGCAGAGAGGCAGAATGAGCTGGTCCCTCACCCTGGTGTGGTGGATAAAAATTGGAAGGGATATATTGGCTGTGGAGGTCCCCCCTGAGAAACAAGGGGTCCCAGCCCCACACCTGGTCCCCCAGCTCAGAGTTCTAGTGCCAGAAAGAGAAGTCCCCATAACCTCTGACTGTAAAGAGTAGCAGGAATTGTGTCTGAGTGAAACAGAGTGCTGTTGGAGTCCCAGGCAGTTCCTCTTAAAGGGCCTGCACACGGACTTACTCGGACTCCCTCTGAGCTCCAGGGCTGGGGGAGCAGCTCAGAATGCACTAGGGAGAGATAGGGAGGAACTGAAATGCCTGGTATCTGGGCCAGAGCTGGAGGGGCAGCTTTCTTCCAAATATAAGTGTTGGCAGAGGCCACTGTTCCTCTTCTGAGCCCTTGCCCACAGAGACAGAGGTGGGCACCATATCTGAGTCTCCATCAACCTAGCTATCACTGTTCACCCCACACTGGTGATTCCCTGAGACCCCACCCTACCTGCTTGTGGGCCCACCCAAGCTGTTTACAGTGTCTTTTCCATAAAAATGTCCTGTCTTAACTCATGCTTCAGATTTTCCTAAAATCTCTCAAGCAAGCAGCCTTGTACCTTTCACAAAGTGGCTCTAGGCCCAGCACTAGCAGCAGTCAGCCTTGGTTCACAGCTTGGCCTCTCCTGGGTACCTACAAGCCTAGCACAAGCAGCAGCCATCTGCAGATTGTTTTTATCTCATGCAAGGTGGAATTGAGGAGAGCACAGGTGGTGGCTGGCCTTGACCTGAACTTCCTGGGAGGCCCCAGAGCCAGCACACCCAGTGGAGAGTTTTGGACAACTTCAAAGCAGCACCCAACCACCTCCAGAAGTGACACACTGAAGTGATGTGTCCAGCAGGCATCAGAGCCCTGCTGAAGTAAGTCCTGATCTGTGGGGTCAGCCTCTATACAGCTGATCCTCCAAAGTGGTCACAGGTAATCCTCACAGCTGATCAGACTGGGGATAAATCTCTCCCATTGATGTGCCAACAACAATCAAGGCTCCACTACAGCACAAGAGTGTACACAGCCCACACAGGGGTGGGGGGCACATCTGTAGTGCCCAGCTCAGACAAATGGGCAATCTGTGTCACTGGACCCTACAAGACACCTACTACATTAGGTCACTCTATGAACCCAGGAGATGTAGCAGCTCTACCTAGTACCTATACAGAAACAAATACAGAGAGGCTGCCAAAATGAGGAGACAAAGAAACATGTTTCAAATAAAAGAACAGAACAAAACTCCTGAAAAGGAAGTAAAAAAAAAATGGAGACAAGCAATTTACTAGATGCATAGTTCAAAACACTGGTTATAAGGATGCTCAATGAACTTAGGGGAACAGTAGATGAACTTAGAGAGAATTTCAACAGCATAAAAAAGGACATGAAAACCAAAAAAAGAACCAGTCAGAAATAAAGGATACAATAACCAAAATGAAGAATAATTTACATGGAATCAAGAGTAAAGTAGATGAAGCTGAGAATCAGATCAGTGATTTGGAATATAAGGAAATGAAAAACACCCAATCAGACAGAAAAAAGAAAAAAGAATTCAAAACATTGAGGATAGTGTAAGGAGTCTCTGGGACAACATCAAGCATATCAACATTCACATCATAGGAGTGCCAGAAGAAGAAGAAGATAGAGAGCGAGAAATTTAAAACCTATTTGAAAAAATAATGACAGAAAATGTCCCTTACCTGGTGAAGGAAATAGGCATACAAGTCAAGGAAACCCAGAGTCTCAAACAAGATGAACCCAAAGAGGCACACACCAAGACACATCATTAAAATGCAACTGGTTAAAGACAAAGAGAGAATCCTAAAAGCAGCAAGAGAAAATTGATTAGTTACCTACAGGGAACTCCCATAAGACTGTCAGATGATTTTTCAAAAGAAACTTTGTAGGGCAGAAGGGTATGCCAAGAAATATTCAAAGTGATAAAAAGCAAAGACCTACAACCAAAATTACTCTACCCAGTAAAGCTATCATTTAGAATTGAAGGACATATAAAGAGCTTTCAAGAGAAGATAAAGCTAAAGGAGTTCATCACCACCAAACTAGTATAACATGAAATGTTAAAGGGTCTTCTAGAAGAAGAAGAAGAAGAAGAAGAAGAAGAAGAAGAAGAAGAAGAAGAAGAAGAAGAAGAAGAAGAAGAAGAAGGAGGAGGAGGAGGAGGAGGAGGAGGAGGAGGAGGAGGAGGAGGAGGAGGAGGAGGAGGAGGAGGAGGAGGAGAAGAAGGAGAAGAAAAGAAGAAGGAGGAGGAGTAGTAGAAAATGATAAAAATATAAACAATAAAATGGCAATAAATAAATACATATTTATTAAAATTGAATCTAAAAAACAAAATAAATGAACAAGCAGAACAGAAACAGACTCATAGATACAGAGAACATTTTGATGGTTTCCAGATGGGAGGAGTGTGGGGGATTTGGTAAAAAAGGTGAAAAGATTAAGAAGTACAAATTGGTAGTAATAGAATAGTCATGGGTATGTAAAGTACAGCATAGAAATATAGTTAATAATATTCTAATAACTATGTATGGTGTCAGGATTATTTAGTAAATTATATAATATGTAATTACTAGGGTGTACAACTGAAACTAATATAATAATATATGTCAAATGTAATTGAAAAATAAAAATGATTTAAAAAAACTCCTTTTCTATGTTCAAATTAATGTTTTATGCTTTTATTTTTGTGAAGTCACATGTAGTTTCTGTTACTTGTATTTATTTATTTATTTAAATCCTCAGATGAGGACATTTTTCTATTTATCTTCAGATAGAGGAGGCAGGGAGAGAGAGGGAGAGAAAGAGAGAAACATCGACATCAGAGGGACACATTGACTGGTTGCCTCCTGCACAACCCCGACCAGGGCTGGGGAAGAACCACAACTGAGGTACATGCCCTTGACCGGAATTGAACCTGTGACTCATTGGTTCATGAACCAACGCTCTAACCCCTGAGCCAAATGGGCCAGGGCTGCTTTTATTTTATTTATTTTATTTTATTTTTTGCTACAGATGTTTCTCCTTTTTTCCCCATTGACACCCTCCTCCCCATCCCCCCACCCCGTCCCCAGCTTTGTTGTCCATATCCATCAGTTATGCATACATGCGCTTAAGTTCTGTGGTTTATCTCTTCCCTCCCCCCCACCCCTTCTTCTGAGGGGTGTCAGTCTATACCCTACTTCCACATCTCTGGGTCTACTCTGTTCCTCAGACTGTTATGTTCATTATATTCCACAAATAAGTGAGACCATGTGATATTTGTCTTTCTCTGCTTGGCTTGTTTCGCTGAGGATAATACTCTTGAGGTCCCTCCATGTCGTCTCAAAGGATAAGAGATCTTTCTTTCTTACATCTGCATAGTACTCCATTGTGTATATGTACCACAGCTTTTTTATCCATTCATCCACTGATGGACACTTGGGCTGTTTCCAGATCTTAGCTATTGTAAATAGTGCTGCTATGAACATGGGGGTACATGTATTCTTTCTGATTGGCGTTTCAGGTTTCTTAGGGTATATTCCTAGAAGTGGGATCACTGGGTCAAATGGCAATTCCATTTTTAATTTTTTGACGTAACACCATAGTGTTTTCCACAGTGGCTGCACCAGTCTGCATTCCCACCAGCAGTGTACTAGAGTCCCCTTTTCTCCACACCCTCGCCAACACTTGTTGTTTGTTGATTTGTTGATGGTGGCCATTCTGACAGGTGTGAGGTGATACCTCATTGTTGTTTTAATTTGCATCTCTCTGATGATTAGTGATGTTGAGCATTTCTTCATATGTCTCTTAGCCATTTGTATGTCCTGTTTGGAGAGGTGTCTATTTAGTTCCTCTGCCCATTTTTTAATTGGGTTCTTTGTCTTCCTTTTGTTGAGTTGTATGAGCACTCTATATATTTTGGAAATTAACCCTTTATCTGATGTATCATTGGCAGTTATACTCTCCCATACAGTGGGTTCCCTTTCCATTTTGACGGTTGCTTGCTTTGCTGTGCAGAAGCTTTTGAGTTTGATGTAGTCCCATGTGTTCACTTTTTCCTTTGTTTCTGTTGCCTTAGGTGATGTATCAGTGAAAATTATGCTGTGTGTGATGTCCGAAATTTTGTCACCTACGTTTTCTTCTAGGATTGTTATGGATTCATGAATCACATTTAAGTCTTCTATCCATTTTGAGTTTATTCTTGTGTATGGTATAAGTTGATAGTCTAATCTAATTTTTTTGCATGTAGCTGTCCAGTTTTCCCAACACCATTTATTAAAGAGTCTGTCTTTACTTCATTGTATGCTCTTGACACCTTTGTCAAATATTAATTGAGCATTATGTCTTGGGTCAATATCTGGGTTCTCTGTTCTGTTCCAATGGTCTATATACCTGTTCTTGTGCCAGTACCAGGCTGTTTTGATTACAGTAACTTTGTAGTATAACCTGATATCTAGTATTGTGATCCCACCTACTTTTTCAAGATTGCTGTGGCTATTCAGGGTCTTTTTTGGTTCCATATGAACTTTTGAAGTATTTGTTCTAGTTCTGTGAAATATGTCGTTTGTATTTTGATGGGGATTGCATTGAATCTATAGATTGCTTTGGGTAATATGGACATTTCAATGATGTTAATTCTTCCAATCCATGAACAAGGTATGTGCTTCCACTTTTTTATATCTTCCTCTATTTCTTTTTTCAATGTCCTGTAGTTTTCTGCAAATAGGTCCTTTACTTCTTTGGTTAAGTTTATTTCTAAGTATCTTAATTTTTTTGCCTCGATGATAAATGGGATTTTTTTTTTTTTTAGTTTCTCTTTCTGTGAGTTCATCATTGATATATAAGAATGCCATCGATTTCTTGACGTTCATTTTGTATCCTGCTACTTTGCCAAATTAATTTATTAAGTCTAGTAGATTTTTGAAGGAGTCTTTAGGATTTTCTATGTATAATATGTCATCTGTGAATAATGACAGTTTCACTTCCTCCTTTCCAATTTAGATCCCTTTTATTTTTTCTTAATGTCTGATTGCTGTGGCTAAGACTTCCAGTACTATGTTAAATAAGAGTGGCGAAAGCGGGCATCCCTGTGTTGTTCCTGTTCTTAAGGGAAATGCTTTTAGTTTTTGCCCATTGAGTATGATGTTGGCTGTAGGTCTTTCATATATGGCCTTTATTATGTCGAGATATAATCCCTCTATCCCTACATTGCTAAGCGTTTTTATCAGAAATGGGTGCTGGATTTTGTTGAATGCTTTTTCAGTGTCTATTGATATGATCATGTGATTGTTATCTTTCATTTTGTTTATGTGGTGTATCACATTTATTGATTTGCAAATATTGTACCAGCCTTGCATCCCTGGGATGAATCCCACTTTGTCATGGTGAATAATTTTTTTGATGTATTGCTGGATCTGATTTACTAGTATTTTGTTAAGGATTTTGGCATCTATGTTCATCAGGGATATTGGCCTGTAGTTTTCTTTCTTTGTAGTGTCTTTATCTGGTTTTGGAATTAGAATTATGTTGGCCTCATAAAATGAGTTTGGAAGTCTTCCTTCTTGAATTTTTTGAAATAGTTTGAGGAGAATGGGTGTTAGTTCTTCTTTGAATGTTCGGTAAAACTCCCTCATGAAGCCGTCCGGGCCTGGGATTTTGTTTGCTGGGAGATTCTTGACTACATCTTCAATTTCCTTAGTTGTTATTGGTCTGTTCAAGTTTTCTATCTCTTCCCGGTCCAGTTTTTGGAGACTATGTGTTTCTAGAAATTTGTCCATTTCGCTTAGATTGTCGAATTTGTTGCCATATAATTGTTCATAGTATTTGTGAATGATCCTTTGTATTTCTGTGGTGTCAGTTGTTACTTCTCCTCTTTCATTTTTGATTTTGTGTATTTGAGTTCTCTCTCTTTGTTTTTTGGTGAGTCTAGCCAAGGGTCCATCAATCTTGTTTATCTTTTCAAAAAACCAGCTCTTTGTCTCATTGATCTTTGAATTATTTTTTTGGTCTCTATGTAATTTATTTCTGCTCTAATCTTTACTATTTCCTTCCTTCTACTTGCTCTGGGGTTTTCTTTTTGTTTGCTTTCTAGTTCTTTAAGTTGTGAGGTTAGATAGTGTATTAGAAATTTTTCTTGTTTCTTGAGGTAGGCCTGTAGTGCTATGAACTTCCCTCTCAGAACTGCTTTCGCTGCATCTCATAGATTTTGTGTTGTGTTCATTTTCATTGGTTTCCAGGAATTTTTAAATTTCTTCCTTGATCTCCTTGGTAACCCATTCATTGTTTAATAACATGCTATTTAGCCTCCATGTGTTCAAATGTCTTTGCATGTTCTTGTTGCAATTGATTTCTAGTTTCATGCCATTGTGATCTGAGAAGATGCTTGATATAATTTCAGTCTTCCTGAACTTGTAGAGATTTAGTTTGTGTCCTAACATGTGGTCTTTCTTTGAGAATGTCCCATGTGCACTTGAGAAGAATGTGAATTTTGTAGCTTTGGGGTGTAATTCTCTGTAGATATCTATTAAATCCATTTGGCCTAGTGCTTCATTTAGAGTCTGTTTCCTTGTTAATTTTTTGTCTAGAGGATCTATCCAGTGATGTCAGCGGGGTGTTAAAGTCCCCTGCTATGATTGTATTGCTGTCGATTTCTCCCTTGAAGTCCTCCAGAAGATTTTTAATATATTTTGGTGCTCCTATATTGGGTGCATATATGTTTACCAAGGTTATATCTTCCTGTTGGATAGATCCTTTCAATATTAAGTAGTGACCTTCTTTGTCTCTAGTTATGGCCTTCATTTTAAAATCTATTTTATCCGATATGAGTATTGTTACCCCACCTTTTTTTTCCTTTCTGTTTGCTTGGAAGATTTTTTTCCATCTCTTCATTTTCAACCTATGTGAGTCTTTTGTTGTGAGGTGGGTCTCTTGTAAACAACATATATATGAGTCATGCTTTCTTATCCAATCAGCTACTTTGTGTCTTTTTATCATAGCATTCAGCCCATTTACATTTAAGTTGATTATTGATATGTACTTATCTATTGCCATTTTTGTTTAGTGTGGTTATATTTTCTTCCTATTTCTTCTACTAATTACAGCAGTCCTTTTAACATTTCTTGCAGTGCTGGTTTGGTGCTAATGTATTCTCTTAGCCTTTTTTTTTTGTCTAGGAAGCTCTTTATTTGACCTTCTATTTTGAATGATAGCCTTGCTGGATAGAGTAGTCTTGGATTCACATCCTTGTTTTTCATGACCTTGATTACTTCATGCCATTCCCTTCTGGCTTGTAGTGTTTCTGTTGAGAAGTCAGCTGATAGCCTGATGGGGGTTCCTTTGTAGGTAACCTGTTGCTTATCTCTTGCTACCTTTAAAATTCTCTCTTTGTCTTTAATTTTTGGCATTTTAATTACTGTGTGTCTTGGTGTGGGCCTGTTTGGGTTCTTCTTACTTGGGTCTCTCTGTGCTTCTTGAACTTGAATGCCTTCTTCCTTCACCAAATTAGGGAAGTTTTCTGTCACTATTTGTTTAAATATATTCTCTAACCCTTGCTCATTTTCTTCTTCTTTGGGGACTCCTATGATGCTAATATTATTATTTTTCCAGTTGTCCCACAGTTCTCTTAAGCTGTCTTCCTGTTTTTTAATTGTTTTTTCCTTTTGGTTTTCTGATTGGTTGATTTTTTCTACCCTATCTTCTAATTCGTTTATCCGGTCCTCATCTTTGTCTACTCTGCTGTTTAGTCCTTCCAATGTGTTCTTTATTTCTGCTATGTCATTCTTCATTTCTTCTTTGTGGTTTTTCATTTCCAGTTGGTTGATTTTCAATGTTTCTATGTCTTTACTCATGGTGTTGATGTCCTTACTCATGCTGTTGAGCTTCCTCAAGATCATGCCTCTGAATTCTACCTCTGATAACGTGCATGAGTGCATTTTATTTATCTCACCTTTGGTAGAGGTGTCTTGTTCTTTCATTTGGGATTTACTTCTTTGTTTCACCATTTTGGCTATCTCAGTGGGTTTTGGAGCCTGCCAAATTTTTCCTGTGGGTGTTGCTGTTCTGCTGTTTGTGGCTCCCTCTACTGTGTTTGGATGAGTGTGGGAGGACCCACGTTAAACACCACTGTGGAGTCTTACTTTCCTGGGTATATTTGCAAGCCCAGTAATTGTTCAGTTATCTTCTAGCTTTTTGCCTGGAGGCTATTAATTTTGGTTACTTGAAGAGCCTTGGGTTCTCAGTTGAATGAAAAACTCCCTCAGGTGTTCCACATAAGAGGATTTCCCTAGGGTGGGCAGATGCTGGTTGTTAATGAGCCTCAATTTGCATTTCAATAGCCCACCTGGGTGGGGTTCAATCTCCGAGGGAGGGGCCGCCTCCTCTCCCCAGAGCCCTAGGAAGGAGTAAGATGGCCACCATCTTGGGTGGCTGAAACTCAGCAAAAGCTCTGAGCACCCTCTAAATCCCGAGTGTTCCCACACAGTTCCAGTCCTGTCCATCCTCCCTCTGCCAGAGCTCAAGGTGAGTGGCTGTGGCTATTTTAGCACTCTGTCCCCGGCCCTCTGTGCTGTGGAGCAGGCTTGGGATTTTAACCCCAAGGGTGCTGCTCACAGCTAAGACCACTACTGTCCGTGGGCTCCCAGCCCCCCTCTCTCACCTCCGAAATCCTACCAGGATGGATTCAGTGTCCATGGTTATATGGTCCTCATAAGCTGCTTTTCTGTTGCTTTTTCCTGACGATTTGTCTTTATTTTAGTTGTAATTCCAGTTTGGTCCTGGGAGATGGTCTGTGTAGCTTCCATTCACTCTGCTACCATTTTGGAATCCCCTGAAATATTATTTTTGTAATTAATATCTAATTATTTTAATTTGTTTTTTTTTTCTCTGAGAATTTTTTAGAAGACTGTTTCTTAATTTTCATAAACTTGTTGTATTCTCACATGGTGGAAGGGAGTTGAGAATCTCATTCTTGAGGGCTTTACCCTCATACCTTATCACTTCCCAAAGTTCCCACCTCCCAATACCATCACCTTTGGCATTAGGATTTCAACATACGAATTTTTGGGGAACACATTCCAATCACCGTATTCACATACCACCATCCCAAATAATAGGTTGCTAATATTACTTTATATCCATTTGTATTCAAATTTCCCCAATTATCTAAAAGAAAAATCTTTCAATAGTTGATTTGCTTAAATCAGGGTCCAAATAAGTTGCACACACAACATCTGGTTGATGGGTCCCTTGGGACTTATTTTTTTTTAATCTTTAAGTGCCACTGTGCCCTTTTTTATACCATTTATTTGTTAAGAAAACCTGGCCATTTACCCTGTAAAGCATCCCACATTTTGCACTTGGCTGGTTGCTTCCTTGTTGTATTGTTTAGCCTGTTTTTCTATTCTTCTTAATGACAAAGTTTTATTAGGCCAGTTTTATCACTGTTTTACACATCATAAAACTGTGGCTCAGAGAATTTAAGTAACTTATAAGTGGCAGCGATGACATTTAAATACTCATCTGACTAATTTTAAATTTCAGACTCTTTCTACTATATGGTGCTGCATAAGTAGAAAGTATATAAATAACTTAGTCATGGGGATGAGGATGTGGGCATGAAGAAGAGGGAGCTTAGTGGAGGCTGCATATTTCACTTTCTATCATGCAATTTTTTTTTATAGTACGTTGTGAAGTAAGGAGAAAGTAGAACGCCTCAGGTGTCACCTGTCAGTTGTTATTTTTTATCACACACTCATGAATACCCAGAATTCAGAAGCTCTTTACAGTTCCCAGAAATAATTTCCTTGTACTAAGAGAATTAATGCACAATGTAGATGGTATTGAAGATTTTGTCATAGAGATAGAGTAGGGTTTGGCATCCCCATGCCATGCCTGGGCTGCCATAGCATAGGACCACAATCTAGGTGTCTTAAATGACAGAAATCTATTGTCTTACAGTTCTGAAGGCTGGAAGTCCAAGACCAAGCTATTGGCAAGGTTGGTTCCTTCTGAAGGCTGTGAGGGAAGGCTCTCTAGATGGCCTTCTTCGAGCATACATGACATTTTGAAATAGGCATGGTTAATGACCATGCATTTCTGTGTCCAAATGTCTCCTTTTTATAAAGACATCAGTAGTATTGGAATAGGGCCCACCCTAATGACCTCATTTTTAACTTGATTTCTCCTGTAAAGACCCTATCTCCAAATAAGGTCACATTCTTATGTACTGGGGTCTAGGACTTCAACATATGAATTAGGGGTGGGGCACAAGTCAGTTCATAACAACATATAGCACAGCACATGATTTCAAAAGGTGTGTTTCCCCCCATATTTTTCTAGCCTTGCTATAACCCTTGAGCATGAAAACCAAACTCTATTACAAATGCATTTTTTTTCTTGTTTCCTGCAAACAATTCGACGCATTTCTCTCTGTTCCAGGTACCAGGCCCAGTCTCCAAGAGAGCTTTCAAAACATTCAACCGGTAAAGAATCCTTCTCAGGAAGATTTTCATATTAGCTTCTAGCTGAACACAAAAAATCTGCCAGCACCACACTTTTTAAATTCAAATGTATAAAAACCCACATTGAGGACAAACTAAAGAAATACCAAAATCTGAAAATATTCTGTGAGTTGTAAAGAATCCTTCTCACTTGATATAAACTGTGGTTTAATCAGTGAACTTGAATAAAGTATATAATTTAATCAGTGTTAAGTTTATTATTTCTTTGATTTTTGTTTTACATCTTAAATATAGTTCTTGGCAATATTACCCATATTCAGCTGTTTTTATTAAGGATTTTAATTCTGATGTTTATAAAATTGCTGAGTGTAGAAGTTTACTGTTTATTTCAGTAAACCATGACTATAATCTAAACCCAGCAGTATTAAATTTATGCGCGACACCTACCTCTACTAAGTACACCTCAAGTTCACATGAATTTCTTTGAAGGTATTAAATACACATTTAGAAAGTTGAATTAAAGCATTCAAAATAAATATGGTAAATCACACCCTAGTGAAGGAATAGAGTCACAAATGATGTAATATAATATAAAATTTTAAAATACGATGGACTGTTATACACTTGTAAATTGGGAAGATTTGTTTTCTTGGATTTATTTAAGCTGTTATTCCTTGAGCTTGTGTTGGTGGCTATCCAGGAAAGGGGGCTAGTTCAGAAGTAGGTCAGTTGTTAGGTAAATACCAGGCAAGAATGAAAAAGAATGCTATAAATAACCCACAAATTAGATAATCTACAAATAATTTAGAGTTGAAATCTAAAGCCAGAGAAATCTAGTGACCTATAAGAAAATTCCACATATTTGTCTGGGAAGAGAAATGTCTCCTGTGAACGCCGGATACTCAGCCATTTTTGATCTCTTATTTTCTCTTAGGAAGTCTCACACACGTCAATGAAGTCACAGTTAAAAACATCACTCTAGGAATAAAGCTGCTCCATTATCTTGAGCTCTGCCACTATCTAGCATGTCAATACTCAGACCAGAAACCTTTCTCTGAGGTTGATGGATGCACTGTGTCTCAGTGTGTATGTGCCTATAGTTAGACTTCGCTTTTAAAAAGAAGCCATTAACCAGGCCTATTTCAAAGTGTTTTCCCTTTTTTATCTGCACAGTCAAGCTGATGTTTTACTATTTCAAAGCGTATACCTTCACAAAATGTAATAAAAGTAAACCAGAATTCTCTCTGGCATGTGCCTTTTATTTTGAGTGATGTAGAAAGTACCTTTGGTTTGTTTAGAAAAGCACACTATCACAGAAGGTAGTTTCCTAACTCAGGGAACAGCAGTCTGGGGTCCAGAAAACAGCAACTGGGATCTGGAGATGATCAGTCTGTAAAGCGAGTCTATCTGGCTGAACCTTATGAAATTGCCAATATTATGCCATTTTCTTCCTACAAAGACATTGTTTTCATATGGGTCATAAAAAATATTTGTAATGTAAAGAATTTTACTATTTATTTTGATGGCAAATAAAAATATTACTAAAAGCCAAATAGAACAAAAAGAGTTAACATATTTTTCTAAACAAATTTGAGTTAACTCTTATTATACTTTCCTGCTCAAACACCTGCAATGGCTCCCCATTGCCTGTGTAATTAGATACAGACTTCTCCCCCAACTCAGTATTAGTTACCTACTGCTGTGTAGCAAATTACCATAACCTTAGTGGCTTATAACTTTTTTTTTTAATAAAAAATAAATGATATTAACTTGCCTGGCCGTTGTGGCTCAGTGGTTGAACGTCGACCCATGCACCAAGAGGTCGCCAGTTCGATTCCAGGTCAGGGCACATGCCCAGGTTGTGGGCCTGATACACAGTGGGGGACATGCAGGAGGTGGCCAATCAATGTTCTCTCTCATCAATGTTTCTATCTCCCTCTCCCTTCCTCTCTCTCTCTGTAATATAAATAAAGAAAAAAAAGTGATATTAACTAATCCTATGACTCAGTTTCATAATTTAAAGAAGTAAATTTAAAAAAAAATCCTCACTCAAGGATATTTTTTCCATTGATTTTTGGAGACAGTGGAAGGGAGGGAGAGAATGAGGGAGATAGAGAGAGAGATCAATGTGAGTGAGACACATCAGTTGGTTGCCTCCTGCACACACCCTGATGAGGAACAGGGTTCAAACCTACAACCCAGGTATGTGCCCTTGACTGGGAATCAAACCCATGGCTCTTCAGTGCATGGACCAACACTCTAACCACTGAGCCACACTGGCCAGGGCTAAGAAATAAATCTTAACAACAGAGAGCAAACCTTTGCTTGGGTAGCCTAAATATAATTACAGAAGTCTGTAATAGCAGGGATTTTGTTTTATTTCTAACTCATAAAAAATAACAGATACATTTAGGCCTTCATTAGTGTTATGGGTAAGAGGAAGTGGGGTGATGTGGTGGGTTAACTGGGACTTCTGTGTCTCTGATGATTGAGAAGGTCTCTCTGAGGAGATAACATCGTGTTGAGACCTTAGTCATGAGAATGGAGCAGTGATGTGAAGATACGGAGGAAAACTCTTTTAAGGAGAAAAAACCAAGACTACAAAGAATCTAAGACAGGAATTAACTTAGACTCTTCAAGGAAGGGAAGAAAGACCCATGTGTTCAGTCAACTGCTGTGTACTCAGAGGAGGACTCAGGAGAGGGAGGCAGACTTTCCGTCAGTGGTGTCACCAAGCTCACGGATGCTGCAGCCCTGGACATTCCTCATCTGCAAGTGGCAGCAGTGCATCACCACCACAACAGGTCTTCTAGGCAATGATGGCATGCAAAGGGCATGTGCCAGACACAAAGTGCACCTTCCATCAATGCCAGCTTTCGTTTTAGGCATGTTATTTTCAGGTAACCAATTTTTTGTTGTTGTTGTTGTTAATCCTCACCCGAGGATATTTTTCCATTGATTTTTGTTTTTTATAGAGTGGAAGGAAGGGAGGGAGAAAAAAAGAGAGAGAGAGAAAGAAACATCAATGTGAGAGAGACACATCGATTGGCTGCCTCCCCCCTGATCCTGACTGGGGCTGGGAATCGAACCTGCAACTGAGGTACGTGCCCTTGACAGGGAATCAAACCCATGACCCTTTTGTTCATGGGCCAATGCTCTAACCGGTGAGCCAAACTGGCCAGGGCTCAGGTAACCAAATTCTTAATGCATACCTTGAGTGCCAGGTGCTAAGCCTCCAAAAGAAATGAATGGACTAATTTTTGCCTTAATAATGTTTATAATTTTTTGGGGGGTATAAAATAGTTTTCAGACTGTGTGGTGTCAACAAAACATGATACAAGTGCTAAGAAGGCAAGGAGAATTAAAGACAAGTGAATATAACCTTGAAGAGAGAAAAGAGTCTTATAGAAGCCATATAATTGAATCAGCCTTGAAAATTGAGTAAAAGCCCTGGCGGGTGTGGCTCAGTTGGTCAGGTGTCATCCCATGCACCAAAAGGTCACTGGTTCAATTCCCAGTCAGGGCACATGCCTGGGTTGCAGGCTTGATCCTGGTAAGGGGTGAGTAGGAGGCAGCCGATTGATGTTCCGTTCTCACATTGATGTTTCTCTTTCTGCCTCTCCCTTCCTTTCTCTCTGAAAATCAATAAAAATATTAAAAAGAAAAAAATTTAAATTGAGTAAGATTTTCTTCTTTAACGAGCCTTCCAGGAGTTCACTGCAGAAAAAGAAAAAGCATCACAGTGAGACTAAGAATAGCACATCCAGGGAGCTGTAGGAAGCAGGAGCTAGGTTGTTCTGATTAGAAGCATGTTTCAGTGACTGGGAAAAAGTGACGAGATGTGTCGCTAAGGAAATTATGGTGAAAGAAACTGGGAACAGATCTTGAAAGTGAGGAAGAGAGATCTGAACTTGAAGCAGTAAGAATCGGTATTTCCTTAACAATACACCAGGAAGTTGTATGTAGAATAATCGGAAGAATAGAGACATTGGAGTGAATGATAAACTGCTTGATGAGGTGGAAAGGACTTGGTAAGATAAGAGCCATGGGCCTAAAATGGAAGAAGTAGATGTGAAAAATAATGACAAGGATTATGCAACATTATTAGGAGAATTTTCATTTTGACATTTGGCTACCATGAATTAAAGGCTATTGTTTCAGGAACTAGACTAACTGTTGTACATCTGTCATGCCTATTAACCTAATGACCTAGAGACAATTATTCAGGTTTTACAGATGAAGACTAAAGCTCAAGGAAATGTAGGGATTTTTAAAAATAGTGGTGGAATTACTTTCCCATTGCTAATGGTTACCTACCTCTCTCTCCCAGAATAGACCAAAATGTTTCTTTGGGCCTCAAAATCTTAGAAGATTAAGATGGGTTTTGGGAGATTAAAGACAGTAACAATCATGAGAGTGGTGGACAATTTTATAGCCCAGCCGGCTCTTTCTTGTAATTTATCAGTTCTTCTTTCTGGAGCTCCTCTCTTCTGACCAGTGGCTACAAGGACAGAATAACACTGAGAGGTAACGTCAACCGTTGTGGATTGCTGAGCCATTTCTTAATTACTTTGGTTGTCAAAGGCGTCAGTTATTCTATATTGGTAAGTATATTGATAAAAAATATATTGGTAAAAATATTGATTAGAAATATATATCTTATGTAGTTGGTTGTTACTTCTTTCATCTTTATCTTTTTCTTTCTAAATGTGACAACTGTTTTATAAGATTTAAAGATTCTTTTGATAGTGGGCAGCACTATGATACATGGGTAGATGGAAGGCAAAACTTAGTGTTACTTACAGTTTCAATGAGAGAAGGCTGCCACGAAGGGCCACAGCTGTAGTTGCACCGGGAACAGGATAAGAGCTGGCTGGGGCTGCAGGGTGCAGCTCCTGTGTGGCAAGTGTGGTAGAGTTATGTAAGTTTCCACTCCCTGTCGATTGACTGATGGGAATAATTTCACAGGCTCCAGAGCATCGGAGTTCTCCATAGCAGTTTGGTGTCTGGCCCTGGGACGATTAAAGTAATGAGTGTCCACAAAAAATGTGGTTGGGGTGTGGACTTAGCTCTTCAAGAGGAGAACTGACTGACCTCCAGTCAGGGCCTCAAAACTGGGTCAAGACAGCACTAAAAACAAAAACAAAACTATGTTACAACCTCCATACTGTATAGGACAGTTCTCATGTACAATTGTAACCTTTTTATTCCAGGCCAAGGTATGGTTCTCCCGCCTTCTGGCTGATTCTCCTTTGGGTAGAATTCTTTTGGCAACACGGCCGTGGTCATAGATAATTCTAGTGTAAGCATTCTCACTGGTTTGGCTTTTCTGGTTTGACCCACTCAGAGCAGACTCTCATATTTCCAGGATAAATAATAACTAATTAGGTGATAAATTATGGGGTGTTGTCGCTCACAGCAGAGCAGAACAGTAGGCAAGGCAAAACAAAACAAAGATGACCTTTAAGAAGCTTATCCTCTTAAACAGCTGAGAACAGTGGTCAAATCGCACAAAGGCAAAGAAGCAACCTCCTGTGATGCTCACAGCCAAAGAATATTTCTTGAAATGTATTCTAAATATTGTATGTCCCCTACTCTCTCTTTCTGCTCTGTATGTCTGTCTCCACCTGCTAGATCCTTTGCTTATCACTTTTTAAAGATTATTTAGCTCCTATTTTCTCTCCCCTACAACTTTTTCTATTCCTGGCTCCATTAATAAACATATTTCTTAGTACTGGGTTTAGGGAGTAAGTATTTCTGTGTGTAGGTATTAATTTTAAATGCAGGTAAGTTGAAGATCTTAAATTTCTTTCAAAGGCATCTTGAATTATGTTACTTGCTAGACTTTTTTCTGTCCATTGAACTTTGATTAAAAAAATGTTTTCTTATCTCTTGCTAACATTATTTGAGGTTTAATTTCCAGATATTTTATCTTTTATTTTCAATTAGTTATGTCTATTAAACACAATCGTAGACACACAGACATACATAGAAATCCCAGGAGTGCTAAACTAAATTTTTAATTTTTCTGGGCATTCAGCCCAGCTTGATTTAACTTTTTAAAAATTCTCTTTGTGTCCTAGATCTTGTTTTAAAATAGGTGATTTATAATTCCTAATTAGCCAGAATAAGAAGATAAGGAAGATGATTAGTTGATGAAAGCCTTAGTTTTTTTGAAACAAAGATGGAAATCACAGCAATAGATATATGTAATGTAAACACTTTCCTATATGGTAAAAGCTTATTTCCCCTCCAGTAGTCCAGATCCTCTTCATTATTACAAATGAATTAACCCTGTCAGGAAATTCAATCATCTTATTAGTGGTACTAAGCTTTATCTCACTTTATTTTCTGCTGATCTCTTTTCCTGAGCAGTGAATTAGTTCTAACAGACACATCTCATTCATGCCGTTTAGTTCTTATATCAAAGTGTTCCCATAAAATCAGACATGTTTTAAAGGAGAAAATGGGTATTCCGCAAATATCTTTACTGAAGATATAGAAAGCATCTCCTGAAAGGTAAGAGAATATAGTACTCTAAAAACAAGCCCTCGAGTCTTGCTTAGTTTTAGGCTGAAATTTTATAGAGCTCTTTATGGTGATTTTAGAAGGAGTACATACATGGGGTACGGTAAAAGTTTTTTCAAAAGCCCTGGTTTTTAAAGTATTCTGATTTGTGTGTTATGAATAGTCCCACCATGCCTAGTTTCAGGCTACCAATGTGAAAGCACTAAACGCAGAGTTTGGAAGAGATGCCTAGTGGCACGTCATTACCTAACATTTCCTCCAAACAGATATAATAGACAACCTCAAGAGAATTGCGTATAGTAACCTCTAGTGAAATTACAAGAAAGGAATGAGTATTAAATTAGCTATTATTTTGTTCTAAATACAATTTATCTGAGTGCATGTAATTCAACTTTTCATAATGGCTGTGTTTAACAACCATTCACAAAATTCCCCAAACCTGAACAATCCGCTCTGTGAGCTGATAGGAGTCTGCTTCAGTATCCCACTGAAGCCAAGTATTAAAATATTTACATGGTTCTAGATACAGAAATGACAAATTTGTACATTTGAATTTCTACTTCTATTTGAATGCTTTCAGAACACGTTTAGTGATTTTGACAAAGAGGAGAAATAGAAGAAACAAAGAAAGAAACAACATTTTAAAGAAATAAAAATGGAAGACATCTGAGAAGGTAAAGACACGTTCAGGAATCCAGGATGGGGAGAAGGCTGCAAGAGAACCTCTAGCTTTTTTCTTGGAGTTTAGCTGATCTCTAGTTTATGACCTTATTGATAAACTCTGAGAAATGATGAAGTATATTTTCAGCTTATGTTGTGTTAACAAAAGATCCCCAAATTTGCATGGCTTAGAACTTCAAAGTTTAATTTCTAACTCATGTAACATGCTCATGGTGGGTTGGCTGTAACTCTGCTCTGTGCCATCTATATTTTAGGACCTAGGCAGATAGATGGAGCAGCATTTATCTGGGACATTGCCTGCTCATGGCAGAAGGAAAAGAGAGATGGCTGAATCATGTGCTAGTTCCTAAAATGACAAATATAACAGCTGCTCATATTTCATTGGCCAAAGCAATCTACACAACCATCCCTGAGTTCAACAGGGTGAAAATGTATAATCTTTCCTCAGGGAGGGATGCCATAGCGAAGGATGAACAGCAACTATTTTGTACATAATAAAATCTCCCACATGGACAACGGCAGAGGTGCGTGTAAGATGACTAATTTTTGTAGCAGAGAATGCTGAGGTTCACCAACATTTGCATTCTCTTCTTTTTCTTGATCATACAGCTAGACATATATTGGCATATCTTAAAGGTTGGAGTGAACACATGGCCGAGTTCTGGCCAAGGGCAAACTTGTTTGACCACAGTTGTCACTTCTGCTTACCTTTCATTGGCCAAAGCAAGTTTATGTTCTTGCTTGAGTTCAACAGAGTGAAGATATGCAGTCACCCTCCAAAGGAGGATGCCACAGCGTGAGGCATTCCAGGGTGGGGCAGTGAACATTTTGAACAATAATACAGTTCACCCCATGGAGAATGGAAAAGGTGCCCGAAGATCCTGTAGAAGGGGCTGCTAGTGTTCATCTTACAACCTCACATGTGTGATCTCTCTTTCTCCATCTGCCAAGTGAGTGGAAAGGGCACCAAGGACCAAGTGGAGAGTAGAGTCCCAAGATGGATGGTGCCTGAGTCCTTGAAGGATGGGATGGAGCAGAATCTCCCCTCTACATTGGACTGGCACATAAGTGGGAGATAAACTCTCATAGGTGAAGCCACTGAAATTTCAGGTTGTTTTGTTATTGTTGCCACAGCATACCCTAGTTTATTTTGACAAACACACGTTGCTCTAGAAATTATAAGTCAATAAATATGATGTCAGACTATAGAGAAGATTTTTTTTGAGCACTGCAGTAGACTGAAAAATTACACTCTGCCCCACAAAGGATATATATGTCCTAATTCCCAGGGGCTGTGAATGCTATTTTATATTAAAACGGGGTCTTTGCAGATGTGATTAAATTAAGGATGTTGAGATGATCCTGGATTATAAGGGTAGGCCCTAAATGTACTCACATGTGTTCTTATATAAAGGTATGGTCCATGTGCTCTGTCTTCACCTCCTCTTTTTTCATTCTGCTTTGAACTCTAATCAGCTTCCCTACTGCTGGCCCTTTACCCCAAACACACACGTTGACTCTACTCTTCTTGTCACTAGTGCTGTTCAATTCCAGTAGTCAGTTTTTTAGTTCTCCTCTTTCTTGACTTACCATCAGCAATTATCTTAGTTGAAATACTTTCTTCACTTGTTTTCCAGGACTCTACATGCTCCTGGTTTCCTCTATCCTCCTTGGCCCTCGTCTCTTAGCTCAGGGATTACCCAGGGCTTATACTTTGGACTTCATCTTTTCTCTATTTACGTTCTCTTTTTTGATATTCCATACAAGTACATGGCTTTAAATATCATTGATATGCAGACAATTTTCAAATACATTTTTAAACTAGATCTCTCCACTGAAGTCCAACTGTTTTTACAACATCTATATTTAGTCATCTTAAGAAGAGTCTCAAACTTGACTGCTTGCAGAACCAAACTCCTGATATTCTTTTGCAACTGGCTCCACCTACTTCTGAATGTAGTCATGCTCGACTTCTCCTTTTCTGTCACACCCCACATTCAAACTAACAGCAAATCCTGTGGCACTGCCTTCAAAATAGTTACAATATGACTACTTCTCAATACTTTCTATGTTCTTGTCCTGATCTGACTCACCATCTTCTGTCTTCTGGATAACTGTAGTAGCCTCCTAAATTTCCCCTTGAGTTTTCCCTCACCCCACTGCAGTCTATTATTTGCACAGCAACAACCAGAGTGGTCTTTTAAAAAGTCAAGTCACCCTGGCTAGTGTTGCTCATTGGTTAGAACGTCAGCATGTACACCAAAAGGTCAGGGGTTCAGATTCCTGGTCAAGGGCATGTACCTGGGTTGCAGGTTCGATCCCCAGCCATGGTCGGGGCAAGTGCGGGAGTCAACCAATCGATGTGTCTCTCACATCGATGTTTCTCTCTCTCCTCCCTCCCTCCCTTCCACTCTCTCTAAAAATCAATGAAAAAATGTCCTTAGGTGAAGATTAACAACAAAAATAAATAAATATAAAATTAAAAAGTCAAGTAATATCCCTCTCAGAGAAGTCCCTTCAAGATTTTTCATTTCACTCAGAGTCAAAGCCAAAATTGTTATAATGGTATATTTGGGTCTTACATAATCTAATGCCCAGTATTTCTAATCTTACCTCTTCATACACTCCACTTACTCACTTTGATTCTGCCACACCAAATTACTCAAATATTTTATGACATACCTATTTGGGGCCTTTGCACTTGCTATTCCCACCGCCTAGGATGCTCTTCCTCAGATAAGGGTATGGATCATGTCACCTTTCTCAAGTCATTATTCAAATGCTACCTTCTCAGTGGGAGCTTCTTGGACTGCTTTATTTAAAATTGCTACCCCCACAGAAGTCACCAATTGAACACTCCCAAGTCTCCTCCCTGTCTTTTTAAGTATAGCAATCATCACCATCTACCATAATATATATTCTATTCATTTATTCATTCATCTTCTCCCAGTGAAATGTAAGTTCCACAGGGAAGGGATCTGTTTACTATTGTTTACTGGTATACTATCAGTACTAAGAATAGTGTCTGGCACATAGTAGGGCTCAATAAGCAATGACTGAATGAATGAATATAATGCATACTTTAGAATAAAGACCTCAAATGGTGATTCTGGTATAAATCACTACACCCTTCAGCTTCTTCCAACCCCATCCACCTCCTCCTTACTTTTATGAAAAAACATCAAACCCACTCTCATAAAATTAGAGTGTTCTGTTCTGTTGTTTACTCTTAGCATATTCTTGACCAAATTGTTTAGTTTTTATACCTCCTTTTCTTCATTGATCTATTAGGGAATATAATGCCAAGCTCATAGGGTTGTTCGGACTTTACAAATACAAGGTATTGTAGTTAGGAATCACAATTCACAGTTTAAAATGTCTTATTTTGAGGACATACTCCTAGCCTGATTTTTTTCTTTTAAATTTTCAATATTGAATAAAAAAAAAAAAAAAGAAACAGTGATGGGTGATATAATGCTATATAGACGATTTCCATACCATCACTTGTTCAAGATCACATACCTTCAATGGAAAATATAATGAGCAATCTGTTTTGGTGCCGGGCACTCCAGGGGATACTAAAGAGGATCAGGCAGAAGTGAGAAAGTCTGCACAGAGGAGGGTTCACTCTTGTGGAGAGCAGGACAGCAATATTTTAGCAAGATGTTAAGAATGAAGTAATTCGAGACAGAAGAGGCTTAAAGAAAACAGAGATAATCCACTGATTATCTAGTCTATTTATAAAAGTCTGTTGTTTTCTCATTCTTGCAATGATAACTAATAGATTTATATAAAAAAAAGAAGATAAGGGTGCTCAGTAATCATTTGTTATTTTGTCTTTCCATCAGCCATTCTTCCTTATTTATGGTGCTCAGCTTTCCTTCTGGGAATTATCCCATTCCCTGTTGTGGAGTCTGGTGGCATCATAATCAGTGTACCATGTCCTCCCATTGGACAAACAGGTAGAGTGCAAGGAGGGGCTTCCTGGAAGTCCCTTCAATCAAATACCTCTTCTCTTCAGGCTGAAACAGGTAAGGTCAGGTACCTGAGAAAGACGTAGCCAGAACATTCAAGGACTGGGAGATTTGTGTGGCATGATGTGAGCAAGGAGACATGGTTGGAGTTCCATCATTCCCATGATATCGGCCAGAAGAAGATGAGAGTAGACCCTGCATGCAGACTCCCAGAGGAGCTCCAGCTTTTGTTCAGTGTCTAAACCTAGTTCTCCAGCCTCACCTATTTCCTGTGAGCTGCCCAATATTTTTCCATTGAATTTCTCTCTTTTAAAATTTTAAGTTACTTAAAAAGCCTTTATGAGCTCCTGAGGTTGTGGAAAAGTGAATGGAAGCTACACAGACCATCTCCCAGGACCACACTGGAATTACAACTAAAATAAAGACAAAACATTGGGAAAATCCAACTGAAGAAAAGCTGGAAAAGAGCCAGTACAATCAGGGACAGAAAGGGCACCAAATCAAGCCTGGTAGGAACTGCGGAGGTGCATGGCAGTGGCCTGGGAGCACACAGGCAGCAACGAGGGCTGTATTAACAGTGTGCACTTCCTACTGAGAAAGTGGGGGTTTTAAAAAGCACCAAATTAGTTACAGCCACTCACCTTGGGCTCCAGCAGAGGGAGGGCAGACTGGACTGGAACTGTGTGGAGAGAGTCCAGGTCTCCTGGCTCAGGAGAGAGCTGAGAGCAGGACAGGAGGGCACCAGGAGTCTTATACTGAATCACTCACTCACAGGACAGTAGCCATCCTATTCAAAGAGCCCCTTCCCAGAGCCCCAGAAAGAAGCAGTGGCCCCTCCTACAGAAATTCAACACCACCAGGCTAGGCCAAAGAAATGCAAATTGAGGCTCATTAACATCTAAAGTCTGATATGGAGCAAGTGCCCCACCCACTGGAAATCCTCTTATAACTGAGGGATTTGTCATTCAGCTGTAGAGCTACTAATCCAGGCTCGTCAAGTAACTGAGACAGCCTCCAGGTAAAAAGCTAGAGGATAAGCAAGCCATTACTTGGCTTGCAAATCTACCCAGGAAAGTAAAACTTGAGAGTGGTGTTTAACATGAGTCCTCTCACAATCATTCAAGTCCAGTAGAGGGAGCCACAACCAGCAGAACACCAACACCCACAGGGAAAATTTGGCAGGCTCCAAAACCCACTGAGAGAGCCAAAAATGGTGAAACAAACAAATAAATCCCAAATAAAAGAACAAGATAATTCTTGTTCTTTTAGAAGAAATAAATGACATAGAATTAAACAAGATATCAGAGGGAGAGTTCAGAGTAATAATCATGAGGAAGCTCAACAACATGAGTAAAGAGCTTAACAGCATGAGTAAAGATATAGAAACATTGAAAACCAACCAATTAGAAATGAAGAATGACATAGCAGAAATAAAGAACACATTGCAAGGAATAACCAGCAGAGTAAAGGAAGCTGAGGACCAGATCAGTGAATTAGAAGACAGGGTAGACAAAAATCACCCAATCAGAAAACCAAAAAGGAAAAACAGTTGAAAATAGGAAGAAAGCCTAAGAGAACTGTAGGACAATATGAAACATAACAACATCCATGTCATAAGTATGCCAGAAGAAGAAGAAAACGAGCAAGGGTTAGAGAGTTTATTTGAAGAAAGAGTGACAGAAAACTTCCCTAGCTTGGTGAAGGAAGAAGGCATTCAAGTTCAAGAAGCACAGAGAGCGCCAAGAAAGAAGAACCCAAACAGGCCCACACCAAGACACATAGTAATTAAAATGCCAAAAATCAAAGACAAAGAAAGAATCCTAAAGGCAGCAAGAGATAAGCAACAGGTCACATACAAAGGAACCCCCATAAGGCTATCAGCTGACTTCTCAACAGAAACATTACAGGTCAGAATGGAATGGAATAAAGTAATCAAGGTCATGAAAAACAAGGATCTGAACTCAAGACTACTCTATCCAGCAAGGCTAGCATTCAAAATAGAAGGTGAAATAAAGAGCATCCCAGACCAAAAAAAAAAAAAAAAAAAAAAACTAAGGGAATATGTTAGTACCAAACCAGCACTGCAAGAAATGTTAAAAGGACTACTGTAATAAGCAGAAGAAATAGGAAGAGAAACATAACTATATTAAACAAAAATGGCAATAAATAAGTGCATAGCAATAATAACTTCAAACATAAATGGATTAAACACTCTGATCAAAAGACACAGAGTAGCTGAATGGATAAGAAAGCATGACTCATATGTATATTGTTTACAAGAGACCCACCTCACAACAAAAGACTCACATAGGTTGAAAGTGAAGGGATGGAAAAAATTTTCCAAACAAACGGAAAGGAAAAAAAAGCTGGGGTAGCAATACTAATATCTGATAAAATAGATTTCAAAATGAAGGCCATAACTAGAGACAATGAAGGCCACTACATAATATTAAAAGGATCTATCCTACAGGAGGATATAACCTTGGTAAACAAATATACACCTAACATAAGAGCACCAAAATACATTAAAAAACTTCTGGAGGACTTCAAAGGAGTCCTCCTTTGAAGGAGCAATACAATCATAGCAGGGGCTTCAACACCCCACTGACATCACTGGATAGATCCTCTAGCCAAAAAATTATCAAGGAAACAGAGACTCTAAATGATGCACTAGATTAAATGGATTTAATAGATATCTACAGAGAATTACACCACAAAACTGCAGAATTCATATTCTTCTCAAGTGCACATGGGACATTCTCAAAGATAGATCACATGTTAAGACACAAACTAAGTCTCTATAAGTTAAAGAAGATTGAAATCGTATCAAGCATCTTCTCAGATCACAATGGCATGAAACTAGAAATAAATTACAACAAAAACATGCAAAAGCATTCAAACACATCAGGACTAAATAGCATGTAATTAAACAATGAATAAGTTACCAAGGAGATCAAGGAAGAAATTAAAAACTTCCTGGAAACCAATGAAAATGAACACACAACAACACAAAATCTGTGGGACACAGTGAAAGTAGTTCTGAGAGAAGTTCATAGCACTACAGGCCTACCTCAAGAAACAAGAAAAGTTTCTAATTGACTTTCTAACCCTACAACTTAAAGATCTGGAAACTAAACAAAAAGAAAAACCCAGAGTAAGTAGAAGGAAAGAAATAGTAAAGGTCAGAGCAGAAATAAATTACATAGAGACTAAAAAAACAATTCAAAAGATCAATGAAACAAAGAGCTGGTTCTTTGAAAAGATAAACAAGATTGATGGACCCTTAGCTAGACTCACCAAGAAACAAAGAAAGAGGACCCAAATAAACAAAATCAGAAACGAAAGAGGAGAAGTAACAACTGACACCACAGAAGTACAAAGGATCATTAAAAAATACTATGAACAATTATACGCCAACAAATTGGACTATCTAGGTGAAATGGACACATTTCTGGAAATACACAGTCTCCAAAATTGAACCAGGAAGAGATAAAAAACTTGAACAGACCAATAACAACTAAGGAAATTGAAGATGTAATCAAGAAACTCCTCGAAAACAAAAGCCTGGCCTGGAGAGCTTCACAGGGTAGTTTTATTGAACATTCAAATGAGAACTAACACCCATTCTCCTAAAAGTATTACCAAAAATCCAAGAAGAAGGAAGACTTCCAAACTCGTTTTATGAGGCCAGCATAATTCTAACTCCAAAACAAGATAAAGACACTACAAAGAAAGAAAAGTACAATATCCTGGCAAACATAGATGCCAAAATCCTTAACAAAATATTAGCAAATTGATTGCAGCAATACATCAAAAAAATTATTCATCATGACCAAGTGGGATTCATCCCAGGGATGCAAGGCTGGTACCATATTTGCAAATCAATAAATGTTATACACCACATAAACAGAATTAAAGATAAAAACCATATGATCATATCAATAAATGCTGAAAAAACATTCAACAAAATCCAGTACCTATTTCTGATAAAAACGCTTAGCAATGTGGAAATAGAGAGATCATATCTCAACATAATAAAAGCCATATATGAAAAACCGACAGCCAACATCATACTCAATGGGCAAAACTAAAAGCATTTCCCTTAAGAACAGGAACAAGACAGGGATGCCCACTTTTGCCACTCTTATTTAATATAGTGCTGGAAGTCTTAGCCACAACAATTAGACAAGAAGGAAAAATAAAAGGGATCCAAATTGGAAAGGAGGAAGTGAAACTGTCATTATTTGTAGATCACATGATATTGTACATAGAAAACCCTAAAGACTCCATCAAAAAATCTATTAGAGCCGATAATTTTATTTGGCAAGGTAGCAGGATACAAAATTAACATTCTTATACAGTTGCTCACAGAAAGAGAAACTAAAAAAAAAAAAAAAATCCCATTTACCATTGTGGCAAAAAACTTAACCAAAGAAGTAAAGGACCTCTTTGCAGAAAACTACAGGTCATTGAAAAAAGAAATAAAGGGGGATACAAAAAAGTGGAAGCATATATCTTGTTCATGGATTGGAAGAATTAACATCATTAAAATGTCCATACTACCTCAAACAATCTATATATTCAATGCAATCCCCATTAAATTACCAATGACATGTTTCATGGAATTAGAGCAAATACTCCAAAGGTTTACATGGAATAAAATAAGATGCCAAATAGCCTCAGCAATCTTGAAAAAGAACAAAGTAGGAGGGATCACAATACTGGATATTAGGTTATATTACAAAGCCATAGTAATCATAACAGCCTGGTACTGGCACAAACACAGGCATATTGATCAAAGGAACAGAACAGAGAACCCAGAAATCGACCTAAGACATTATATTCAATTAATATTTTACAAAGGTGGCAAGAGCATATAATGGAATAAAGACAGCTTCTTCAATAAATGGTGTTGGGAAAATTGGACAGTTACATGCAAAAAAATGAAACTGGACCACCAAGTTTCACCATACACAAGAATAAACTCAAAATAAACAAAAGACTGAAATGTGACTTGTGAATCCATAAAAATCCTAGAAGAAAATGTAGGCAACAAAATTTCAGACATCACACACAGCAGAATTTTCACTGATACAATGCCTAAGGCAAGAGAAACAAAGGAAAAAATGAATAAATGGGACTACATCAAACTAAAAAGCTTCTGCACAGCAAAAGAAATAAGCAACAAGCATCAAAATGGAAAGGGAACCCACTATATGGGAGTGCATAATTGCCAACGATACATCAGATAAGGGGTTAATTTCCAAAATATATAGAGTACTCATATGACTCAACTAAAGGAAGACAAACAATCCAATTAAAAAATGGGCAGAGGACCTAAATAGACACCTCTTCAATCAGGACACACAAATGGCCAAGAGACATATGAAAACATGCTCAACATCACTAATCATCAGAGAGATGCAAATTAAAACAACTGTGAGGTATCACCTCACACCTTTCAGAATGGCCGCCATCAACAAATCATCAAACAACAAGTGCTGGCGAGGGTATGGAGAAAAGGGGACTCTAGTACACTGCTGGTGAGAATGCAGACTGGTGCAGCCACTATGGAAAACACTATGTTGTTTTCTCAAAAAATTAAAAATTGAATTGCCATTTGACCCATTGATCCCACTTCTAGGAATATATCCTAAGAAGCCTGAAACACCAATAAGAAAGAATATATGTACCCCTATGTTCATAGCAGTACTATTTACAATAGCTAAGATCTGGAAACAGCCCAAGTGTCCATCAATAGATGAGTGGATAAAAAAGCTGTGGTACATATACACAATGGAATACTATGCAGCTGTAAGAAAGAAAGATCTCTTATCCTTTGAGATAACATCAAGGGACCTAGAGAATATTATCCAAAGCAAAACAAGCCAATCAGGGAAAGACAAATATACATGATCTCACACATTTGTGAAATATAATGAACAATACAAGCTGGTGAACAAAATGGACCCAGAGACATAGAAGTAGGGTACAGACTGACAAACCTCAAAAGAGGGGGACGCTGGAGGGAGGGAAGAGATAAACCACAGAACTTATATGCATGTATGTGTAGCCAATGGAGATAGACAACAATGTTGGGGGTGGGGGCGGGATCAAGAGGAGGATGTCAATGGGGGAAAAAGGAGAAACATCTGTAACAAAAATAAATTAATAAAAATTGCAAAAATACATAAATAATATTTTAAGTTACTCAATTTTGGTCTTTATGGATGATAAACAAATCAGTTAGGATACAACTAGATCAAAATATGAGAAGAAATAATCTCCATAGACCACTGAACAGTCCCAACTGCTTTGAGTGCAGTCACAGGTCACCCACAGTTCGCTCTGTCAAGATACTTTCCTCCTCCAGCATTACGCAGCTAATGTTTTCATCCCATCCACGTGTGATTCCTACTTTATATCTTTCTGAGACAGATGTTGTAGAAGATGTTCATTCTAAATAGTGTAAAAGGGCAGTGTGTTTTGTGGATGACATTTTCCCAGGAAAGAAAGAAACTACATGGAGGACATGGAATAGTTACAATTCCTCTCTGCCCTATCTCTCCACCAATTGCAAATGTATTATTAATCAAAAGAGATAGTACTGGGAATATGGCTTTGCTAATGTAAAGAAAAAAATCAGATATAGAACTAAGAAACCAATAGCAGTATATGAGCAATCGCTTCCTTATGCCTTTTCTCTAATCTAATTTTTTCTGTTCTCTCCTCTTTGTCAGCCCAGAATCCCACCATCATCACACAGAATGTGCTATTAACTTTACGTATCAATGCTCTAGTAAAAATGGCTTACACATTAAAGTGAGGACACACAAGATTAGCTTATGAACATAGCTATTATTCCTGAAATTAGCTAAGTGAAAATAAAAGAATAAAAGAGGTATAATCCTATAAAAACAAAGAGATTGTATATGATACAACAGTAGAAGTGATACCAACTAAATTTTAAAGACTGGAGAGCTCCAGATAAAAATAACTGTGCTTTAAAGCCAGAGAAAACCAACACATGTAAATTAATTTCCACTAAGGAAATCTGAACGGACTCAAATGGGAGGCACCAGGTACTTCTGCTGGTGGGGAGTGTGGATGGTCTTTTGAAAGAGGAGGTTAAACTCTCCTGATCCTCACTAGAGTGGCTAGCTTAGACTTTTGTACACAGTAGATAGTTGACAAGTATTTTTTATTAATTGAAATGACACAACTTTGTAGTAAATTTTAACAGATTTGAAAGATAAAGGGTTCTCTTATAAATCAAAGAGAATACTTGGTGAATAGTGCATTGGGATTTATGGAACATATATACATATGTATATAAATATATATATAGCTGAGATATACTGGTGGGAGAGATTAGAAAGGGGAGGCAAGTGGTAAAGCTGTGTGATATGTACATGGGACTCATTTTCTTATTCTTTTTACTTTTTCATATATTTGAATCAATAATAAAAAGAAAAAATTAAATGCTTAAAGAAAAGCTCAGAAGTTGGCAAATCTGCTTATTGTTTTACCTCTTCTTCTCTAAGACCAACCTGGGTTTTGGCCTAAAATGAGTGGCCCATTTAAGGGAACAGCTAGTTCATTCCGTCTGGTGTTATTGTTTCCAACCAATCAATATTTCTACTGCATTGTTTGAGGTTGAGCTTAATATGTCTCTAAGTGGTTTAACACAGAGGGTTGTGGCTCCATCTGAGAAGAGGGTAATCATTGAATGACTGAAAGAACAATTGAAATTGCCCTGGCCAGTGTGGCTCAGTTGGCCTGCTTACCAAAGGGTCCTGGGTTTGATTCCCAGTCAAGGTCACTTACCTGGGTTGCAGGTTCCAACCCCTGCTCACCCCCCCACATCCCCCATTTGAGTACGTGTGAGAGGCAACCAATTGATCTCTCTCTTCTCTCTCCCGCCCTCCCTCCGTCCCTCCCTCCCACTTTCTCTGAAAACCAATGGAAAAAATATGCTCAGGTGAATATTAACAAAACAAGAACAATGGAAATAATGCGAGTCTAGGAACAGAAGAGAACAAAAAAGCGACACCTTTTTGCAAGTGACAGAGGGTTCTTATTAGAGTTCATATGAAGATTACAAATTATTTTTGGATGTTATGTCTGTTCATTTCTGAATTCTGAACAGGCTTTCACATCTTAAGATATACAAATGCTAGTCACTCTTACACACCTGACTCTTTAGAAAACTGAAATTGGGTCTTAACACATCAAATCACATTTAATAAAAAGCATCAACATTTCAAGATTAAGTTATGAATCTTTTTTTTTTAAAGAAAATTATAGAAAAGGGAAACAAAAAATAAAGAGGGGACTAAGAAAGACAGGCATCAAGTAAGAGAGTCAAAAGATGGATGGAAGTCTGATGGTGGGAAAGGGAAGGAAATGACATATTTTCCTTTCAAGTCTGTGCCTAGCTGTTTTTGAGTATAGTAATTTGATTCATGCTTATACTCTGTATCTGATTTATTACTGATTTCATCATGAGTGCCCAGCTCCACTGGCTCTTGCCCATTTGTCTCCAAGGCTGTGAAACCACCATCCACACAATGACTGTACCAGTTGACCCTGTTAGCACTTTTAACTCTCAACTTAAATGTCTCCTTTTGCTAGTTATTTTTAGATTTATTGTTGTATGGGATGTGTATGTTGTATAGCAATATGATACCTATGGAATGTTCTTCACTGTGTAAATCAATCACCATAATAGCATCTCTGGGTGAAACCAGGGGCAGAGAGGACAGGACAAAATGGGACAGAGAATAGAACAGAGAATATGGGCAACAAAGAGTGACAGAAAGGGGTAAAAATATGGCAGGAAAGTACTTAGGAATTAGAAATAAAGAGTGAAATGGGAGATAAGAGTGGAGAAATGACTTTCTAATGTGAAAGCAAACTAAAAAATGAAGATTTAGACATGAATAGAGACAAAAGCATAATTAATAGAGAAAATTATTCTGAAGAGTAAGGAGCATCAGGAAACAAATTCAGTTAGTGCATTGATATATCACTATTCCTGGGCTTTAAAAAATAATAGAATATTAAATCTTACTTATTCAGAGGGTAATATGAATGCATCTCAATAAAGAAGTTCTTTATGATATCTAAAGACAGGCACAGAAAACCATAGAAAAATTAGTTGGGTGTAGTAATCTTTTGGTTCTCCAGGGACTGGTAAAAATTGGTTAGAATCAAGAATGGGAAAAATGGAATAGGGATCAAATGTTTTTGTGAAGAAATAGAAAATGGCCCTGGCTGGTTTGGCTCAGCAGTTGTAGCGTCAGCCTGCAGACCAAAGAGTCTTGGGTTCGATTCCAGTCAAGGACACGTGCCTCAGTTGTGGTTCTGACCCGGGCCCTGGTTAGGGTCGTACGGGAGGCAACCTATCGATGTGTCTCTCTCACATCGATGTTTCTCTTCTCTTTCTCCCTCCCACTCTATCTGAAAAAGTCAATAGAAAAATATCCCTGGGTAAGGATTAAAAAACAAAAAAGAAAGAAAAAGAAATCGAAAATGAATAGATCTTGAGGCTTTTGTCAGGGTAAATAAAATGCAAAAGTTGTCCTTAAACTAAAGTCTTGGATAAAAAAAGTGCTCTTCTGAATTTTCACCATTAGTTTGTTCAACGTTGGGCCACACTATCTTCTTCTCACTGTTTATGAGTTACGGGAAAACATCTTGAGGTACTTGGTCCCTCTTGGAGTATTTGGTATCTTGCCCAGGCAATTCTTATCTTTCTTATGTCTCCTATTGAATTAACAAAAGAGAAAGTTTTGACCCACCACCAGTACCTCGTTGTGGAGTGTTACATGCAGCGAATCACTGCTAACACCCTTCTGATGATTTATTTTACCTCTTCAGAATAACTTGATTCAGAAAGACCTGTAATTAAAGGTTAGCCTTAATTATGGAATAGTCGTTGCTTTGTCACTTTCTTCTTGAGACATCCAACGATTCTAAGTGTGTTTGACTACTAAACTTTCATGCTTAGTTTTAAGCAGAATTGTAGTAATTGTTTTGGAATTTTTAATTGGATGAATAATAACTGAGGCGAAATCTTTTTAGCTAATTTTCATAAGAGTTGAATTGCTACTAAATAAGCATGAAAGATACTTTATGTTTCCATTATATTTTATATTAATAATTTTACCAAAGTTTAAACAGGCTTCAAGAACAAATGTAACATCTTAACATGAAAATAAAAAAGATTTATTATTTTTCCTTGTCATTAACTTTATTTATTTAAAATGTATGCTTTACTAATCTCCAAATGAATTAATTTGTTTTAAACTCATATTTAAAAATCAAGTAAGATTACAGATGTATTTAAAGCTATGACAGATATCTGGGATAAAATAACTATAATGATCCACATTGAATTGTGAGTTAAACAACACTGATAATCCATTGATCTGAGAATGATTAAATTGAGTTTTGGTTGTGTCTGTCTTCTTTTCCTCCCAATAACATAATCCCCTATTGAAAACAGATAATATAGAATTGAAACTATATTCTGATTATTGGCAGATTTTCTTTAACCAAAGATATAATTCTACGTTACATTTAAATTTAATTATTACTCTACTGAAACATCAAGTGATTTTTAAAAACCAAAATTGCTCATAAAGTTGATCTGCATTTGTATGAAAGCCAGATTTTACTGAAAAGCTGTTGTGGAATGATTATATTTGTTGAAATACAAATTACAAAAATGAGCCTTGACTTTTTCAAACTTTAGTTGTATTAAACAACTTCCTGTAAGACAAGTTTCAGCAGATCAGCATAAAATTTTCTTAATTTCATTACAGTCTCTAAATTAAAATTAATGAGTCTGACACCCACAATTAACAATGAAAAATGCAGATTGTTATAATTACTTAAGCAATAACATTGCTTTACATAGAAGACTTAAGGTGCTCCACAAATTATTTACAAGTGTTACATAAAACACAAAAAAATGACAATTTCAATTTATTTTGTCAATGCAAAAAACCAAAATCCTTACTAAAACCTTTCTCGTTTGGGAATCTCTCGCCATGCATAATTAAGCAAATTTGATTGCAATTAAGCCTGGCTTCTACAGTAGAGTTTTAATTAATGCAAATCTGGCATCTACATCTATAAGATTAATTTTAGTGAAGTAAAAGAAAACAACAAAGCACATTTGAAAGTGCAGTTGTATTATTGAAAGGACAGAATTTAAAAGCTGGTTATTTTTCAGCCTTCCATGTGTATAGCCTTTGACTTAGACTTTAAAGAGTGGATATTTAATTCAGATTTGTCGTTTTGTTTTTAAATGCCTTATTAAACAAGATCATCAAAATTACACAAAGCCACTTCAGAAAGGTATCTTAAAAATTCAGTACAATGAGGAGCAAGGTCTACTCATATTATATAGAGCTATATATGTTTGTATCTATGTATAGATGTGTACATGCACACACATGCTCATACACGTACAATCCCTGTTGTCTTGGAAGAATTAGACGTGAAACTCATCAACAAATGTGTGCAGATTTTATTTTACACTTTAAAAAATATGTTTAGTATTTACATGAAATATCACTGTTGAAGACATATTCCTTTTAATAAAAGTGCTTAAAGTGTATGCCAGCGAAAGTACAGAAATAACTTCCATATCATATACGTATATATATTGCTAATCCTAGTTTGATTTCATTTTATTTTATTTACAATTGAAATTTCCTCACTCCTCATGTTCTATTTAACAGAAACATAGTTGTTCTTGAACATGTTAAAATGATTAAGTGCCCTAAATGAATACATGGCATGATTTGGAAACAAGCTTAAAGACTTTGTTCTTTTTAAATTTCTGATTTAAAAACAAAAAACAAAACAAAAAAAAAACTACTTGTCTGGAAAAGACGTTGCTATTAGCAATAGGATACCTTGACATCCAAAGTTTCATGTCCTTATGTCACAAAATAAATGGATGAAGTGGCTGCGAACACAGTGGTGTTTCTTCCTCCGTCTTGGCGGAGGTCCTAATGCCATGGATGGCAGGTAAGGTGGCACAGAGCCGGACTTGTCAAGGAGCTGGTGGACCACTGAGTTTATAAGCCTCAGCAAACAGCCTCTTCAAACATACGAAAGAATCAAAGTTGGAAAGTAAATAGGCTACTAACTTTGGAATGTGCTGGTGTGATACGGCATTTTTCCTGTTTCTACTCCCAACAGGGGACAAAGGAGGGCCTCTTCTCCCTTGTCCCCATTCTCGTGAGAGACAGCGTTTTAAGACTGAGGAGATTGGTAATGTTCCTGATGTGTGGGGCTGGTGTTGACTTTCGATTTTTGGAGTGGCACAGAAACGTCATAGGATCAAGCACAGGGATGTCTTTAATTCCAAGAGGCTTTGAATAGGCATCCGAAGAATTCTGTTACCAGTTACATGAACAAGGTAGACATGGTCTCGGGTCTGCAAAATTCATTACCAATAGGAAATCTGGAATGCCACTCTGATTTCAGTCTACAGTGGTGCCGAAATTATATGGTTTTTCAAGCCAGCACTGCCCTCTAGGAGAAACCTGTTCAGGGAGCCCCAGTCCAGCTCACACCCAGGAAACGCAGCCCCAAACCCTCAGGTCCCTGACTACCCTCCCGACTGCATTTTACTCCTTAATAATTTACCAGGAGACACTAAGGAGATGATGTTATCCATGCTGTTTAATCTGTCCCCTGGTTTCAAGGGAGTATGTTTGGTACCTGGGAGACATGACGTTGCATTTGTTGCATTTGAAAATGGTGGACAGGCTGGAGTGCCAGGGATGCTTTACAAGGATTTCATATCACACTTTCCCATGCCATGAAGATCACCTCTGCCAAGAAATAACATTTGGATAGTTGTCTTTAAAGGACTTGGTGTTATTTATAAGTGTTTGTTTTCATCACAATTGGTCAGGCCATTTTAATAGTTGGGGGTGGTGTGCCCCACCGGTGTGGCTCAGTGGTTGAGCATTGACCCATGCACGCAGAGGTCACCAGTTCGATTCCCAGTCAGGAAACATGCACAGGTTGTGGGCCCAATCCCCAGTGGGGGGCATGTAGGAGGCGGCCAATCGATGTTCTCTCTCATTGATGTTTCTATCTCTCTTTCCCTCTTCCTACCTCTCTCTCTAAAAATCAATAAAGAAAAAAAAGTAGTTGGGGGTGGGAGGAAGTGAAAGTAAAATTTTCATGTATGTTTTAAAAAATTACCTACTAGTGAACTATGACATGTGAAGGCCTTCATTTTGTGCAATAAACTTTTATTTGTATTCTAAAAAAATTATATTGTTTTTCTGAATGGATTTCTCTGGTTTTATTCTTAACAAAGGCTTTAGATTATAAATAATTCCGGATCCACAGGAAGTTGCAAAATATACTTCAGATAGATCTCATGCACCCTGAATGATATTTCCTCCAATGATAACATCTTTCACAATTATAGTGAATTATTAAAGATTAGAAATTGACATTGGTACAATCAACAGACCTTATTCAGAATGCACCAATCAAAATGACATTGCCTTTTAATTTTTCTTCTATTTTCTGTACTGTAGTGTATGTACCACCCACTCAATTAGAGAATTTTTTTTATTTATGGAATATATATATAGTATGCATTATGAGATTTAGAGTATTGCAGTATATAAGGCATTCACAGTCTAGAGGTAGAGGCAGATGCATAATAAAGAACTACCATATTTCATCTAATCTAAGATGCCATCAACTGTAAGATGCATCATTATTTTATTGATACTAAGAAATAATTATGCCCAATAATAACATTTTTGCCATTATAAGACCCATTCTGATTTTAGAGATGCTAAAATGTTAAAAAAAAAGTGCATCTTGAAATTGACAATATGCATGCAATATAGTAAATACTATAGTAGCACTATGTATATAACTAATGGAGCAATCTATTGCCTGGGGTGGAGGATTGGAGAGCGTGCTCCCGGCTGGTGTGGCTCAGTGGATTGAGTGTCGTCCTGGGGACTGAGAGGTCCAGGTTTGATTCTTGGTCAGGGCACATGCCCAGGTTGTGGGCTCGATCCCTAGTAGGGGGTGTGCATGAGGCAGCCGATTGATGTATCTCTCTCACATCAATGTTTCTATCTCTCTCTCCCTTCCTCTCTCTTAAAAAAATCAATACAGACTTCCGGTCAAGATGGCGGCGTAGGTAAACGCGGTATCGCGTCCTCCCACAACCACAACAAAGTTACAACTAAACTACAGAACAACCATCATTCAAAACCGCCTGAAATCAAGCTGAATGGCAGTCCTACAACTATGAAATTAAAGAAGAAGCCGCATGGAGACTGGTAGGAGGGGCGGAGGTGGACGGGCTGGTCCCACACCCGTGCGTGGTGGATAAAAATTAGGAGGACACCTCGGCTGGGAAGGTCCTCCCTGAGGACTGAGGGGTCCCCGTCCCACACCAGGTGCCCAGCTCAGGGTTTCAGTGCCAGGAAGAGAATTCCCATAACTTCTGGCTGGAAAAACCAGCGGGAACTGAGGCTGAGGCGGCTGGAGCCCCCGGCAGCTCCTCTTAAAGGGCCTGCGCACGGTCTTACTCGGACTTGCTCCCTCCAGGCTCCCGCGTGGGGGAGGCAGCTTGAAAGGCAACAGAGTCATATGGGGAAGAACTGAGCTGTTTGGCATTGGAGCAAGGGCTGGAGAGGCAACTTTCTCCTGGACAGACGTGCTATCAGAGGCTTTTGTTTCTTTGGTGAGCCCTTCCCTGGGCCGGCAGACGCCGCCATATCTGGGACTCCAGCTACCTGGTTCACACTGTTTGCCCCGCCCTGGTGATTCCCTGAGGCCCTGCCCCACCCAGCTTTCATGCCCACCCAAGCTGTTGCCAGTTGCTTTACCATAGGATTGGCCTGTCTTGGATCCTGCTTCAGCTTTTCCTAAATTCTTTCAAACAAGCAGCATCTGGTCTCAGCTAGCCCCATACCTCTCGCTAAGTAATACATAGAAACAAACACAGGGAGGCAGCCAAAATGAGGAGACAAAGAAACAGGTCCCAAATGAAAGAACAGAACAAAACTCCAGGAAAAGAACTAAGTGAAATGGAGTTAAGCAACCTAACAGATGCTGAGTTCAAAATACTGCTTATAAGGATGCTCAGTGGACTTAGTGAGGACCTCAAGAGCATAAAAAAGGACCAGTCTGAAATGAAGGATGCACTAACTGAAATAAAGAATAGTTTACACAGATGCAATAGTAGAGTAGGTAAAGCCAAGAAGCAAACCATCGATTTGGAATATAAGGAAGCAAAAAACACCCAATCAGAACAGCAAAAATAAAAAAGAATCCAAAAAAATGAGGATAGTGTAAGGAGCCTCTGGGACAACTTCAAGCGTGCCAACATTCGCATCTTGGGGGTGCCAGAAGGAGAAGAGAGAGAACAAGAAATCGAAAACCTATTTGAAACAATAATGGCAGAAAACTTCCCTAACTTGGTGAAGGAAACAGACATACAAGTCCAGGAAGCACAGAGAGTCCCAAACAAGATGAACCCCAAGAGGCCCACACCAAGACACATCATCATCAAAATGCAAAAGGTTCAAGACAAAGAAAGAATCTTAAAAGCAGCAAGAGAAAAGAAGTTAGTTACCTACAAGGGGGTTCCCATAAGACTGTCAGCTGATTTCTCAAAAGAAACTTTGCAGGCCAGAAGGGAGTGGCAAGAAATATTCAGAGTGATGAAAAGCAAGAATCTACAGCCAAGATTACTCTAGCCTGCAAAGCTGTCATTTAGAATTGATGGCCATATAAAGAGTTTCCCAGACAAAGAAAAGCTAAAGGAGTTCATCACCACCAAACCATTCTTATATGAAATGTTGAAGGGTCTTCTTGAAGAAAAAGATAAAAAAATATGAACAAACAAAATGGCAATAAATACATAGCTATCAACAATTGAATCCACAAACAAAATGAACAAGCAGAACAAAGACATTCTCATAGATACAGAGAACTTTTTTGGGAACCAGATGGGTGGGGGCTGGGGGGATGGGTGAAAAAGGTGAAGGGATTAAGAAGTACAAATTGCTTGTTAGACTGACAAACCTCAAAGGGAAGGGGGGTTGGGGGGTGGGAAGAAATAAACCAAAGAACTTATTTGTATATATGCATAACCAATGGACACAGACAACAGTGTGGGGAAAGGCAGGAGGAGGGCAGGAATGGGGAGGAGGGGGGCAATGGGGGGAAAAGGAGGAACATTTGTAATACATTCAACAATAAAGATAAGTTATAAAAAATCAATACAAACATTAAAAAAAAAGATAAAAGATAGTAAGTGCTTGCCAGATAGACAAAGGTATGAAGAACTCTGCAGGCTGGAGAATAGCCCAAAGAGAACAGACCCATGGAAATGGGCGGGGCGTTGTTCAATCATATGCAGTGGTTAATGGAGAGTGTTCACGGAGAGATAGAAAGGGGGGTTGGGAATGAGGCTGGAAAGGAGGCTGGCCTCAGTTGATGAAAAGCCATACCTGCTACTCTAAAGAGGATGCACTTCCTGTAGAGCATTTAAGCAGGAGAGTGGCATAATCTATATTTCAGAAAGAAAAATTCTGCAACAATTAAGGATGAATTATAGGGAGAGAGACTGGAGAAGGGGGAGATGTGTTACCAGTTGGTATCAAGGCTGCAAAATTCATTACCAAGAGAAAATCTGGATTAGATATATATATTTTGTCTTGAAGAGAAAAAAAATGTTTAAATCAACTATCACAACCTTATACTATTAAAATGAAAATCTTCCCTTACCTGACCCCTTTCCTCCATCAGTCACAACTAGGATGTCTTCCTTTCAGGTCCTACAGCATATAATTTAATTGTCTATTTAGCATGTATTTCAGTCCATCTCATTTTGCAGGGTTTTTTTTTCTTCTTCTACATTCCTCATAGGTTGTAAGCCTCTTGATGTCAGAAGACCAGTGATCATTGAACCTCCGGGGAAGAGAATGTGTGGGAAGGAACATGGCATAGGAATTGTGGGTGGAAAGACCAAGTTACTGCAGGAGGGCAGACAAGAGAAGATGATTATTTGATGTAGGTGATAGCAAACAGATTAGAAAGAAGTAGATATCTAGAGATGCTAAAGAATTAAAATTCAGACTCACTGAAGATTGGTGGTCTATGGTGTGAGGAATAGTCAGGAGTTAAGAAGGTTTAGTTCCGGGTCTCTGGCAAGGACAGCTGGGTGAAGAGCTGCCCTTCACTGATCCAGGGACCACTGAAAAAGGAAAAGTTTGAGGGAGAAAGTTGATGTGGGCACGTCATATTTAACAGTACTTTGAGACCAGGACTGGCAATATCATTTGCAAGGTCCTTGTTTAAATTTCAAGATGAAGACAGCAGAACATTCAACCACGCATGGGGCCCTTAGGACTGCCCAGGTTGCATGTCCCATTAGCTAGTTCTGGTTGAGTCATCTGTAAAGACGGCAATTCAATCAGTAGTTGTATATATGGGCTCAAGTTTAGATAACTATTCTGGGCTGAAAAACACATTTATAAGACAAAAATTATAGAAAATAAATAGAGGTATGTAATGACTGAATCCATCTTGGGTGAGAATAGAGAGTGGGAAGAGTGAAATTTGACATTTAACGATGGAGAAAAGGAGAAACTATCAAAAGGAAATGCAAAAGAAAACCCAGAGATGTGAAAGGAAACTTGCCTTATTGTAGTATTCATGTTATATTATAATTACCTTGCACTTGCTCTGAATATAATTATGGTACAAACTGTATTCTTCTTTTAAAAAATCTATTCATACTGACATTTGAGGAAAGGTTTCCATAAAATATTAGATTAAAAATTACCTGAAAAATATAGGAAATTGGTCATCCTCTTTATTGTGAAGATTGAAAACAAACAAACAGACAACAGAAAGCCTTTCTCCTTTGCACCATTGATACAAACAGGAAATTAAAGAAGATTCTTGGAAATCGGTTGGAGACACCCATATTGCCCTGTGTTGAGCACGTTGTGCTGTGTCCCTAATGTCTTGTGGAAAAACAACAGAAGCATACCAGTGCCAGTTAGAGGTGTTGGTATAGTGTAACGCTGTGTGGTGCTGGAGCCTGCAAAAAGAGGAGCAGGGATAAGCACGGGTCCAGTGAGATAGTCCAGACCCTCAATATCTTTCTTCTCCATTGCCCTTCAAACACCAGCCTATGGCAAGAGATTACATTTAAGAAGGCAACTCTTGGAAAGGAACAATATGGGTACAGAGAAGTTCACTGAGGTCTGAGATTCAGATTCACCTAGTGGTAATGGGGGGGAGGGGGGCAGACGTCTAGATTGTTATACCCTACCCCTTTCCCTCACCAGGAAAGGCACAGGCCCTTCTGTAGGCCTTCGAAAGCTGATATCCCTATACTACTTTCCCAGGGAAATAGACATTCAATGATCAAAAGCATTGTGAAAGAAAAAATTAAAAGTGGAATAACCAAACCAGTTAAATTAGAATAAAAGGACAGGACAGAACAATAATTTAAAACTAATTTAATAAATACTCTAAAATATATGAAGAGTAATGTTAAAACATTAAACACAAGAAACAGCTATAGGGAGAAACCAACTGGAGATACTGGGTATATGAATATATATTCATTGAAATAAACACTCAATAGATGAATGAAAGCCAGCCCGGTGTGGCTCAGTGGATTGCATGTTGTCCCATGCACTGAGAGGTCACTGGTTCCATTCCCCATCAGGGCACATGCCTGGGTTGCAAGCTTGGTCCCCAGTAGGGGGCGTGTGCAAGAGGCAGCAGATGGATGTTTCTCATGGATGTTTCTGTTTCTCTCTCCCTCTCCCTTACTCTCTCTCTAAAACCAATAAAGAAAAAAAAAATCTGTCACAAAAGTTATAACTGAATACATTCATTCAAAAAACAACAGAGACAGGAGACAACTGCATCCAGCATCTACCTTAAGAATCAAGGCAAATAAAATATAAAGGGCAAAAAATAATGAAAGAAAACCGATGAAGACAATGGTAGAACTAGTAGCACCTATGGCTCTCTGAATTCAAAGGTGATGCTATTAACCAGTGTTCGAGACGGGTATTCAGCCACCATAACTGTTCAGGTTCTACGTTAAATAACAGTTACATAATACAGATACGGAGCGCACTACATACCAGTTCACTCCTTAGGTACTATTTTCTTCAAAAAGGTAGAAGTGTGATGCATTATATCTTTAAGTGGTGAACTTCTTTCTGGCTTCCAGGTTACTTTCCTATCAGCTTGTTAACTACTCCTTCAACAGCTCTCTCTCTTCCACAAATTGTAGGATTAGGCTTCTTTGTTCCTTAAGCAGCAGAAAATTTTTAGTCATAATTATTCCACTTACTGATTACTTTTACTACTTGTTCTCTGCCTCATTTCTTTGAGAAAACATTTAGATCAAATTAAATCTGTGTAGAGCATCTATTCATCTGTCATTATTTGAACATATTGATGAATATTTTCTAAGTAAAGAAATAAGGCTGATTTCTTGTGGAATAATAAGAGACGAGGAAACAAAATTAGGGCATATTTTTTTTCCTTTATTGATTTTAGAGAGAGAGGAAAGGAGAGGGAGAGAGAGATAGAAACACCGATGAGAGAGAACATCGATTTGCCGCCTCCTGCATGCCCCCCACTGGGGATTTGGCCCAAAACCTGGGCATGTGTCCTGACTGGGAATTGAAAGGGTGACCTTCTGGTGCATGGATCGATGATCAACCACTGAGCCACACTAGCGGGGTTAGGGCATAATTTTGTTGGACTTGATGAAACAAGACATTAGGCTATCTTTTTAAAGTATACCCCCACCCTGAAATTCAAAAGAAAAGAAAAATTAGGTCATTTTTCAAGGTTAGAATGCAATAGAATAAAACAAGAAAGAACTAAAAAAATAAATACTATAATAACTCAGAGCTGTGAGATGATGATGATGATGATGATGATGATAGTAATAATGGTGATGATGAGAGCTAACTCCTATATTGCATCATATTAAGAATCTAAAAAAATATTACCTTTCCCATCATCAGAACAACTCTGTGGGTCAGCAAGTGAGGTGGAGCTTTTGAACTGGGCATTCTCTTAGACTTCACAGCAGGGCAGAAAAGGCAAACACATAACCATCTCAATTAGCTGAAGTCTGGGAAGCTTGGGATTAGGTCAGAAGTCAAATATCAGGGGAGACAGTGCAGGTGCAGCTGAAAGGATGAACCCTCACCAAGACCCTACTGGGCCGGGGACCAAAGTTCTCCGCCTTGTTTGTACAAAGGTCGTGGCTTTCCTGTGCTTTGCCTTCTTTACTTAGCCCTCACTTAAATGACAATTTCTTAGAAGTTGTTGTCTGTTGGAAAGATTGGAGCTTGTAACCTGGAGTTATAGCAAAAGGATTGTTTTGTTATATGAGATGTAACTTTAAAAGTATTGACAAGATTTATGTTTGAGGAAAACATGAAAAGCAAAGTGATCTTAGCTTTCCTCCAATTGTCACAGTGGACAGAAAGATAAAACTTCATTTGGAGTGGGAGATGAAAATCCATTTTGTACATCCTGAGAAGAAAGATGTAAATTGCTGTCTTGGGCATTTAGAGAAAGCGAGGCAATAGCTATTACTCTAACAGATACGAATTTGTACCCCACCTGCCTAGAAGTGACACCATGATTTGAAAACAAGAACACATGAAAATATTACCGATTCTTAATGTCAAAAGTGGTACAGAAGGCAGGATGTGTGAATTGAGAATGTGGGACATTCAGGGCCTTCAGGGAAAGGGTAATTTGCTTTTGATGCAGCCTGTTTTTGTCCCTAGAGGAAATCCTACCACATATTTGATTTTTAGCTGCAATGTGTTACTACATATTTATGCCCTTGAATATGTATTTATTACAGTTTTATGCAGCCCATTTTCATGACGTGAATTGTTTGTCTCTCTTAAGGGATATCTATGTTTTTTCCCAAGATCATATCAAATGAGAAAAATATGGAAAATAACTCCATTTGAAGCAGAGGCAATCCTGTTTTCTCACAAATCAAACCCAAACAATTAAACACGACTAGAAAAAAAATGAGGAAGTTTGTACCTATGATTGGTGATAAATTTCTTTACAAATTTTTTCAGCTACTTTCTGGTCATGGTTACCAGCTCCTTTTTACAAATGTCTCCTTTATGTCCTGAAATAAATCCAAGCTTAAAAATACTTTATAGATACATGAATGCAAATATTGGTAATTCCGAACACTGCAGGGAGACTCTGACAGCATTAATAAGGTTTACATTGCAGGTGCCTTCTCCTGCCCTCAATGATTTGAATCAATCATCATCTCCATCTCATCATTTCTGCTTCCACCCCTACCGTAGCAAGACCGAAATGAGAGGATTTTTTGAACCATCCTGGAGGAAAGGTAACTTCAAATTTTAGGGGAATTATTGCATTCTGTCCAGAGTCTGTTCTTTCCTCAGATGGGCAGTGAGGTCCAGCCCCACAGATCCAATAGTGATGGTTATAGTAATGAAAAAAGAAGTAGTAATTAATAGTTTATGTACTGTACCAAGCTACTTTCATTTTTTTATGCTTTCCATTCCCAACAATCACCATCAGCCATTTAGCATGATTGCCTGGTCCCTACCTCTCTTTCTTCTAAGGCTGTTCACTGTATAAACATCCTGAAACAGACAGCTTGATACCAAGGGCAGTTACAGCCTTGTTCACAAGATGTGCAGAAATGTATGAGATCCATGGAGAATTGTCTATCAACATAACCCATAAATCACTAAAAAACTAAAATTAGAACAAAGAAAACCCATTTCAGCAAGAAATTGCAGAAGAAACACAAAGTTGCAGTTGTGTAGAATGAATAAGTCTATAGGTCTACTGCACAATATGATGATTATAGTTAACAATATTGTATTGAATACTAGAAATTTGCTAAGAAAATAGATTTCAGGGTTCTAACCACACACACACACACACACACACACACACACACACGCACACATACACACACAAGTGGTAGCTATGTGAGATGGATTGTTAGTTAGCTTGACTGTGTTTATATATATCAGATCATCATGTTGTACACCTTAAATATATACAATTTTACTTTAAGATTAAAAATATATAAAAGTAAAAAAATCATAAATGTTCAAGGGTGGATGGAGGGGGAAGAAGGCATAGAGGGGATAAATGGTGATGGAAAAAATAAAACAAAATAAAAAGTGAAAAAGGGTAAATTTTACTAAGTTCAAAGGATATCAAACTCTGTAGAATAAAAAGAATAAATACAAATATGTGATAATGTCAAGGCATACTTCTAAAATACAAAGATGTGGAATATTTTTAAAAGTTACAAAAATATGTTAGGCAAATATAAAATGAATAAAACCGGTACAAAAATATGATAACACAATTTTTAAAATGAAATTCTTATTTTGAATGAAAATTTAAATGAAAATCATATTTTGTCTGATAAGAGTTAAAAATCTACCAAGACTATATGAATGGTCATAAAGACTTAGTAATCTCATGATGTAGCTTTGAAATATGAAAAGTCACACTGTTGGAAAGCCAAGGAGGATTTCATAAATTTAAAATCATTGTGAGAGATTTGAGCACATATTTTATAATATACCGATCAAATGACAAAAAAGGAAATTATATAAAATATAAAGTATTTGAATAATGTAATTTATATAGGAAATATATTTCTCAAAAAATTGGTACTATACATCCTTTTAAACATGATGAGACAGTCACAAAAATTCTCCACATATACTTCATTACGAAGATAATCCAGATAAATTCTGCATCTCTAAATCATAAAATTCACATTCTATGACCACATTATAATAAAAATACATATCAACAATAAAGTAATCAAATTACCCCATCCAATTACTTAAAAATCATCCTCTAAAAAACTTATGAGATCAAGAAGATATCAAATTAGCAATTATAATTAAAAAATGACCCTATTAAAACCTATAGGATGCACCCAAAGCAGTATTTAAGAAAGAATTCGTAATCATAAAATGTATTTTATTTTCTATGATATATCATCTGATATATATGTGTGTTTACCACCTAAACCAAATCTTCCATTACCATACATTTGACCCCTTTTACCATATAATACTCCCTACCCCTTTCCCTTGAAACCTACATAATTTAATTAACCAATGTCACCCCAATAAATTTAATTTTAAAAAAGAAAAAAATTAATTTCCTTGATTAAATAGACTGAAAATTTGTGACTAACATTTTCAGTTCAATAAATAAGAAAAAAATAAAAATAAAAGAGGAAAGTAGAAGGAAACATGTAATATAAGTAAAAGCAGAACTTTATGAGGTAAGACAAAATAAGTACAGACCTGTCCAATAATACTAAAAAGTTACTCTGCAAGAAGATAAGATAGACTAAACTTGGCAAGACTTTCTGGAAAAAAAGGGGGAAAATAATAACATTATAAATAAGAAAAAGATGTAATCATTCTTACACTATATACATGTCAATAAATTTAAAAATCTAGAAAAAAATTTCCTAGAAATATACAGATTAAGAAGAGTAAAAAACCCATATAGGCCAATAATTATCAGAGGAAGTGAAAAAGGAAGTAACTTCTAACAAAAGTACAATGCCTAGATACTTTTATAGATAAGTTGTGCCAAGACTTTTTCTGTATTTCAATTCTTTCAAAAATAGAAGACAATTGGCAGCGTCCCAAAGTTAACTGAGGGCATATATCGTCCTGATTTCAAAGCCAGACATAGTTTGAGAGAAAAACTGGAAATCTAACAGCAATGTGAAAAATAAAATCAATGAAAAGTTCCTAAATAAAATCTTAACAAATAGCCATTCATATGTTAAAGTGCTGATATATTAAAACATTAGTTTATTATCAAGTAGAGTTTTTTAGCAATTAAATAATGTTTAAAATTAATATATTTATTAATATAGATGATCACACTACATTTTTTATTGATTTTGAGAGAGAGAGAGAGAGAGAGAGAGAGAGAGAGAGAGAGAGAAACATCAATCGGTTGCCTCCTGTACATACCCTGACTGGGGTTCAAACCCAAAACCTAGGTATGTGCCCTGACTGGGAATCAAACCCGCAGCCTTTTGGTGTACATGACGGCGCTGAAACCAGCTGAGCCACATGGCCAGGGCGATTAGACGAACATTTTAAGAAACAACAACAACAAAATATGAGCATCATGAGAGTTACCAAAGCAATTTGGTAAAATTTATCACCATATTAATTAAACAAACAAGAAAACAAAAACCTATCTTCCCAGAAATACAAGGATATTTCTTAAATCTGATATATGCTTATTTGCTTCACACTCAGATCTAATATCTTAATAGTAAAATAATAAAAACATTCTCATAAACTAGACATGGATGTCATCTTCTACCACTTCTATTTCATATTACACTATTTAATATTGTAGCCATTCTAGTCAGTGCAACAAACTGAAAAAGAAATAATAGTAATATATTAGAAAAATTATTGTTTGCAGATATAAATTAAAATTGACTATGCAGAAAATGCAGAGAATCAACTAAAAATATAGAGCTAATACTAGAATTTAATAAGGTGGTCAAATCTTTAAAATTTATTAATTTCTTTATTACTAGTAATAATCAATAAAAATCAAATGAGGGAATCAATTTACATTTTAAAATATGCCAATCTTTAAATAACCTATAAATAAATGTAGCCATATTGTCAAAATTCTCTATAGAGATAACTTGAATGAAACAAATTGTTAGAAAAAACTTATTGGCAAGAAATATAATGATTTGGATGACTTATAATAAGAAGGCCTCTTGACCCCCCAAATGCACAAAGCGAATGCTTCTTAAATCCCAAATCCCGACATAATGCTTGTGGCATTTGACCACCTGATCTTAAAAATGTGTTTACTAGAGAAAAGGTGCAGGAATAAAGGTTTTAAAGAAACATAAAGGAACTTATTCTTTACAGAGGTATTATTTATATAGAGTGAAATCCAGAAATTCTAAATGTACACTTTGATGAGTTTTGATAAAAGGATACATATAGGTAGCCCATACTCTAATCAAGATATAGAATATTTCCATCACCCCAGGAATTTTCATCAGGACATTTTCCCATCATCCCTGAACCCCTCTAGAGGAACCAGTATTTTGGTATCGATCATCAGAGATTAGATTTCCATGTTCTAGAAGCCCATCAAAATGGAATCAGACAGCATCTGCTCTTCTGTCTGGGTTCATTTACTCAACATAGTATCTTTGAGCTTCACCCTTGTTGATGCATGTATCAGTTTATTCCTTTTTATTGCTGAGTAATATTCCGTTGCATGACTATTCAGTTTCTCTAGTCTTCTGTTGAAAGACATTTAGTTTGTTCCAGTTTTTGTCTTTTTCTGGAGTCTCTGTAAAATCTGTTCTTTTGATCTTTTGTTTACACTTACAATAAGACTGAACAAACAGGCATGCAGACAGCTCTGAGAAGCCATGCTTTCTCTGTGAAAATATAATTTGCTTCAAATATAAAAAGAAGGCAATGATAAATGCAAACTAAGCAACCCTATTGTATCTTTAAAAAAAAACAAACACATGAACACATTACTTCCCTGTATTAGCCAACTGCTTGTGATGAAAAGGATAGAGCTCATAATAATAATAGGACAACCCATAATTTATTTACCATTCAGTCCTTTCTTGCTTATCAATAAGTTTAGGGTATCAATAAGTTTAGGGTATCAATAAGTTTAGGGTATCAATAAGTTTAGGGTATCAATAAGTTTAGGGTATCAATAAGTCTTGGGAAAATATGCGTTTATCAAGAAATAAAATAAAAACAGTTACATTAGTTTGATACAGCTTTTTGCCTGTTCTGCTAAGACCAGATACATATACATGAACAAGCTGTGCAATTTTCAGTGATTCCACTACAAATCCTTATATTTGCATTTAAAACTGCATTGCATAATATAAGGAAGAATGGTAAAATCCATGCTAATAATGCAAAATTTTAATTTTTCTTTACTTAGAATGATAATAAATAGCAAACAAAAGATACCATGACAACCTGAGAGACCACAGAAGAAAGGGGGGGACCCCTGAGATTTGAGTACTATTAATAGTACTTTTCCCTGCTTTTTGAAAAAGGGCTCTCCCTGTATTTTCATTTTGCACGGGCTGTGCACATAATATAACCAGCCTTCCCCAGGATACTCACTGTATAATCTAAGAGGGAAAGTAAAGAAGAATATGACCTTCTTCAATGTAGAGTCCCTCATGGATTTTGGGGAGTCCCCTAAGGGTACCTGCAAGTAGAAAGGAACAAGCTGTCTCCAGTTCCTTAGCTTTGATTTGCTCTCTGCAAGGGGCTCTCAGTGCTGCCTTGCTGTGGGGCCCTCTGTGTAGTACTGATGTTTACCCTGGGCCCCACAGCGCTTCACCAGGGGCCACTCTGAGGGCTCCCAGTGATTCATCGTTAATCAATTTGCCCCCAAACCATTTACACAATGTGATTTCACTGACTTCAGCTTGACAAAATGTAATTTGATTAAAATTCAGCAAGCTGCTCAGTGCAACAATTTGTTTCAAATAATGATTTGGTTGAAAATGAATAATCTATAGTTTTTGTAATTTGTAATTCATTTCCAGTGAATAAACAGTGAGAGCAGATTGACTGAAAATGAATTAGAAATTGCAACACAAAAGATAGAGAAGACACTCCCCCAATTCTGGAAAAGAGAAGAAATTGAGTAAGATGAATCAAGTGTGGCAAACCACTCTATTGTGCATTAAAATGCCCTAATTAGTCCCATCTTTCCCCCTCCAAGAAAAGAAAAAAGAAAACCAAAAAAAGCAACCTGTGAGTGTGGAACATTTATTTACTTTCAGTAAATGATTTTATACATAGCCTTTCTGTCTGAGCCCTGTGATCTGTCGTAGGATTGGGGGTTTGGACGAACAGCCTCTCCTCTCCCGTCACCATGGGACTGTTGACTCCTAGGCACAGCAATGCCGTTATTTTATTGACTACAGTTCATTCGGTGTCTGTCCCTAACTCTCTCCATTAGGGGGAAACCAGAGGTGCAAGCTGAGCAGAGTTTCAGATGGCACCCATGCCCCAGTTCTCTTCATCTCTGCTCCCTTTTCAGGGCACAGCCACATATGCACACATCCCCCCAAATTAGCTTCTACTCTCCAGCTGAAAAAAGCACATGCCCATGCTTATCAGAGCACAATGAATAAAGATGCATGCCCCAAGAACCTCTCTGCACTGAGTGCACCAGTTCCACGAGAAGCAAGCTCAGAAACTAGTTTGGTCTCACTTCATTGTAGGAGTGACTTATGAATAGCACGGATATCCTATGGACATAGTTATTGAGGCTTTAAATATAGGACAGTGTCTTATGGACCCTTCTTGTATTTTTCTCACAACTGATCTGCTTTATGCATTATGCCTGCCTTAGCAATTTGCTCTTTTATAGTCCCAAGGATTTGTTTGGACCCTGTGGTAGCATTGCTGATATATGTATTAGGTGATCTTTTCTCAGAAAAGCAGTCTACCCAGAGCCAAAATATCAAGGGATGTAAGAAAGGAGGGTAAAATGTTCAAGCGATTTCTTTTTCTGATGCTGCATACGTAATGTATTTTTATGTTCATTTGCTCAATCATCTGAAAGGTATGTACCAAATGTCTCTAGTTGTTGAGGATTCAAGGGTATATGATACGTGGCCACTTTATTTAAGCAGCACATCATTTACTGGGCTCCCAGACTGATGCACAGTTGCAAGACAAGGAAAGGAGCGTCCTGTACCAGCTGGGCTCCTGGAGCATAGGGTGGGGCATCTGAATCTCAGCCTGGTGGGGACTGTGGGAGAGAAGTGTCCGTTGAGTAAATGACAAGTCAAGAGAGTCTCGAAGGATCAATATGGTTTCACTAGACACAAGATTTATAAAAAGGCATTTCAGGCAAAAGAGTAAAATTTGCAGACACAGAGGAGGAAAAAAACAATGGGGCATATTTAGGAGTGGAGAGGTGTGTCCCAGTAAGGCTGGGACATAAATATGCAGGTAGGAGTGGCGGAGGATGCAGGGGACATGGCGTCTGTGCAGTTTAAGGACCTCGAACTTTATCCTACTGGAAACTTTTAAAGATTTTAAGCACAGGATATTCCTGATGAGGGTTACGCTTTACAAAGATCACTGAGGCCAGAGTGTAGGGGAGGGCTGATTGAAGCACAATGGGACTCAGGGAAGAGTCTCTGTCATGAGGCCGTGACAAAAATTAGGCTAGAAATGTTGAAGGAATAAACAAAGCAGTAACGACAGGAATGAGGAGGAGAAATGTTTCTGAGAAATATCAAGGGACAGGGTTTCCTGGGCGTCGAAGCTGACTGTGTGTTGGGTGTGTGAGGTGGAGGAACCCTCCACTGAAGACAGAGTGGATGGGGAATGTAATGGAGCTCACCTCTGAGCTGGGGAAGGAGCAAGGCTCAAGGAGAAAGAGAATGGCCTCCGTTTTAGACATGCTCAATGTTTAAGGTCAGGTTTGCTGAAATATAATTAGCAGAGAGCAAAATTCTCCTTTTTTAGTATACAGTCCTATGACTTTTGAGGGACAAATGTAAACATTCGTGCACAATCACCAAAATGGAAATGGAGAATATTTCTATCACCCAAAATATTCCCCCCCGGCCCCTGTGTAGTGAACATGTTTTCCCATCCCACCTGCTGAAAATCACTAATCCATCCTCTGTCCCTATGGTTTTTCATTTTCTAGAATGTCCTATAACTAGAATCATATAGTATACAAGTTTTAAAATTCTGGCTTCTTTTACTAATTACGAATGGTTTCACAAGCCACGTAGTTATTGCAAGTATCTGTGGCTTGTTAGTTTTAGTGGTAAGTAGCATTCATTACATTTTGTGGATATACCAAAATTTGTTTATCTACTAACTAGTTGGTGGACATTAATGTTCTTTCTAGTGAGGGGAAATTATAAACAAATCTCTTACAAACATTTACATACAGGTGTTTTCATAAACGTAACTTCATTTCTCTTGAGTGAACACCTAGCAGTGGGATTGTTGAGTCATATGGTAAGTGTATGTTTAGCTTCATGAGAAACTGCCGGGCTGTTTTTCCAGCATTTTAATATTGTCATCAGAAAATAAATTAGCCACTCTAAAATGTGTGTAATGATAGCATTGTGACTTTAATTTGAATTTTCTAATGATTAATGATCTTTTCTTGGGCTTATTTTACACCCATGTATTTTCTTTTGTGAAGTGCCCATCAACTATTGTGACCATTTATGTTTATTGAATTGTTTTACTATTGAGTTTATGTATTTATAAATGTATTTTAGATATGTCTTTTGTCACATGTTCAGTTTACAAGTGTTTTCTCCCAATCTGTGGCTTGTCTTTTCATTTTCTTAACAGTATCTTTAAAGAACTAAATTTTAAAATTTTGATGAAGTATAATTTATCAATTGTTTCTTTTATGAATTGGGCTTTTGGTGTTGAATCTAAGGCATTTTTGTCTAACACAAGGTACAAAGGTTTTTTTTCCTGTGTTTTCTTCTAAAATTTTATATTTTTGGTTTTATATTTAGATCTATGATCGATTTTGAGTTAATTTTTGTGTATGGTTTAAAATATGGGTTGAGGTTCATTTTTAAAATTAATTTTACAAATAAATGTCCATTTTTAAGAACCCCTTGTTGAAAAGACTACCTTTTCTTCTTTAAATTGTCTTCAGACTTTTGCCTAGAATCTGTTGACTATATATGTGTGGATTTATAAATATTCTTATCTCTTTCTCACTATAATAAAAGCTCTTTGAGGCCTAGGATATTTTTTTTCATATTGGTTTTTTTTGTTTTTTTGTTTTGTTTTTAGCTTCTATCATGATGTCTTATAAATGAGATACTTCAAAAAATATTGGGGGTGGGGAGAAACAAAATAGCTTTGAAAAAAACCAGGAACTGAGTTTGGATTCTACTACTTTCATTCATTAGTGAGATTTTACTATATAGTCAAGTTTACTCTGTGTTCAAGTTTCCATATGTATGAATGTCCTAATATTTAGCTCATAGAACTGGGAGGAATAAATGAATACAGAAAAAGGACTTGGTATTTGATACTACGAAGCCTAACATAGAGTAGGTGCTCCATGAAAATAGTTAGTTATGCAATGAAAACCAATTGAAGAAAGATGAATGTGAAAAAAATGGATATTGAATTATGTGAACTCATTTAATTTTGCATGTTTCCCAAAGAATATTAAGACTTCCAGTCACCTATGAAATAGCAGCTGCTTTCAATTAGGTACTAATTTGAATAAACCAACATCAACTCAGGGGTGTTGTATGAGACTGAAGAAAAGGCCAGGAAGGCCGGTAAGCATCCTTTCTATTCTGGGCTAAAAGCCTCAGTAGCTCTGCGGGTGGGCCAAGGAGTGGTGACTTTTTTCATGTTTCTGACCGCCAAGCAGAGCTGGCTTCTTCAGACGTGTCGGCTAAGCCCACGTTGCTGTGTTGAAAGACTGTGTGTGCACTGGGAAGGTGTATTCATGTCACTGCAAGGGTGTTCCAAACTGCCACTGCCTTTGACATGCTACTGACGACCCTGCAGGTTACCTTCCCCGTCCCTTCCATGAATATGAAGATTGTGAGACCTGGTCTCAGACCATCTGGGGGCTGAAAAAGAAGGCATTTGCTTGAAGACAGGATGTATAACTGTAGCTACTTTGACCACGTGCATGTTGTTAGACATCCGTCCGCTTCCAGGGGCGCACTGTCTGGTGGTGCTGATACCACCCTGGGGCCCGCGGGGCGCTGCTGCCGGGACATTCAGGCAGAGTTACCAGGCTCTTCTCACTTGATGCTCATTTTGTGGAAGTTTTCTTCTGCTAAATACAATGCCACATGGAATTTTAAGCTCAGACACAAACTATATGGGTGAACATATCCAGGCTGGGCAGTTTTACTGGGATAGGAATCTAAACAGATGGCTTTCCCTAAAAAGAGGAAATCTGCTGGTCGAAGCTGGCTTGCGCCCTGGCTGAATGTGTTGGCCACTGTGGGATTCAGGATCCCTGGAGTGGACCCACGAGCAGTGTGTCAACAGCAGCTGGGTGGCCATACCACAGGTGCACGGGCATCTTTTGGGGGCAGAAGACTCGCATGGCTTTGGGGGCCTCTCTCAAAGGTGGGGTTAGCATTGGACCTTTTAAAATACCCTTGACTCATTTCTTATTTTTCCTCCTCCAAGTTCATGAATCACACCCGAGAACTTTCCCAATAAATGCATACACAAAAGAAAAATCTTTGCTTTGTGAAGACACAGCAAATTTTGCCAAACCTTACTAGTACACGGGCAATTCAATTAGCTTTGAATGAGCTGTAACTGATAGCTTGATCCTGACTGTAACATTCTTTGGCTACCAACCGCTCACACACCAAAGAAGCACTGAGGATTCACTTTCTGGGGGATTTTTTTTCTTGACCTAATATTATCGAGTGTTTCTCCGTCTGTGACGCACCAGCAAGGCCAGCCTCACGGGCGTGCGTCCTGCGCAACTCCGCGGGCTCCACACTTGCAAAGGTCGCATGTTTGTTTCAATGCTTGGATGTTGCTACCTTAAAATTTTAAATTATTTTTTACCAGGAGACCGTGCACTTTCATTTTGCGTTAGCCCCTGTACTGGTCAGCGTCCTTGGCTGCAAGCTTACACAGAGAAGGAATACTTCGGAGGGCTATCAGTGGTCATTGGTCAAGGGCAAGCCTTGAGAAACAGTCTTGGTAAATGCTAGAAACTACTGGGCACTTCAACCCCCAGGCAAGATCCCACTACGGGAAAGGGGTGGTTAGACAGTGCTGCTGTCCTCACTGCTAAACAGGGGTGCCACTGCCCCAGGGGACAAGGCTAAACTGTGCCCGATTCTTTGTTCCACTAACTTCCAATTCAGACTCCTTCCTCGTTGGAAACCTCTGATTTGCCAAGCCTGGGTCATCATTTCTGGTCTAGCTACGAGGGGTGAGCTAGAAAATAAGTGTGGTCTTCCCTCTTTTATACTGAGAATGAACCTTGCCAATTACCAGGATCCACACAGTGGTCTGTTCACCAGACAGTGAACAGGAGATGGTTCACATTCTGCACCAAACACACACCACGAAGAAAAGGAACATGTGTCCTTGACCTGACTTCTAAGATACTGCATTTTTGGGTTCCTTAAACATCGATCAAGCTTTTTGTGTGTTCTTTTCTATATTCTCTTTGCTAGTTCTTTCATGGTGCTGCCTGCCAGAGCACTTTACCTTGTTTTTGATCCTCACTTACATATGTTTCTGGGTGAATTCTCACCTACACAGCTGATGTCTCTGAAATCAACTTACCCATATTTTTCTCCTATGCCTTCAACTTCTCTCTGAACATTTATGTGAAATATAGTTGAAATTTGGAATCACTTTTTAAATATCATAATTCAAATAAGCCTAGTCAATTACAGGACAGGTTAGAACCCCAGTGAGAGAGATCCACTGATATGTTCCTGAAAACATAACTGCTTTGGTATCTAATTCTATAGACTAAAGATTTTTATTCCAATTATTAATCTAAGGAATGGAGTTTAAATAGTGAAGAGACTAATTGCAGATATCTAATTTTGATATCCCTCCAGGGTGATTATATAAGAGAAATGCAACCATTTAAAGTATTCAGCTGGGATATTTTGTTTCTTAAATCTCTGTTCTAGGTACATAGGATACAGTATACTAAATTTCTTCTGAAATTATCCCAGAATTTCTTTTAGTTCTTTTATGCATGGACTATAGACTTACTGAGTCTTTGATAAAGTCCTTTAAATTTGCACATCATTAAGAAATCCACGCGCTTCCAGGTTCAAAAGGAGAGCAAGGCAGGTTTGAATAAACTTTACATAAGTCAAGGAGCGTGGCCATCCTACTTTAACTTCATCATTTTTTCAGGATCATATTAAATTTTATGGGGGCTTTTCTAAGGCTCTGTCCTGTCACCTTTCTGAAAAGTACACGAACAGAGGAAGACAGATGAAGGTGGAAGCAGAGGACGATGAAGAAGGATAAAATACACCAACATGAAGACATCATCCCAGTTCTTCCACTCACTTCTCTCACCTTGTCTTTCTCAGCCCCTGAAGCATGAGCCGTGAGCAGAAAGGGTGATGAGGTCTTACAGAGCATCACAAACTAATAAGCATTCCTTAACTTCTTTCCATACTTTTATTAAAGTGAATGTAATCTGTAGAGTGTTTTCCCCAGGTTGTCTGGTCATTTGAAATTTCACTTTGATATTAGCTCCAAAATTAAATAGGTTTACTGCAGTTTAGTATACAGTTTTTAGTGATGATAGCAACCAATTTACATGCCTCCCCTATAAACAGCTTTTATTTTTGCAGTGTATATTTTAATTTATTCACAAGTGTTTATTTAAAAACATAGCCAACGAATATTTTATGTTTAATGCAACATGTTAGGTATTAAACCATTATTTAAAATCTTGCAGGGAGCAGAATATGGACCAGCATACAGACGCTGACAATTATGAGAAATGAAAACTAGAAGAGCATTCAACAGAAGAACACATCAGTACACATAGTTCAGAGGTTTCAATGTCTGAAAAGAAACACACGTTTCTTTTTCTGTTCCTGAAAAATGTTGTTTTTTTTTTTATTAATAAAGCTAGCCTAATTTAGTAACACAAATACATTTTGAAACAAATGTTCCAATTATAAGTTAGTTGGCTATAAGTTATCTTTGTAAGAACTAAATATTTCTTTCTTATTTTTATTTATTTTATTCCTCGTCTGAGGACAATTTTCTATTTATTATCAGATAGAGTGGGAGGGAGGGAGAGAGAGAGACAGAGAGAAACATCGATGTGATAGAGCCACATCGACTGGCTGCCTCCCACATGACCTGACCAGGGTTGGGGACAAATCACAACCAAGGCACATGCCCTTAATCTGAATTGAACCCCTGACTCATTGGTCCGCAAGCTGATGCTCTAACTGCTGAGCCCAACAGTCCAGGGCAGAACTAAATATTTCTATGGCAAACATCCACACAATAATATTGTACAAAATAAGTAATAGGTTTTAGTACCACTTATAACAACTACTTTACCAATTCAATTATAATTGATTTTTTACCAAGTATGAATTTTCTAACTTAAAAATAACTAGTAACCAGTAATGCAAAACAAAACAAGCAAACAACAACAAAAAAACAAAAACAAATTCTTCGGGATCAGAGAGACTTGTATTTGAGCACTGCACCAGCTCTGCCACTTACTAACTAGCTATGAACACATTACATAAATCATCCTAATGCAATATTAGTTTTCTTATCTATGAAGTAGAGACTATAAGTGCACCTAAGTGATAGGGTTGTTGTAAGGATTTAGTGAGCTATTTTATGTAACGGAACCATTTAACACACTTGTCTGACACACTGCATGAGCTCGCAAACTAAATCTAATACTTCTACTTAAAACTCCACAACTTCACTGGGCATTTAGGAGCAATATCATAGAAATAGAAATAGAGTGAAACATCACATTTGCCTTTTAAAAAGTTACAAATTTAAAGATTGTGTTGTCTATTCTTCCTCACCCCTACTCTGCTTCCCAGGAAAAATGGAGCAGTAAGTGATGCTGGTGGACAGTACAGCCTGACATGTAGGTTCAATCAACTTGCTAATGTTAATACTCAATATAAACATTGATATGATTAATATGAAAGTAAAATGCACATAGATTCTGATAGTCAATGCTAAGCTGTACAGATTATGTCTGCAAAACGTTGTAGGCTAGTCTAGACGTGAATGGGACCTCCATGTCATTCAGTTCATTCCTGGCCTTCCAGTCAAGTTCTCAATGGACAAACATCTATAGTTCATTAAAAAATTTGGAGGAATTCTGGTGTCTAAAATGACTGTGTATTCACAAGTTACCATTTCCATGTACACACCTCTCTTTCTCTCAGTTACATGCTTCTGTTTTCCAAGGCAAGCTCAAAGCCATAACACTTCAGTGAGAAGAAATGAAAGTGAGAGTATGCAGCTACATTACTCCTTTTAGCAATTCCTAATGTTAACATTTTAGATTTTGGTTTCAAGAGATTTTCGATGGTAAATTATATGCACATCCCCCCTCCCATCCCAGTTGGGACAATCTCTGGTAACTAAATAAAGGTTTTCATTTCTCTATCAATTTTGATTTTAGAAGACCCCCTTAGCCTACACTCTAGGCTAGCAAAATTGAATGAGAACTGAACATATGACAAGTAAATTGTCAGGGGAATTAAAACTATTAATATTATTCAAACTGAATTAAAAATAACTCCTCCATGGTATTAAAAATATTGGAATGGATGAAGAGCCCATTAATGATGTCTTTCATTTTTTATTTTGTTCTTTATTGATTTTTAGAGAGAGAAGAAGGAGAGAGAGAGAGAGAGAGAGAGAGAGAAACATCGATGAGAGAGAACATGGATTGGCCGCCTCCTGCATGCCCCACCCTGGGGATTTGGCCCACAACCTGGGCATGTGCCCTGACCAGGAATTGAATTGGCAACCTCTTGGTGCATGGGTCGATGCTCAACCACTGAGCTACACCAGCTGGGCAAATAATATCTTTTATAGGTAAAACAATATTTTTCTTTTAGAATACGGTTATCATGTAGTCATTGTTTTCTTGGGAGGATTACCTGTTGGTCTAAAATTGGTGGTAATATTAAAAAGAATATACAACATAATAGTGCATTGCAAATCATGCAATTCACACTGTCAAAGGTACCAACTTTTTCAGGAAACAGCCAAGAAGCCCTGGTCAAAACCCATCTAAATTATATAAGAAAGCAACTCAAAATTTATTAGGTATTCATAATTCTCTGTCATTTTTTCAAATCACAGTGTGTATCTGTTATTTATAATATACTGTTGTTTCTGGTATTGTTGGCACTTACTGCTTTAATTTCATTTATAGAATTTGTAGACACTAATTTCATTAAATTGTCTCCAGCTTATCATTTTCTCAAGCGGAAGACCACTCTGAAATAATACTCCACAGTAGAGTGATGTTCTGAAACAGATGCATGGTAGGGATTAGCCCTGAGATCTTTCAGGTTTCTCATGATTCAACATGTCATCAATGGAGGAAGGTGGAGCCCTGCTAAATCCCCATCTAAATGTTCAACAGATCATCGATTTTTTTCCATTCCTACAGAACTGGATGAGACTCCAATATAAAGTATAATGATTCATTGATTGATTGATTTGAGAGAGAAAGAGAAAAAATACATCAATTTGTTGTTCCACTTATTTATGCATTCATTGGTTGATTCCTGCATGTGTCCTGAATTAAACCCTCGATCTTGGTGTATCAGGATGATGTTCTAATCAACTGAGCTACCCGGCCTTGGCATAAAATATAATTTGAATAGTGTTGTCTGTGTAACTACTGTTTTTTCTTTTTTAATATGAGAGGTAGACTTTGCTGTGAACTAAAGAAGTAGACCATAAGGGATTACTGCCACTATGAAGGTCACAAGGGCTGATCCAACAAGGTCATGGTGAAGATAACTAGTATGAAATCATTTTGATCAAATGGTAAAGTTTTCTTCTCAGTTTACCAAACAACAGAACTGTCAGAGACATTTCTTTTAGAGGTGGCTGCTTCCCTTTACAGTATTTGAGGAAGATTCATCAAAGCCTAAAGTGATGTAAATGATAAATATTCTCTGAAAAATACAACTTTTACGTAATTGTCATTCATTAATTATTGTATAAGTGGTAGTCTTGAACAGGATGACTTAGTATTGATTAAAAGACAATATTTGATAACAAATGGCTATTTAAGTTGAAGAAATATTTAACCTTTTGGGAATCAATGAATGCAAATTCAAATAATATGTGCCAGTTATCTTTATTAATTTTGTGAAAATTGTAAAAATATATACTATATGTTGTTGACAAGTGTGTAGAAAAATAGCCCTGGCCAGTTTGGCTCAGCGGTTAGAACGTCGGCCCTTGGACCAGAGTTGCAGGTTGGATTCTGGTCAAGGGCACGTACTTGGGTTGTAGTTTGGTTCCCAGCCCTGGATGGGTTGTGCAGGAGGCAACCAGTTCATGTATCTCTCTCACATCGATGTTCTCTCTCTCCCTGCCACTCTATCTAAAGATAAATGGAAAAAAAAATATGCTCCGGTGAGGATTAAAAAAAAAAAAAAAGAGTGTAGAAAAATGGGTACTTTGTATTCTGCTCTTGAGAAAATACAGAGATACACATTTTCTAGCTGGAAATTTATCAATATAATTCAAAACCCTTAAAAATGTTTATGTCCTTTAACTCTAGGAACTTCCTAAGGAAAATAATCCAATTATTAAAAAAGTGTTCTAATAACCATGGATGTACACAACCATTAATTTTAAAATGTGGTCCGAAGGGGCTACATGACTATTCCAATTTATGATGTAGAAGCATACATAAAGCAATGGAATGATATTTATGACAATATTAATTTTTTAAAAAGCAAGTTACAAAGCAGTACGGATAGCCCAATGTTCTTTTTATAGAGTAAGAATCAAGGGATATACATCAACGTTTACTATCAAGAGAAAGGACAAGTAAATGGTGGTAATTCCAAAATGGGATATTATGATCCAATGAAATTAAATGAACTGTAGTTACACAGAATAACATCAATGAATCTTACAGATTTAGTATCGAAAATAACAAGCAAGAAACACAAGAATACGTCCAGGGTGATTCCATTTACATACACCCCAGAAATAGACAAACTAAACTACATCTCTTAGGGGTACACATAAGGGTCACAAAACTAAATGTAAGTCGGAAGTGTGACAGAACTCAAAGGAGTGGTTACCTTTGGGGAAATAGGAGAGGGCTGGGATAAGACAGAGACACAGAGGACTTCTGAGGTGAAAATGATGTATGATTTCTTGACCTAGGGGGAGATCACGTGAGGATTCCTTTTGTACCTATTTGCTAAACTATAATACAGGTTTTGTGTACATTATGTGACTATGTTATTTTTCTTTATTCTGTAGTAAACATTTTAAGTTGCTATAGGATTTTAAAATCTCTGGTTATTGGATTGCAGGTTACCTGAGTTTTATTCATTTGCTTGTATAAGTAGTCTAAAGTTTTCTACAATGATGAGTTGTCACTTTAATATGAACCCCACCAAGGTTTTTCCCATAGCATTAACTATAGGGTGAGGATTGCCCTATAATATATGATTATACAGTGGTTAGTAGTTTGTTGACTATAGTAATTTCTTGACAATATTAATTTCGTGATGAAGGCAATTAACAGAATTTTGCTTATCAAGCTATAAGAAGAGAAAACAACATTAGAAATTTGATAGAAAAGAAACCTAATTGGCATTGTAGCTTAGTTTCACTAGTGAGAAGTCTAGGACAGGATTTTTATCTTGTCATATACATTTCCTTTATTTAAAAATTTAAATGATCCTTATTAACTGGTTAGAGTTTTTGCAATTGCGGTCTTTCAATCTGAGAGTAAACAACTTGCTAAAATAGGGCATATTTACATTTAACCACAACTTATCTAAAAAAGTGACCTTTGATGCGTTGTGTAATTGACATTGTCCTGATATACATTATTTTTATGCCTTCAAGGTCTGTAGTGGTTTTATATTAAGAAGCTAACTCTTCTCAAGGGTATTTGTGCCCAGTAGAAGAAGGAGTGGGACCAGGAGGCTATTTCTTTCCACAGGAAGCTGAGTTGAGCTCCACTTTTCTCTCTCTTCGGACCAGGGCCCTTGAAGGGTCGCGAGCTAGTACAGGCCTCGAGTGGTAATGAAATCTGGTTGATCTTCTACTAGTTTAGGCTTGAGCTTTGCTTAAGCACAGTGCTCTTTCAGGAAGGAAGGGACTTCATTCTTCCTCTGAAGACTCCTTTTCTTTATCAAACTTATCTTCCCAGAGGGTATCTTCTAAAATCTTACACTGAGGGCTCTATAGGGTAACATCAGCTGTGCCTATACTCTATCTAGGTATCCAGCAGAGCACTGTTGTCTTGCATTGAGGTGGTTTATTGATCTGGAATAAAAATACAGTACTGAGAAATTTCATTATGTTACTGGGAGCCACAGAAAGGATTTTATAGAACTAATATCTAGAGACGGTGTCAATCAGCCAAGTTCAAGCGAGAGCTCTTGACTCCCCAAACCAATACTGTGTCTACTGTATTAGTTTCCTTTTGTTGCTGTAACAAATTACCAGGAACTGTGGCTTAAAGCTGCACACATTCGTTCTCTTACAGTTCTGGAGATCAGAAGTCTTAAAGTCAGTTTCATTGGGTCAAAATCAAGGTGTCCCCAGGGCTGTGCTCCTTGCAGGGTCTCTGAGAGAATCCATCTCCTTGCATCTTCCATCTTCAAGAGCAGCATGACCTCTATTCATGTCCTCTCTCTGGACAAAGTGGACATTCTCCCAGTGCACATCTTTCTCTCTGCCAGCATTTTCTCTTTTAAGACCATTTCATCCTGAGCACCCATTCATTTATTTATTTTATGAGAAACTGCTTTCTTGTTATTTAGGCCTTAGGAAGAGAAATAACTTTGGTCACATACCATCTTTTAAAAGATCCTGGTCCCTCCTTCCCTTTTCAAAGCCAGCAGTGTAGCATCTTGCTCCATTCAGCCCTCACATTGTTTTCTTCTCTGTAGTCAAATCTCCCTCTACCTCACTCCTATAAGGACACTTATGATATTTAGGGGCCCATCCAAATAATGCAGGATATCTTCCCCACCTCAAGATACCTAATAACATCTGCGAAGTCGCTTTTGCCACATAAGAACATCCACGGGTTCTGGCGGTGACAGTGCGGATAGCTTTTGGTACCATTATTCATCCCAACACATGTGCCATGCGCCTGGCTTGATCAAGTAGTACAAATGAGCCTATTAATTATATATTGAAAAGCATATGGTTTTGAGTTGATTATATGTGAGATATATTTGTGAACTAATTGTAAGGAAAAGTAACTAAATATCATTTACCTGGCCAAGGCTTTAAAATAATGTTTCCAAATTATCTTTGAAAAAAGAAAGGAATAGTAGAAGGAATATGGAATTCCCAGTCAGGAGGTCCTTCTATTGACTTTGTTGGGTAACACGGGGTAAGTCAATGAACCTCTGTGGGACTCAATGGCTATGTGGCCTTAAAATGAAGCAGCTGTGTTAATAACCTCTAAGGTTCCTTTTGGTCCTAGATTTTGTGCATGCATTTATTATTATCACAGGTTGTATACCTGCCACATATACGAGCAAGCACTCTTCTAAATTGTGGAATACAAAGATGGAAAGGAGATTTCAGTGATACTACCACTTTATCAGTTCATTGAAAAGATATTGAAAAATGAGAATGGCATTAGATACTAAACAAGTGCATAAAAGTTAGGCAAGAATTTGTGTGAATGACTTTGTCAAGAAGGAGGTGAAATTAAGTGGCCATATACGAGATGAAGGGAAAACATAACTTTTCTACTTAAGACATGTTCTTGGTATGTTAAAGAAAAATGAGATTGTTGCTCATTTTTTGAATATATGTTTCCAATCGTAAGTGAGCAGTTCCAATTTAAATATTAGAGAAAATTCACAGGAAAATATTTTATCACTGTATTTAAAAATGTGTGCAACTTAAAACATTGTCTAGTTATGTGAGAAAATAATCTTTATACTGGATAATTATAATTATATTCCATGATATGTAGATTAGGTACAAAAAAGTAAATATTTAGAGCCGGAAGAGACTTTAGAGATCATGGCATGAATGTCTTTTTATAACAGATAAAAAAGGTATTCAGAATTTCCCAAATATTTACTAGAACAGACAAGAATAAAAACCCAAATATCTTTTTCTCTCATGCCATTGTTTCCCTCCTATAAAATGCTGCTTCCCTCAAATTAGAGGGGCTATGAATATCATTATACACACACACACACACACACTCACACACACACACACACATATATCTGTAAATAAACTTCCAAGAAATTTAGAAAAAAGCCAAAAATTAACAGATTAACAAATTGTGAAATTGTTTATGATCATATTACTGACAATTATAGTGCTTTCTGCTTGGCCTTGAAGAACGACAACATGAAACCAAGTGATCTAGTGGGGAAACCTGATAGCAACTCAGGAAAAGCCTAAGTTCTCTCCCAGATCTTCTCTGTGTTAAAACTGTGACATTGGGGGAAAGTATTTACATTCTCAGGCCTCTGTTTCTTCATCTGTAAGACAAAGCGGTTGAATGAAATGGTCTTGAACAAAAACATGAGGATGACTGTGATGTAAAGAGCAATCCTGTGAAAGTCAATGCAGAAATAAGGGGCTCGTGAAAAGGCAAACTGAGGCTCATTCATCAGTCTAGAGATTCTTTCTTGGTGTGCATCCTGGAAGGAATTGCTGTCTTTCGATGCAAGCTTAAAGACAGGATTTTAAGGAACTTGACTGACTTATTCTGTTACCCGCAGCACCTCCCTGGTGGCGTATCACTGCGAGTTAATGCACGAATCTCCTACTTGAAAACCTAGAGAAAATACATTTAATGCCATCACAGTCTTCTTTATCCAACACTTTAAATGATACTTAGGAGGGAGTATTGTTTAATTCTTTCTTCTTCTGGAATCACGAGATAGATTGACATCACTCTGTTTTTAATTATGGTTATTGCAGGAAACTTGTCTTGCCCACAGACCTTTGTGCTTTCCACTGGGGAATTTATTTATTTTAATTTTATGTGTGTCACGCTCTTCATATCCCGTCTGAGGAGGAGCCTAGGGAAAAGAGAACAGTTCTATTGAAAAGATACTTACTGAAAATAAAAAAAAGGCAGCCATTGTACTGAGAAGTTGAGTGAACATGTCTTTGTTATACTCCAAGTGAGGTTCACATTAGGTTAAAGGATCGTTGTAAAATGTCTTATGTTCATGAAAAACATGTGTTGAGTCTTTTATTTTTAACACTATATCAGTTTCATCCCTCTATTTAAATTTTCTTTTTCTCTTTCTAAAATAGCCACGTTATCCATAACAACCCTCCTTCCGGGGTGGGCGGGGGTCCCTAATACATAGGAAAAAAAGATCAAAGACATTGTATTGTAAATGAGACCGTGACATCAGTGAGTTAGCTGGGATGGCATGTTCTGGGTTTCAGCAATAAGATAACAGCTCCCTTGGCTTCCGCTCTGGGAGAAGTTCGAGCACTGGGGCAGCTCCTTGGCGTGACTGAAGGCAGTGATTCCCACATGCGGTTCCTGCTGCAGCAGAGACCAGAGCGGTGTGGGGCCGAGTGAGAGGCTCGCTTGCCATGGACTGATGAGCTGTGGAGAAATTCAAAGAGCAATTTAAGCTTGTAGTCAACGATGGAAGTTTTCATCGTTTGGTGATTGAAAATAGGAGTTTGTATCAGGCCAAAGCAAACACTGGAGGCAACTAGCCTTTAAGAACATCATTGTCGAGTGTCGTCAGTGATGAGAAGGAATGTGCTGGTCCTTGTTTAGAAAGTCTGACGAGTTGATGGTGCTGGATAATGCGGTTGGGTTTCGGAGATTCAAAGCAAGTGCTTCTAATGTAGGATGTCACTAGATGTCACTCTGGCTTTCATTATTTGGTAGTCTAAAGATTTCAGCAGCTTTGCCATTTTGCTACCAATGCCTCTTGCAGAACCTGAATAGACAATGTGAAATGTGCATGAATAACAGGGAACTGCTGACGGAATGTCAATTTCCGAGTGTGTGTCTTCTATTGATCATTCATTATTGACATGAAGGTCTCTAGCGTCTTTGCTTTTTCACTTTAAACTCTTTCTCAGCTAAAATTTCCAAGCATCTGAATAGTGAGGCCTTGAAGAATGGGATGATTCAGGTCTCACAGGATGTTTTACACAGAGTACTTTGACCTCTGGAAGAAATCACAGGTACTTTTCATAAAGACTCAACAACTGCTTTGAATAAAAATCCAAATACAAGACAGAAAAGAAAGCACATCCTTTTCATATTTAAAGACATTAATTTGCACCTATTTGAGTTTAAAATAGCTAAGAAGAATGCTGATGAAAAACTTCTTGCATTCCTTATTGTTATGTTTATGTCTGTATGCCGTGTTTGCTGTGCAGCTAGTAAGATTGGAGTGTCCCCCTGGCCAGCGGTGACAAACAGCATGCTGTACATTAGGCTGTGATTGTGGAGCCATGGTTTTATTTCTTTCAGCTCTGTATACATTAATTAGGTATACACAATCAGAGCGGAGTGCAGAGGCAGCTAAATAAACAAATGACACTGTGGAAAGGTCTTTCTGCATACTAATCATATCCCAGATCTGCAAGCAAAAGCTCTATAAATCGATTTGCTCTTTCACATCAAAATACAAACAGTGATGCAAGTCAGCAGTTCCTTTGTCAAAGTCACAGAGATTGCTGTTCTTCACAAACGCATCTTTACAAAGCTGGATTCAACCATTTGATGATTAGCATTATTGGCAACTCTTCAAAGGAGATTCATCAAGTGATTTGCAGTTGGATTGGTGACCATTTTTATGATGCTGCTCCATGAAATCCAACTAAAAGTGATTGGCATTTGAATTCTTGTTTGGAGGATGAGGAAGCCAGCAAAAGAAGTCTTCTGATTGCATAGAGACTGTGCCACAATTGTGTGTGTGTGGGCCAGTGTGTCAGCTGCAGGACATGAAATGGATGCTGGGTGATGGGCATCTCTGAGGGGAGGCCAGGAGAATGGGTCCTTGACTTGTCATATTTGTGCTGAAAGCACAAGTGCCGAGTTTCAATGAGTTTTGCAAGAGCATATTAAGATGTCCTATATTGTTCCACCGTTTGAGAACAAAATGTCAGCTTGGTTTGGGAGAAACCTAGGTGGTCCACTCTAGCTAGACACTGATTGTGTTGCATTAATTGGAAGAGGGATAGGACGTGGGGGAGAAATGGAAAAGGAAAGGTTGAGTTTTCTCTATAAAGAAATCTAGCCCAAGATAGTATATGTAATGCTTACATGTTATAGAGAAATGCATAATCAGGCTAATAGCCTGGCACCATATTAGTAAAATGTAGGTATCTTCAATATCTCTAACGACAGAAATTTTAAAATTTGCCTCTGGTATAGACCTGAACATTGTATTAACATTTCCTATTGAAGCTGACATTTCCTGTTTAAATTAGTTATTCAATGTTGTACATCCTTTAGCTGTACATGAGACACCATTGAGGTGTAGGTCATTCTTAACTAAGGAGGATAATCCCAAGACCTCTCTCTGTAGGTTATACTTGACACATTTCAGGTACATTACTCAATGCTCCCATTTGTTTCAAAGTATTCTGGCATTCAACTTGAGAGGCTTGTTTATTAAGGAATGTACTTTACACAGACACAGGTGTAACTTACACACATACTTCTGTCTTCAAATTATCCACTCAGTTGAGAACAATGTTCACTTTGGGGGAATCTTCTTAAGATTGCATCCTAAAATATCAGAATATGATTTTAAAATCAAGTTTGTCACTTGGGTTAGAGGCAGTACATGAGAGTTGCTGAGTGGGATTGAGGTTGGTCTGGGAAGATCGTGCTTTTAGTAACGTTAAAAGCAAGACAGCAAGTCCGAAGTGGAGTCACTTATGCTAAACCCCACCTCACGAAGCTGAGACTTAACTTCATTCATTTCAGCTCTCCCAAAAATGAACTCTTATGCCAGTCAGTCAGGAATTGCCAGACCAGCACGGGTTAGGTATCTGCCTGATAGACTCCTAAAACTTTGCAATAACCAACCCGACTTTTGCCTCGTGTAACTTCTCTGTTCCCGCTCCCTTCTTCCCATCAAACTTTCTCATTTTGTACAGTTCCTTGGAGTTCCTTTCTATTCGTTAGATCAGATTGAACTGATTTTTGCTGAAATTAAACTTTTAAAATTAAAAAAAAATTTTTTTTCCTTTATTGATTTTGGAGAGAGGGAGGGAGAGGGAGAGAGAGATAGAAACATCCATGAGAGAGAACATTGACTGGCTGCCTCCTGCATGTCCCCGACTGGGGATCAGGCCCCCAACCTGAGCATGTGCCCTGACCGGGAATCAAACCGGCGACCTCTTGGTGCATGGGTCGATGCTCAACCACTGAGCCACACTGGCCGGGCTAAACTCTTAAAATTTTTAATATGCCTCAGTTTATCTTTTAATAAACACTAATGAGCGTTACAACTCAGACGGCAAACTGACTTTTGACCGAACTTAGACAAGTGACCTGAGCCCCTTGTGCCTCAGTTTCCTACCTGTTAAATGGAGGCAGCAATATTGACTTATTACTAAAGAGTGTTCTGAAGATCAGCTAATAAATGATGGCAGGAAAGCTGTGTGCAATTCTAAAGTGCTATATAAATGATATATTGTTATCACCATCACTACTAATAATTATAACGCTCATAAAAAGTGGATGACTCTGCTGTGGAGAGCTTGAGTCCCACGGGAACGTTATTATTTTCTTACTCTGTTTTCATGTTTTAACTGAGTCCTTAAAGTGGCTTAATTGAATAAAAGCAAGGGTTTCAATGTTCTCAGCACTTGTGGCCTCATTGTGGACTCTTTGCTCCCCAAATTAAAGGTGGCTAGAATTATCTTCTGTGTGGGCTCTACATTTAAGGAATTATTTCTATAATTAGATTGTTTTTACATAATAAATAGAGGAATCAGTATTAACAGTTATTCTCCCTGTTTAGTTAACTATCATAAGCACAGCCGGTGAAAAGTAGAATATTGTGGAAAAGAAAATGCTGCAAAATATGACTCTTATTATCTGGAATTCAGCTATTTGCCTCTAGAGGTGGGGGCGGTGGCAGAAAACTAACCAAAACCTGGTGTACAAGCACAAAAAGATTCCAGAAATATTAATACTGAAAAATTCAGACCCAAGTGTCACACACTTTATTTATAGAAGAGCATTCTGGGTCCACTGTTAGTGTATTTTTACCCTTTTTAATACAAAATGTCAACATGCCTGTTTATCTGCTTCCTAAACCATAATAGAAAATCAGAAGGAAGAGCGGGGCTGCTGAGATCAAATGCATGCCAGAGTTCCAGTTATTGCTGTGTAACAAATCACCCCTATACCTGTGGCTTAAAACATTGAGTGCATTGATTTCACTCATAGGTCTGAAATCAGGGTAGAGATCACTGGGGAGGGTTGTCTTCGGTCCAGCTGGTGTTGGACGGGGCAGCTCGAAGGCCGGGATGGGAAACACCTGAAGGCTTACTCCCTCATGTCTAGCTCTTGGGCTGGGAGGACTCAAACAGGTGGGGCTTCTCCCGTGACTCCCAGTGTCTCTCCTGTGGTCTCTCCAGCGGGGCAGCGTCAGGGCAGCCAGATTTCTTACAGGCTAGCTTCAGGAGCCCATGCAGAACGTCTGAGAGAGGGAGAGAGACAGGAGGAAGCGAAATGGCATGCATGACCTGGCCTTTGAGGTGACACAGCTGCACTGTCTTAGTCAGCTCAGGCTGCTACAACAAAGCACCATAAATGGGATGGCTCAAACTCCAGGCGTTTATGTCTCACAGTTCTAGGCTGGGAAGTGTGAGATCAGGTGCCCCACGGTCAGTTGCTGGTAGAGCCTCTTCCTGGCTCATCTGTATCCTTACGGGGCAGAGAGGAAGCTCTGGTCTCTTTTGTTTTCCTTAGAAGGGCACTAATCCCATCATGGGGGTCCACCCTGAGTCCTCATCTAACTCTACCTCCCAAAAGCCCCACCTCCTAATACCTCCACATTGAAGGTTAGGGCTCAGCGTAGGAATTGGGGGTGGGGTGGGGGGACATTCTGTCCATAACAGTCACTTTTGCCACATCCTGTTCATTACAGGTACGTCTCTAAGGCCAGCCCATATTCAAAGGGGAGAGGATTTAGACGCTACCTTTTTTAGCAGAGGGTGGGGAGAGAAGTGTGTAAAAAAATTGCAGATGTGATTAAAAGCCACTACAGTCAGCACAGAGAGGTGGATGCCCGATCCTCTCATCCTCAGCAAGAACCCAGGGCTGTGGAATGACCCCTGGCTGCCTTGGAATTGCTTCTGTTACTAAGTTGCAGCCACACTCGCTGCTTTCCCTTCTCACGTTTGGGAATTTGCACCTGCTATCATCTTTGCTGCCTGAAACTGTCTCCACAGTCTCTCTTTTCCTTACTTCTCGGCCTGCCAGCGGGTTGACTCCCTTTCCCCCTGAATGTGGTGCAGTGTAGGGGTCACGCCCTTGGGACTCTGGCAGTGCTGCGTGGGTTTGAATTCCGCACCAGCTGCTAGCTGTGTGACTCTGGACAAGACGCTCTCCCCCTGGGGATACAAATAATTGTAGCAGCTCTCTGATGCTACGTAACAGAGGGGGTGGGGGGGAGGGAAGAGATAAACCACAGAACTTATGCACATGTATGCATAAGTGATGGACATGGACAACAAAGCTGGGGACAGGGTGGGGGGATGGGGAGGAGGGTGTCAATGGGGAAAAAAGGAGAAACCTCTGTAACAAAAATAAATTAATAAAATAAAAAAAAAGAATTCATAGCTTAGCAAGGACTTGCTGTTTCTCTAACTGTTCTGGGGTTGGCTGTGCTCTTCTGCTGGGCTCTCCTGGGCTCACTCAAGCCCCACAGTCCGCGGGTGGGTTGGCTGGGCCGGAGGGAATACAGTCGCTTCAGATTAAGGGTGTGACATCGACTCCACCTGTTCCTGGGAGGAGCTGCAAAATAGTGCATCCCTATCTTTCAATTTATGACAATATTATTTACTTCACAGGGTTTCATGAAAACGAAATAAAATATCCCTCTCAAGCCCTGCATATATAATGCCTGAATGTAATAAGCACACTGTGAATGGTAACCACCTTCCCAGAGACTATTCCAGGAAGCACGTAGTAGTGGAGCAGAGGTTCTGGAGACAGCTTAACTGGGTTCCCATCACAGCATCTTAGTGACATATCAACATGCAAGCACCTTCTGGGCTTCTTTTTCCTCATCTATACGTGGATATTATGATACTGCCTACTTCATAGAGTTATCATAGTGATTACATGGGAAATACTTAGAAGACTGAAAATCAAGGATTTACCAGTATTAAAGGATGATGTTCTGGTACCGCCATGCTACCAGACTAAAGCCTTCTCTGCACCCACTGAGCACCACGATGCCCTCTTCTACTCTCTCACTGTATCTTGTAGCGTCTCTCACAACACTCATTATGGTTTAATTTATCTTTTTTACTGTCTGTTGTTCTCAATATTAACACTTGACTTTATGATGATAAGAAGAATATCTTTGGGGTCCCCCCGGGACCTAGCATAGTGACTGACATATATGGGGCGTTCAGTAAATAAGTGCTAAGTAAATAGAGTACCTATAAAAGGCAAACAAGTGACTCAAAAAGCAAAGAAATCTTGATATGCTCACGAAACAAGCTTCCCTGTCTTACAGAGAGTACTCCCCCGGCAGCTGCAGGGCTAGGAGTAACCCGGGATCGTCCGTCAAATAAGGCAGAGAATTACGCAGTTCATTCGGAAAGCATTTTGAAAACGTTTGCTGGTCAGCAGAGTACGCCGTCTGTATTTGGAAACCCAGACGTTCATCACTCGGTGAATTTTTATTGAGCACTGTGAAGTCTCAGGTCTAGGCACCGGGACCCATCCATGAAAACAAGAAACCCTGCCCTCATGGAGTTCCTAGTCTCTGCAAATTACTCATTCCTCAAAGATGCTGGAAAAATCAAATTGCTATTCCATAATTATTTCAAGCTCATGCTGGGAACGCCTATGATCAATTTTCATTTTACTCTTTATTATTTACTTTGCAGATTATTATTTTAAAATGTTGCTGTTTTTTTCCAAGTGCTCTAACAGATTTATGAGACTTAATTGTACTTTTTTTTTTTCATATGTGCAGACAAATCAAATGATTTCCACCACTTCATTTTTTTCTCCCCAAATCTGCCTTCCACAACCCCCTCTCCCCCACCTCCAATGTGTGTGGTTGGGGCTCTGGGACTTCCTTGCTCTCCTCTACCTGAGATCCTCAGCTCTCTTTTCCTGATTCCTGTGGTGTCGCCTAGCTGGGTTTTTCATTTCTCTTGTTAAAAGATCTCTAGCAGTTGCCTAACAAGGAGAGCACAGGGTACTTTTTGGCCATTGTATTCTAAACCTGTGCTTATTTTATTCTACATTTGATTGAAAGTTTTAAAGTGTATAGTATTTTATACTGAAAATAACTTTCCCTCCACCTTTTGAAGATATTGCTCCAAAGTCTTCAGCTTCCAGAATGGCTATTGAGAAATCTGAGGTCATTATGATCAATCCTGTGGGTCTGACCTGTTTTCTTCTCCCAGGAGGCTTTTACGAAATGTTGTGGTGATAGCCTTTTTTTAAAAATAAATTGATTGTGGGGCCCTTTCATTCTGGAGAAATGAGTCCTTACATATCAGATTTTGTTTTTTGTTTTTATTGTTTGTTTGTTTTTCAGTAATTCTTTTTGGTAGCTTCTCTCTTGACTTCTCTTTCTGGAACATTAAAAAGAAAAAAAAAATCAATTGTAAGACCTCCCAGATGAATTCTCTCTTTTATTGTTTTCTCTCCAATTTTCCTTAAGTTCACAATTTTATCTTCAAAGATTTCCACTGAACATTTTACTTGGGTTATTTTATAATTCCTAAGGATGTTTTCCTATTCTCCAATCATCCTTTCTTTTAACATATTTTTATTATTTGATGGTCAAAATATCTTCTGTCTTTCTGAGGCTACTAATTATATGATTTCTTTTCAGAGTTCTGTTACATTTACTCTTTGCTGTGTAACAAACTAACTCAAATGTAGAGGCTCAGTGGACTGAGCATCGTGCCATGGACTGAGAGGTCCTGGTTCGATTCCCCGTCAGGGCACATGCCTGGGTTTCGGGCTCAATCACCAGTAGGGGGTGTGCAGGAGGCAGCTAATCCATGTATCTCTCTTATATCGATGTTTCTCTCTCTCCCTTCCTCTCTCTAAAAAAGTTAATAAAAAGTATATTTAAAAACAAACAAAAAAACTTAGAGCCTTAAAATAATAACAATTTATTGTTTTTCACCAATCTGTGCATTGATTGGGTGGTTCTTATGCTGGTCATGCCAGTGCTCGTCAAGATGAAGCCATCAGTAAGCAGGTGACCCAGGGCCCAGCAAGGATGACTTTCCTCCAGGTTACTCTCAGCTAGGTGATCTCAGGTGCCCTGGAACTTATTCACATTTCTAACAGAAGAAGAAAATTATTTTTATTCAGTCTTACATGTTATTATAGTTAGTATCTTTAACTTAGGTGAGGTCAGTTAATGTGACAGGAAGTTCAAAGCTCTAAGGTGTGGTGCTTGCACATGATGTAAATTACGTGAAGTTCCCTGATTGTTAGCAAGTGTGTTTTTATTCACTTTACAAAATATTTATGGGAAGGCAAGTCATTTAACTCTCTTGCCCTGGATAGTTTCATCTGTGAGACAAAAAATTTTAGTTCTTCCCTGGCCGATTGGGCTCAGGGGTCAGAGCATTGGCCTGAGGACAGAAGGGTCTCAGTTTTAATTCTGGTCAAGGGCACGTCCCTGGGTTGCAGGTTCAATTCCAGGCTCTGTTCGGGTCATTTGGGAGGCAACCAATCCATGTGTCTCTCTCACATGGATGTTTCTCTCCCTCCCTCCTTAATTCCCTCCCTCCCACTCTCTCTAAAAATCAATGGAAAAATATCCTCAGGTGAGGATTAACAACAACAACAAAAATGAGTTCTGTTTCTTGTAGCCTCTTTTTCACCTACAGATTCTATAGCTTTGTCATAAAGTGAGTGTTTCAAATTAGTGTAGAAGTGAATCTCAGTCTTTAGAGAATACATATTGGATGGGAAAATCACAGCCCTCAGAGTAAACAGATTGGCTACAAATCTTCACAGGGGTTTGTCCTGGCCTCATCTGCATCTTCAACCCACGGATTTTATTCATATCACCCACCTACCCTGTCCCGGTCCTGTTTATAATGGCATCTCCTCTGTGGCATCTACACTTTGGTCTGTATTGTGTTTCATTTGATATAGAGTCCTTTGTCAAATATACAACTTTCATTTTGACCTTGTTTCTTTGGAGAATTCTTTGGAGGTCCAGGAAAATTGTGATAAATATAGTAGACACTTTATAAATAAATTATTTCATCAAAGAATACGATATTCATTCTCTAGGGCCCCCGTAACAAAACACCACAGGCTGGGTGGCTTAAACAATAGAAATTTATTTTATCACAGGTTTGGAGGTTGGAAGCCCAAGATCAAGATGTTGGCAGGTATGGTTTCTTCCGAGACTTCTCTCTTTGGCTTCTCACCGTGTCTTCACATGGGCCTCCCTCTGGGTGTGCTTGCCTGGTACTGCTTAGTGTGCTCAAGTGCCCTCCTGTATAAGGACACTAATCAGCTTGGACTAACACCCATACTAAGACCTCATTTTAACTTCATCACTGTGTAAAGGCTCTGTCTCCAAAACAGTCTTATTCTGAGGTACTAGGCTATAGGGCTTCATATATAGATTTTGGGAGGACACATTTTAGCCTAAAACAAACACTTTATGCATTTTACATTTATTTGTCAATTTTTATGTCATCAAATAGTCACTGTAAGCCTTTGAGTATGATTCACTTAGGAATTATGCATTTAGAAAGAATTCTTTTTTTGTTGTTGTTTGTGTTTTGGATTTAAAAAGGAAATCAACTGGAAAGAAGTTTAGATCAAACTTTGAATTTGAAGCTAGCTCGGGTCTGAAGGTGCTGCTTTCAGGTTGTCTAATTACAACCCGCTCAAGTGCAAAGCCAAAGATCAATTCCTATCTTCAAACCCTTGAATGTGTCTGCATAACCAATTCCTTGCCTGTAAATAAAGGTATTCCATTAGAAAAGCAGTTCCCCTAACTTGAAGCAGAAATCAGAATTTCTGGGGATGAGACCCAAGAATTTATATATATAAATTTAGATAGATAGATGATAGATAGATAGATCCTCACCCAAGGACATTCTTAGAAAGAAGGAGGGAGGGAGAGAGAAAGAGAGAGAGATCAATGGAGAGAAACATTGATCAGTTGCCTTCCATATGCACCCTGATCGAACCTGAAACACAGATATGTGCCCTGACCGGGAATCAAACCAGCAACCTTTTTGTGCACAGGTGAGGCTCAGCCAACTGAGCCACTCAGGCCAGGAAAGAATTTATACCTTTACAGCATCCTGCTGATTCACATGCGCACGAAACAGTGGTACCCAAGCATGCTCCTACCCATTTTGCATACGTATTTTTTAATAAACCAACTGTAATCCAGATCTAATCTCTTCCGTCTCTCTGGAGGCATGATTCTGCTTTTCTGCTGAAGAATCTGCACTAAGAGGAAATCAGCTGGACACATGGTTTCAAGGAAACTGCTGGGTAGTTCAAAAGCAACATACAAACATTGTGAATTAGAACAATGACATGCAAAATGACTTTTAGAAGTACTGTAGTTATTTAATGTAGACGCTAGAATTAAGTAAAAAATAAAATCTTTCTAAAATAACTTTTGGGTTGTTTTCTGGAGAGATGAATTTTGCAGAGAAGGAGTTCTATCTACTTTCCGTAGATACTCAAGCAGGTAATGAAATACTGCATAGTAGTTAAGAGTGTGTGGGCCTAAATGACCTAGGACATCTACAGAGGAAAAGTGTTAGAGTAGATTGGGCCAATAGCTGCTATTAATTACATCTTTAACGCCATCTACACTTGTAAATCCTGACCTACAGTGAAAACACACTTACCTAGACAGTCATGCATTTCACTCTATCGTGGAGAACTCCCCCAGGATGTTAAAGTTAAAGAAATTAGAATGGAATGTGGTTTAGAGGTCATTTAATTCAACTCTTTTATTTACAGAAGAGGAAATGAAGGCACAGAAAATTGTGACTTGTCTCAGATAACCCCTAACACAGATCATTTTTTAACGCTGGTTTTGTTCTTCTCTTATACCATATTTCCCTGGTCTTTGATCCTTGATATCCCTGATTCTGAGGACTTATAATCTATATATATCTGTACTTAATGTTAAATAACAAGATAAAATAAAACAAAAATGAGATTACAGATCAGAAGTTCTCAGTGGGTAGCCTGCAGTCGAGCTTTGTCTGGCTTACACAATTAAAATACTTTTAAATTAATAGTCAACATTAAAAAAAATGTATGAGATTTCATTGAAAAGTATCTATAAATAGCATCTTTTGAAAAAAATTAAATCTGGCAATCCTGAGCCCAAGTCCTCATGGTAATCATTAGTCGGAAATGAGTAGCAGCTGCCTGTCCTTAGACAAGACACTGTCCTCCAGTGCACCTTGAACCCATTGAGCCAAGGCTGAGACCAAGTGGCAATTCTGTTTTCCTCACTCCTTCTCTACTGTTTCCTCTAAGGGCAGGGTTAAAAGGACATGGAAATAGTTCTTGCACCTGTGGGTCTCTCAATATTAGAAACACAAAATCCCATTTCAAGGAAAAAAATGTTCGTTTCCACCTGCAAGTCCTTCATTTATGTCACGTCGAGTGCTCACAGGCATTTGTTTAAGTGTGCGAGGACCATAGGTGCAGTGGTTCTCAGCTTTCCTGCCCCTCGTCACACTGGAGGTCAGTACACACTCTCATTAGTGACGATGGTAGTGTTCTGAGGTGGATGGTGGGACGTGCCCAAGGCGAGACGTGTCAACATTTTAGGTAGGAAGAGGGAGAGTGTGAGGAATCCCTCTTTCCTTTGATTTACTTCTTTGGGAAGGATGTATGTTTCCTCATCTCTTCCCACTTAAAAGTAGCTGCCATATAGTATGTGCTTTAAAATAGAGTTTCATCTCTAAAGCTCCCATTTAGATAGAATTTAAACCCCCCAAATATTTACCCCTCTATAAAATAATTCTATTCGCTGTTTAATTTTTGTTAATATCTAATATCTCATGTAAAACTAAATTCAGTTTTTAATTGTTCATAACATTTTTTAACTATTTGATTTGGGGGACATTCCTTTGTTTTATTACAAGGAAAGAATAAGGTTATCCAAGTGAACAATTCACTGTTGACTTTATTGAAAGTTTCTGGAAACAATATAAGCCATAAGATCAAAAGATGAATGGCTGGGGGAAGATCCAAAATTCGGTAGGCATGACCTGGGAAGCTCAATTAAAATCATAAAATAAATGCTCTCAATGTTTCGCCCAACTATCAAAGCATTTTTCGTATTAGAAAACTGAGCTTTTGCAACCCAGAGAAGATAAATACTCTTCTAGTTTCTTTAGTTATCTTCCATTATTGTCATTTCTTAGTACGGGAAGGAAATTCCAGACACCCCATAAAAGTCCGCATTCACTTGAACTTCAGATAGACCATCTTTTTTTCTTTTAAATAACCATTACCAGATTTTACTTTCTATCTGAGAACAGAATGCTGAGAATTAATGACCTGGAAGTCAAAATGGATATTCAGTAAAGTCTTAGTAGTTAGTGATCAGACTATTTAAAGAATTGCCCACTTCAAAGTTACAAGCATTTCTTTAGGAATGGATGAGATAAAAATCTGTACCTTTGGGCTACAGATTGGTTTTAGTATAAATCCCTTTAAGACACAGTGTATCTGGACCTATGAAAGCCAAATTGTTATCAGCTCAATTATTTGTTTTCAAATGAATTGAGAATCTGTAAATTTTGGTGACATGAATTTGAGAAGATAGTGGATAGTTACAAAGTAACCTGGGTTTTCCATAATTCTTTTCTTATTTCCTTTTTTTAAGTAAACTTGGTTTTGTGTGTGTGTGTGTGTGTGTGTGTGTGTGTGTGTGTGTGTATTCTGGTTAGAAGCAAAGAATTTTTCACGTTAACTCTGTTAGTTATCAATGAGTCAGAATTTTTGCTCAAATTATGTATGTCCCCAAGTCCTTGCTGGGAAATCACAGGAAAAAAAAGACAGTAACAATATGTGTTATTTAAAATTACCTGACAAGTGTGTATAGCACGGACCGTGGTGGCAGCCCTGGGACACAGGGCTATGGGTTTGTACAGATTCCTAGCCCCAGGTAACTAGAATAGGGCTAGGAACAATCCAAGCAAGGATTTTTTGCTTGTTTTGTTCTTACTGAAGGGCTTGAAAATTAATTTTTCTAAACGTATTCTCCAAACTCCTGAATTCAATGTCGACACTGATTTGAGATAGTAACTTTATGTTATAAAAGCCATAGAATTCTGGAGACAGAAGAGAGGCTCCAGGTAACTGAATTAAAAATGCTACTTTCACAGATGAAAATACCCAGAAGAGGAGAATTAAATGATTCGCTCAGAGAAACACCCCTGGTTCACGGCAGATGCATTCACTCAGCAAATCTTTAGGCCCCGAGTCCTCTGACTCCCTCAACTCACCGCATTTCTCATGTTTTGTTAAATGTGCACAAACATCTCAAGTGATAAGCAGGCAACTTCCATGTAATATGTATCAAGTGTGAGCACCACACAAAAGATTCGAACTTACTGTTGCATTAACTGACCCCACCTGAGTTAAATATGTTAGCTCTAGTAACGTTGAAAAACCATATAAAAATAACCCCTCCAGATATGATTTGCAGGCCTGATTTGGACGGTGTGCATCCATTTAAAAGAGGTGTCGAGGAAAGTGTGAACTACTACCTTTTCCTAAGCTGTACGTAAAATTATGACTTTGTCCTAGTGTGATCCTCATCTACATGCATAGTTTTCTTCAAAGTCATCTTTTATATTTATCACCATGAAAGAACGCTTGCTGCCCTGGATGTGTGCCTGACCTCCATGCAAATGGCCCAGGCACTGCCCCAAGTGACATCTTGAATTTTTTTTTTTTCCTATTTTCTTATTTCCACGCATGCTGACTATTAGGAGAGTAACAGCCACTTTTAAAGCAACAACGTCCTGAGTCAGGAGTGAGATTCTACAAAGCTCTTCCAATAGTTCACATTTTTTAAAGCTGGCTTTAAAAAATTAAGCCAGCTCAATGGAGTGGAAGTGTTACTCCCTCACTCCCTGTGGTTTCTCTAAAGCTATTAGCGACACGTCTCCTTGGAAGCATTTATGATAACATTATTTTCTTTGGTTTGTTTCCCAGTCCTACTGCCTTTCTTGTAAATAACATTTGCAAACAGGAACTTTTCTGCACGTAATGAGGAGAAAGTTGTCTGAATTTTTTGCAACATTATAGCCCCAAATGGGTGAGACGATGACCAGCCCCTGCACATTCAACTAGTGGAGGTGAGCATCATGTCTTGAAGGCAAACATTTTAAATGCTGTCTGATGATGTTTCTGTGAACACTTTTTTTTTTTCTGAAAGCTGGATTAAAATTATGTACATGTATATTTTTACTTCAATAAAACAACGATGGTGATTCAGCTTTTCATTTGCCCATCTCCCCACTACATACTATTTATTTCCTATAACCATAATTTGTCAAAAGGATAGCATTACACTTACTAACATTTCTCATTTCTAGAAATTAAAGGAGATTTATTTCTGTTAAAGTTATTCCCAGTAGGGTAAAACTACGTCACATCCATCACTTGAGACGAGATTGGACATTGCTCATGAGCTATGTTAATCAATTAGCATTTTGAAGAACTGCTCTCCTCCAGCAGAGTTTGTTAATGCAGCTATTCTTGGGGAAAGGTGTGAAAACAGAACGCTTCCAGGAAGACTGCTTGGGTGGAGAGTCAGTGTGGCAGTAGGCTTTAAGGACAGTTGAAGGACATTAGCACCCGGAGATGTAAGGCTTTGCAAAAGAGTAGACATACTCAAATAAAAGGGTAGAAGCAAACAGAGGTAAAGAACACCACAGACCAATTTTGTTAAAATGAATACACGACTTTGTCATTACCAGAAATAATGTAATTGAAATGGTGATGCTGTTAGAGCAATCATAGTTGAATGTATCAGACATTTCTTGAGACCAGGTTATCGTTGAAGGTCACACAATTGCCTCTTTCAAAAGAGCTAAGCAGAAATAGATGGCAATGAAGAACTGTTTTACAGTTGATTTATGTTGACTTGTGTTGCATCAGCCTGTATTTTTAACTACTCCAATTTTTCTACCCCAAATATGTAGAAAACTGACATGATGGTGATGCAGTTGTAGGGTGAGAAAAAGAAGTCTTGAATGAGGAGGAAGAATGAAAGAAAAACTGGAAAGAAGTAAAGTAAGTAAAAGTATTTTTTCTGCTCAACTACATTTTTATTTAATTGGAAGAAATAACACCAATAAAACAATACAACAAGATCATGGCTCTGAATTCAGCTGTAAGAAAGAAAGATCTCTTATCCTTTGAGACGACATGGAGGGACCTCGAGAGTATTATCCTAAGTGAAACAAACCAAGCAGAGAAAGACAAATATCACATGATCTCACTTATTTGTGGAATATAATGAACATAACAGTCTGAGGAACAGGGTAGACCCAGAGATGTGGAAGTAGGGTATAAACTGACACCCCTCAGAAGAGGGGGTGGGGGGGAAGAGATAAACCACAGAACTTATACGCATGTATGCGTAACTGATGGACATGGACAACAAAGCTGGGGAAGGGGTAGAGGGATGGGGAGGAGGGTGTCAATGGGGAAAAAGGGAGAATCATCTGTAACAAAAATAAATTAATAAAAAAAAATAAAAACAAAAACAAAAAAACAATACAACAAATTATGTAAACATTATTTCAAGAAGTGCTTTCCAGGCACATTTATTTCATTTAATCCTAATAATAACCACAATTGTTTCTCTAATTTCTAGAAGGATGAGAAAATGAGCACCGTTAGTTAGAAGACTTGGTCAAAGTCTACTTGCTAATAAAAAGAATGAAAGAAAATGCTTGATCTCATTTACTGGTGTCTCGTAAGATGAAATCCTATGTTCTTTTTGTCACTACAAAATATACTTCTTTGTAATATTAACATTTATATGCATGACAATAAAAATAAGGCACTCAGATTTAGTGTGAATCGAAAAATTAAAAGAATTCCACAGAAGTCAGAGGCCAGGTAAGGACATTTAGGAAGCCAGGCCCTGTGAGTATCCAGTAGTATATCCAGGTGGATTGCCCAGATGGCACAGGTATAAAACCTATGAAATGGGAAAAATGAGATTGTGAGTGCTATTATGACTGTTCTACATCTATAATACATTTATCCCAAGAGGCAGTTGTACAGCTGTTAACATATATGAGCTTGTATTTTCACTTGTACTTGCAAAGATATTTAAGATTTATGATGATGGGTATGTTTCTCCTATGAAGACTACAAAATAAGGAAATTTACCAAGGGTACAGTCAGGTGATGAGATGTATTCACCAAGGATTATTGCAGCAAATGAAGAAGTAGGATAGCAAGACTTCCTGGTCCTGCCAGCTACAGAGGAATTAAAAATAACACTCTCGTTTCTTAGTTGGTTTATTCTATTATTATGATACCTTTCATTCACTATGCTGAAAAAGAAATGGAAAGAATTACAAAATTACAATTTGGTTTTCAGAAGAAAGACATTTAGATATACACATAATTTTAAATCATTCTTTGAAATCTAAGAAGTAAGAGTTTTTCAGTTCCAAAATGCTAAATGTCTTTTATAGTGGTATGCTTTAGTATAGCTATTGTGCAATTGTCGTTAAGAAATAATTTTATCTGTTTGCATGGTTTTAAAAAAATGGATGTTGAAACTGGCCCTTAAAAGATACTCAGTCAGAAGTTAAAAATAGGACTCACTTGGTTAAAATCATGGTATCAGCATGGCTGTGTTCCTTCCAGAAGGTCTAGAGAAGAAACTGTTTCCTTTTTTATTTTATTTCTGCCAGCTTCGATAGGCCTTCTGCGTTCCTTGGCTTCTGGTCCCTTCCTCCATGCTCAAGGCCAGGAGCACCTTCAAATCTCTGACTCTTCTGTCTCCACTTGATTACAGTGTGCACACCTGGATCATCCAGGAGACTGTTCCCACCTCAAGATCTTGAATCTTGCAGGCAAAGTCTCTTTTGCCACATGAGGTACCACATTCACAGGTTCTGGCAGCAAGATGTGGGCTTCTTTGGAGGACAATTATTCTGCCTACCACAGGGGATGAATACATTTTTCATACTTGAAAAAGTTGATTTACCAACACTCCCACCTTCATCCCGTATCTGAAAATTTTTAGATGTGCAGTATATCTCCAACCTTACTGTACCGAATTCAGTATCAAATTCCAAACCACATGCCACGGTCAGTATATTAACAATGGTCAAAAATATTTGTTACATGATGAAAAAATGATTCACTAAGGGAGCAGTCTGCTCAGATATTTTAAACGTCACACCCACCTTTTGCCCCTGTCACAATCACAGAGTCTGAATTCAGCCAGCGTTACGCAGAAGAGCGGTGTTCTTACAGAGATGCTTCCTCTGGTTTTTCACGTAACAGCTCCAATGATTATCAGGAAATAAATCAACCATCAGCAGTCATAGACAGCTATTTAAATCTGAGGTTTGAACATCTTAATTGGTGCATTAAAAGTTAAAGAGCCAAAGTCACGTTAGATACATAAAGCTGCTTATGTGCATAAACTATAGCACAATATTCCATGGTCAAGAAAGCATCACATTGTTTTCTGTATTAAATTATCTTGAAACATTTATTTGGAAAAATGAGGAAAACTGGAATAAATATCGTAGGTCCATATAACAATTGTAGAGGCACTTGTTCAGTTACCTATAGCAAATTCAAAAATTTGTACATTTAATAAACAAAAAGGCATGTTTATTTTCAAACATTGTAATTACACATCAAAACTGTCGTTCAGTTTTTCTCACCTGGTCATAGTTGTTTATTTACATTCATCACAATTAACATTAATCAACTCTTTTTTTCTTAAAATTTGTGGACAAAATTTATGTTCCAAGGGTATGTTAAATATTGGAATCATCTCACTTTTTGAAATCTGTTTGGACTTTGAGATCATTACAAAAAGACCCTCTAATAGAGAGTTATGCAGTTTCTTTCACTTTCTATAAAACCACAATTTTTAGGAGGTAAAGGTCATTAATATATATATGAGTTTTCTGTGCAATAGAGTGAGTTGTTAAGAAAGAGACCCTGACCATCCATTGGATATACTATTAGTATTAGAGAATATATTAATCCCTAAATTCTAAAGTCTCCTTAAAAATCTATTGATACTATTCCCCTGGGACCAGTATTAGTTAGTTTCACCAAATCACAGTTTTACAACCTGTCTAATTAATGAGTATTATCTTTACTTACAGCCAATAAAACTATGTCTACATTTCCTTGTCATTTTTAGATATCATACGGGAATCTAATTAATAGATCAAAGATAATATTAGTTTAAATGTTTCTCAACATACTAAATAATCAGTGAAACCTTGAAAGTTACCAGAATTTTAGATTTCATGGAATATTCTTTAAAAACACATATTTTATAAAAATAGTAAATGTGGTTTTAAGCATGTTCTTAGGTGTGAATTTTGATTTAATAATGGGACTAGTACTTTTTTCTCATTGAACACATTTTACAAAAATTCTTTTTACATTCAACTTTTCCCATAAATCAAAGATGTTGAAAAGTGGAATATTCCCATGCCAACTACTCAATTAAAAATGTGTGGGTTATCTATTTTGGGGATAATTCATGTCAATTTTAAAATCCTGGGTTAATTAAATTTGACCCCACATCTCAGCATGTTATTGGATATTTATTTAAGAAATGCAAATAAGTTTAAATCTAATCTTAATATTAACCACTGCTTATGTAATTACAAAGTATAATCAACTAGGGGGAAATAAGAATGCATTGTGAAGTGCGCGCACACACATGAAGTACTTGTGATGATCCACGGTGTGCTGCTCTCCTCCAAGGTGGGTGATTTAAAGGTGATGAAATGCGGTTGTCATTTTTTATATTATGATTAGAATACTTTAAAGCAACTTTTTTAGACCCTTTTTGTAACATCTTCCTGGCCACAAGTGTGCCTTAGATTGTTTTACATTGCTGTTAAAGATGATAGGTGTATTGCAAAATACCAGCTTTGCTTCTTTCCCAGTGTTCCACGGTCACTGGAATTCTGCCTCCAGTACCTACAGAGTGGACATTTGTTCTCCTCAGGGAAGTCGGAGAGCAAACTGATTATCGGGTGAAGACTTTGCAACTGTGTGGCAAACATTCCAGACTTTGCAATGTCACATTTGAATATTTTATAAAATCATGCATTGCTTTATAAAATGATTTAAAGCAATTGCTTACCAATATATTTTATTCCATTTTAAAATATTAACTTGACTGTATCCAATAGCACATTTTAGTTTCATGTTTTCACTTGTCTAGTGGATTTAGGAACACATTCTTTGTATTTTAATCATACACATGCTATCTTTTCAAATAAAAACTTTTTAGCAATATTGTTTAATATTTAAACATATGCATTCCTAAAAATAAGAATTTTTAAATAGTGTGTGCATATATTCATATATGTAGTTAAAATAATGCTCTTACTAAATTCAGAATAGCCATTGAATATTGCAACACGTTGACTACCACCTTCTTGCTAAGTATGTGATATGAACCATGACATTACAATCTTAAAACTGTAACGAGAATGAGTTATGTTTGTACTATTTCCCATTCTCATTATATTCTTTGTCACACAATGAATTAATGTTGTGCCATTTTCTATTCTCATTACAATCTTTTCCTTATGAATGGGGTATCAGAATTTTAATGTCTTTTGTAATCTGTGAAATATAGTAGTATGTTTTGTTATACTACTATGACCTTGCTAATATTTTGCATTTTGATTGGTTAGTCCAAGCTGTAATATATAGAGTTAGGTAGAATGATTGGCCAATGAAATATCTTTTGGTGTTTTGGGCTGTTTTGATCAAATGAGTTTAAGAAACATTTAAAATATCTTAACTTTTGTAGGCTTAAAAATGATAACCTTGGAACAAGAGGTGAGTATATTTGTATATAGAAAATATACAGTGACTTTCCCACATAAATTGAATGCAGTATAGAGATAGTATTGCAGTTTAAAAGAAAATGTTAGAAATGTGTTTTCCTTCAGATTTCATAACTCTTGTGATTACCTTTTTTTTTCTGATTTCAATGCAAGTAAACATGGCATAATAAAATTATTTTATTGTTTTGCCCATACCATTATCTGCATCTCCCGTTAGCCTGCTATTTGAAAAGTCCTGATGGTAAATATTTTTTGCTCTATGAGACTTGCTATTATTATTTCATGTTGGGAATTTAAAATCTTGGTTGATATTGCATCAGATTATAAAGTGTGTCAGTGCAATTTCTAATAAAAATATGTTATTAAGAGAAATGATTTTGAGGTATATCCTGGTTTCTATGATTTTTAGCTCCTAAACTTCTTTTAGAGTACTGTTTTCAATTGTCATTGTCACATGTACATGTATGTCTCTTTTTGTGTTTATATCTTCACTTTCTAACTCTCTCGAGAAACTGATGATGATGGCGTAAGAAAGAATGGGTGAGAGGAGTAAACGGTAAAGACACGGACAGTTGGGAGTGAAAATTGTAACTAATATAAAGTGTCTGATTTGAGCATTAATTTTCTGTAATGTGTTTTTACTACTTTTGGGGGAGTGGGATTAGTAGGGCAGTAGTGGAGACAAAAGTAGACGTTTCCAGTTTGGGAAACGCTGATGGTCTCACATTTGGATGAGTGCACAAACCACTTGGAGGCTGTAGGCAAACTCTCTGCTTGTTACAGACACTAAGAAATTAATAAAAATGTTGTCTTAAATCATTGTAAAAACAAGGTGCCCCACTGACCCATTCTGTTTCATTAAGTAGGATAGAGTGTAGCATTTTCAGGATGAAATGGCAAGTATCCAAAAACATTTCTGATTCCTAGAGTCCCTCCCCTCCCCCTTTATTTTCAAGTTATTGTATAAAACTTCTAAATAAGTGGTTTCACTTGGATGCTTCTGCATTTTAGTGTTAAGTTTTACAACTCGGTAATTGTTATTTCTTTTTATTCAAAAACACTGCACTTGATTATTTCTAATAAGCATAGAGCTATATTGCAATTTCTAATGCATTATCAATTTTTTTAGTGAGGAAGAGTCTGATCTGTTTCTCAAGGATTGAAGCAATTATCTTTATGCCATTTATATGCAGCAATTTCCAGTACTCATATAAGCAAAACTAAGCTTTCCCAAAGGCTTATAGTGGCACTTACAAAATGTGACATGAAAGAAAAAACATTCAGAGACAAGAAATTTCACTTTGCCAGCAGTCCACTCTAAAACTGCTGTGTCAAATCTGAGAATTTCCTTACTCTCTGTGAGAATAAAAGAACTTTATCACGCTAAAACATCTTTAAGTGTGCAGGAGGCTACTTCTTGCCTGTAAATCTTTTATTCAGCAAATCATCCATTCTCTAGAAATAATGTATGTTTTTACAGCAATTATAAGTTTAAAGTTTGGCTGCACATCTCAATGCCTTTTATTGTTTATGGTTAGAGTGTTCTAGTTTGCTGAATTTTGATACAGATAATATAATTATCTTGTCTATTTTTCTAAATTCAAAATACCTTTGGTATGAGATATTTTTTAATCTTTTGTATTGGCATTTCATTTTCCAATCGCTATTATATTAAACATTTTAAAGAAAATTATGTCAGATATTTGTCTTTCTTTAAAATGGGGGTTTTCTACCACATTTTCCTATGTTCAGCTTTGAATGTCCATTAAGTTTTTTCCATTCCTTTTCACGTCGACATTTCACTAAATAAGTTTCTAGATTTTTTTTAGAGATCGACATGCTTAAAAAAATTGTTACAATTTTTTACAGTTTCTGATGCAAAAAAAAGGGGGTGCAATTTTAAAATCAAATCTATGTAGAAAATGGAGTAGTAAAGATAAAGTATAGTCATGGATGAATCAAGTCAAACTCAGATCTTCATTAAAACATCATTTGCAGGATAACTTCAAGGTGCCTCATCAGTTACAGTAACATCTAAAGAACAAACTATTCGATGTTAATACTGGTTCAAGTTGTCCTCCATGATTAAGGTGAGTAAATTGTCATAGCACCTAGCCTAAGGTCCCCTGGGGCCAGATTTGCCTTTTGGCTTGACCTCAAGGCTTCCATGAACTCTAATGGAAGTTGAGAACACACATCAGAGGGAAGAATTTACTTTTTAAATTGAAGAAAGAGAAAATAAAAGTCACCTGGGTGACTGCTGCCTTTTAGGGAAATAAGCAGGTATGCTGATAACTAAAAATCTAACACTGATTTAACTAAGCCTTGTCATTCTAGTTTGCATGATCAAATATTTATGCGATTCAGCATAGCACTTATTTGTTCTAATTCTGCTAAAAGAAAAATGGATACAATTTCAAGGGACAACTTTAATGGTCAAGGATTCATTATACCACATAGTCACCATGGGTCATGATGGATTTACTCATCAGATTAGAAAATAACAGGTTTTCTTTTCTGTATATCAATGTTAATAAATCTAACCCTTTTTGAGTGTGCTCAGTATCCTGGTCATTCTTCTAATTTTTTATACACAATCAATGAATTATCATAACAACCATCCAGCACAAATACTGGTACTTTTGCTCTTTTATAGATGAGAAAACTACAGTATAAAAAAGGTGATGTAAATTTTCCAAAGGCACACAGTAAGTAGGTGGTGGATACAGAATTTGAGCTCAGATGATATGACTTCAAAGCTCTTATTCCAAACCACTAAACCACCTCCCTAGATCAAGAAAATGTGTCACTGTAAAGCTGTTTTCCTGATCGTAGTCTCAGCTGAAATAGCCCAGGCACATCATTTCCTAATTCAGGTGTCTGTGCTTTTAGGAATTAATTGGCCACTATACCAAACTACTTATAATTCCCCAAATATATTTAATGAAGGTAATATTTTTGAAATATTTCCTAGTATAGTTTCCCTTTTCAGCAATCTAACATATTTTCCTGCAGTCTTTTCTCTGTTTTAAGGCAAAGGTGGGAGAACATGAAGAAAATAATAATAAAAACAATGCAAAGGAAACCCTTCTCTGAAAGAAGGGTTGCAGGGCAAGCAGGCTCAGGGCAATCAATTAGCCATGAAGGTCTTGTCTTGAACTCCTCCACCCACTTAAGTGAAGTCTGTTAAAAAAACAAGAAATGGTTTGGGGCAATTTCTTATTTAGTTCCTCTGGACCTCAAGCTCATAAAATGAGAAAATTTCAAGGTCATTTGAGAGACCCTGTGCCTGAGTCAGAGCAGAAATGGTGGCAGGGTGGGGTGAGAGTGTGAGCCAACCTGACATAGGGCATCCCTTGTTTCCCATGGCCTCCACATGTCACAGGAGAGATTCAAAGGTTGTCACTGGATGCTGTGGGAGTCTCAGAGAGTATCTGAGTGTGTCAGGCAAGAGGAAGCCACCATGTGGTGGTGGTGGTGGTGGTAGTGGGAGGTGTATCCCATAACAAAGGCTCTGAGTTGGACCCACCAAAATCATCGGCCAAATAAATACTGAGCTCAGCCCAGAGAAGCGCTGAGTTCTCCTGGAACCATACTCATCCACCCTAGTCCCTACAGTGAGAATTCCCACAAGTTATAGCTGCTGGATGACATCTATAGACGGTCAAGAAAATGACATCTCAAGTGAAGTTTTGTAAGAGCCTGTAGAGAAGGACTACACAGAAACAAGACACCTCTTTCCCTCCACAGTGATATGACCTGAGATATCTCTTCACCATCTGGAGGCCACCAAAGGAGAAGCAAAGGAGAAAGGGAAGCCTTGAAATATAAACAAGTTTCTCAGAGGAGATCTAGTTTACCTTAGGGTAGAGGGCTTTTTATAAATCCTTGAGTAATTCTGTTTCAGTATTCTTTCTACTAATCAGTGAACATGGTAGGGATGGGAGAGGTGCCCAGTGTAAGAGGAAATTCATTTTAAAAAATCCTAAAGTTTACATTTTTATGTGTGTATTATAGTTGTGAGTAAATTGACACCTGTTGCAGCATATGCTATTGTGTTTCCAAGAGTTTGCATTTATGGATTCCTGTTTCTTAGATGCCCTTTTCCTCCCTTTAGTTCTACCTCTCTTTTTCTGTTCATGTCTTGATATTTGGTCCAAGTGATCCCTTGTCTTGAGTAAGCTTTCTCAAAACTCAATTGCACATGCCTAATTTGAATTCTCATAGAACCCTGAATGTTCTTATAGCATTATATTTATTCTATTATTATTATCTGTTTTCTCCCACTAGACTATGAATCTAAAGGGGAAAAAAAACCCACGTCTTATTCAGCACAATACCAGGCATGGCAAATACAGTAAGTCCTCACTTAACAACATCAATAAGTTCTCTGACTCTGAGCAATACAATGTATAATAAAACTAGTTTTACCATAGGCTAATAATGGATATAAGCAAGAGTTAAGTTTCTAAGGCATCTCATCAATGGTATAATGAAGTATCATTGAAAGAAATGATGTTAGTCAAGGACCTGCTATATAGGCAAAAAAATTGGAATTTTCAAATATGACACTGTTAAAAAAATAAAATAAAACAAAAAACTAGCCCAGCCCAGGTGGCTTAATGGATTGAGAGTCGTCCCATGGACTGAGAGGTCCCAGTTAGATTCCTAGTCAGGGCACATGACCAAGTTTCTAGCTCAATTCCCAGTAGGGGGCATGCAGGAGACAGGTGATGGATGTTTCTCTCTCACATCAATGTTTCTCTCTCTTTCTCTTCCTCCCTCTCCAAAAAATCGATAAAAACATGTTTTAAAAAATTAATAAAACAAACAGCAAAAAATACAAGCAAATCAACTTTCTTTTGCCAACATAATGATTGCATTTTATCTTTAAAAGCTTTTCTGAAAGATTTCTGGGAATATATATGTAGATTCCTAGACTGGTTCTATTAAAACTCTTCAGGCCAGGCAATGTCACTGTACCTGACCTCGTTCTATGAAATTAGGAATGTTGGAGTGAAAAGAACACTGAGCATTAGAGTCTACACTAACCATTATACAATGGAGAACAGTGGAATCTCAATGTAAAATCCCCCAGCAGGTAGTCGCTCCCACAGGCACCATCCATCTGGTCTCAGGGAAGGGAGTCTGCTCTCTCCGTCACTCCTCTTCTCAAGCACAAAAGTACTTTCCTGAATTCCTGGCCATGTAACTGAGAAGAGGAAGGAAAACTCCCACCCCATATCCCATACTTAGGATTCAGTGATGGAAGGCACATAGTTATGTGTTGATTGATTTTCAACAGTAGGAACTCCTTGTCTTTACAATATCAGTTTTTTCTAAGATAATAAATTTGACAATCAAACTTTTAGAATATATTTAACAAACCTGGAGTAATTAAAGTTCAATTATACCCTTTTTAAACTTAAAACTTGAAGTAGAGGGGGATATTTTTGGTATATGTGTATTTGGGTTGAATATAGAGCCTGAAGCGCTGTTGAAAAAAATTACCAAGCTTTAATAAACTTTATGCATGACTTGGTTGCAGTTGTACATCCCAAGAAAACAAATATAGATCCTAATTAATTCACCTTAGAATAGCAACTATTTTGTTTAAAATAAGCAGTTTAGTGAAAATTATAGATAACGGGTTCTAGCCTCTTTAGTGTGCGGCTTTGTTAAAATTTCAAACTTCATGAAGAGACTTCATTTTTTAAACTTTGTTTTCCCAGATTTTGTACTAAACTTGGACTTTTTCTAAAACTGTGCTCTTACTGTTTTGTTTTGATGTTATTCTGCGATTTTACTTAAAGTCATAGCTCAGTAAAAACCAAATAAAAATATTTTCATGTTTTACTCTTTATTCATATGCTTTCTTTTTGCATATTTTTTGTACCCAGAATTTTAGAGAAAATACAAAGCTTATTCCTCAGCACAGTTATCCTTTTTGGCCATTTCTACCTTTAATTATGGACACAATCCACTCAAATTATATTTAACACTTTATGTAAATTCTGGTAATGCTTAGTCACTTACATTACCTTGCATTTGTCATTCAGCCAGTATATCATATATAAAAAAATTTAAATATCAGTGATTAGGAAATACAAAGATGTATAAGACACATTTTCTACCTCAAGGGAGGAACCTAATTTAAGACAAAAAACACACAACACATACACAATAACTATCAATACAAAGAATTATAATACGTGTCAGTTGAGTGAGAGGGTTGGATGAGATTATTTCTAAAGTTTTCCAGCTCTATAACCCTGGAACTGGGTCACTGACTTTATAAACAAAGAGTGCTCTAGATATTCTCATTCTGGGCAATACTCATGGAGAAACCTCCCCGGACACTAACCAGCAGGGTGTTATTAGAGCTCGTATTCTCAGGATTGGACTACAGAGGTTACCTGGGCCAGCACCTCCCTGGAGGCTTTAGTTCTCTGTTTTACAGCTTCAGCTAAGCAGAGCACGTTGTCTCACATTCAGGTAAGTGCAGATGACAAATTAAGCAGAAGAGATACTTTGAACGATTGTCTAGTAGCATGAATGCATGTGGATAAAGGAGACAGTGAAAAAGTAGCTGGGGATCACCAGAGGCAGGCTACGTGTTGGAAAGCAGTGGAAATAAGGCTAAAAGGGAGAAGAGCAGAAATTATAAAGAGCTTTGAATACAGGGTAAGGAGTTTGCATTGCATCCTGTAGACTGTGGGCATGCACTATGAATTGGGCAGTCTGATATTTTAAGTATTTGTTCAGAAATACTACAAAGAAATGGAGAAACTATCAGATATTTTCACAAAAGGAAAATTCTGTCATAATACTATTTGGATCAAAGGAAGAATTAAGAGTTTTCAGGCAGTCTTTGGTATTTCCATCTGTGTGGTTTCTGGACAACTCCCCATATGAATGGGATGTGGCAGGGAAGGACAAACTGAAATCCTCTAATCATTCAGATTCTTTCTAATCTGGGGCATTTGAAACGCAAGTAAGTGACTGGTGTGGCAGCTCTCCCTGTGCATTTCAGCTGTGTGAGTCACAACACCGAGAGGAGGAAGACAGCAAAGAATGTGGCGATGTGGTTTTATGATCTATCTGGTGAAGGTCTGTGATCAGCCTGTCGGAAAACCACCTACCGGCAATGGGGCACCATTGGAGGTTTCTGAGCAGGGGAGGGACGTGATCAAAGTTGTATAATCTGACTTTTAAGGGTTGAAATATTGGAAGTGTGGAAACCAGTTGAAAAGTTATTTCAGGAGGCTAAATAAGAGATGATAAAGGCCTGGACAAGAAACAAAGCAATCAGACTGGGGAGGGAGGATCCAATACAGATAACTTTAAATATAACTTGGTTGACCAGAGACATCATTTTTTCCCCATGAAAATGGCTTATACGTTGAACAAGTAGACCTGGTAGGTTTGAATCTTAAGTCCAGTACATACTAGATATGGCCTTGGGCAAGTCAATTAACCTTCTTGGTACTCAATTTCGTCATCTGTCAGAAAGGAATAAGGTGAAAAAGGTAAAGGGATTTAGAAGTACAAATTAGTAGTTATAGTATAGTCATGGGGGTGTAAAGTACAGCATAGGGAATATAGTCAATAATATTGTAATAACTAGATATGGTGTCAGATGGGTATGAGATATTTTTGGGGATGATTACTTAGAAAGTTTTATAATGTCTAATCACTCGGGTGTACACCTGAAACTAATACAGTATTGTATGTCAACTGTAATTGAAAAATAAAAAATGATTTAGAAAAGAATACTAATATCTACCTTGAAACAGTGTAAGCATTAGAGAGAATATGCAACTTTGTGTATAGGATATAGATGCAGTGAACATCATCATTTCAATTGTTGTTGCCTATGGGGATAAGATGAGAAGATGGGAGATGGGTGATGCTTGCTCACCAGGGACTAAGAATTGTGGTGTTACCGAAAGAACTAAGAAGGCAAAAGGTTGAGTTAGTTAAAATATATCTACTACATTAAATGATAGTTTTCTGAATTTACTTTTGTTCTATAGCTAGCACAGTTATACACAGTAAGTTTGGAATATGAATCTGATAGATTTTTTTGGAAGAAAACAGGAAAAGTAAACAGAATAGACACTGGAACACTAAATCAGTTGACAAGACTAAATGGTGGAGAGGACTTCTGTTGTCAAACCAGGCTTCTAATTTTAGTGTGATATCCATTAGGCTACTTTGTATCTTACCCATATACTGAATGTTTAATGTGAATTTAGCTAAACATATAATGTGCTTCTATATTGTACTTCATCAAATGACCTGTAGGAGTTACCATTGAAATGCAAGTACTTCAGGAGCAGATCATTAAGCCCATGGAAGAAATTTATTTCAGAAAGCAGTTATTATGACTGTTCGATCTAAAAACGAAAGACTTATAGACTATCATGTCTAAATAAGAAAGTGGGCAGGAGTCTAGGTGTACACTTCTTGGTTCAGGTATCAAAATAGTTTTCAGAAGATATATTAATTCATGACATAGTTGATGATTTTGAATTCAGCTATCATAGAAAAAATATTTTTAAAGAATGCCATTGTGTAGAATTTTGGTCTTTTTATCTTGAGGACTAACGCGAATTTCTCCATCACTTCTTTTCAGATATTTCATTGTGTGCGGTGAATTTTGTTTAAAAGAGCAACTTCTGAAAAGCTCTGACAGCCTCTTTCAGCAAAAGATCCAGGATTGTCAGCCACGGATGCAAAAACCCGAATCTGCTTTGACACCCCAGAATAGGCTCCTGGCAATGTTATGTCTTTCTTTTAGATGTCTGGGCAAATCACCCAGCCCCTCAACTGCATCATACATTATATCTAAGTCATAAACAAATGCTGCGGAGGTACAGGTATTCCTTAGTCCTCTGTTCTTGGTTCAGTGTTTCAAAACTATAGATATATTGCTTAAACACATTAGTAGTAAACATTTCTTCAGAGTTTGGGTATGCATTCAAACTGGTTTTTATAGATCTTTTTATTTGAGTCACTTGAAAGAACTCAGCATCACTGTTAATTCTAAGGAGCCATATTTTTCTACCAGTAAAAAGCAATGTACACTCTTTGTGAAGAAGAAGTATCTGTGAACAAAGTCTTAAAAATTACAGAGTTTAGTTGGGCTATGTGGTAGGCAGAGCCTCTTCCATTTTGGGTTGACTCCCCCAAAGATGTCCACATCACACCTTTGTCCCTGGGACCTGTGAATACGTTAGGTTATGTGGCTAAGAGGAATTAAAGTAGTATGTGGAATAAAGCTTGATAAGAAGACTATCTTATTAAATTGGAGAATTATCTTATTAAAATAGGGGGATTATCCAGGTGGGCCCAGTGTAATTACAAGAATCCTTAACTATCTAAAAAGGAGGTAGAAAAGTTAGTGTCAGAGTGATGCTATGTGGAAAAGACTCGTTTGTCCATGCCTGAGTTTGAAATTGCAAGGGAGCCATGAGCCAAAGAAAATAGTCAGCCTCAGGAAGCCGAAAAAGGCAAGAAATCTGCTGCGTCCTTAGAGTTTCAGAAAGTGACACAGCCTTGTTGATACCCTAGTTTTAGTCCAGTGAAACCTATTTTGGACTTCTGACCTCCAGAATTGTAAGATAATCAATATATGTTGCTTCAATCCACTGAGTTTATGGTAGTTTGTTAGAGCAGCAATAAGAAGCTAATTATCTTTTTAAAATATGATTTATGCATGTCTGAACAATAAATAAACTTTTGAATTCTCAAATTTCAATTACTTAGAAACAAAGTTAATATATTTCATAAATTATAATAATTAATGTTAACCTTACAAAAACCTGCATTTTAAGAACTAAATTAAATAAAATATAGCATCCTTCAACGTTATTTTTGCAATTTTTATTAATTTATTTTTGTTACAGATGTTTCTCCTTTTTCCCCCCTAGATATCCTCCTCCTGACCCCCCCACCCACCAGCATTGTTGTCTATGTCCATTGGTTACACATACATGCATATACGTTCTTTGATTTATCTCATCCTTTCCCCCTGCCCCCTTCTCTGAGGTTTGTCAGTCTGAACTTTACTCCTTTCTATATCTCTGGGTCTATTTTCCTACAACCTTTTGTTTCCATGAATTTATGTCTCAGTTTTTTCAAAATCTCCTAAAAGATCCATCTTTTAAAAATATATTTATTGGATTAAATCGATTAAATTTCACGCCTGTTTCTCTAGAAAAATTTTAGTAATTGTATCTAGTTCAAAATTGTTGATAATTATATAATTTATTTTTGTTTTTAGAATGCATTATCAACAACTGTATTGTTGAAATAAAACAGAAAAGTAATATATTACATGTACTGTCGTATACACCTAACTCTATTGTACATTGATGGTTTCTATTGATAAATGCGTGTTAATAACATCCTGGGAGCTATAGAAAAAGACCTCTCCAACCACCATTCCATAACTGCCACTAAGCAATATTGGGGAAAAAAATCAGAAAAATATGTAACCTATCAAAACCAGCATAAAATGTTTTAGATTGGCCACCCTCAAACATGTTTTGAAATTATAATTGATGAGACTAGAGAATTCAGTAATTAATAATTAATTTTTACATTTTTATTATATTTCATTGTTATAAGATCAGAAGTTATTTGTTTTTTAATTTATTTTATAGTTATTTATTTTTTTAAATAAATCATTTTTACTATGGAAAATTTCAAACATACAAAAGTTCTTTCAACAACAAAGATACATTTTTAAAAATGTAAACAAAATAGTATAATGAACTACATATTCATCACCAGGCTTCAACAATTGTCTCATAGTCTAGATTGATCTCTCTCTCACTTATTTTTCCCCTCTACATACTCTGTTTAAGCAAATTTCAGATTCATCTCCTTTTAGAATAATCAAAATAATACCTTAAGGGAGAAAAAGCATATTTTTAAAAAGAGCTCAACTTTGCTTAAAAGGGAGATGAAAGGGGGTAATTTAAATAATAAAAGAAAATCTAAATATAGGATTGTTTTTAGTTGAGAAGACTGTCTCTCTGCCCAAGTTGAGTTAGAAGGAATAGACACCATATATGAAGAAAGACTGCATGGAGCATGGCAGGTGGTGCTATAAATGACAGCAACAACAAGCATTTATTGAGTATTTACTATGCACCAGGCACTGTTCCAGTCCTTTATCAATATGATCTTATTACATTGTCAGAACAATTTCATTTTACAAATGAAGAAATTGAGAAAAACTTAAATAACTTTTCAAGGTCCTCTGGAGAGCCAGAGCCAAGATTCAAAGTCCAAAATGATGATTCCAGACTTATTTTCTTAGCCTCTTAACTCTATTGTCCTCAACGACACGCATTTGAAAGGAAGACTTACATGCACAGCTAATCAAGAGCTGCGCTGATTTTATTTTGCTCTTATGCATGTTGCCTTTCAGTTTTATGCTTGGGTTTCATTGCCTTTTGTTAGACTATACTGTAAATCTAATCATTCAGATACATATATTTGCTTTTAATTCCCCACAGAGTCCAGGTAAAGGGGACTCCATAGATGCTTCTTGAACTATGAAGAAAAGATTTATGTACTAATCATACATAATTGTTGCACGTATATATCTTGAACTCTATCTTTTGATGTTTGTTTTGTTTTTCTACTCCTATATAATTTATACATTTTTTGCTATTCAAGAAGTGGCAAAAATGTATTTTCATGGTTTATTCTCAATCTGCTAAATTTTAATTGTACATTAGACACAAGGGTTAACATACATAACTTCACAAATAAGATACACAATTATAAGGTTAGAGGTCTCTTATAATTTCTGTCTTCATGTTGCAAGGTAAATCAGTTCGTGTAGAAAAACCACAGGCTTTGGAATTACGCTGACTTGATTGGAAATTTGTCTCAGTCTCTTGCTGTTGAGTGTCATGGTGTGTGTAACCTTTTTGAGTCTTATTTTCCTCACAACAAAATGGAGATAGTAATAATATAAGACCCTCTTTTTAACAAAATTTTAGACAGGCTTTTTTGCATTATTATTATTTTTTAACTGGGCCTTGCCTTTGATCTCTGTCCCTGACCCATTTAGCACAATTTTAGCAAGAATCTTGCTAGGTCAGTTTAGCAAAAATCCCCTACCTTTGGTATCTAATCATATTCGTCATCTTCTACCCTTGGTATCTGACCAAGCTCCATATCAAATCAAAGTTCTCATCCTCCACCCTCGATATCTTATCACCTTGGCCAGTCTTCAGCAAGAAATCTATCAAGTCAGTTTAGACATAATCCCACTACTTCTTCTCTTAGAAAATTTCCATTCACTGACCCCCACCCTGCTCCTTGGCTATAAATATCCACTTGCCCTTATTGTATTTGGAGTTGATCCCAGCTCTACACGGAGGCCTTTCTTACCCAATTGTAATGATTTCTGAATAACAATTGCCTGCACCACTTTAACTTCTGTCTGGTTCTGGTTTTCTCTGATGGTAGTGGCACTCAATAAATTTTAATTTTTATAATATAATAAATATATTCTGCTTAAAACGTTCACGTTTTATGCCATATTTGGAGATTTCCTTCGATCTCTTCTAAATTTCAAAACTTCAAAGAAAACATTGAAGTATAAAATTTAGAAAAACCAAGAATGCCACCTCCCCTCAAGTGTAAGACTTGTACAGATATTGAGTAGTCATTCTCAGTGATCAGGAGAAATAGTGTAAAGTTTAGCTAAGTTTCAAGTCTTAACCAATTGCTATTTTTGTAACCTCAGACAATATAGATAAACTCATTGAGCATCAATTTCTGTATCTTAAAATAGGGTTGAAGTATTTGTATTATTAGGATAAAGCCAAATTGCTATAACTAAAAAGCCACCAAAATACAATGGCTTAAAGATATAACTTATTACATAGTTCTGTGGTGAATGATCTAAGGCATCAAGGTAACTACACTCCACATGGTCATTCAGGGACCCAGACTCCTTCCATTATGTTACTTTGCCAATTCCTAGAGTGATGTTGTCATATGCATGATAGAAGTTGGGTAGTTGCCATGTCTGAGTTCCTGTGAGAATGAAAGTAAAATATATTGTAAAGGAGGAAACCCTATGTCCTGTAGTCCAAGTCCGAGATTGTATACATCACTTTTGCTCAAAGTCCCTTTGCAAGAACTTTACCACATGGCCATCTCTAACTGCAAGGGAGTCTGGAAAATATAGTCTAGCTGGGAAGACATTTAATTGGAAAAAAAGGAGAGATGGATTTTTGTTTTTACTGTCAGCCTATGCCATTTTGTACTTAATAGAATTATAGTGATAATTAAATCAGATTAACTATAAGAAGTATTTGTACAATGCTTAGCATATTACCATTACTGAAAAGTGTTGGCTGGGACACATGTGCGTTATGTTGCGTGACTCAATATCTTATGGTTTAAGGCTTCAGGAATCAAAGGGTAAAGTTACTGGTGACTAATGAATGCAAGAATATATTTAATGAGAAAATTTATGAAAATATCTGAGATCTACATCTATTTTTAATACACTAAACAGTAAGCTCTTAGTGATGAAGTAAACAATTTACCAGACACTTCATGTTACTTTAGTAAACCCCCAACAACTCAAACGAGTTAACTATGTTTACCCCTGTTTTTGAGATGAAAAAAAATCACAGGTAAGAGAAATTGGTCAAAGATCACCAATTTGATGTGATGTTGGAACAGGGAATGAAGCAGGACCTTGAATACAGTTGTTTTTACTCCTGAGCTTTCCACCACTAATTGTTTTGTCTATTTCAAGGATGAGGGTGAAAATCAGGACATGTGTGCTGTGGGGTGATCAGGAGGAGGGTGTCAATGGGGGAAAAAGGAGAAACATCTGTAACAAAAACAAATTAATTAATAAAAGTAAATAAATAAAATATACAAAAGCCAAAAAACAAAACAAACAGGTATATATAGACTTCTAAATAATCTTTTGCATGTTAAATAGTCATCCTGGGTTTATATTTTTGATTAGTGTACTGCACATGTTTGGCATTTTATTTTATATATATATATATATATATATATATATATATATACACACACACACACACACACACACACACACACACATTCTTAAAACACCAGTGAGGCTTGAGATGAGCTTTCAGTAAAGACAAAGATTTGTGCAATACACAAGGGGAAATGACATTTCAAGTAGAAGAAACAACATGAACGAAGATGAGAAGCTCATTATGTAACAAGGCTGGTCTGATCCTGAGGGGGCTTTATTTGAAGGATTAAGAAGAAAAAAATGGAAGGCAAGACACATGTTGGTTAAGGGCACAGATTTTTTTAATCAGATGAGTTTGAGTCCTAGGTCTACACTTAATAACTCTGTGATCTTGAACAACTTTCTTGTCTTCCCCAAGCATTAATTTTTTTTATCTTTAAAAATGGGAGGTCGTAAAAATATGGAATGATATAATGTAAGTAAAGGACTTAGAAAAATGATTGGTTTATAGTAACATTATTCTGGGGCCTTCTGCTGATGTGGTCTGTTGTTTTCTGGGGTGGCACTCAGCTTAACCCTCCCATCCTCCAGGAGAAGATCTACGTAGCACAGGCAGCCAATCCTCCCTTTGCCAGAAGATTGAGCCCCCAAACCACACCTCAAGAAGAAAGGTGCTGTGCCTGAGCTAGAAGCCCTCAGAACAGTCCCACAGTCTCTCCTTCTTCCTCTGGCCCTCATGCTCTTTTAAGTGGAAGGAGAGAAACCATGGATATTTTCTTTTTATGCTTTCCAGGATTACTGAGATGGGGTAGAAGTGGACCTGATTTTTTTCCACACATGCTACGTTACAGCTGCTTCTCACTTCATGGCCTGAAGACTTCTTTACATCCAGACACTAAGCAGACATCAGTGTCAATAATTGTCACACCTCCAAAATTTGGGAAATGTCATCAAGCTCTCCTAAGGTCCAGAGTGAGTCTGCAGATATTTCACCTTAGTGAGCATCCAACCAAAGAGCTCCCACTATTTTAGAAGGCCCTCGTCTCTATGAGGGATTTTCTTGAAGTCCTCCACAATGTGACTTAGTGGAGAGTGAGACCACCCTACCCTTCTCCCCCAGAGAAAGGAGTGGAAAAAAAAAAGCTTCTCACCGCAAACACTATACTTTTTCCAAAACTAACTTCTCCTCTCCAGTCTATTCTTACCTAGCCAGAGAAGTTGGGGTTGTATGGTTGCTGGTGGTGGTAGAACCTGAGCTGCCTCTTCCTTCATTAACATTCCTGGATTTGTTTAAGAAAGCAGACTTTTGAATGCCTTATCTGCCTGAGAAAACCCCATTCAATATTCTGTTACAATATTACCAAGTTTGATATTTAGCCCCATTCCATGCGGAAGCTATGATTGGTACCCCAGTTTTAGAGATAAAGAAGGTTAAGGAAACTTCCCTTGAATGTTAAGAACTGGATTCATGTTATACTGTTGATAATTGGCTTCAGTAAGACTGAGAATCATGTGTATCTCTCTCTGAAACCGCTTTCACATTTCCACTGTTTTATTTCAACTAGTAAAGCTATCCAGTCTCTGTAACTTTAATTTTTAAGCCAAATCTATAGAATTGAAAAATTATATTCAGTAGCTCTATGATTTAATCAGATTCTCTCAGTTAAAATACAAGATATAAATCTTGAATTATTAGTATTATACAAGTAAACAAGCAACATCTGATAGATTTCCACTTATATATTATTTATAGACTCAATTTTAAAGAGAGTGGCAATGCTCATAAAATAGAGAAAGCAAATAGCCGTGTGTAGGAAGTGAATCTGCCTTTCTATATTTGATAAGTTAGGGGTGAGTTGTTACTATCTATCACTGAGCTGTTTGGCTTTAAGAAATAAAACTGATCATCTCATTATAAATTCTTGGAAATAAACATCTACTTAAAAATAATTCCTTCAATTGGACCACACTTGGCATTTCTCTGCCAGAAAAAATTAAAGGTAAGGATTAATAAAACCAGAGAAAGAAAAATAATGTCATTTAAGTGGTTAGTAATATTATATTAGCAATTTTCCTAAACTCAAATGAGTTAGGTATGATTCTTTATTTAAGAGATGTAGCAATATTTGGCAATGTGTTTATTCTGGCTTTTTGTTGCATTTTTCTATTATTCAAGTGAAATAGTTATTTCAAGCTTCCTGGCAGATGGTTCTGAAGGAATAGTTCAGGAAAGAATTCCAGCTCCACAGGATGTAATGAACACGGAGCTCTGGCTCTACCCACATCAGGCCGCCAGTCAGCATTAGAACAATTTGCCTTTTTAAAAAATATTTTTATTTATTTATTTTTGTTACAGAAGGTTCTCTTTTTTCTCCCATTGACACCCTCCTCCCCCTCCCTCCCCACCCTGTCCCCAGCTTTGTTGTCCAAGTCCATTGGTTATGCGTACATGCATATAAGTTCTGTGGTTTATTTCTCTCCCCTACCCCCTCTTCTGGGGATTGTCAGTCTGTACCCTAGTTCCACGTCTCTGGGACTACCCTGTTCTTCAGACTGTTATGTTCATTATATTCCACAAATAAGTGAGGTCATGTGATAATTTGTCTTTCTCTACTTGGCTTGTTTTGCTTAGGATAATACTTTCCAGGTCCCTCTATGTCGTCTCAAAGGATAAAAGATCTTTCTTTCTTACAGCTGCAGAGTATTCTATTGTGTATATGTACCACAGCTTTTTTATCTACTCGTCTACTGATGGACACTTGGGCTGTTTCCAGTAACCCACTGTATGAGAGAGCATAATTGCCAATGATACATCAGATAAGGGGTTAATTTCCAAAATATATAGAGTGCTCATACAACTCAACAAAAGGAAGACAATGAACTCAATTAAAAAATGGGCAGAGGAGCTAAATAGACACCTCTCCAAACAGGACATACAAATGGCCAAGAGACAATATGAAGAAATGCTCAACATCACTAATCATCAGAGAGATGTAAATTAAAACAACAATGAGGCATCACCTCATACCTGTCAGAATGGCCTCCATCAACAAAGCATCAAACAAGTATTGGCGAGGGTGTGGAGAAAAGGGAACTCTAGTACACTGTTGGTGGGAATGTAGACTGGTGTAGCCACTATGGAAAACACTATGGTATTACCTCAAAAAATTAGAAATTGAATTGCCATTTGACCCAGTGATCCCACTTCTAGAAATATTGCCTAAGAAGCCTGAAACACCAATCAGAAAGAATATATGTACCCCTATGTTCATAGCAGCACTATATACAATAGCTAAGATCTGGAAACAGCCCAAGTGTCCATCAGTAGAACAATTTGCCTTTGACACATGTGCACAATGACTGATGGCTGACTCTTAGAGTTTATGTGATGAATTTGAGAACTGAATACTGTCACCTCAGCTGAAATTCCACTTTGCAGAGAAGGAAAATATTAATGATGACTACATAGGTAGGTAATAATTAATTAGCTTCATGGATGGTTAGGCAGTAGGTAAGTACACACCTAGGTAGAAAGTTACTTTGTAGATATCTTTATACTGAGCATAGATATAATTGTAACATCTTATGAAGAACAATCAAACCAGTAAATGTTGGGTATCCTTGAAGAATACAAAGAAATATAAGACCTTCAGTGAGCTTATGTAAATGGGAGGTAACATGTAAACCTAGCAAAAGTTAAATAATAAAATACTTAATTACCATTTGAAGACCAAAAAATGGGCTGTAGAATTAACAATGTGCATGTAAAACACACATTCATTGAAACCAATTCAGAGTATGATCACTATGCATGTGTCTGTCTATCTATCTATCTATCTATCTATCTATCTATCTATCTATCTATCTATCTATCAATCATCTATCTATCATCTATCTATCTATGTATCATCTATCTGTCTGTCTATGATCTATCTATTCTTTCTATCTTTGTATTTCGTTGTGGAAACTGACCATGTGGCAATATTTAGGAGGTTTAATTTTCTTTTTTGATAGTTGAATAATTCTCTCTTGAAAAAGAGCCCTTGCTTTCAGTAAGATTTATCTGGTTAAAAAAGGGTTTTGCTTTAATATTTGAAGATGGAGTTAATCTCCTGCTGTGCTTTAAGCATTTGTAAACCTGCTGCAAAATGGCATTTCAAAGATAGCTTAATATTAAATTCAGTTTGCAATATTCACATCTAATTGTTATAGGATGCGCTGTTCTGTTAATAAGTAGCAGAATAACAATGTCATTATGTTAGGCTTTCACAGACATTTTTAGACCTTTGTCAAAGGATGCTGTTCTTGTAAATATATAGAGAAACATTTACACAAGCATGAACTCCTACAGTTTAAAAAACATGGATTGTCACATTTTATTCAGCTAAATGATTCTTGAATGTCACTGTACTTTCTTATTAAAAAGTGTCTAGCTCTAAGTTCAAATCCATTGTATTATAATATAAAAATACCAATAAAGATAATGTAATACATGCAAAAAATATGCCATCTCTTCTAGAACATGATAAAGTAACTTACTGAAACCTAGGTATTATAAGTTAACTATTTTGAGTAGAATGGAGATATTGATTGACATTTTTTCTTTCTATTTCAGCTCTTCTGTATGTTCACAGTATCTTTTTACGCCCTACACAACTAAAAAATATAAAAGTCTTATGTTAGAATACTACTTTTATCTGAGGAAGAAAAAACGATTGAGCATACAGTCATTATTAATCATTAATAACATGACAGAAAAGTTGACTGCAGAGGGAAAATCAAGTCAGTTTTATTATTCATTAAGACATTTCTGAAGAAGCTAACTTTTCATAGAAAGAATAGACAATAGAATTATAATATTTCACAATTATGATGTGAAATAAAACCATGTGCTAAACTGCTTTGCCTTTTCATAATCAGGTTTTGTTTTATATGCAAGTTTATAATCAATGATTTATGCTAACTTAAGGGATATTATTACCATCTATCATCATCATTGTTTAGACTTTGTTGTTCATTTTTTTGCATCACATAAATGTTAATAATTTTGCCTTTTTAAAGAAAATAACTTACCCTAATATAAGATTTTAAAACACGTTAACTATTAGTATAATCATTAAAAATTATTTTCAATGACCTTATGAGTGTTCCACATTTGATCTGGGCATAGTTTCAATTTAGACTCAAGAGTCTTTGATCGTAACCTTGGCTTTTGTAATGATTTTTTTTCCTCTGGTAATGGCATAGGTATGTAATTCATCTCTAATTATATTATATTCATAGTTTGTGCTCATTATCACTTAGGTTTACTGAGAAAGACATCTGAAAAAGTTGTTTGGTATTGGTCTCACAGCAAAATAACAAGCCGTTTTGTTCAGTTTATAAAATAAAGAGTGAAATTTTAACAATTGCTTGATATTGAGGGGTTGCATTGTATATAATATTAGGGACATTATAACAAATTTAAATTTGTTTGCTGTGGATAATCTTGCCTCGTACATGGGAAGGTGAAGGTTATCCAATATGTTTTTCCTCTTTCGTCTTTTTCAATTTTCTAATATCACTGCATTACCTCTTCTTTCCTCTGTAAGCAAGATAAATATTCAACCTATTCATCCTCCATTCTTCTCTGAGACTAACACCTTCATCTACACCTTGTTTCCCATTCCTTCGGACACTCTAAGACCTTCTTCTAATAATTAGCACATTTTTCTCTTGGTTACTTTGTTCCTTCAACTTCCCATTGTCTTTCCTTTTCTTTCTGGTCAAACTTACCAACTGTTTGATCTCATTGCCTCTACTTCTGTTGTATTTATTCCTAACCTACTGTAATCAGACTCCTCTTCCTATGTCTTCACAATGCAGATTGAATTCTTCTGGGCTCCACTGGACATTTTTAAAAGAAGAAATAACATTCTCAGGGATGTGTCAAGAAACAATTATTCTAGTTACTGAGGTAACAAAACGAATTGCCAGAACAGGAGTTGGGACACTTTCCAGGGGTCTAAGAGCTGGAAAAGAATTATCAGCAAGGATGGGGCAGTGTTGAGAATTCAAAGAGATATTTAGAACACCGAATTACAATATTGATTTACCTTGGCAGTCACATATAATCCAATCTGAATCTATAAAACAATCAGCCATAAAACAGGATGCAAATATACTATTCTTCTCCAAGGACAGGATTAACTGAGATAATATATGGAGAAGAATTGTGAAATTAAATTTTACTGCACAGTGTAAAATAAGCAGGTCCTACTCTGGGAAAATAAAGGACTCCCAAAGTCATTTCTTCCTATGACTTTCACAAAATATAAGAACAAACAAACAAACAAAAAACCATTGTGCTACTATGGAGTGAAAGTGAATTTTAAAAGCAGAGCACAGAACTATTGTTTTATAGCTTATATAATTAATGTAAGCTATAAATCCCAACCTTATATTAGAAGTACTACATAAGTAAACCCAGCTCATATTTCTTTTTAGCATACATTCATTTCAGATAGCAAGAAAAATAATTTCTTTTATAAGCCATGAGAATTGAATTTGAATTTGAGAATTAGTTTAGTTCTATATAGCACATGGGCTCCTCATAAAGTTAAGACTTATTATTAAATTATATTTTGCTCCTAACAAAAGAATGAACAGAATCTCATTAACAAGTTATGTTATGTAAAATTATTATATAACCCTTGCTAATTTCTGTTAGTCCAATTGCCTTTTCACTGACTTTAATTTTTCTCATCGTTAATTGTTTAAGATTTTGCTTGAGAAGAATTTCTTGAGTGTTTGCTCTGCTCAAAATGTTGTGTAAGCGCTGGAGATACAAATAAGAATTAGAGGCATTCTCTGTTCTTGCCTTTGATGGGTTATTGATTCAGGAGTGGCTCCTTTCTGCCACAGGGTCTTTGCACAGACTGTTCTCTTTGTCTATAGTGCTCCCCACTACTCATCCTTGCTAGCATACTCTCAGAACAGCATGTACTTTTCCTTTACTGCATTTATCACAATGGTAATCAAATAACGATTTTAAGCAACAATTTTTTAACAGCTATATCCTGTACTCTTGTAAACACAATGAGAGCAAATACTGTATTCCCAGAGCCCTGGCACAGAGCCTGGCATATAGTGGCAGTTCAAAAGTATATGTGGAATGAATGAATGAATGAATGAATGAATGAATGAATAATGCAATTGCCCAAAGAGAGCAGACAGAAGGAGAAAAAGAAGCCAAGAAGAGAACATCAAGGCCCACAAATATTTCAGAGGCAGATAATGCAAAGGAAAAAAATGAAGAGGTGGAGCTACCCGAGAAAAATCTACACACACACACACACACACACACACACACACACAGAGTAAAAAACAAGTGTAATGTCATGAACTTCAAATTGAGAGTTAAAATGTCAATAATGTGTCAAAATATGATAAATTGTTGCCTTAAAGGGGCCTTCCCTGACCCCCTTGTTACTCCTAGCCTCTTATTCTACTTATCTTCACAATCCTTAATGATTCTTTTATATACTTGCATCCATCCATCCTTACATGTATACAGTAGGGTGTATTATTTTCAGAAACTTTATTAATTCTATTTTACAAATATTAAAAATTATTTATGGTCTCTCCCATGAGGATTTTAGCTCCAGGAGTCCAGGGACTTGGGCTCTTTCTGTTTTACTTTTTGCTACCTACACTGTTTAGAAGAATACTTAGCACACAAGAGGAAATCTCGGCGTTTCTTTTGGAATGATACCATACAGTTTACCGGATTTAGGAACAGGAAGGGTATTGGTGACCTTAGGAAGTTTCAGAGGTGGAATGGCCAAGGGCATTTAGGTGACATTGAGCTGATCTGTAGCAGTGAAGCTCTCACCTAACACTCCATCCACAAACTCCATGGGGTCACATTGGGGAGACTGAAGTCTGGGATCGCTGGGTGACATAGTTTTGATAGGACCTATATGACAAGTTTTCTGCCTTCCCCCAACATTTACACACTAGCCTATGATGATAAACACTTCTGTGTATAAAAAAGCAGAATGAGAGAGCAGTTTCTCATCTACAGCGAATTTGAAGGCCTTCTGATTAGGAGACTTAAGGGCAGATCAAGACAACAATCCTCCTCTCTTGGGATGACCTGCCTTGTCCAGTTATCTCTGCGACTCCTGGAGTCACCCTGATGGAAGTTCTTCCTGATGGAGGTTCTCCCTTCTCTATTATCCTCTTGAACATCAGAAATGGTACTGGTGATGTGTTCGCCCCGATAACTTAGCACATTTATCAGACAACTTCGTGGTCTCAAGAGTTGACTGAATCTCTAAATCACAGGATATTTCAGTTCAGGCTCATAGTTTCCTTCGCAGTATAACTCTCTTAAAGATTGATTCCATTTTGTTCTACATGCCAATAACCACATCCGCAGATATTTCTTTCTTTCTTTTTTAAAAGTAGTTCATAGACCTCTTTTATTTCTCTGCTTTCGCACCTCCTTACTTATCTCTCAGTTGGAAGGAAAATCTTCTGAGGTTAGCCAGAGGAAAACTTACTGCCTCGCCTGAGACAATTTCAACTGTTAAGGGATTATAGCAGTAAGTGTGAAGGCCATTTCCTTAGTCTAACCTTTGTCAGTTGTCACAAAACCTGATTTCAGGTTTTTCTTCATTCTCTGCTTTATTCTAGGTAGTTCTCTTTTCCTGAATACAGCTCTTTTTCCAATATCACTCTCAGTCTGTTCTTCAACTCTTTCCCTGATGCTACGAGTTCACCAACACACAGGCTACTTCACAAATCATAGCAAGCAACAGTTTCACCAAATATTTTGTTTGTGCAAAATGTGGATCACCATCTTTCCAAATCCCAATATCTGTTCCCTTACTGCCCCGGCCCAATTGTTGAGCCAACACCATGGATTTAATTTTTTGTTATTGGAACACTCTGCTTCCAGAGCAATTCCTGTGTTCATCTGGATACATTTGATTATGCTGCAATGGCAAGCCCTAAAAAAAGTCAGCCATACAATCACCCAAATGTGATTTCTGTGTCATAAAAGGTTTAGATGAGCACCAGGATGACTACCTAATCAGTCCACACAGTAATTCTGACTGTTAACCTCGTGGCTACACAATCTCAACACAATACTCCCACACGATTTCCAAAGCAGGGATGCACACCCCTTGCCTGCTACTCTGAGGCTTCCCTGTTAACAAGGGTGAGAAGGATCTTTGTCCTGCTCAGGGTTGCAAGCCAAATTTAGAAGTTCAAGGGAATTAATGAGCCTTGGACACACTTTTCACTCATGGGAGCAAGTGAATTAATTTCCCCCCATTTCTTCCTTTAGATGCAATTAGCCTGATTTGTAGTCTATTTAGTTCTTGGAGAAAGTTCTTGCAGATTGAGCAATTCTCCAGTTTATACTGATCAAAAATGCATCTTCTTTTGGACTTCTCTACTCTCCTGCCTCACTCCCCTTGTCTGGTACTGCTGATAAAGTCACAGATAAAGTAGAGATGAAGACAGCATCCTAATAAGTACACTACGTTGCCTAAGAAAGCAGTCAAACTTCTTACCTGTTATTCAGTTCCGTCATGATTCAGTCTTACCAAGTGTGAAATGCCACTTTGCCTCAGAAATATAGGATTCTTCCATTCAAAAAACATTAGCCATCATTTTAGTTGTATCTGTCCCAGCGCCTATTTTCGTACTTGGATTAAAACTTTGGGGGAACATTTATACATTGATGCATTCAACAAATAGTTACTTGGAGCCAGGCTTTATACCTTAGTTAGAACAAGAATTGGATCAAGAAGATGGCTATGGTGCCAAACAGCGGTTGTGGCAATGATAAACTTGGTCACAGTTATTCAGTAATTAGATACTAACGCTAGGGTACAACTCAGATCGACCTCAATTTCAAAGCCACACTTTCATTTCAAAGCTCTGTTCACTCCCAATAAATACTTATGGTTTGTTGCACTCTGTGTGAAAATAGCGAGTTATTTATTTTCTACATTTGTGTATGCGAGAGTGTTAAAGTATTCCAGACGTCACGTTTTTTAGGGCATGTGATAGTGGAGGAGATTGTCGGGAAAGCGCTGCTCTTGAGGACCTCTCATAGAAATCACACAGGAGAATAAATTTGAGAGAGGAAATTAAAACCCCACATGCAGTCATGTAACAAAAGTATAGATATTTTGGCAAGAAATCAATTATTCCTCCCTCTCTCCCTCCCTCCCTTCTCCCCTTCCTTTATCCTTCTTTCATAACAGCTCTGGTTCTTTGTGCCATAACCTTGATCTTTATATCTAAAGTCAGCATTCTAATTCTCAGCACCATGAAGCTCACTGAAAAACAACTGCGATGTATATTTACTTCATTAAAGGGCACAAGAATGACACTCTGATTCCATTCTTTAAAATACACACACACACACACACACACACACACACACACACACACGTAGATGTATTTCACAGTGTTGCAGAATTCTTCTACATTGTCTCAGTTAATTCCTTTAGTGCTGTGATGCAAATATTAAAGCAATATTAAAAAATTAGGAAAAAAACAAAACCAAACTAAGATGAATAAAATGTCATCAAATTTGGATACAAAGAATATTTTCTTATGCTTTTGTTATCAATTCAGTATTTATAGGAACTAAAATATTTCTTAATAGGAAATTTCTGAAATTTGAGCCTTCTCTTCTAATGTGAAAGCTAATAAAAAAAAGCACTTATAAAATCAGTGATATTTTATATCTATAGGGAATTATGTAAAATATTTCACCATTATTTTATTAATAACTTTTCTTGATGTTACTTTATATGTTAAGCATCCTTGATAAGATGCAGAAAATATTTCTAAAAAATGTAGGGAGCCAATTTTATTACTATACTCAGCCTGGCTATGGATTTCTTTTTTGGTAAAGTTTTCACAGACTCACTAAAATGTAACTTGATTTTTAAAAGTAGAAACATGGCCCAATTAATTTCACAATTAATTCATTTGTTCTACAAGGCTTTGATTTTTTTTCCATCTAAAGTTTTTATGTAGGACAGTTAGAAAGACAAGCCCTGCACTTGAGATGGGTAATTATTTTACTCACTGACTCTTCTAAATATAAAGCTACACTAGTAATAGGAAAATTTAAAATAATCATTAACATAATTATGTATGAAACCACACTACCCTTTGGCTGGATGACTATAAAGTTATACAGCATCATTTCAGTGTCTTCTAACAAAAAATCTTGATTTTGACTAAAAGTCTCATAACACGCTTTAATTTTTATAGAGTATGAAATTACTTGCTTTAAGTAAGCTAGGTATCAATCTAAAATAAGTGAATGATCACCTCTGTTTTTTTCCAAAGTAGATATAACCAAAATTACTACAAAGACAAGAGAAAGTATGAAAATTGCAAGTAAATTTTTGACAACATTGGACCTCATGGGATATAATACTATAACAACCCCATTCTGTAATCCAGAGGGTCTATGCATTCATGTACTATTTGAATCTGGTACGTCTTTGGTGATTATTAGGGATTCTAGATTTTTAGGTTTTGTGTGGGATTGAATTTGGTTTGATTTTGTGGTTTAAAATGAATAATTTTTATTTGAGAAAACTACAATGGCTTCTCCATACTCTGAAGCTCTTTATGTAGACTTGTAAATTTGGAGTGGCTTGCAGGCTACAGACCTGATCCTGTGTATGTGTGAGCTGCACATAGTACCTTGGTTTACGATGCAAATTTCATGTTATGTGGACTGCAAAATAATTTTTAGTTCATACCATTAAATTTCCTTGGTAAATTTGTTGGATTATATAAATCTATTTTACATTTGCATATGACAGAATTTACATTAGGCTCACTCCCTTTCAGGGCACAGATATAAATCTTACTATTAATAAACTTATGGTCTTCTTCATTTTTAATCAGCAAAGAATAAATCATCTGGATAAGAATTTTAAAAGAACATAAAAAGGTTTTAGGAAGAAAGTGCTAAGTAATGTTCATTTAAGATTTTATTCAGAAAGAATAAAAAAAATAGATTCTATGGACTATTTCACATGTAAATACAAGGGTCTGGTGCTTCAAAGAAATCTAATTTGTTGTTAATTTTTCAAAGATGAAAAACAAAACATGTCAACCAGTCACATTATATAAATGGGCCACTAATGATAAATAATGAAACAGTTAATTTTCTTTAGTGAATAATTACAACAAATTTTTTAAAGTAAGCATTTAATTTCATGTTGATTAAAAAACTAACAAGATTTGATTTTGGTATTTTAATGAGAATGAACTAATATTGTCTTAGCCTATCAGACAATGATTCTGAAATTCTTCTGAAATGTTGGGACTTCTAAGCTTTGGTTACTTGGAATAACTTTATTGACTGGATATTTAATTATTGCACTTTAATTTGCTCATTCAGTCAATAAAATATTTCGGTGTTTTAGGGTAAATTAGTCTCCAAACATGTATTGTCTGCTTACCCACTATAACATGTTAGGTGATACAAGGATCTATAGGGAAAAATCCCTTTTTCTTAATTCTTCCAAAGCAATAGACACCGAACAATAACAAAAACAGAAGAAGCGAAGAAATGCATAAATGTTCTCAATCCATCCATCCCCATCCACTTCCAAACTGTTTTCCATTCTGTGCTCTGAAGGCCATGGGATTACGTCTAATTAGCTTACCCAGATTTCTCTGCTCCATTCATACAGATTCTGTGTGTGCTGCTGAGACTATTTTGTGGTTCTGTTATTAACTCTTCAGTTAATAATCTTCAGTTCAAGGCCTGAGACGATAAGGTGTTAAAAATGATACAACACTAGTATCAGAAAAAAGAAATCCCAGCTATGCTATTCATGCAATGGAGACAGGTGCTGGTAAAGCAGAAATTAAAGATATGGAAGAAAACAGCATAGGTCAGGAGGAGAGGGGGGGGGGGGAGTCAGTGACCTGTGGTGTGTAATACATGGAAGGAAGGAAGGAAGAAAGGAAGGAAGGAAGGAAGGAAGGAAGGAAGGAAGGAAGGAAGGAAGGAAGGAAGGGAGGGAGGGAGGGAGGGAGGGAGGGAGGGAGGGAGGGAGGGAGGGAGAGAGAGAGAGAGAGAGAGAGAGAGAGAGAGAGAGAGAGAGAAAGAAAGAAAGAAAGAAAGAAAGAAAGAAAGAAAGAAAGAAAGAAAGAAAGAAAGAAAGAAAGAAAGAAAGAAGGAAGACAAAAAAAAGGAGGGAGGGAAGGAAGGAAGGAAGGAAGGAAGGAAGGAAGGAAGGAAGGAAGGAAGGAAGGAAGGAAAGAAGGAAGGAAGGAAGGAAGGAAGGAAGGAAGGAAGGAAGGAAGGAAGGAAGGAAGGAAGGAAGGAAGGAAAAGAAAGAGAGAAAGAAAAATGAATTGGTGGTGTAACACAGCAGCAATAGCCGAAGCAGTCAAAGTAGGAGAGCAAACACGGGCAGTCTGAGTTGAGAGAGCTACGCTCACCCATGATGGAGGCAAGAGTGGGTTTCATGGCGCTCTGGGACTAGGATTTTGATGGCAAATGATACATTTTCAGAGACTCCCTAAAATGTTGAAAAGACTTCGAGGATGGTCAAAAATAATATTTTATGACCATCACTGTGACCCTGTGTGTACTCCAAGATTGTGGGACCTATTTCCATACCCGGTTATCCCCTTCCATTCACAGCCAAATTTCTAGAGAGAAAAGTCTATATAATTTTCTCTATTTCCCACTCTGCTCACTAATAATTACCAGTGGTGATCACCTTGAACTAGGGCTTCTAATATCACTGAATGCTCTTTCCTCTGGTAAAGATGACCAGTGTGACCCAAGTTATTCAACAGCAGGCACATTTCTGACCTTGATGGTGACATTGACAGCTTGAACATTTGCTCCTTTTCAAGCATCTGTTTCCCTTTGCTCCAAATGCTTTTCTGCACTAGTATTTTTCCTCCAAGGTACTGCCTCCTTCCATTTTTACCCTGTTTCTCTGGTTACTCCTCCTCAGTTTCTTCAGTGTCTCTGTCATTGATGTTTAAGATGTCTCTTGTTTCATCGACCCCTCTTTGTTTCCCAATTCACACTTCTCAATGTGACCTCAATTCACACTCTGGCTGGGTGATCTCACCTACTGGCACTGATCCAAATATCAGCTAGGAGGAAGCCAGAAATTTCTTTCCTGTTTTTTATCCACAGAACTCCAACAAACTCACCTTTCCCAGAAAGTCTTCATTGATGGTGGACACTGTTTAAATATATAACTTTTCTTTACTTACAACCCAACTACGCCATACACAGAATTTACACTCAATACTCTTTACTAATTCACATGATGTTCAAGTGTTTAAAGTGTTAGCATCCTTTTAAAAAATTGCATTGAAAATCAGGTAACATGTACTCAGTATGATTTGTAGAAAAGCAGTTAATTTTCTTTTGGGTGCTAGAAAAACATATTCAGAGTTTTTTAAAAGTATTTTTGACAGAAATCATGTCAACCTCTCAGTTTTTTGTTTTTGTTTTTAATTTCAAGCATACACACATTAAGAAACAGAGAATGTCACATTATTGGAAAATAATAATCATCTATTTTCAAAATTAAGATTATTTTTGTTTTATATGGTTTTCCATTATGCACATTTTAATTAAGATTGTTTAAAAGCCAGAGTATCACATTTTTATAATGAATTGAAACTAACAACATTGTTTTAAAATTCATGTATGTATCTAACACTAAGTATATAATGTCATAGAAAAGTAAAAATAAAACAATATTCTAAAAATTAAAATGTGCAAGTGGAAAAAAAATAGATGTAAAAAATGAGATAAAGAATAGACAAAAATAACAATTAGATATGTTTATTGTCCACTTTACTAATTAACAAATAATCCTTTAAATAAAAACTCAAAATAAGATAGCAATAAAATACATGACATCACATTATGAGACATCTTAAAATTAATACATGAATTTCATTCAAGGGAATCATGTTTCTCCAGACAGAAGGTGCTTTCTTTAGCTTTTAGAAATGCATTTTAGGTGCCAAGGTGAGAACTACTTATTTCATTTATTTCTTAAATTTATATTGAAAAGGTAAAGATAAAATTAAATATATTAATAAGCTGCCATTGATGGAAAAGAGAAAGCTTTGACCTAAAAATATGATGATTTAGTGTCTTCACTGATTGATTATGACTTGGCTCTCCTCTGCCTTCCTTACACTGATGGAGGTTCAGAAAAAGAGCTTATTAACATAGAAAAGAACAGCCTCCAATTGTGCATTTCAAGTGATGCTTTGAAGGAATGTAAAAAGATCTGAAGCATAAAATTTTTCCATAACCCCATAAACAGAACGTGAAATAAAACCCTTAAATACATTTTATATTGAACAAATCTAAACTTTTAATTATTTTGTATTTTACAATAATTTCTAATGCCTCACAGGGTCAACTTTATCTATTTTCAATATTTGTGTACTTGCCATGCTAGCTTATAATTTCTACAATGATTTGTTTGCTTTTTTTTTCTTACTACTTTTCCCCTTAAATTCTGTTGCCTCACTTTCAATCTTTCTCCATTGTCATATATGCTCTTAAATTTTTATTTTTATTTTGAGCTTTTATTTCAATGTAGATAGGTATAATAGTAAGTGCTCACATTGGCATTGTATCTGGTATTTACCGAGCACTGCTCCATTTCTTCACTCCTATCAAATCATTTCCTTCTTTTCAAGAACCTATGCAGTAGGTGTTATTATTGTCCTCTTCATTTTGCCAAAAAGAAGTTCAAACACAGAAATTATAAGCAATCTGCAGGCTCACCCAGCCAATAAACTGCAAAACTAGGGTTGAACCCTCACAGTATGGAAGAAAGTCCATGTGTTAAACCACTACCCTTCATTGCCTATTTATCTTTGTTGAAATCATGAAGAAGTATTGTTTAAAATATCCATTTGTTCCCTGGCTTGTTATATTGGCTGGTATATAATCTCCCTGTGACTTTTATTTGTAATAAAAGTTTCTTGTTTTTATTTTAAGTAACATTATTTTTTTTCTTGTAGCTTCATCTCTGATTCCTTTTATTTGTATCACCATAAATTATAATTATTTTTAAATTTTATTTTTCTATCACTATTTATTCCCTCTCTGTCCTTATTTTTGCATACTTTTATTCTGGTTCCCTTACAGTGGTTACCTTTGAATAGGGGAAAGTCTTGAAAAGGCGGGCATTTTGCAGAATTTTGAGTGGAGGGGATCTGGAAGAACTGAGCAGGCAGTTTCAACTGTGGGCCAGAGTCTCTGGACTCCTTTTCCCCAACTCTGGTTTGCACTTTAAGTTGGGTTTGCACAACCCTGTGTGGCCTAGGATCTTTGCAGGTTGATTATTTATCTTCAGCTGAATGTCATCAGCAGCTGCAAAGCTCATTGCCACCCCTGCTCCTTCACTACCTTGCGTTGATGCTACCCTACTTATGTCTTCATAAATTTCCGTCAGCCTAGGTGCCCCCTGCTACTCTGACTTTGGAAGTCAGACTTTGACTTTGGAAGTCAGCCCATGACTTTGGAAGTTGTTTATACAGGTAATGAGGAGGGATGTGCCCCTACATAGAGGAATCTGGCCCTGTATGGGACACAAAAGTTTATCAATGACTTTGAAATCCCCTAACCTGAAAGACCCTTTTTGGAACCCATCTATGGTGTTTGATGATATCTTTCCATTTTTATTTGAAATTCTGTTCTTTCTTAGCATCAATTAGAATAATTTCTCTTGTGTCCCCTCCTGTCTCTGATTGCCTTTTTTCTGACTTGCTCCCTCTGCCCACTCCTTCAGTGCTGATATTCTCCAGACTTCCATCTCTGAGTCTCTTGACTTGTGAGGCACTCTCTTCAAAGATGCCATCCCCACTCATCAAAACAGAGCCTCACTTCTGCCCATAATTCTCTCATCTGTAGCCTCAGCCTAGTTTTCCCAGATATTTTAAACTTCGTGTCCTTTAAGTGTCCCTTGTCATATTCTAAAGGGACCCTATTATCTTTTCTTATAAAGTTGTTGCTTTTTTATTTGATGTATGGTTAATGATGTTGCTTTGCTCTCTAAGCAGGAGGCACAAGCTCCCCTTAGATTTCTCATTTTCTACATCTTGCTCTTCCTCCACGCCCATAACCTGTGGTTCTATTTTTGTGATATCCCCCACATCTCTTTTCTTCTGTGCATTGCATAAGCCCCAGGGCCTTAGTCTAAGTCCTCATCAAAAATTGCCTGCTCTAATGCAGTGATCCCTTCATTCGTCTCCCAGCACCCAGTCTCACACTCCTCTGAGCCATTCCCTCTCTTGCTGTTAAAAGAGTCTTTCTAACATTCAAAATCGATTGTGTTACTTCCAGGAATCATACTACAGGTGTGATTCAACTTCTAGATCCTTTCATTTCTTCCACGACAAAATGCAGACAACATTCGTAACCCCCGTGGTATTGCTTTCAAAATTAAGTGGGAGAAATCAGAAGTGCCTGGAACACATGAAGTGCTCAAAAAAGGTGCACACTTAGTATGGATGCCTGATGTTCCTTTAAATGGAACTCCTTTCAGTTGTCTGAGTTTTCCAGGATCTCTCTCATCTCTCTACCTTCACAGATGGTTCCCCCTGGAAATCTTTCCCTCCCTCTTTGAACAATTTCTAGTCATCCCTTGGGTTTCAACTTTTCATCATTTGCTGACAGACAACATCTCTGAGACCTGGAGAGTAGGTCCAGTGTTATCCAAAGCATCCTTCACATCCTAAATCCATTGCTGTCTTTAGATTTTAGGCATCGTGGGAACTTAACGCAACACCTGGCCTATAGAAATGTTTTAAATAGTTTTGAGTGAAGGAATAAAGATGTATTTTTAAAGGGTATAGCGTACGTTTTTATATTGGTCCAGATTGTTTCTATTGTTAAGTTTGGTTATTGGTCATTTCACCTTCACGACAGAACACTGCGGCTGGTCACGGGCTGTGCCTGTTAACAGAGCTTGAATCAGTGAGCCCAGGTCTGGTCTCTCGGATTCTCAGTCAAGCTTACACGGATCTAGTCAGTGAAGATTAATCCAAGCCCACTTTGTGTTATTACTCACAAACCTTTTCTAGTAGACCATTTCACTCAGTATTGAAATGATTTGCTTATGTTTATTTACGTATCCAACTATCTGGTTAACCTGTGAGGCCCCTGTATTATTCATGCCTTGTCTTCAGCACCATGCTGGCTATTCTCAATTGCAGACACCCTTTCTCCACCTTCTGCTTTTCTTTCCCTGCTCTGTGCCCGTCAAGGCTGGTGTCTGTGGACAGCATCACCTAGGCTCCCTGTTCTGAGGCTTCTTTTGAGTCCAGCTGATGGGAAGCCCAGGCAGGAGGTGACGGGCAGCAGAGAAAGCTTCAGTCGGGAGGCCTCTCCTCCTCTTGACTTCACGGCATTTTTTCCTCTTGCTTCTCCAAGCCTAATGGTGAGAGTAATCGCTTTCTGAATTTCCACTGTTTGTAATCTTGGAGACTTAAAAAACTCAGTTTTTTTTTAAATCCTCACCTGAGGGTATATTTATATTGATGAAGAGAGAAAGAGAGAGAGAGACATCGATGTGAGGAGAGAAGCATCGACGGGTTGCCTCCTATACACACCATGACCCCAGATGGAACCCACAACCTAGGTACGTGCCCTGACCAGGAATGGGACCCACACACAACCTTTTGGTGTACAGGATGATGCTCCAACCAGCTGAGCCACCTGGCCAGGGCCATGGCTGGCTTTTCTTAACTTTGTCCACACCTGTGTAAATAATCTTTTTAAAATTTACTTCAAAATATTAGCAGAGAATGTCCAGGGTTCTCTTAGCTGCTGGGATTAGATATGACAGTAAACACGTTGTCATGCCAGACACACAGAAAGTGCTAAACGAGAGCTTATCAAACAAATAAGCAAAGTGAACGAACGGACGGATTCTTCGTTCATTCAGCCCATCTTCCCTTTGTGAAAATTTTGCCTTATTTTGGTTAAATAATCTGCCTACGTGGGTAAGATTAGTAGTCACCAATTATGGAGGGTCTTTAAGAACTTAATCCTTACTAGCAAAGTGCAATAACCAACAAAAATATCTCATTGGAAAAAAAAAATCAATCGCTTTCTAACTTTCCACATTTGATAGTACATTTGTCTTTTCTAAAAAAAACTGCACATTTCATGAAGCCTACGTGATTTTTTGAGAGCACAAATGGGGGGCTATCTTGCTATTTGCTATGCGTGTACAGGACGTACTACGCGTGTACTAGGCAGAGACAAAGTTGGTGGAAGAGAAAACGGTGTCATGGTCGATGGTGGAGCGTTCAGTGTTAGCTAGCATTGCTCATGTTTGATATAAAACGCATCTGCTGAAGCTTATCTTTCCACCTGCACATCTCTGAAATCTATTACATTAGAAAGTGTACAGATGGAGAGATATTTCGCAAGACCTGCAAATTATCTCACAGTAGGTTGTTGATCAGCTTATAAAGGCAAGGGAATGATTGCTCACAGAGGATAACCAAAAGAGAAATGTAAAAGATCAAGAAAATCTGATAGATGAGAAGGGAGAGAAGCCATGCCTAACCCACTAAAAACTAAAACAACCAATCAAAGAGACAGTGTTAGTTTACCTGGAAAAATTAAAGGCTTACTTTAAATAATATTCCAGGACTTTAGATTTTTAAAGGCTTTCGCCCTTGAAAGACTAGCCTCCTGTTCTGGATTCTAAACATAGACAGATTTATCCAAAAGTAAGAAATCATATTTCTAACAGTTTGGGTAACACAGTAATTTCACAACTATTCTGATTTCATGTTCTTATTTTTAATAATTGAGGATAGTCGCTGAAACTTAAAGCGGTTCTCCGACAACAAAACCATGTAAGGAGATTTGTTTCTTTGTAGTTCACAAATTCTATTCCATAATATTTATATTAGAGGTGGGGGAACAATGAATATTTTTTTATAAAATATTTAAAATGTCTGGTAAGGAAGGTGCCATCTAAAAAAGACCCCACACAGGTCTACCGGCTATTTCATGTCAGAGTCATCACTTAGAGAAGGTCCCAAGGAGTGAGAAGGCAGTTGTTAACTGTTTTTCTTTTATCTCTTCCTCTTTTTAATTTCTGCTCTGTGGTCATCTCCCCTGGGAAAGATTTTAGGTGAAAATTATATTTGTTATTATTTTGCATTGTTCTTGCTACCAATGAGTAGTTATGTTACCTATAATAAATTTAGATGGGCACATTTCATTGAAAAAGAATTATAGAAACCAATTAAATCAGTTTACCATTACATTATATATTTTTTTAAAAGATTCTGCAAGTTAGATTTATCTAATCAGGAAATAAATATACAGATTTAGATATTTCAATTTAAAATTCTAAACATATTTAATGAAAGAATAGGATTTTGCTGAGTTAATATTTGCTAGAGGAAACTAATTAATAGATTTCAGGAATCTTGTCTCGCTCTTCCCAAGATGATGTGAGATGAATAAACCAACCAGTAATAAAGGTGATCATTTCATAGTTTATAGACTGACATGACTCTTACGAAGGTTAAATTTTCTTCCACTAGTTTTTTTCTCGTTAAATTTCTTTATGCCATTTTCTACAGCATGTTCTCTGACAAGCACGGAGTCATTGGCGCACACGGCAAACAGCCCATAAATTCACCCCATAAATACAAAGATGTGCTCACATTCACAGGCTTGCAGAGACTCGGAGCTTTCGGCCTGAGGTGAGGCGATTTCAAGCTCATCTGTTTAGAGGCCCCTTTCCTTCCCAGCCGGCAGAATGCAGTGCAGTGAAGATCCTCGGAGTGGAGCTCAGCCACAGCCCACAGCGTAGCGTCTCAGGGCCCTTCCACCTTGGTGCAAGGTCATTCACATTCCCTCCCTCTTTATTTCTCCTTTATCCAACTGGGAATTCAACAATACAATCTTGACTGGAGTCTTCAGACTATACCATTAGCTTATTGAGCAACTGCCCCTGCTTTTAAATTTTAATGATGCATTTTTAATATGATAAATGTAGCATACTTCAATGGTTTTATATGCAGGTCGGATAAACTATGATTTTTGTTACTCTTCAAATGTTACTTTCTGAAGAACAGACTTATAATCGTATGGCCTATATAGTCACAGATGTGCTGTGGCCTCATGATGACTGCTGTTCTGTCCCAATGAACAGAAAATAAATGTTGGGAGCAGGTGTTTTAAGGTTGTTATAAATCGAGGCATTTTAACTTAAAATTGATAACAGTAAAAATACATGTTTTATTAATACTCTCGCTGATAGTGTTTAAGCAAACTTTATTTTTATTGAAACAATGTAAAGATGACATGTAGAAGTTACCATGGAAACTATTCAGCACTCCATTTTTTCATGGCTTGGGGAAACAGACAAGAAGGTTTGATATGGTAATTACCTGATTAAAACAGGAAGTCATCTGGAAATCAGATTTATTTAATAGTTGGGCTCTCCTTGCATATCCTAGACACCTTTAATCTTACAACTCCACAGGGAACTGACAATGACCCAAAAGGAGTGATAGGAGGAAATAGTTCTATTTTTTTTAAAGGACTATTTAATCTGCAAAGTGAAATAGAAGATTGAGGTAGAAGATTGAGGCAATTTCCCAAGTAATTAAAAGACGTTCCTTTAAATTACCCCAGTTATCTGGATATTTCACAAGAAGTTGCTTGGTTTGAATTAATGGGATATTAAACGAATTTTTGTTGTTTTCGTTTATGTTCTAAAAACATCCTTTGGAACACATAATTATTTTTTCAAGTGTCATTTTTATTTTGTAAATATAGAAATCTCTACCATTGGTTAAGAAGATATTTAGTATTTTCTGAATGAGTGATATTCCTCTTTTGCTTTAAAATGTTTTTCTGTCCTCTCTGATGTGATTGCTACCACATATACACTTACTTTTGTGTGGCTTTGTTGGAGTGTTGCATATACTTTAAAAATGTATAGGAGACTAAGTGGCTAAAATCTGAAACAATCATTTAAAAATATTTTTCATTAAAAGGTAAGCATAAGTGGTGATGGAAGGAGACTTGACTTGGGGTGGTGAACACACAATATAATATATAGATGATGTAATATAGAATTATACACCTGAAACCTATATAATTTTATTAACCAATGTCACCCCAATAAATTCAATAAAAAAGGTAAGCATTGAAGTTATCAGAAAGCATCAATGTTTTCTGAAAAGAAGCATTAGCAAAATTGCTTTAATAAATCAAATGCAGTATTACAATAATCATCTTATTAAAAATGGCCCAATTTAGTCTTGGCTTTCTCATAAAACATAACACAGTCCTATTGAGCTTGTAAAGTTGGAATTGAAAACACACACAATATGCATATGCACTTACAGTTACGTGCAAGCAACATTTTGGATAATGTAGGCAATTATAAAAGAAAAAACCCAAAATATCCAAGAAGAGTGTGCATTTTTATGACCAAAGAACAATCATTTGTTTTACCCAACAGTAGTTTTATATGCAACCATTCTTATATTTTTTCCTCTCTCACGGAATTTGGCGATGGTAAAGTATGAACTAAACCCTGAAGTTAATTTACTCAATTGTATAACCCACAACAGTGGACGAGATCAGGAAGTTAGACAGGAATAACAGATAGTGCAATGCATCTCACGCATCAAACAAGTATACATATCATCACACTTTGCAAGATATTAACAAAAAATAGTTTGCGCCACTATTTTAATACATTTTAAAGCTTGCTTCCTATATTTACATTAATTTGTTGATTGTGCAAACCACCTAATCTGAGGGAATAAATGGGCCTTTTAGCAAGTGGCCGAATGAGGAAAGAGGAGCAGAGTGAGCATCTTCCTGGTCTCAGAGACCCAGGTTCCAACTGCCCTTTAGGAACAGACAGGGTGTGCAGACCTCCTTTCTCTCACTTGGGTTGGGGTCAGTGGTACTTAGGTTCTTTTTAGCTGTAGACTTTTTTTGAAAGTGCAACTGTTTTTATCTCCAAGACCACACATAGCCAACACCGTAGTCAGTCATTGGTGGGTTTTGTCATCCTCACTAGTGAGGAATCGTAACATTTAATGTCAGCGTCCTCAGAGCCAAGCACAATGCCTGGGCACATAGTGGTGACCTAGTAAGATGTGGTGAAATACAAATACAGACACACACACACACACACACACACACACACACACACACACAAACACACACAACTATGACCCTTCTGACCAATGTCAATAGTTCAGTGACTGTCACACAGCAGCTCTTTATGGAGGCATATTGTACCTCCCTTTCACTATACAGGAAGGGGTCAATATGTCCCTTAAGAAAAACAATAAAACTGCACACTCCTAGTTTATAGTCACTAGATTATGTGAAAGAACAGACTTTAGGAAGCATCACGAGATCATGATGGGCAGATGTTACAGAGAGACCACAAAGAAGATAACGTTCTGCAGGGGAGAGAAAGATAAAATTCTAGGGTCCGTGCGCACCCTGGCTTCTTTGCTGAGACTGCAAACGTGCACATTTGCTCCTGTGTGCTTTTGAACATTAATTTACTAGAAACTGAATTGGGTCCAAAGCTTATTTCTATTCTGGCAGAGTAGCATGCCAGAGCTTTTTTTCTTTATGTACTTCTGGCATATGTTCAATTATAATTATTTCTTAAAAATAATCTTTCGGTTCCACTCTGGTTTGAAGACATTAGTTCTCACCAAAGTTTATTTGCACAAATAAGGAACTAATCTATGCCTTAAAAGCAAGGAAAGTAGAGGCTTGTTTTGGGGTAGTAGCAAGAGGAGGCAATAATGGTTAAGTACAACATGTATATCCAAGAGGCTTCTATTTCACTTGCATGGCAGTGTGATTTAATGTAAATGTGTTATTAATACTTACCACTTCCTGAATTATTTGTTTTCTTTTGTGTTTTTAACATTCACCATTAGAGCATAAGCTCTTTTGCCTGCTGTATCATCAGTGCTTGGTATACTGAATTAGTGAATACAATTCCAAGGATCTGTGGAATACCTACCGTGTGCAATATTATTCTAGTGACATCAAGATAGAATAGATCAAGAAGCAATGCTTAGCTCACATGTAGTAATCAGAAAAGTATAAAGGACAGTCTATAATGAAGTGCAAGAACATTGCTGCAGAAAATGAGTCTTTTGATAAGTATGTTAAGATAACCAGGAGATTCAAACGAGTTAACAACAGATTTTTATGTAGGCACTGCACTTGAACTTGGACTTGGATGATGTGTCATATATATTGCAAGATAGAGTAACCATTACACATGCTACAACATAGGGTAAATATGTAGTAGTTATCCTGTATTACAGTATTGGGAAGAAGTGAGACTGGATGTTCTGTTGGGACAGTGAGCAGATTTCTTTAACTAGAACAGAGGGTATAAATGAAAAGTAATTTGGAAAAGTAGCATGGGTACAATAATGAAGGTCCTTAAAATATATAGAGGCATTTTCTCCTGATTTAGTAGACAAATGAGTGACATAATGAAAGTGGTATTTTAGGAAAATGAGTGTAGCAGTGATATTTAGGATCATTTGGAATATTGGTAGAGTCTGAAACCTGGGTGACCATTTAAGAGATAATTGCAGTAATTCATATATTAGATCATAAGGGCATAATGGCATAGTCAGAACGGAGTATAGTAAGGCAGAATCCAAAAGACATTATAAAGGAAGAATCAGAAATTTTCAAGTAACTGGAGTGGGAGATGATGGGGAGTCATATGCCAAAGGTGATCAGAAGGTTTTGGTTCAGAGAGACAAGGAGAATACTGTGTCTTCTTGACAAGGAAATGTAGAGGGAGAACTGGTTTTGAGGAAGATGAGAACACTTGATTTAGTGTGGACACAATTGGGGTCACTTGGAGGAATCTGGTTGCCATTTTGCAGATTATTGATTCATTCAACATAATGATGTAGCACCTACCACGTGCCAGGTAACATGCAAAGAAGTAGAGATTCAACTGCAAAAATAATAAAATAATAATTTTTAAAAGCCATGTTTTCTACCTCCAGGAAAAGAGGTGATGTCCTGCTAAGATTTTTGGGGTGAGTGGGAGTAAACCAGGCCACAAGAAAGGGGGGAAGAACATCTGAGACAAATTGGGCAGCATGCATAAAAGCCTGAGGAAAGAGAGAGCCTGGCCATTCAAGGGGGTGGCCCAATATGAATGAACTGTGCAGTTGCGTCTTCTCCTCGATTAAACATGATTCTAGTTTTGGTCCTTCACCCTGGCCTATGCGAGTAATTCTGGTGCATAAAAAAGTGGATCTGTTTCTTAGGGGGAAACTGAAATAAGTACATTAATTAATTAAATATAATGAATGTATTAAAGTTAACGGTGTACAAATTTACATCAAAATAAGTAACAACATAGTTGGTCAAGAAGGACTTAGCAAATCATCTATCTTTTTCATAGAAGTGACAAGTGTAGCCTCCTTGTTGTGTAAAGGTCTTATTTCACCCTTTATACTTGGAGACAAGTATAATAGAATCTTCTGTACTGTCTCAAAGATAAGTCCTACACATTGTCACTTGATATACTAATGTAGGGAAGAAAAATACAATTTGCAAGGAGAGTCCGGAACCTTCTGGAAAATGAGACTGAGACCTCAAATTCACATTCTCCCGGATCAAAAATTAGGGAAAACCCTTTGGAGTGGACTATCATGACTAAGATCCAAGCTGCAGGGAGGAGTAGACATTAATGGTCCCAAAGGGGACTGTAATCCAGTGATCTGAGTATAATCCAAGGACATAAGTGTTGAGAGGGAGGGTAGACCTGGCACCATGTGTGCCTGAAGATACAGCCCCTGAGAACTAGGGACTCCTGGCATTGTACTGTGCTTACACAGTAGGAAAACTACTGCAAATATGAACATAAATTCTGTATAGGTTGAGGCACATAGCAGTAATGGAAAAGTATCTGTTAAACCGTACACAATCAAGTCTCAACAATGGTGTGTGTGAAAAACAGCAGCAGTAGTAAACTGTTCTTTCTTGTTGATGGGCCCACCAATCCCTTTTCTGGGTATCTACCCCAAAAATTTACTATATTTATTCACAAAGGTATATGCACTCCTATGTTTATTGCAGCACTATTCACAGTCATCAAGACATGTAAACAAATCAAAGTGCTCTTCAGTAGAGGATTAGATAAAGAAGCTGTGGAACATATATGCAACCATGAGAAAAAACATGAATGGACCTTGAGAATATTATGCCAAGAGAAATGTCAGTCAGAAATAGCTAAGAACCATATGATTTCACTCATATGTAGGATACAAAACTGAAACTCATAGACACAGACAATAGTATGGTGGTTACCAAAGGGGAGGTGGGGAGGGGGTGATGGGGATCAAATATATGGTGATGGAAGATAATTTGACTTTGGGTGGTATACACACAATGCAATATACAAATGATGTATATCATAGAAAAGTATACTTGACACCTATATAATCTTATTAACCAATGTCACCCCAATAAATTTAATTTTAAAAAAGAAAGTAGATTGGCATACATTCGACCCAGTTGTAGATCAGGATGATTGGACAACCAGACCAGGAAAGCCATAACTGAACCTCCTACTGAAAAGAATGATTGTGTGAGTTTTCAAAAGATTAACAGGGAATGAGAAAGGACTGTGGTTATAACTACTTCATAGGATTGTTGCGAAGTTTAAACATGTTCCTACTTAATACTTAGAACCTTGTATGATATAAGTTGATAATTTGATTTAGTGAAGTGGTTCATACTGGAATATATATACGTATATTTACCAGAATGTACTGCTCTCAGTGGAGAAACTATTTAGGAAGCAAAATCATCAGAAGATTTTTTGATGAGCATGAAAAAAAAAAAGTAAGGTCAAGGAGACCTTAACATTTCTAAGCCAAGACACCCAAAGGAACCAAGGTGACTAAGTCTGATTGGAAAATTTTTTCTGTGCCCTGGGCTGTTCCAGCCTGGGTGAAGCGAGTCTTCCACCCTGTCATTCTCCATTTTCTTGACATAGGAAGCTGACCAACTGACTCCCACTTTTGTGTATTGTATTACTTTTCTCAAGACATATTAACACATCAACCAGGTATTATCTAGGGTAATACACCTGGGAGCAATTCTGTCTCTGTATCTAAAAACTAATCTTATAGTTACGAGGAATACCTCCTAAAGTGTGTCCTAATATATCCCATGATGATCACCTCTCTACGAACATTGAAGAGACAGAGAGAAGAGAGAAGTTGGGAGAGACGCTCAGGGCGGGCAGTGAGGGCATATTTTCCCTGGAGTAGGTTTTAAGTCATAAACTTGTTAGACGGATCTGAGGGGAAGCCTCACCATGCAATATGTCTGACAGGGCTTTCAGTGGTGCCATTTTGGGGGTGAAACACTTCTGCATCAGGTCTCATTCTGACCTGGTCTCAGGTATGCACCATCATTTTCTGAGCTCTGAAGAAAGTTTAGGAGTGCTCTCAATGTTACTGTTAATAAATAGTCTTTAACAAAAATAAGAAGTTAGAAGATTACAGGTGGGAAATTGACCTAATTTTAAGAAAAGAAAAGGATATATTTTTAAATCTATAATTGATAATCCTACTCTTTGTCCCTGCTAATATTCTAGAATAGTTAATGAACAGAGAAGATGACACTAGACGTCAACATGGATTAACAAATTGTGCTAATCCGATTTCCTTCCAGATAGTGTTACTAGATTGGGGGATGGAGTAAGTGTCGCAGAGTATATTGGACAATTTGTTATGAAGTCATTGTGAGTAAAATGAGGAAATGGTGACTGGTTTATCAGAGGGGCCCTCACAGGTGGCTGACCATTTAAACTCAAACACATGCCAACCCAAGAGAAGAGTGTTGTGTCTATTACTACAGACTAAGGCTTATTCACTCTGTCCTTCTCCAAAGACAGGGAAGATTTCTTCTTAATCTGCAGATAGAGTTGAGTTAAGAGGCTTTGCAAGATATAAACTGAATGATAAGTATGAGACTCAAACACATTTTAACAGGCTGCATATGCTATAAGTCAAACCAAAGAGGGGAAGGCAAGGTCTCTTTACTGTGGCTGGTACTCTGTCAGTCAACATTTTCTGAGATGCACTGGAAAATCGTCCTTGAACTCTGCATGCCTAAAGAGAAAAGTAACACATTTCATGTTTTGATGACCATTTCCTGTGCACAAAAAAGACCTCAGGGAAGGAAGAGCTCCTAGATAGCAGCTGTTGCTTGAACAGAATGTACCTGAGACATTGGTACTTTGAAAGTTTGTACAAATGGCTATGCCCCTCATTTCTCCCCTGACCCATGGAGTTTCAGATCCATATAAATAGCAAGAAGATGAATGTTTCTGATAAAGGGCATAGTACATTATCTATAATATCTGATTATTATAATTAGAACCTGCAAAAAGATGATATCATGTGTTTCTATTTAGGGGTCTGGGCTCAACATCGCACTTTACTAAGAGACATTTGAACTGAAAATAAAATGTTGTAGTTCCTAACTTGCCCTCTTCATCAGGATTCCAGGTTTAGCAAGCATCCTTTCATCTAAGAGTCCTGAGGCAGGAGCACTTGGCTAACTGTCATTGGGAAAAGGCCCCTTCGCATGCGGATGGGATACATTGCAAGTATTCTATGGTGTTGGTTTGTGCTTCCTTCCATACAGTAGCAGCTCAGTAAGGACAATCATTCCCTTTGTGCGCTCACACAAATTCTAGTATGTTATTGATTATGTAATACATTTTCAATTCTCATTGTTGTTGCCCTATCGGCAATAAAAGCGTATCCTCCCCCACCTCTTTTCCCCTCTTACTGTTCTCCAGTTGATAAAAGTAGGTCGCTTTTATTTAGAGAAAAGTTACCAGTTCTGAGTGTTTCATCCTCATTGTGAAGCCAAACTCTTATCTTCTAGTTAAGTAAGCAGACAATGGATCAATACTATGTCTTCTGAAATTTCCATAGGACATTATCTATCAACATTAACCTTATTGGCTGGAAGGTACGATTTCTCTACAATGCTATTGTTGAGATAGCTCCTCCTTGGCAGTTTTTTTTTTTTTTTTTAAACACAATATATCAGAAACAGTACTTTAGAGAAATAGCAAAGATTTATTCCTTCCCTTTATTTTATGGAGGAAAGCATGATTATACTGATTTCTCCCTTCAGGTTTTTGCCTGGAATAGAGAAAGCTAAAACACTCGTTTTGGTATCATTTACCAGAGATAATTAACACACTCACTAATATAAAATACCTTAGCTTCGAACTTCATTACACTGCATTATAATTACCCTTTATTATTTCAATCTTAAAAGTCCTTCGGTTTTGAAGGCGGGAGCGTGTGGGAGGTTCGGTGTAAAAATATTTTGGGTATTGGAAGATGAAATGAACTTTATTGCTCACTTTTGAACCATATTTCACTTTTTGCAGCAAACAAGTACAAGTTGCCATGGAAATGTATGATGGTTATATGTATCAAATGTGGGTGTACATTCAGAGGTCTTTATTGTTCTATTAAGCAAGGGAAAATATTTGAGTTACATTATAGAAAATACAAAATGTTCTTAAACATTATTAAAAAATGCACAATTTTGGGTGGTGAGATGTAGCATTTGATACTGCGTGGAGGACAGTAGGATTTTGTGGGACAGGATTAGGGGATAACAAAAGATGTTTCATTTATAGACACGGGAGAAAATGTGTGGAAAATCAAGAAAAAGTAAAGCACACATTCACACTTACGTTAGGTGGTTTTATTTTGGACTGTATCCTAAGTGCACTTCTTTTTTTGACTTGTAATATAAATCTCATTACATGGTACAGATTAAGTACTTAAAAATCTTGAATTTGTGCTTTAACTTGATGGGCAATGAGTCAGAGTTTTCAACCTTTATAAATTGAACGTATTAATATTCACATAGAGCTAAATCCCACCTAGATGTCTGGCAAGCAGAGAGTTATTACTGAAATTTAAAGATAGGAACTATTAAAGAAATGCAATAGCTAGAGCTGAATGGTCTGACTCAGAAAACATGAGCTCTGGGTGTTGGAACTGGTCTTGGAACATTACCTTTGACCAGGTATTTTTAGTCTCAACTTCCCCTCATTTCTTTTTCTTTTCTTTTTCTTTTTTTTTTTTTTTATTAAGAGAGTGCTAATTTTGTGTTCCTGAAAGAAATGGAAATATGGCAATGAATTAATTATTTCCTAAGCCACTTGAAGATTCAAAAACAATCACCGAACAACTGCTGAGATTCTGAAAAGGTACAGCCTTCACTCACTTTCCCCCTCTTCTAAGTCCCAGACCCAAGTCTTCTTCTAAGTCCCAACTGTTACAATGGACAACATTTTCAACAGCAACAAAATAGTGCTCAGTGTATGTTTTTCACACCTAATGGGGTGAGAAATTCTAGGCAGGCCCAAGAAACATTTTCAGTGTACTTGAATTTGATCTCTGTGAAATTTAGCAGTTTCATTGTGACAGTTTTAGCTAAATTTTACATGGTTTCCTCTTGCATTGTTTTAAGCCTGTGCTAGCCTTTCTTTGCTGATAACACAGATGGCACCAAAAACAACCAGTGAAATCCTGCTTTTTTTTTTTTTTGAAGTGCAGAAAAAAACAATTATGTGAAAATGTACATAAAAGCTCTCAAGTCAGAGAAGAACCCTTTCTAAATATAATGTTAGACTAGGAATTTTATAAAACTCATTAGGACCTTTGTTTTTAACAAATGAAGAGACATAAAATATCTATTGCCATGAATGTAATACATACTGGGTATCCATATTGAATTGTCTGTGAAGTTTTTTAAATGTGGGCATTTCTCAAGACATTGAAAAAAATATTTTACCCAGCATGGTTGTGTGTTAATAGTAAGTTTTGATTTTTTTTTTTTTTTTGGTATACATGTTCTTTAATTCCTCAAGAGCACATTAATTCCTTCAGGTCACTAGGCGTGCACAGACATAGTATTATTACCCTCATGCAATTAAGTAATAATCTCCACAGGTTTGTCATTTACACGGAGGAAGCATCTCACTGAGAAAGTAAGACTATACAGTTTGATAGACTATCTTGTCATCCTGTCAAGTCGAGATAACTCTGTGATGGGGGTGGGAGGTAAATATGTTTTTAAAATGAAAGCAGAAGATTGGACTGCATACGAGCAGTTACTCATTTTTCTTCACAATTGCACTTTCTCATTCCTACAGTACCTTAGATTAGTGCAAGTTTCCTAACCAGTCCCCTTGATTCCAAGGCTTGTCTTCCCAATCTAATATACTGGCTGCTATCAGATGTCTTCCTAAAGTACTTTTTAGTCACTTCTCTGCTCAAAATAATTCGTGGGTCCTCATTGTCAGAGATTGTCCATAATGCAGTATGTGCTTCATGTTATTCCACCATGCTCTCAAAATCCAGCCGTTCCCCTGAAACTTGCTGAAAATAGCGTGAGTGTGGACCAGACGGAGTTTGAGTATCAGACTTCACATTCGATCACTTAGGCAAGTTACTGGCACCCTCTGCGCCTCAGCTCCTCATCTGTTGAATGGGGATGACAATAATAGTACTCACCTTCGAGGGCTTTTGGAGAAGAAGTGAGTTAACATATAAGCGCTTAGAGTGCTGCCTGGCATACAGCAAGTGCTCACTAAATGTCAGAGGTTCCTCACACTGCTGTCCCGGTGACTTGGCCCTTGCTGCGACTTCCCAACACGTCTCACCGTTTCTGTACATCCAGTTACTACTCCTCTTCAAGGACAGGGTCAGATGCTTTTTCTTTATGAAATTTATATGACCATTACGACTAAATGTTATGCTCTAAATGACTAGAGCATGGCTTATTCTTATCAAAATGCCCTTCTCTCAGCCTGCCTGGTATTCTCATTGTATGCACAGGGGTCGAAATTCTGTCCAGAGGAGGTTGAAACTCAGGAGCAGAATGAAATCCTGTATGTTGTTATGCCCCTCGTGTGTCAAAATAACAATCATGCCCAGGAAATACTGAAAAATGTCCAACTCTCTGAGTCGGCATTTTAATACAATGCCTTTCAGAATGGGAATCTCATGTTTGTCTGTGACTGGAGTCCATTGTGTAGCTTGAAATTTTAACATTTGCTTAAAAGTTCTAGCATTTGCTTAGAAGATTGTCTTTGTTAACATCATATTCCCCCTGAGTTTAATCAAACCAAACTAAGATTATTTCTTGGGAGAGAAATCCTATGTTGGTAAAATTCGATTTTTCTACATGGTACAGTATACATTTTATGCGTTATGGTACTATGTAATGGTGTTGGACATTTCCATTTAACACGTAGAGTTTTAAGAGCAAGGCTTAATATTTTTATACTATTTTTCTCCTCATGGGCATAACTACATACATGGGAAAAATTATTCAGAACACACACTACGGTGTTTGCCCACTGAGATCTCTGTATATTTCAAAAAGTAGCATTTCCCCTCTCTTCCTCCTTTTCATTCATTTTTTTCAAGCACCATATAATACTTATATTTTAAGTTTCAAGAGACTGTGGAGAAGTATGTTTACAAAATCTAGATATTCTTCATCTGAATTTCAGCCAAGAAGCAACTTATCATGCCACCGAAACAGGCTATGTCACCATGGAATTTGATTTATCACATGCTTCAGTTCTTAATGGAACAGAATAAGGCAATCTACCATGTTTGTTGCTTCGAGCATAAGGTTAGAGAAGAAGGAATGCAAACAACCTCAAACTGGGAATGATGGAAACTGTCCGCTTCTCTCTAGGCTTCCTGCTGACATCCACTTTGGATCCTCGGGTCACTCTCCGTCAGATCATCTCAATCATCAGCCTCCTTATGTGACATCTGAACAAGCTGAAAAATTATTTTTTTTCAAATTGGAAAAATAAGTGGTTACACTGCATCCTCTGTGGAAAATTTGGAAGTATACTTTGTAAATATGAGAAATTCATGAGGCTCAAGTGATTTATATCCTCCTTCAAGAAAATAGGGATTGGGGTAACAGAGAACCTTCTTATAACTCATGCAACTCACTGCAAGGTCAGTAGTCAATAAAGACATCACCATCCGTGATTAATTGTAGATGGGATCCACCCCCAACTTTCCTTTTATCCCAGAGTCCTGCTAAATGCCACAATAGGGTCTGTAGTGGTCTAGCTTTGTCTTTCTTAGGTACCCAGCAAGACAGCCAGCGAGGATTAAAGAAAAGGTATTACGAAGCTGGTAAAACTTCACCTCAGAAGTAAAATGCCACTGATGCTAAAGAGATGCTTTTGCAGGATAAGAAATGAAGAAGTAGAACTATTAGACTGGCAGAAGCATTATCTTAATATGCTTGTCATCCTCATTTACAGATTTCTGCATTTGGCTTTGTGTTTTAAAAACACCTAGTTCTTTGCTTTTCCAGTAAATGAGAAATAAATTTGGATTTTTGTGGGTACAATAGTAACTAGGACATGTCCCCTCTGATGTTTAACTTTTCACAGAAGCAGCCATTTATTGGGACAGTTTCTGAGGTCACATTCATAGATGGTCATGTTTATTTCCATTTTATAAGCCTGCTGATAACCTCCAATACTTGAATGCATATTATAAAACTTTTTATTATATCATGTTTATTGAAAACATACTCTGTATTTTATACAGGATTCTACTAACTTCTCCCTCTTTCTCTTTCTTTACAAAAGCAGGACTTCTATTCTCTCAAAATGCTATGTACTCTATATACCAGCCTTATTTGCAGTGTGGAAAATAGAGATTCATAACTTTGCCAAATGTGTGTGGGAGACTTCTCTGTTTTCAAAATAATCCTGTGTGTATATTTCTTTTGGTGCATAAAGTAACCCTCTAAGATATGCATAGTATATTATCATTTCCATTCTGCAGGTGAGGAAAATGAAGTAAAAAAAAAATTAGCCCTTAAGAAGTAGCAAAATCAAACTATATTAGAAGTAAAGATAAATAGAATTCACAGGGTTTTTTTCACTCTGAATCTGATCACCAAATGTGTTAAACCTCTACCAAGTGTTTATTACCCTTGATGCCCTGTGATGTTTAGAGCTGAAGGAAACACTAAAAACGCAGGTCCTTGCTGTTGCCTTCCAGAAAAGAAAAATATGGAAGAGAGGGGAAATATTACCCTGCTGCTTTAAAATCCAGCTCTGCCCCTAAGTGAGTATTATGTCTTGTTTCCAGGGTAGATGGCTTTGCTGGAAGGAAGGTTTCTAAGGTAGGGTTTCAAGGGAGACCCCAAAACAAAAAGAGAGCTAGGCTTCTCCACATGAGACATGCAGATGAATTGAAAGGTGAGAGAGCAAAGAGTAGATGCTAAAGAAGAGAGGCGTGAAGGGAAGGGTGCTCTGAGCAAGTCAGGGTGGTGACATGGGACACAGGTCGTGGCATTTCTTATGAACGCAAAATATTTTGTATTCCAGGGTAAAAGGCATTCTCTCTGTGGTTCTGAAATTTAACCCTCAATTACCCGAAACCTTCAGTAAAACTTTCTACACATATATGATCTACACACAGGTACCCCCCCACACCCCTGGAATCAGGAATGCGGTCTGTGCTTCACAGCTGGGTTTGTGAACAGTGTGTTCGAACTGAAGCAGGTGACACGAGGTGGGACTGAGAGTTCAGTAGATGTAAGGACACTGAACAAAAGTAACCAGGACGATGTAGACACTTGGGAGTTGTCAGGGAATGTGGGGAGGGATTGGAACTTTTCAGAGGATAGGTAATCTCTTAGGAGAACAAGCACAAAGTTAGTGACAGGGTTCAAATTGCTCACTCCATGACCTCTTCACCTATGTTTTTATATGCTTATTGTCTGTACTTTGACTTTCTTCCCCAAAGTTTCTTTTATACTCTGATGTTTTCTCCTCCCGGTTAACTGTGTAATTACAGCATCAACTTCACAGTGAAAACGCATAGAATTTATGAAGGTGCGCTAAGAAACCAAGGTGGAAAAAAAAGCACAAACTGTTTTCAGAGGATCGGGCACTGGATAGTCGATTGATGCCTCTCTGTTCTTTGAAGAGCAACTTGCCTCAGACTCAGTTCTGGAATCTCTGAATGTCCAAAGCTATCTTTCCCCATGGTTCATGAGAAGTTTCTAAGGCTTACATTCTTGAGATCCTTTCTGCTGCATGCTTCCTTGAAAATAAAATATTTTATCAGCATGACTACACACACACACACACACACACACTCCACATTTTAGAAATATGGTTGACCTTACTAGGGAGTACGTGAGGCCTGTCACGCACACAACCTTCCTCTAGCTCCCTCCAGTCCCTCTTCCTATCACCTCCCTCTCTTTTCTTTCCTCTTAGCCTCAAAAAAAAAGGGAAAACATTTCTCTCCATATCTCACACATAGCAACTTACTGACACATTTTTATAACTTGAACATAAAGTAGGAATATTACCCTCCAACTCCTAGTTGACCCAAGTATTTCTTCCACACAAGTATGTGCTCCCTCTAAAAGGAATTCAGATGTTAACATTTCCTCCAAATTTTCAGGTATATAAATATTTGGTATCACATCTACATGACAGATATCTGCAGACCACACTCATCCAAAATTACAATTACCAGACTCTTCTGATGATGTAATAAATATTCAAAACAGGCAGCTTAGAGGGTTAGAATTTAGCTGTCTGGCTTCCATAAATCATACTCTTAGTTGTTGGCACCCTGGATATCATTTCAACATATTCATTGACTCAGAATTTATCTAATTGGTTTATAAAGAAGATAATTTAATAATATGCTTAATTTATTTTCAAAAATGGTAAATTAATACATCTGTGCTTTCAGGGTTATCTGTCTATGAGAAATCCTAGTTTAGAAATCTCTAAATCCAAACCCAGTCATGGAATGAAAACAGCATTTTCTCTTTTTTCACTTTTCCATTTCAGCTGCTATTTCGCTGTGGTAACAAATTGCTCTTCAAAAAAAGAAAAAAAAAATCTTAAGCCTATTTCAAAATTCTCACTAATTTTAAGTGATAACTAAAATCATTGGTTATAGATCTAGTGTCAAATAAGTCTTTATCTCTTCCTGTGGGCGGCTATCTTCTTGACTGATGTAAGTGAAAAAAGAACTACATTTCTTTTTTCTAGTTGAAAATGGACAATTTAGCCACCACATGTCTGCCAATGTACCTCCGTATGAGATGTAATTATATGTGAAATAATAACCTTGCTGCCAAATAGTTTTCAGTGCTTTGCTTTTTATGAGAAACAATACATTTTTAGCTCCAAAAGGCAATAAGATAATGACATTCAAGTCAATCTCTTGCTGCTTTTACTTTCTTACTACATTTTAAGTCTCTTGCTCATCCTTCTCTAGTTGTCAATATGGTAAGATGACATTCTCTTATTATAATTTAGATAACATAGCCTTTGGTTAATTCTCAGCCTATCTTTTCTCTCTGAAAATGTATGTATTAAAAAGTCTATTCTCAATTTATGATAACAGGTTTTAGAAAACACTTCTCTCATATAAATCATCAGCTATTGTGTAGAGTTAGGAGTTTATAATACACTATTTTCACTAATGTATTTTAGTGAATTAAAAGCCTGTTCAAATAAAAAAGAGTTAGGTAAAAGAAAAGTCAATAATAATAGCCAATATTTATTTAGCACTAACTGTGCATCAGTCATCATGCTATGAACTTTATATGCATTCTCTCAATTGTTCATTTCAAAATACCTATGAAATAGGGACTATTCTTTCATTTCTATTAAATTTCCCAAAATTCCAAAGCTGAACATTTTAATCTGCAATTTTTTTCTCTTTTTTGGTCCCCAATAAGCTAGTCAACTTTTGCATCTGTGGTGGAGTGCATTTGTGTTATCGGGCTGAAAGCAAAGTTGTCGGACGCTCATAAGATGCTCCTCTCTTTTCTCTTAATTTCAGTATCCCAGGTGCGCTGAGATAGAGCAATTGAGGGAAAGGGTGTGCTAACATTCTGAGAAGTAGCAGTGAGCCAATCAGAGGAGAAAGGAGGGCACAGAAGCAGCAAGATTATTACTTCACATATGATTTCTTAACTTTGAAAGAAGTTTAGTGACTCAGAAAATGTACATCGGCAGAAATCAATATTATTAGTTACTTATTATTGTCTCATAATTAATCTCAACTCTTATAGTGATGCCGTTGTAATAACCTGGTTATTATTTAATAGGAAAGAAGCAAAGGAAGACCAGATAATATAGGCATGCCATTTATACAGTTTTGCCAGAAAGCTATAGTTTAACACTCCAGGTCTGTTCCCCACTAATCGATGGGGGAAGCGACTGGACAAAGGCAGTGTAGACACATGCCCAGTAAACTCTGAGTGATGTGGGAAGGTGCCTACCTGTCTGTCACACTGAGAACTGGGAGCGACTTAGTGGCCAGAATAGGTGTGGCCACTGCAAGCGCACAAAACCTGAATATTTAATCTCCTAGACAAAGGAAAGCTCTCTGCCTCTCTCTCCCTCTCTTGTTGCTACTCAGGACTCCCAGCTTGCGGGGCTCCCAGGCCCTGCATTTCCTCATGTGGCCTATCGCCATGTGGACTCCACACAATGGATTAATGGGCTGAATCTAGACTAGTGCTGATCTGGACCCAGCTGCTACATGGAGCAGAAACTCTGGTCACTGGCTTTGCTTCTGGCTTTACTAAAGCCTCAGCTACCCCTCTTTCAGGACTGGCTTGAGGGAAATGGGATACTGGTAACTGAGGAATGTAATAAGTGTTCTACCACATCTCATCCTCCTCTGGGGGCCTCTGAATGTACTTACTCTGACTGCACCCCAAGAATCCCACTCCCACTAGCAAGGGAGGAATTTGATCCTCCAGTAACAATAGTATGCATTGATCAGGGTCAGGGGCACCCTAGCTGAGTAGTTCGGACTCAGGGTCTCTCATAAAGTTGCAGTCAAAATATTGTCCAGAGCTGCAGTCATCTGAAAACTTGACTGGAGCTGGAGGATTGCTTCTAAGATGGCTCGTTACTAAGGCTAATAAATTGCTGCTGGCTGTTGGTCAGAGGCTTCAGTTCCTTAACACTGGGACGTCTCCATAGGGGCTGCTTAAGAATTTTCATGGCATGGTGGTTGGCTTTCCATAGAGTGAGTGATCCAAAGGTGAAACTGACAATATATTTTGTGACTTGGCTTAGAAATCACAGAATGTCGCTCTGTTACATTCTGTTGGTCACATAGACTATCTCAGATACAGTGTGGGAGGAAACTACACAAAGGTGTGAATTCCAGAAGATGAGGCTCGCTAGAGACCATCTTGGGGATTAGCTCCCACACTAGTATACACTGAAGACCAAAAGACTCTTTCTTAATACCTTTTAAGCATCCCAGGACCTTTACATGACTTTTAGGAAGAGGGAAGGTACCCTCAAGGTGAATGAGATTAGCTCTTGTACTCACCTGGTAAATTTTTGTGATGTTCACAGCCACTCAACAAATATTTGTGCCATGCATTGTTCCAAGCAATGGAGGATGTTCATCGGAAAATGAAATAGCTAAGTCCCTGCCCTCAAAGAGCTTATATTCTAGCGTGAAGAGGTAAACAATGTGTAAAAGGTAAGATGATTTCAGGAGAAAAGAAATTTTAAATGGAAAATAAGATATATTGATATGATGTTTAATGATAGGAGATTCTTTAGTAGGAGTTCAGAAGACTAGTCTGAGGAAAGGACAATGAATTTGAAATCTGAATAGTGAAGACGACTAGACAAAGATATGAGTGAGAGGAATAGAAGACACATAAGGAAGAATAGGGCAAAGGTATTGAGAAGGGAACAAACCTAGGGGTCTAAAGGGACAGAAAAAAAGCCACTGTAATTAAAGTGTAGAACTAGAGGGTAAGTTAAGGGTCAGATCACATAGAGCAGCGGTTCTCAACCTGTGGGTCGCAACCCCTTTGGGGGTCGAATGACCCTTTCACAGGGGTCGCCTAAGACCATCAGAAAACACATATTTTCGATGGTTTTAGGAACCAAGACACTGCTCCTCTATCCATCTCCAGGTGGGTCCGCCCACATGCAGGTACACCCACATACAGATACACCCACATACGAGTACCTGGCATGATGACATCATCGCACCAACCTCATCACATACACCCCATACAAATACAGGTGTATGTGACAGGGTTGGTGCCATAATGTACTTATGCAGACCAGTCACACATGTGTAGAGAGCAGCTACTGTGTAGAAAGCAGCTATTCATTAAAAGCAGCTACTGTGTTGAAAACAGCAGTACTGGAAATAAAACAATACTTCATGAATTATAATTACTGGGTAAATGTAAAATCATGTACTGTAAAATCATCAACTACTGCCAAAAAAAAAAAAATCTGTACCATGGGAACTTAATCTGCATGCTGATTGGTCTTTTTATATTCAGCTGGTTGATGTAAATACTGCCCCCTTGTGATAGTAACAGGTATGTAAAAAAAAAAACAACAACACAGAATGGTAAATCATAGGAAACTTTAATGAACTGTATTGACTAAACCATGCCATGTATCATCTTTTGTATTATTAAAGCTATTGTTATATATTATTTTCATTAAAAAACCATCCCATGACAATGGATCATGTAGAGAAGAACGTTAAGAAAAGAAAATATAGTGAGGATTTTTTACAGTATGGTTTTACCTCAATAATTACAGCAGGAATTGAGAAACCACAGTGTGTTATTTGTTGTGAAGTTCTATCAGCCGAATCTATGAAGCTGAACAAACTAAAATGCCATCTTGATAGCAAGCATCCAAGCTTTTCTGGCAAGGATACCAACTATTTTAGAAGCAAAGCTGATGGACTCAAGAAAGCCAGACTTGACACTGGTGGCAAGTACCACAAACGAAATGTAGCAGCCATTGAAGCTTCATATTTGGTGGCACTCAGAATCGCTAGAGCTATGAAACCTCACACCATTGCTGAGGATTTACTGTTGCCAGCGGCCAAAGACATTGTTTGAGTTATGATCAGAGACGAATTTGTTACGAAATTGAATGCAATTTCCTTATCTAACGACACTGTCCACAGAAGAATAGATGACATGTCTGCTGATATTCTTGATCAGGTAATCCAGGAAATTAAATCTGCTCCACTTCCAATATTTAGCATCCAGCTTGATGAATCTACAGACGTTGCAAACTGTTCACAGTTACTGGTTTGCATAAGGTATATTAATGATGGCGACTTTAAAGATGAGTTTCTTTTTTGCAAACCTCTTGAAACGACAACTACTGCGTGTGATGTATTTGACACAGTTGGTTCATTTCTGAAAGAGCATAAGATCTCTTGGGAAAAGGTTTGTGGTGTTTGCACAGATGGTGCTCCAGCTATGCTAGGATGTCGATCTGGATTTCAACGTTTGGTACTGAATGAGTCACCAAAAGTCATCGGGAACTCACTGTATGATTCATCAGCAAATATTAGCAATGAAGACACTGCCACAAGAGTTACAAGAAGTAATGAAAAGCGTCGTTAAGTTCTGTCAATTTTGTAAAAGCAAGCACTTTAAACAGTCGACTGTATTCACAACTGTGCAACGAGTTGGATAGGCCGAACAATGCTCTGCTATTTCACACTGAAGTGAGATGGTTGTCGACAGGAAAAGTTTTAAAATGTGTTTTTAAGCTTTATGTTGAACTCAAAACGTTTTTTAATCAGAAAGCAAGACTGCAGTTCGAAGCACTTTTTAGCAATAAAAGTGAACTGCAAAAATAGCTTACTTGGTTGCCATCTTTGCCTTCTTGAATGAGTTAAATTTATCACTGCAAAGACCAAATGCAACATGCCTCGATTTGTCTGAAAAGATCTGATCATTCCAAATGAAACTTCAGCTTTGGCAAAAAAAAAATTGGATGAAAATAAAATTTACATGTTGCCTACCTTATCTGCTTTCTTTGAGGAACATGACGTTGAACCAGACAAAAGGATTACGATGATAATTTCTGTGAAAGAACACTTGCACATGTTTGCAGATGAAATTTCACCATACTTTCTAAATCTACCTGACACCCCATTTGCACTTGCCAGAAGCCCATTCACAGTCAAAGTTGAAGATGTTCCTAAGACAGCACAAGAGGAGTTCATTGAACTTATTAACAGCGATGCAGCAAGAACTGATTTCTCTACAATGCCATTTAAAAATTCTGGATCAAGTGTTTGCAGTCATATCCTGTTCTGTCTGAGACTGTGTTGCGCATTCTTCTTCCATTTCCAACAACATATCTTTGTGAGAGAGGGTTTTCCAGCTTGTTGGTTATCAAGTCTAAATACAGAAGTAGACTTGTTGTGGAAGATGATCTTCATTGTGCTCTTGCAAAGACTGCCCTGAGAATTTCTGATCTGGTGAGAAAGAAGCAATCTCGACCTTCGCACTGACGTTGGCTTTTTAAGCATACTGTCGCAAAATGTACCAATGTAGTTTACTGTTGTTATATTAAGACTGTTACCCATGCTACACCATGCTTCAAGACAAAATTTCATTTATTTGTAATTAGAAATAAATATTTCACAATATATAATTACATATTGTTTTGTGATTAATCACTATGCTTTAATTCTGTTCAATTTGTAACAATGAAAATACATCCTGCATATCAGATATTTACATTACGATTTATAACAGTAGCAAAATTAGTTATGAAGTAGCAACGAAAATAATTTTATGGTTGGGGGTCACCACAACAGGAGGAACTGTATTAAAGGGTCACGGCATTAGGAAGGTTGAGAACAACTGACATAGAGTCTTAGGTCATGGTGAGGGATTCTGATTTTACTCTAAATTTATTAAGCATTTATTGTATGGTGTTAAACAGGGAAGAGACATAATCTGATTTAAAGTTTAGAAAGTTAACCTTGACTTCTCTGTGTAAAATGGAAGCGTAAAAAGTGGAAGATGTTTATAAAACTGATTCAGTCATTTAGGAAATAAATTTTGATTCCTTAAATTGAAGTTGAGTCAGTGAAATTGGTAAAAAGTAGTCAGATCCCAGATATATTTTGGAAATAGAACCAAAAGACTTGATGGTGAACTAGAAGTGAAGTTTTAAAGGGAAGAGAGGGACCAAGGATCACAACAGTGAGTGACTTGAGTTCCTGGACAAACAGTGGCACCATACATGGAGATGGAGTCTTTGAGACGTCAGGATCAGAGATGGAGACTTCAGAATCACCAGCGTAGAGATATAGAGTCATCAGCATAAAGATGGCATATAAAATAAGGCCACCTAGAGAGCACACAGTCAGGGATGTTAGCACACAGAAAGCCGCACACAGTCAAGGATGTTAGGAAGACAAGGAAAAACCAGCACGGAAGCTGAGAAGGAGCAGGCAATATGGTAAGAGAAAAACCATAAAAATGTTTTCTGGAAAACAAGTGAAAAAAGTACTTCAGGAGGTACATCTGTTCATATGTCTATTGGCCATCTGTATGTCTTCTTTGGAGAAGTGTCTATTCAAACAAATCTTTTGCCCATTTTTAAATGTGATTGTGGTCTTTTGTTTGTTTGTTTTGTGTTGGGTTTTATAAGTTCCTTATAAATTTGGGATATTAACCCTTATCATGAGGAACTGACTCACACATTATGTAAACTGAGAAGTCCCATGTTCTGCTATCTGCAAGCTGGACCCCCAGGAAAGCTGGCGGTGTGGTTTCAGTATGAGTCTGAAGGCCTGAAAATCAGATGCATCAATGGTGTAAATTCTACTTAAGTGTAGAAGATCAACTTCCCAGCTCGAGTAGTCAGGCAAAGAGAGAATTCTCTCCTTTCCTCCACTTTTTTGTTCTATTCAAGTCCTAAGTGAACTGGATGGTGCCCATTCACATTGGGGTACAGTCTGCAGATTTAAATGCTAATCTCTCCCAGAAACACACTCACAGACATGTCCAGAAGTAATGATTAACCAGATATCTAGGCATTCTGTTGCCCAGTTAAGTTGACAAATAAAATTAACTATCACAGGTTAGGACTGAAAAATGACAATGAGATTTTGCCAGATTGGGGTCATGTGTAAATTTAGGAGCAGTTTAGAATATGAGGAACCAGTAAAGAAGAATGATTGGACATTGTGCCAAGAGGAAAACCAAGTGAACACTGGTCAAATCACAGAAAAAGCAATGTTCAAAGTGTTTTAAAGAGGAGAGTATGTCAAATTTGTTGTTGTTGTTGTTAATCCTCACCCAAGGATATTTTTCTATTGATTTGTCAGATAGAATGGAAGGGAGGAAGAGAGAGAGAGAAACATTGATGTGAGAGAGACACATCTATTGGTTGCCTCAGATCTGTTGGTTGCCTCCTGCATGACCCTGACCAGGGCCAGGGTTGTAACCTGCAATCAAGGTATGTGCCCTAGACTAGGAATTGAACCTGCAACCCTTCAGTGCTCCGGCCTGATGCTCTAATCACTGACCCAAACTGGCCAGGGCTCAAATTCTGAATAATGTAAAGGCAGACTAATGACCAGGGACTTATACAAAATATAGACTGTGGATGTCCTTGATGGGGATGGTTTTAATATAGTAGCAGGGGTGAAATCCCAAGCAGAGACAGGTGTGGAAACATGATGAATGAGGAATTAAGTGAATGAATATGGACAACACATTGTGGAGTTTTGGGACCATTCAAAATTTATCCAAGTCCCATAACTCTTGAAAAGAAGAGTTTATATAATAGAAAAATTAGTAATTCTGACTTGCTGTAATTGATATTTGAAATAAGGCCATTGGACAATATTTGTGAGCAGTTAAGATTATAACAATATTGCTTTGATAATTTTGAAAGATATAGGAAGACAGTTGAATTTGTTTCTGCTCGGCTTGGACTTGATACGCTGCCCAACTTAATCCGTTTCCCTAGGTAAGATTTTGAAATGGTTATATATTTGGGAATGTCTAACTGGTTTATTTCTATACATATGAATTATTTATTTATGCTTATAAATCATTTCATGAAGGAAAAAACATAAAATTCTTTCTTTAAAAAAATCAAGTTTCTAGATTACTAAAAATCTCTCATTTTTAATTTTATTAAAATTTTGGACATAATGCATCATTGCAAGATTTTCTGCTTGTATGCCTCTCAAGACAAGCTTCAACTAAATGCTTTTTCATTGTATTTTATTAAATTCTTACATATTTCAGGCAAAATATACAAAGGCATTGTATTTATTTAAGAACATCTGGGTACCATCACACAACATAAGAAATAAAATGTTACAAATATAAAGGAATACTTTCATTTATTCCTCCTTGATTGCATTTCCTGTCCTTCCAAGAGGTATTCATCATCCTGAATATGGTGTTTATAATTTTTATATGTGTGTTTACATTTTACCACATATATATATCTGTATATAGCATCATTTTGCATGTTTCAAAACTGCATTAAAATATTATATCACATATCCATATGCGACATGCTTTCCCCAACATTATATATGTGAGCTTATTTAATGATAAAAAAAAATTGAGCTCTAAGCCCATGCTGTATAGTATTCCACTATATTCAAAATTTGCCATGTATATATCCATCTTCATGGTGATGAAAACTTGGGATTGTTTTCAATTTTTCACTGTTATAAATACTATTGGAAAGGGCTTTCTAATGAAAGGTTGCTTGTGCATATATGAATGTGTCACAGGCTTATGCCTGGCAGGGAACTAAATGGAAGGCATACCCTTAATAGTATTAAATATTGTCCCCCATTTCTATCTCAGATCTTTGCACTAGTTTACACTCCAATCATTAGTGCAGAAAAGTTCCCTTTCTTGCATTAACTAGCTAGAAATCAGTATTGTTATCACCTACACCTTTACAGCCCAATTTTAAACTCTTCTATATAAACACTGTTGATATTAATTGTAAGTAATAATTTTCATTATTACCTTTAAAAATTGCTCCTACTATAATTCATATTTCTTTTCTTTTTGTTCTGACCTTATGTGAAATAAAGAAAAGTATAATTTGCAAACTACTGCACTTTAATATTTATTGTCTTAAAAATTTCTTCTTAGTTTAAATAGGAGTTCCATAGAAATAAAAATCATAAAACAATAAATTATTGTGGTGCTGTTTATATTGATTCTGAAGTTCTTGGAACACAAGTGTGCTTCAAGATAGGTGATCCTTGTGTATATGTGGGGATGGGGTGGGGTGATTAGGACAATTAGGGCAAGAAAGCTTGGGACAGGATATGAAACATCCTTCAATTAATAAATTTATTAAAATACGCTTAATCCAAAATTTTCTAAATTATTTGACCAAAATATATTTTAAAGCTTGATTAACATCTTATGGACACAGTTTTTCATGGAATAGTGTTTTTAGGAAAAGCAAGTGGGGAATATCTTCCAACACATTTAGGAATTTTTATTTTGATAGCAAGAATTGATTTATAAAAAGAGTTTCAAAGAGGCTTTTTTTTTAAAACATAAAGAATTGTTTGACTGCTGATTTTGAATGTCTGAATGGTAGTACTACTTTTAATGGATTAAAAACATAAAAGAAATGAGTGTTTTTAATTTTCTCTTGGGTAGTATAGTCTAATTGGTAGAATGTTGGATGGTGTTTCTGTCCTCTTTATTTTCCATTTCTAATATAGAATCAATTAAGAGTAAGCAGTTGGAAATAATTCTTAACATAATTCTGTGATCCCTTTTATAATATAGTTAATGTAATTCCTCCAAGTAAATGGATATCAATTTCAGTAAGTTTCCTAAATGGAGGGTTCTGTATGAACCGCTCATCCTGCCCTTTTAAAATAGACAATTAAGTACATAAGAAGTAAGTGGTGATTTTATTAGAACCATACAAATACCTGGCCAAGTCAACTGCTTTTATTATAGTCATTACTTCTTTTTGTTTAAAAATATGAGGAATGGGCTCTGGCCGGGTAATTCAGTTGGTTAGAACGTGTTCTGATGCACCAAGGTTGTGGTTTGATCTTGAGCCAGGGCACATACAAGAAGCAACAAGCAGATGCATGAATAAGTGGAACAACAAATCGACGTTTTTCTCTCTCTCTCTCTCTCTCTCTCTCTCTCTCTCTCTAAATCAATCAATTAAAATGTAAATAAATCAAAATCAAAATATGAGGAATACATTTTGTTCATTCCACTCTAGGCAATTGTAACAATTAATTAAATGTATAGTAATGTCTAATATATTCACATAATAATATAGACATATATTAATTTTGTACACACTATAAATAATTGCATGTCTGTATATAATTTTCCTTGCCTTTCTCAATCTAATAAGATGGCAAGGAATGCTAGCAAAGAGAGTAATGTAGTTACATAGTAAGCCTGGACTAAAGACTGATTGAAAATGGCCATATTCATTTATTCAGCAAACATTAATTATCTACTTTGTAAGCTCTTGGAGCTTCAATGCTAGATGGAGGAGAGGACAGTAAAGAAAATACATCAGTAAACTGTGTAGCATGTTGAAAAGGCAAACTGCTTTGAAAAAAATAAAACAATAAAAAGGGAATAGGAAGTGTTGGGTGGGAGGTAGTCATATCCTACATGTGTTCATTAATGAAACTGCTGACAAACGAAACTTTAGCAGCATTACTTTGTGAAAGAATATGTTTCTTAACATAATGTTGTTTGACATATTATATATATACACACACACACATACACATATACACACATATGTGTGTGTATGCATCATATAACATATGTATTTATAACATATATTATATATGAAACAACCTTTGTAAGAGACTTAATTACATCTCCTAAGATCACAGGATGAGCTTATTTTATATTATTTTATATCCACTGATACTTTTATCTCCTGTTTATTTTATAGTAATAGTATATACTAGAGTGTGTGAATTCCACTTCCCTTTAGATTCTTTATTCTTCTGAACCGATATGCCAGTTTTAATAGCTCATATATTTTTACTGTTGTTTTAATATATTATATTTATTATAAAATATAAATACTTTGACGTTATTTTAATGCAAAAATTATTTTAAATATTTGCAAGTTGCATTGTGAAATCGAAATGAAAATGCAATGTGTGATACATGGAAGTCACACTAGAACATTGTTGCTTGCCTCTACTCCAGATTAAACAACTTAAATTTACATAACTGTGAGACATGTTATTCAAAATTTGTTTTAATTAGATACTATCAAATGTAATGTCTGAAAACAATACACTGGATAATTTTCAAAAAATAAATGTCATCATCCGATAGTCATTTTCCAATGAAAATTTAATATGCTTAAATTTAAATGAAAGACCAAAAAATATGTACAAAACAAATTTGAATAAAAGTTGAACATACAGGATATAAAGAAGTATTTTTATTTACCTTTTATTTTAGGCAAACTTTGTTATTTATCTCCTCCTTTTCAATAGTAACAATGTCCAACTTTGCTTAGCATTACATCTCACAGGAAATATTGAGTCTAGTCATTCATTTATCATGATAAGGTATATTACCAAATATACCATAATCCATGGCTTCTGCTGCTTGCTGTGGTTACAAAATATAAAAGTTTTTGAAATCGAGTAGTGGAGACAAGTAAATAAATTTTCACCACACACTGGAAAGCACCAAAATAGAGGTATTTCACAACTCTGATAGGAGCCCGGGGGAAGAATTGCCTATTAAAGCCACAGGGGAAGGTTTCGAAAAGTATTAAGAGTCCCCGAGTCAGATTAGGGTGTGTGCAAAGGGCATTCCAAACACAGTGAAGAATACGGACCAAAAAGTAGAGGCATGCAATCCAAGGGCTAGGTGAGAAATTACCTTGTAGTTCATTCTGAGTTGTGTGGACAGTATTCTGTAGGAAGAAGAACAAGAACAGGCATGTGTTATGGCTAGATTGGGTGATAGAAATAATCACTGTGGCAACGACCTGGAGAATCATTGAGAAAGTATATGAAAACATGGTGGCGATGTAGTAGGTTATGTTAATAGTCCAGGAGGGAAATAGTAGGAACTTGAATCAAAGCGGTGGTGGCATGCTAGTGGAAAGTAGAGTGTGGGCAATTCAAGAGATGTAAGTGGTAAAAACTGATGAGGTGACCGGATGAAAAGAAGGAGCCATAGAGGGATTTTTAAAAGCCCAGTGGGCTAATGCAGATACAGAGCAGAGAAGGAGGACTAGATTTGTGGAGAAAAGGGGGTGAAGGCCGTTTCAGACATGAAGTTTCTGAAGATTCAATGAAATAGTCAAGTAAAGATGGTCAGGTACTATGGATACTTAACTCTCTTGACCTTGGCTCTTGATCAAGTAAAGGAAATAAAAGTGTCCTATGAGACTGTAGCTATAAGCTTACACAATAGGATTGGAATTGAAGGTCATATGATTTATCTGTCCAAAGAAACCCACATCAAAAACGTAGTTTATACTAGCCCCTGGTTGCTAGTGCCCACAGAAATTTAGTGGAGTGGAATTGATAGTTTTTCTGGAGGAATTTTTTTTTTTAATACTAGCCTCAAATTTAGCTTCATCTTATAGATGCTTTAAAGAAACAGGGGCTCACAATTTAAAATTACTAAACACATAATTTAACAAGTAGTCATTGATGAAAGTTAGCAAAAAACAGACTGAATTTGACTACAAGAACTGTGAATGCTGGGATTATCAGATACAAAGTACACAATAAGTCTATTTTTAAATTTTAAACAAATGTATCAAACCTGCCCTGCATCCTTCCTGACATTGGCTTGACACACATTTTACTCACTGTCATTGTGGTAACCAGCTTTTAATTGTCGCACCTTCCACGTGTCTCACCTTAGCTAAACCATTATCTCTTGCTTTCTTTCCCACACTGTCTGCTGCCAATTGTGAGATGCCTGCAAATACCTTCCTGGCATGTTTTCACATGTATGTGTCAAAGAGCATGCTTTCACCAATCAGGGATGGGAACTAGTGAATAGATGTTCCCTCTTTTTTATCTTAGAGGAGAAAAGCTATCCAGAAAGTCTGAGTAGAAGCCAACCCCAGCTGCCCACAGTAGTGACCGCATTGAGAACATAGACTTTTATTGGCTTCCTCTTTCAAACTTCCCATCTCTTAATGTAAGCGCCCTTCATACAGGTCTGTGTTTCAGGCTCTGCTTTCTGAGGAAGAGAAGGAACCCAGACTGTGTTTTCTGTGGTGAAGGAGGAATCCAGGCTATGAACCTAAAAACCAGACACTCAGGATGAAATTTGGAACTGTCATTATTGAGAAAATGTGGAGGGTGACAACCCCTGGCATGCAGTAGCATTGTAAGTGCTATGTCTCTCACATGAGGAGAAAGAGGGAAAACAAGGGGATATTTACACAGTGGCAATGGCACTTGAAAGATGAGGGCAATGATAATTATGAGGAGTGGAATTTGCTGGCTTTCGCTATCTGCTTAAGGAGCCTCAGGAAAAAGGAAATGACAGGTTCACGCTAACCAACTCTCATCTCCAGGTGTGCTGTGAAAGTAAGAGGGTCTGTAAGTCAGTGTTTAAAAAGCCCCTTATCTCATACTGGCCGTAGAACAGATTGTGATAAAAACCAGGCCCAGGACCTAACTGTAGGGTTAACAGAATGACAAGGAAGACAATGCTCAGCCTTCACAGTCTTTCATTAAATTCATGTCCCTAATAGACAGAGTGGTATCTTCAGACGTGGCATGGGGACATTTGGTAAATAAGCCAGAAAGTCTTGAGCTACAAATGCTTCTGAACCTTGAACTAGGCTTTCTTTACCTGGACAACCGGAAAGCCCTCATCTGGGCAGGTGCCCCACGAGTGGTACAGGTCTTCCTCAAGATTCAGTCCTGCCTTTTCCCACCTCCTCCAGACCAATAACGCAGGTCAGGCCTCAGGACAGCCCAAACAGAGAAGTGTTGACTCTGTTCTGGGAGGAAGTAGAACATGCAGTCCAAAATGACAGGATGTGTGTCAGCAGGAACTGCAAAAAGGTGACGTTGAGTGGAACCAAAGAGTGGTGGATGAGGGAGGATGTTAATTGACATGGGATTGTCCCCCACGACTCAGGGGTTAATGTCCTGCCGTGGGATCCTTAAGCTGCTCAGATGGCTCCTTAATGCTTGGACAAACTTCTGGCCTAAGAAAATGAAGTAGAGACCCAGAAGATGCTTTGGCAGGGTGTTGAAAAAGAATCGGAAGCCTCGGGGAAATGACAACTTTAAAAGGGACTTATTGTATGAGATCAGTGTGCCCACCATCCTGGGCGGGTCCAAAAAATTCCCTTCACTAATTTAATAAGTTAATAAGAAATGCACTGGTAAAGAGCTGTTCCTTTGGAAACTTAGTGTGGGTATCCGCTTGGGGCTGGAGCTGAGAGTAGCATGTGCTGCATGATACTGGGCTCCTTAGTGACTGTAGGAGTCAAGATTCAAATGGTAGGAGCCAAGTTATAACAATTACAACAGGGTCAAGATGGATATAATTAGTATTAATGACAATAAGACCAGAGTGACAACTGGATGACTTGACCAGAAGGGATCTCAGCTGACAGCTGATAGCTTGCAGTATTCTTAGAGACTGCATGGACAAGCAGTCGAGGGTGTTCCTTGACTCGTGTAACCAGAAAAATACTGAGAGCTGGCAAGGTGAGGAGTGAAGTCAGCTGCTGCAACGGAAAACCAGGACACGTCATCAAGTTTCAGGTCAGAGCCAGTTTTCTGAATCAACATTGAGTGGAGGGGAGACTGGGTCCCCTTCAGTAAGAACCCTAGCACACTGTCACAAGCGTATATGAAAATATTTTCTCAAACTTTCCCTGAATAAACCTGTGGCCATTTACCAGATTAACTGAGCACTGGAGAGATTCTCAGTTGGCATGGATACTAGGAGACTCCAAACACCATTCTGGTTTACCCCCCAGAATAGATGCTCGTGGAGGCCAAGTGACAAATGAGAACTTGACCCAAGTTGATCTCACGTTGATCCAATGGACCTGCTAACATTAGACAAGAATACGATTAAAAAATAAATAAATTCAATGGAGGTAAAAAGATGAAAATGTAAAACTAGCTATAGGAACTAATGAAATAGTAAGCAGGCCTGTGGTTGAGAGGGTCAACAAAGCCAAGTGTTAGATGTTTGAGAAGACTGAGAAACTAGGTCAGGGAAAAGAGGGCAGACATGAATAAATATTAGAAATGATGATGCAACTACAGAAAACAGCAACAAAAGTATAAGAAAATATTAAAGCCATGTATGCCAATATATTTGAAATACTAGGCAAAATTCCTAGGAAGAATAAAAATTAGCTTAATTGATAAAAAAGGAAAGACATTTGATGATCTCACCTTTATTAAATATTTTTGTCAGTATTACAACATTTTTTCCAAAAGGAAAGAACCAAGGCCATTCAGCTCTACCAAACATCCAAAGAAAAATGAATCCTTTATGAAAAGTAAGATTCAGTGCCAAATTTATCCTGATTCTAATAATAAATTTAATATCAAAACTTATAGGAAATGTACAAGGGAAAAATTTATAGGCCAATCCTACTAATGAAGATGGGTGCAAAAAAAAGGGTCCTAAATATTAGCAAACTAAAGCCAATAATTAAAAAGTAATTATTATTTACTTTTATAATTAAATTGGATTTATTATAGTAATGCAAGGTTTTTGGTCCAATAATAGGTAACTGATTATTATAATTTACTAAGTAACAGTTTAAAGCAGAAAATTTAAATGTTATCTTCTCAATAGATTCAGAAAAACTATTTGACAAACTTTGATAAGCATACAGGATTTTTTAAAAAAAACACACACACACATTAACAGACTAGGAGGAGAAAGATATGGACTTGACTCAATACACAACATCTGTATCAGCTGCAGCAAGGTGTCATGTTCAATGGAGAAATGTTAAAATTATTCATTCTAAAAATCAGTCAATAAGGATGTCTCTTCAGCATTATATTGGTGGTCCTAAAAAGATGAATGTCGTGTGTTAAATAGTGTGTTCTCAAAATTCATGTCCATCTGGAACCTCAGAATAGGATCTTACTTGGAAATAGGTTCTTTGCAGATGTGATTAGCTACAGATCTCAGAATGAATGTACTCTGAATTTAGGGTGGGCCCTAAAACCAATGACTGGTGTCTTTATAAAGAAAAGAAGTTGATTGGAACACTTCAGAAAGACATAGAGATAAGAAGGCCACGTGAAGATGGAGACAGAGATTGGAGTTATTCTGCCACCCACTCATGAACACCGTGAGCCAACAGGAGTTGGAAAAGGGAAGGAAAGATTCTCTCCAAGAGCCACAGAAGGGAATATGCCCTGTCAACATCTCAGGTTTGAACTTTTTGCCTCCAGACCTATGATAGAATACATTTTTGTTGTCTTATGCCCCATACTCTATAGTGATTTGTTATGGCAGCCCTAAGATACTGATACAACTAATAGGAAGAAATTGTATAAAAATTGGAAAAGAAGAAATAGGCAGTTATTATGCACTAATGATATGATAGTCTATTAGAAAACCTCAATCTATATATAAATCAATATAAAAACATAAGAGAGGTTTGCAAGTTTTCCGGCTATGAGCTACAAAGCCAATTGTGTTTCCTTAAACCACTATCAATAAAACAAAATTGGCAATTAAAAAAAGATACCATTTTTTTTGCTACCACAGAAAAATAAGGCACCTAGAAATATATCTCTTCATTTATTTGGAGAAAATTATAACAATTCATTGGAAGACATGAAAGATGACCTAAATTAGTGGAAAGACATATCTTATTGATAAACAGCAAGTTGTCAAAACTCCCTGTATTGATCTAAAGATTTAAAACAATTCTAGTCAAAATCCCAAAAATATTTTATATGGAACTTAGCAAGTTATCTTAGCATTTATTTAGTATGTCAAAGAACCAAACTCTCTTAAGTAGAGGTGGACTTAAGACATCTCTTAGGGCTATAGAAAATTTAAAAGTATGGTATTGGTGAAGGGATAGACAAAGAGAATACCAGAGTCCCCAAACAGTATATAAGAACTCTCATGGATCAGTGCAGAAAGAACAGATTATTCAGTAATGTTTAGATAACAATAAGTTATCAAAGAGGAAAATAAAAGGAATCCCCATTTCATACCATAAATAGCAATAAATTCCAAGTGGATTGATATTGAGTGTGAACTGCAAAAACTTTAAAACTTTGGTAAGAACATGTCTTCGCAAGTAATAAATTATTTCTTAAAGCAGGAACACAGAACAAACCAAATAGAAAAAGAGCAATACATTTGAATATATTAAATTTTTTAAAATTCTAACTAAAAAACACCTCAAGGTAAGTAAATAACGAGTCAAATGTTGGAAGAAAATATCAATGACAAATGTAACCGGCAAAATATTAGCACATTGAATATGAAAAAATACTTATGAATCAGTAAGAAAAAGATAAACAAGTAAATAGTATTGTTGTCAAAAGATATGAATAGACATTCCAAAAATGAAGAAACATGAATGGACCTCAAATGTAGAAAAGATACTCAATCTTATTAGGAAAATGCAAATTAAAACTATGTGATGTTATTTCATACCCTACTTATTGGTATAAATTATGACAATATTAACTTTTCCTACATACAGTGCTAAGAGGAATGTAAATCACCCTAGTCAATTTTGAAAACAAATTTTCCATTACCTAGTGTCTAGGAAAAACTCATTGTTTCCTCTACTCACACTCACAACACTTATGACATCAGGTTTATGTTTGTGGGTTGTGATATTAGATTTGTGATTGTGGCTTTTTCCCCACACCAAGCAATTCTGCTATACCAACATGGTGTCCTACAATTCAGTTTGCTCTTGACACTATCTACCTGGAGATTTTATAGGTTTAAGGGCTCAGTCCCACAAGTCTGCCCCTGTCAAACACACACACACTTCAGATGCCAATCACAAGTCTAAGTTGTTACCTATGAGTCTAACTAACAGCCTATGAAACAGAAGTTCCCACAACCCCCTCCTTGGTTCAAATATTTGGCTAGAACAGCTCGCAGAACTCAGGAAAACAGTTTATTTACTAGATTATCAGTTTATTACAAAGACTATTAAATGAATAAATAACCAGATGAAGAGATACACAGGACAAGGTCCAGAAGAGTTCAGAGCTTCTATCTCTGTGGAGTCTGGGGTGTGCGACCCTACAATCACACACATGTGTCCTTGTTCACCAGCCCAGAAGCTCTCTGAATCCTGTGCTTTGGGGATTTTTTTGGAGGTTTCATTATGAACACGATATTCAGCCCATCTCCCCTTTCTGGAATATGGAAGGTGGAGCTGAAAGTTCTAAGCGTCTAATTATGGTTTGGTCCTTCTGAAGCTATCCAGGGACCCACCAAGAGTCACCTCATTAGAACAAAAGACACTCCTATCACCTAGGAAATCCTAAGGGATTTAGGAGTTCTGTGTCAAAGACCAAATATGAGGACAAAAGATGCTCCTAGTGCTCTTAATCACTTAGGAAATTACAAAGGTTTTAGGAGCTCTGCGGCTGGAACTGAGGGCAGTTTCTATCCTTGCACACCAGCTAAGGTTGATTATGTGCATACCTTGTGACACAGCAATTTGACTCTTATCTAAAATACCCATTGAAATCTCTTGAACCAGGTTACATGTATAAGAACATTCATAGCAATGTTGTTTGTAATAGCAAATAATTGGAAGCAATCAATAATGTTGGCCAACCCTTGAATGGATAAATAAGTTATGATTCATTTTCATTGTACTGCAGTGAAAATGAATGAATGATGGCCATAAATAACATTATGTAAGAATCTCTCAAATATAATGACAGAAAACAAAATAAAACAATCATAAAAAATAAAAAAGAACATCTCATTTGTGACAACCACCAATCTTTCTTTACATTGTGGATGGTTTTTATTTCCTTTTTCTTGATTGATTGACCTGCCTGGAACCTCCAGTCCAATGTTGAATAGAAGTGACAAGAGTGGACATCCTTGTCATATTCCCGAACTTAGGGGAAAACTTTCAATCTTTGGTATGTTGTGATTCATTTTCATTCATCTCAAAGTATTTTCTAATTTCCCTTGTAATGGCTTCTTTGATCCATTTATTACTTGACTATGTTGTTTAATTTCCATTAATTGTTATCCTTCTGCTATTGATTTCTAGCTTCTCTCTTCCATCATGGTCCAAAAAGATGTTGTATGATTTCAATCTTCAAATTTATTGAGCACTTGGGATGAATGTGCCTTCTGCTGTTGTTGGCTAGGATGTTCCATAGATGTCTGGTAGATCTAGCCTTTTTTTTTAATGGAAAAAACTCAAGAATGTTTATATAACTGAGAGTTATGATTCAATGATAATAAATAGTTAAAAAATAAAAGAGGGGGGCATAACTGATGGCACAAAATACTCAAGGAAGTGAGAAAGTATCTGAAATATAGTATAGATGAAAGCATCCACCTGTGGAAAGAGATGGACTTTTTCCTTTGAATAAAGCGAAAAGTAAATGAGAATACGTTTTAAAAGTGTATCTAGGGTTGCTTATTTGTAAGACTAGAAAGTTTAGTGTCTGCACAGCTGTTTAATTCTCCTTTCAAAACATTGGAAATAAAATATATAGTGAAATGGGAAAGTTCTCTGACATTTGTAGCTTTAAAAATATTTACTGTACTATAGTAAAAAAAAAATTACAGGTAAATACTACATGGGAAGTAATAAATAGTAACTTGTTTAGGTTTTAAAAGTCTAATGTAAATGGTTCAAGTCAGAGTTTTAGTTCAGGTGGGTCAGTAAGTAATTTTACTTTAGCGACCAAATATAAATTAGCTCAAGGTCTCATGAGTATGCTTGTTGTTCTTTAAGATATCTTGACTCAAACAATTTCTGGGAAACCCAAATAATGCTTTCATTTTGTACAAATTCCTCCTGATCCTCACTGGTTGCAGTAGCCAGCACACTCACAGGTCACCTCATGTCTTGTAATTGACTTTTCTAAGTTGATGCCATTTCCCCCAAGCATAGATTTAGCTCCCGTTTTAATTCCCCCAATGACCAGATTTTATTTAAGGAGGACTTGGGCAAAATATGAAATATGTATATATCTTTACATCTGTTATTTGAAATGGTTGTCTTTAGAAACCAACCCTCACCGAGTCAAAACCTAACTTGGCATTTCTGCCTAACTCCTTGAACTTCTTCATGGAATATAGGGAGCTCAACCTCCAGAACCTTCAGATATTTTCCTGCCTTGGAATCAGGCCCCAGAGAACAAGAAAAATCTTTCTTTTTCTTACTTCCCCAGGATGATCTTCAGCAGAACATCCATATTTGTTTATTTCTGTTCTCACCTTTGTGTGTGTATCATTTGTGATGTACAGTGTGCTGTTTCTTTGCCTCTTCTTTTAGACCTTTTTAAAAACAAATCATATACTTTTACAGATGTATTTTAAACTTGTCCCAATACAGAAAAATATTTACTTCTTTCTGATAAAATCTTAGAATCATATTGTTTGTGATCTGTAGTTTGACCAATTACAGGTAAAACTATGAGAAAAGGAGAAGGAGGTATCACTAGAAAGATAGGTTAAATGTGTAAATGAGGTGCTATGAAGTTTCCAACTTTATTTTGAAGTCAATGAAGAAATTGTAGAGTGATAAGATTTAACCTATTGCTAACTCAACTTTGATGACAGTGTTATGTAAGAATGATAGAGATAGATATGTTATTTTCAAAATTTTGTTTCATTCTTGCCTTAAGACTCAGAGACATAACAACAGCATTAACAAAGATTTCCTGGCTTAGCTGAGAAAAATTATCCATATGAGTATTATCTTCTGAGATGCATGATACTGAGCTAACTATTGGAGGAATGAAGATGTAGAACATATAAAATTCCATAACCAATCTGGAAAGACAGCTTAAATGTATTATTGGGCAATTCCTCATGATGTCAAAGATAATGTCTTCCATGAATGTATTATCTATGTGATCATAAATACCTGATGAGATCTAGCTGGGTATGGCTGACTAGGATATATCTTAGGTAGATGTGAGAAATTTATTAATTTAATGGATAGGGAGCTATCTTAGTTAAATTTTCTTGTTTAGTTATTTTTGACATTGGATTTCAAAATTCTGAATCCCTTACAACAAATTCCCTTTTCAATAGTAAAGATATTTGGGGAAAAAATATGAGTAAGTTTAAAAATGTGATATAATTAATTTCATTTATTTAAATTGGTCTTGAGACCATCCTTGAAGATTGAACATGTTTCATGAAACATGCAAAGAATCATGAAAAATGTTGGTGGAACTTCACAGTTGAAGAGTAGCTTCCATAGTGTTTCTGAGGTGATAGGTTAGGAAATGAGATTTAAATTAAAATAAAGTGATATAAAGAAGTTTATGATTTTTTACTTTATTTATTTTAATTTTTCAGTTACAGCTGACATACAACATTAAATTAGTTTCAGGTGTACAACATAGTGATTAGACATTTATGTAACTTATGAAGCGATCACCCTACCGTTGACCTGGTTTTTGAACGATAGCCATCATGAGGGAGTGCCCTTTAGTGATCTAAAAAAAGTTCAATTTCAAAATCCCATTGACAACAGATGTTAAGACCAATGAAGAGACAAGTAAATGACAATATCTTACTGGGGGAAAAAAAGAGGAAAATAACAGAAAGAGGTACTCCTATTTTTTTTTTCTAGCTTAAAAACACATTCTTTAGTTCCATAACTTCTGTAACAGGCATTTACTTAGATACTTCCTTAAAGTGATTTTACATCATAATATCCTAATATGATCTTTCTAATTATTCTAGATTTTTAAAATTAACATTTCATAGAAATTTAGTGGTGAAATGGACCTTAGAGATAATATTGTCCAAAGTTTAAAATCATCATTTACATTCTTTTTTTTTTTTTCCTGGCAATGATTCAATTAACTTCAGATGTTCCATTTTCATCTGCTTGATAGTTTCCCTGTCAAAGGAATTCAAAGTGGATGCCTCATGATTCAATCCCTTATTTGGTGCTACCACATGACTTTTTAAAAAGTATAATTCTATTCAAGCCCAGCTCGTGTGTACATTGGTAAATTTAAGAGATAGTCTATTACACTTTATTTTATAGTAAGCATAATCTTTTGTTGCATAATAACCAGCTTTTCATTTCTGTTCTAGAATAGAAACAATAACTTCTTTCACTGGGCTCCACACTTTCTTTAGACCAAATTAATACCCATATATTAATTCTCTCAGGCTTACACTGGGCTTTCTAGACATCCCGTGATTTCATAACCTACGAGGCAAAAAGTCTGTCCAGCCAGGATACTTTGTTAAATCTTTAAATGCTGTGTGAGATGTTTTGGAACTTCTGTGTAAAACTCTATACAAATGACGTAGTAATTGTTAAATGACTTTTTCAATAAGGTCTGAAGCCAGTAATTTAAGGGTTCCTACTTTATCTTGTGGCACTGTCCAGGCCTGTCATGGGTTCAGAAAACAACTGGCGATTCCAGTAGCTTTGAATAAAGCAGGGAAGAAAGAATTAATTTTGGAACAATCCTCACTTTAAAATTGTATTTTGATGGGGAAAAAAAAAATCTTAATCTTTGCCAACCTTGCCTTTGTTAGCCACCACAGCTATATACTAATCATATTACTTTTGGAGTAATTCTAACATTAAAGGAATTATTTTTCGTACCTCCATTTCCCACAAAAGATTTGTTGAGTAAAAATATTCTTGATATTTTAGATATCCTATGATCTTAAGATTATTTTTCATAATTATTTTTGTAATATAGGACATCACAGCCACTTCATCTACCCGTATCACCTTTGTAAATTATAAGGAGAAGAACAGACTTTTTCTTGACTGAAATCTTGTAATTTGAACACAATTCTATGATCTTTCACAAATAGGGAAACTTGAACTCAGAGAAGTTAAATGACTTGCTCAAGCTCACAAAGCAAAATACCTTAATTTGGAACTTCTCTGCTGAGTCTTCTCAACAATATGTTCATGATACCTCACTGAATTGTCTTCAAATCACATGTCTACATTTCTCCCAAAGATTATAAACCCCTCCAGGTCTGGACCTCATTGCCTAGCCCAAATTCAGCATTACAGAAATGTTTGATGAGCTGATCAGACACACACCTCCTTTAGAATTTAGGGTTAATACACTCCCTTCTTTATGCCAGCACGTAAGTAAGAATTGGGTTCTTTATTTGGAGATTCTTAGTACATGCTTGCTAGTAAGTCTCATAGGCGTTATCAAATGTCAATGTTGTGTCTTCTGCCCTGCAGATTCCAGATGATATTGGAGCATCTCCTTGGCATTACACACACTTTTTATTCTGAATACAGTTGACAGATAGCAGTTCTGAGTTCTAAGTTGAACCTGTTTTTAAATTAGGTGTGGAAACATGGAAAATATTTTCATGATGTCATTATCTAGAAGCAACACCTGGTAGTATGCAACTGATTTAGATTTTGGTACATATCTGCCGATTTGATTTATGCATCTAAGGCACATTATGATAGCCATATCCAGTTGTGCAGAAAAGAATGAACATACCAGGCCTGCTATTCTTAGAAAGGTCTATTTACAGGGCTGGCTCGTGGTGGGCATCTGAGATTTTGATTATTTGGGAAGGTTTCAAATACCTTAACTGATTAGAATTGTTCACTGTGCCTAAATAGTTTGTTGTAAATGATATGGTTTATGCTGAACACCTGTTTTCCTTTGGAAGTCTGAAATTTTGGTATGCATTTGGTAGAAGGTGCCTATCTAATCAGCCCCCCAACAAAAGACCCTGGGCACTGAGTGTCCGGTTAGCTTCCCTGGTCACCAACAATTCCCACATGTTGTCATAACTTACCACTGGGGAACTGAAGTGGATCATCCTGTCACTCTGCTCGAAGAGAATTCCTGGAAGCTTATTTCTGGCTTCCTCTGGACTTTGCCCAAAGTGCCTTTCCCTCTGATAATTTTTCTTTGTATCTTTTCACTGTAGTAACTCATAACCATGGCCTGACCATATTCTGAGTCCTAGGGGTGCTCCTCATGAAGTCAAATCTGGGGGTGGTCTCAGAGACCCCTGACACCCTAAGTTAAACCTGTAGCTGGCATATACTCTATTCTAGGCACTGTTCTAAGAACATTATACAAAGGAACTCATTAATGTCTCACTCCAACCTCTTGATAAAGACACTATTACTAACAATAAGGAAATCAAGACACAGAGAAATACCTTGGCATCTATGTTAAATCACAGAGCCAGGATTATAAGAAGAAGGCAACTTTGCAAAGAACTGAAGGGCGAGAATTCAAATTGGTGAGCCACAGACTCTAATTGTTGCCTAATTTAGCTCAGTGTTTGGCTAATGATGATCAACTTGGATATAAATTTTATTTCTTTTTAATTAAAAATAAACAAACAAACAATGTGATTAAATTGCTCCTATGCAACGACTACTGTGAGAACTCCAGGTTTTTACTTTCAATGGCAATTTCTTTATATCTTTCAATATTTGCCTGGTAAATGGCTTTCCATCAAACAACCCATGCACCTGTGTTTTCTCTTGTGCCAGACAGTTACAATTATGATAGTTTCCCTTTTAGACTTCCCTCTCAGGGAATAGTAATAATAAGGAATGTTTGGGAACATACCCTAAAACCCTCTTGATTGAGTCTTCTCTCTTGTACACCGTTGTCTCCAAAAGTATTATTCAAACTTAGAATTTTATTTAATATTTACCCAAGAACAAAAACAGTATTTTTGTCCAAACAAAAATATTTGTATATGTGAGACCCAATTATCTGGTATCATGAATAATATTCTTGAAGATTTCTACTCTTGCACAAATCCCTTTATTTTAAGAGGCACTCCAGTGTTTTTTCATGCATAACATAAAGAAAGTGTGACGGTGAGAGGGTGAGTTTAACTAGGTTTATGTAAATGATGACCCAAGGGACGATGTATTCTTAGCTCACAAAGCCCAGATATCCAGAAACCAGCTCCTGATTGGAACTTTCACAGAGGAGGCACGTGCTCAGAACCTTCTAAAAAGTGAGAGTGAGAGTATTACAAGAAACAGAAAATTTTGAGAGTCTCACAGCATCTCCCCTGAAAGTACTTACTCATTACAAAGGGACAAGTAGGAACATTTAAATGGTGAAATCTGGTCGATACCACCTTAACCAAATAATCAGTGTCAAGAGGGAAAAAAAGACAGCATGTGCCATCTGGTACGATCCAATGAGCAAGACACAATTTTGCTTTTAAGATATTCTTGCCCAGTCCATCCGGTGTGGCTCAGTGGTTGAGTGTTGACCCATGCATCAAGAGGTCGCCAGTTCAATTTCCGGTCAGGACACATGCCCAGGTTGTGGGCCCCATCCCCAGTGGGGGGCATGCAGGAGGCGGCAAATTGATGGTCTCTCTCATCGATGTTTCTATCTCTCTCTCCTTCTCCCGTCTTCTCTCTCTAAAATCAATAAAGGAAAAAAAATAAAAAAGATATTTTTGCCCAAAATACATAACCTGAATCCAGTCAGTAGTATACATCCGATTAACCCAAACTGAGGGACACTAGAAAATAACTACATGCTTCAAGAACAAAAAAGAATTTTTATAGACTACTCCAGATCAAAACAGATGAAAGAGACATGACAAGTATATGTAATATGTGACTTTGGATTGGATTCTGAGACTGAGAAATGAAAAAAATAAATGCTACATATAGTTAATTAGTGGGACAACTGGTAAAGTTTTAATAAGTTTAGTTAATTAAAATCATATTGTATCAATGATTTTGATAATTATACTGAGGTAGTAGACTTGATTTTAAGAAACACAGTGAATCATTTAGGGTAGAGAAGTACAATGTCTGCAACTTACTCTAAAATGTTGCTAAAACTAATTCTTATATGTGTTTACAGGAGAGAGAGAGAGAGGAAATGATAAGATGAACATGGTAAATGTTAACATTTGTGGATTATGGGTAAAAAATATGCAGTAATTCTTTGTACTACTTTTGCCAATTTTCTGTGAGTCTAACCTTAATTTAATATGAGGCCCAGGTCAGAGGGTTTGTAGAGTTAGAACAAAGCCCTGGGCAGATACTCACACAGAGGCAGATATTATTAAAGCATTTGGTCAGTCGGCCAGGCCACACATACTTACTGACGAGCTTGACTTGATACTGAGTCACCTGAACAACCCATTCCATTCCACGCATTCTCCATGAGTGAACAGACTGACCACAATCCCCGCCCTTGTGATGCGAATACTCTCCAGTGGGAGAGGACAGACAGAAACAGAAACAAAATTATGTAGTGCATTAGAGCTTGACAATAAATAAGGAAAAACAAAAGGTGGATTGGAACTAGTGAGACAAGTGTGTAGGGAGGAGACTGTGGTTATTGGCACAGTGGCTGAATGTCTGGAGAGCCCCTTGACCTGTTCCTCAGGTAAGCCCTGCAGGTCCCAGCGACAGCTTCTATTCAGCTCAGACCCACATGGTGACCATACCTCTGCCACTCAATAACCACAGCCACCAGGATGACTGGTGGATGACTCACCCAGGATTGATGGGAGGGTTGCTTTCTTTACACAGGTAGTGATTTTTTTTTTTTTTTAACTTGGAAACTAGGACCCATACCAAGCAACACAGCACTGTTTCTCTGCCACTAACAGAGTTATGCAGGTTTGTAAAACGTTTAGTTAGGTTATTTTCCAAAAGCTTTTGAGAGACGTATCCCAGAGTTTCATACTTTCAATCACTCACCTGCCCTTTCAAAAACCCTGCAGTCTCTGCCCACATTTGGGACCACTCGACCCTCTAAACAGGTAGGATCTGCCCCTAGGTAATGGGACCACTTACCATCACAGGATGGAAAGCCCACCTTAGTTGTTCAGGTGACTCAGTATCAATCAAGCTCAAAATCTGGTTTTCGTGACTGAGTTTTTGCCTTTTTCTTTGATCTGTATCAAAATTCTTCTCACCCTGCCTTACTCAAGAAACTAGAGGACTGTCTGTGCTGGAGAGACACATCGATCCGCTCCCTGCTCCCTGCTCCCTGCTGACAGCCTCAGGAAACACTATCTATTAGGTGTCCAGTAGGTACCAGGCACGGTGTTAAAGCGCTTTGTTCTCTGATGCGGGTGCCTTAGTATCTTTGTCTGTACACATGTAGAAGTCCTGGAGAGAGCGATTGACCAAGGTTGTGTCGAGGTGGGGTTAGAGCTTGCAGTCCACGCCAGAGCTGGAGAACTTTCTCAACGATGACGTTAGTGTTCCTGGATTTCCATATTTCATTCTTTCTAGTTTGTGTTTTTTCTTGTTCTGTCCGTGTCCTGCTTCATTGCCCTCTCGCGAGATTTATACAGATGTCCACAGAGGGTTGTTCTTCATTCTCTTGGGAAATCTTGCTCGGTTTGATGGCTGGACTTTCTACTAGGGTCTCTTCCCCAGTACTTTAGACAGCCCCTGTTTCTCTTGGAGACCTTCATTGAACTTCTAAAAACCAGCATCATGAAGCAAAATCTTAGAACTAGGATCTTCTCTCTGCCACCTTATAGTTGCATAAATAAGACAAGCCAGTCATTCTTTTTATCTAATAAAGCGGAGGGGGATGATCCGAGCTCACCAAGGTGGAATAAAAGGAATGTAAGATAGTATACGTGAGAGTGCCCACTGCAGTTCCTTGATGTCATTAAATTTTAATCTGTTTATATGCCGTCGTGTGTGAGAGTGTATGTGCGTGTAGACCCTACTTGATGCTTAACAACTGCATTTATGTATTTGTAATAGATGCGTCTACAGTGGGAATTGTTATGTTGCCTATTACTGTATGTGTGTGAAAGGAGCACATTTCCCCCCAAACTCTTGTCCTGATTTTGTGGGCAATTTTAAGAATTTAAGAACGCTTGCCTACCAAAGTTGTTCCCAACCAGTTTCCTTCCCCCTCTAGCACACAAACAAGATGCCGACGTACTTCATCAGAAGCAGTGGCTCGCCCCGGGGAAATTATTTTCAACAACAGGAAGAGAGACACCTTTCCAAGAAGGTATTTAACCATTTCTGTTGGGATGGGGAACAATTAGAACATGCCTCTGAACATTTCGGACTCCTCAACTGGGAGAGAGCAGACGTTTCTTCTCTTGAGGGAAGTCATCAAAATCTGGATGGGAAGGGGTGTGATTTGAAAAGCCCTGCAGTTATTTTTGTACCCTCCCAACACCCCCACACACAGTCCCTAGGTATGGGGTTCACCCTAGCCAGCTGAAAATCATTGTAGTGACCCCTCGAACAATATAAATATGGCATGGCAGTTGAAAAAAATTTTCATTTCTACCATTCGCATGATAAATGAGCATCCAAATTATTTGGTGAACACAAAATACAACATACATATGATGTATTATAGAATCGTACACCTGAAACCTATATAGGTTTATTAACCAGTGTCACCCCAATAAATTCAATAAAAAAAAAACAACACAAATTATGTCAGCCTAATGTTGAGACAATTACTCGAGTTATATGTGGTTCCATTTTAAATTCTTGTCTTCGATACCTTGGCACCCTAGTTATATATTCTATTTCCTAAAACCATTTTAAATCAACTTATTCTAATTAATTTTCAGAAAGGATTTATGTATGCATGAATATATATTTACTTTTCTACCTGTAGAATAAGTAATAAGATTATATAAAAATACCAAGAACAGTATATGGTCTTATCATGTAATAGTGTAACATATTTATCTAACATTTAAAATCTCATGGAAATATTCTGATTAGGTATATAAATATTCAGATTATATGTTATATATAATTTGTATATAAATTATATGTTATATATATCTTATAAAATTATATATATTTATAAATTATAAAATTTATATATAATTATATACAAATATTTAGATTATATATATAGCTTAAGCGGATTACATTTATAACATACAAACGATACTTTAGTGTATGTGAAAATTCAAGGCGCTGCACCTGGCCTGAGGCAAACATCAAATAAATATGACCTCTTTTTTTTGTAGGTGGAATTGAAGAAAAGTATTTGGGAAAGTTATAAATATAATTCTGTTCTAATACTACAAGAAAAAACTGGGGAATATGGAGAGTTTTAATAGGTCTACAGAATGACAGATACATGGAGATGATGAGGGAGGAAGCGAGATGAATGACTGTGGGAAGCGGAGGAGGAACTCCAGGCGTGGACAGACAAAGGCGAACTGTAGGCCACACCGATCATTCAAAATGCTTGTACCCCTCTCCTCTGACTGAGCACCTCCTCCCTGCCAGATGTTGTTAGATGTTCTTGTAAACATATCTCTCTTTTTTTTAAATTCTCACCTGAGGATATGTTTATTGATTTTAGAGAGAGAAACATCGATGTGGAAGCGAAACATCTTTTAGTTGCCTCCCATATGCACCCCAACCAGGGACTGAACCCGCAAACTAGGTATGTGTCCTGACCAGGAATCAAACCCGCGACCTTTCAGTGTATGGGGTGATGCTCCAACCAACTGAGCCACACCACCAGGGCAATCTTATCTCTTCTATCCCAATAAGAATCCTATGAAGTAGGCATCATTAGCCCCGTTTGATAGAAGAGAAAAGTGAGTCTCAGAGAGGTTAGGTAACTTACTTATTCAAGCTTGCACCCCTACAATGGGTGGTGTTGGAGTTTCAGTGTGGTGTGTCCACCTTAAAAGTCCAAAGTCCTTCCTCCATCCATCATGACAAAGCACCTCACTGAGCCTGCCCTCCTCAGTGAGTGCACAGCACAGCAGATTTAGCCTGAGTGAGGTCTTCTGATTATAGACTCTCCAAAGATACAGCACAGCCCACAGGGAAGTGCTTCTCTCCAGACCCAGTCAGCTTTTATCTCCAAGTTCACAATACACCCTGTAAGCAAATACCTGCACAAGCACAGCAACTCTCTCTAGTTCTAGCCTTTTTTAAAATCCATGCATATACTCCCAAGTGGCCCTGGAGTGTGTCAGCAGCCATCAGGCTGGGGTCAGTCAAAAAGCTCCTGGCCCATCGTCCCTTTGATTTGCCTCACAGGACTCACTCGAACCGATTCTGACCCTCTACTCCGAAAGGAAAGGCCTCTGGCCAGCTGTCCACCACGTCGTCTCCCCACAACACTGTATCCAGGTGAAGACCTTGCCCCTCTCTGCTTGCACCACATTCACCTGCACGTGGTCAAACATTTTCCGGTTACGGCTAAATATACGCAGAGTTGCCTGCAGGCTTTCTGATGTATCATCTATTTCTAAAGACTGCAGTCAGAGATCCTTTTTTTGAAATCCATAATATTGCCGAACACTTCCTAAACATGAAAACGATCAATTCTATACTTCAGCACAAAAGTTAAAAGATGAGAAAACAATAAATGATAAAAAAATTACTTAAATGATGGAAAACTATGCCATAGTATGTATCACTGTGTACAGATAACTGAACTATATATGTATCAATGTGTTCGCTTTCTGGTATTGTTATAATAAATTAACACAGACTTCGTGGTTTAAAACAATACAAATGTATTATCTTAGAATTCCGGAGGTCAGAGATCTAAAACTATTTTAGCAGGGCTGTGATCCTCCTGGAAACTGAAGGCGAGAATCCTTTCCCCTACCAGCGTTTTCCAGCTGCTAGAAGCTGCAAGCCTCCCTTGGCTCATCGCACCACCTAGCTGGCCTCTGTGTGGGTTGTCACACCCCAGTCTCTCCTCTGACCTCCTGCCTCTCTGCCATAGGGTCTCTGTGGTTACACTGGATCCACCCAGATAATCCAGGATATTTTTCTTATCTCAAGATCCTTATCTTTGTCACATTGACAGACTCTTTTTGCCACATAGGGTAACACACATATTCTGGAGATTAGCATGTGGGTATTTTGGGTGAGCCATTATTCCAGCCAAAACAATCAGGGTGAATGCAAATTTTGAAGCATTAAACTAGGTTAAAGGTGATTAAAGAAAGAAGCCGAAAGTACAGGTTCCATTAACTCCCAACAATGCTATCACTATAGGGCAGTAGGAGAAATGCATAATGGGTGAAATCAGAACTGCATAGTATAAGGAGTTTAGACTCTGCTTGCTCAAGTTGGATTAAATGGACTAATTAAAATATTCCTATCATGAGCTTCTTTGATACATTTGATGACAGAAACTGGACTTGAAGTGTCTGATTTATTGCACACGTATCATTATTATAAGCTAAAATAATATGTATATATACATATATCACACTCACCTACACACACATCTATATACACACCTATCAACAGACACACACATATGTAGATAAAACATGTCATTAATATATATGTGAATATATGAGTTAGGAATGTTCAAAACAGAAATGAAGCTTCAAAGATTTTTCTGAATTGTCCTCACCTAAAAAATATTATCAGTCTTATGTTCTTTTGATACAAACACTATTGTGCATTGCATCTGAAAACAAAGGAAGTGTAGTCTCAGGAGCATTTCAGCACATCCGTCTACCTGCAGGTCTCCCACGTTCACTGAACATGATCTACCAGCAGGCTGCTCAGTGGACGCACATGTAACCCAATGGACAATGCAATGTCATCACAAACACTGGGCATTGAAAGCTGTTTCAGTGGTCCAGTTTTTGCTATTCAAGTCAATGAACATATATGCATGAAAATCTTCTGCCCATATTTAAGGGTTATAATCAAGAAGGGCGGGGGAGGGAAACTAAATGTGCCATTTTTTTTTTTTTTTTTTTTTTTTTTTTTTTTTTTTTTTAGGATATGGCACATAAATACCCGAAAGAAGGATTTCATAACAAAAGGGCATGTTAACCTTACTACATGCTGATTACTCGGTGTAAAATAGAAAAGGAAATAAAAGCGTTTTTATAAAATGTATCAAATCCTAAGAGTGCTGTTAAACTCATTAAAGTAAAAATGAAGTTAGAGAAACTGGTCTTATTTTTTTTCACTCCCAGTAGAGTTCATTTCTACTTCAACAACTAAGCCAAGGTCACATTTAACTCACTTCAATTTCACCCCGTGCACAAGCTAATGTCAATAGTACAGCTGCCACGCAGAGCTAAAGACTGATGGTTAGACAAAGCCATTTACACAAGGCTGGGTCTTTCATCTTCTCTCAGCCAGTGACATAGGAAAGCACTGAGGTTATTCTCAACCAGAGACGAAAACTGGCGTATTAGAAAGAATGTTATTCTCCTTAGCTGTCACACAAAGGATCTGAAGAAATGTAGAAATGTGTTTTTTTCCCTCCACCCCCTCCCTCTGGTCATCTGGGGAGATCACAAAGTGACTCTAATAGCCTTCACTCTGAAATTTTCACATGGTTTAAGTGATTGCCAAGTCTGATATTTTCCATTTACACTTCATTGCCATCAGAAAAAGAAAAAAAAATCAATATACCTACCTACTCGAGTGTGTCACAGGATGAGCTTATAAAAGAAGACATCAGTCTTTTTAGGGCATGAAAAATATACTTATTCAAATATATCTTATTTAAAATGACATAAATTGCAGTGGTTAGTCAAGATTCGATTTCCTCTAAAATATAAGATTTAAAATATTCCCTGACTTGCCAGGAATCAGAATCCTTCAAATTGTTGATATTACAGATGTTCTTGTTTTCTGATGTAAGTCATTCTGACTGTATTCTATTTTAGTGCATTAGTGACTACATTTATTAATTTCACAGGAGCTAAAGCATCGCATTTTATGAGACCGCACAAGGTAGTACATTTTTTTTTTTTCTCTTCCCAGGAAATAATTTTATTTTCAACCTTACTTTTCTGTTGTATGGCTTCTTGCACTTTTAGCTTTATGTCTTTGAAAAAAAAAATGAGGATGTTTCTTTATATTATTCTAATAATATTTTACATCGAGTCTATTCTTTCTTAACTTGTTTTAACCATTAAACTTCTTTATGCAGAAAATGTGTAATGAGTTCGGCGTAACATTTCAAATGCTTTTGTTAAAATCAGAGGCAATTTTAACTGTCAAAGGAACATCCATGTCAGATTGGTCTTTCAATGAAAAGAAATCTCACGTCAAGTTTGAGTGCAGTGGCTGTGTGTTATATACATGCTCTGTGTTGCAGATATTTAGAATGCTTCCATTTCCATATTTCTTCTGGTGCAAAAGGACATGGAGTTTGCGTGGAGTAACGAAATATGGTACAAAAGGGAAAGTTTTGGTGGCTGTGCCCTAGATTTCCTGACTTGATTCATTGCTTGAGTGTCTTCCTCCCAGATTTCATGCACGTGGATAGCATCATTGTAGCAGGGAACCAAGAAGACCAATACAGTGCTTCCAAGTTTGGACACAGTATTCAAGTGTCATCCACCAAGGAGTTCTGAAACACTGATGCAATCTTTGCCTTCCTGCTATGATAGCGCCAACCCACAGGTGTACAGGTTCTGCATTTGTTCATCTCTGTTCCCCAGCCCCCCACCGCCGGCCCTAAGATGAGTTGGTCAGGCAATTACCCACCATCAAAGAAGAAGAAGAAGAAGAAGAAGAAGAAGAAGAAGAAGAAGAAGAAGAAGAAGAAGAAGAAGAAGAAGAAGAAGAAGAAGAAGAAGAAGAAGGAGAAGAGGAAGAAGAAGAAGAAAAGGAAGAGCAAAATGTTGTGTCTGAGGTCACTCTTGGACTCAGTTCCCCATGCGGCCGTGCAACACACTAACAATTTGAGTTACTGGGCCGTCCCCCACAGTTACAAGTATTTCAAGGTCAATTTATCAATTTAACAGCTTCATCTTCTTAATCACTAAACTTCTGTCTCTTTGAGCTTGTGCTGAAAGAGTGTGGCTGCTAATTAAAATGGAGCTTTACTAGCAAGTACACAAATTAGATCCTGTCAGTAAGTTTATTCTAACTATTGGTCATTTCTAAATGCCTTTTTAATCCCCTAATTTTTACATTAAAATTCAAAAGCCTAACAATCTTAATCACCCCTACATCAAATTCATCATTAAGAACAGGAAGCCAGATGGTATAATTTTGATTTACCGGACTTCAGCGTGAATTAATGTACTGAGTGCCGATAATGAATACATCAAACCTGATATTGCAGAAACCTATGAATCTGGCATGTGAAATTAATAACACACTCTGCACAATGAAAGCATGTAAGCTCATATAAAACTGAGGAGTAATGGGCCCTTTTATTTTAAATGGTCTTTATTAGCCTTCTGTTTTGACTCTTAAGAAAAAGATGAGCCTTTTGTTTAGTAGTATACTTGTTCATTGTACAACTGTTTTTCCCCAATGTAACACAACATGAACAAAATTAGGATGATTAATAACAAAGCTTGTCTCAAGAAATTTGCTCAAAGGGTTCTCAGAATAGCTGCTAGTTTTGCATTTATTTTGGGAATTGTACATATTAGAGAGAGTTGGGAAATTTCTGGAAAACACTGTGAACTATAAAATATTATGTTTTCTTATTACTGGATCAATGTTCATAATATATATTATGCCTAAGAACCACTCTTGTACATTAAACTTAAAAAAGAAAAGAAAAGACAGGCGTAGGCTATTTTATCCCCTATTGTTTCATTGCCACCAAAGTGTACTGTTTTACACCCAGGAATTAAATAGAATCTATGTCCAGTCGTGCAAGTCGTGTACAAAAAGATGCTCATAATGGCCATCACAGAGAGTTGCTCACTACGTAGAAATTACCGACATCTGAAATAAGTTGAAGTTGCTGTTTTGTGATAATGTTTATTACTGTCTCTGCTCATTTATTTCCATATTTTCATTAAATACATTTTCACTTTTGTTGCCTTGCAGACAGTTCCAATTTTTATTAAGGCTTAACAGGATTAGAAATAAAATACATCCATAAATTAAGTGAAAAATCTGTGGAGTGAAATTAAGACGTAAAACATAATTTTTAGGCAACCTCGAGTTTATATAAAATAGTTTCGGGTCGTAGAGCATGAAATATGTACTGTTCTCATCTGAATTTTTTAAAGCACAGGATTTATTAAATCAAGTTGTAACTGTTGTGGAAGAACACTCAGGTGTTTTGTTTTGTTTTTTCCTATGAGCAGCAGGATCACAAATCAACTGTCTAACGTGAGCCTGAAAATGGCCCTGTGTAATATACTTTGTAAATGATCTTCTAAACATCAGAAGTGGTTTTGCCTCCTATTCTGAATACGTCTCAATAGACAGTGTAGGGGTCCAGAAATGTGAAGGGGGACAATCTTTGCTTTGGGCTCAGCACTATCTAGAATGGTATTTGAATAAGGAGAAAATGCCTATTTTACTTTTAAAGTGGTGAGAGGTGACCAGAGGTGGCAGGTTAACAGCATGAGCTGTTTTTCTGCTGCAAGGACCTTTGTTTTTCACTGCTCTGTGGGTATACCAAATATTTCAGCAGCCTGACTCTGAAATGAAGGCAGCGCCACAAATAGGATAATGTTCAAAAAAATGGTACAAACCTTACACTAAGTGCTCTCTTCTAGATAACATTGCTCATTGGTTCAATCTATACTCACACTTGTAAGACAGTATAGAGGATAATTTGTATCTCTTAGAGATACAGTGCGAAGATTTATTACAAAATAGGGAAGGGATGTATTAGTGCTTTATCTTAAGGGTAGGGAAAATAAAAGCACTTTGGGGGCTCCTGGTATTTATTTTTGTGACTTAGCCTTCAAAAATTGTGCGTTTTAATAAAGATTAGGCTTTTAAGAAGTACACCTTTAAACCTTACATCACTTTGAATGGAATAAGTCGGTTATTTCTGGCTGAAAATTTTTCTCACTCCTAAATCTCTTTAACTGAAGCTCATTTGACAAACCTATTATAAAATGAATAAATGCAGCACTGTGTGATTTGTCCACTGTCAACATGTTAACACACTTTATTTGAAGGTGGATTGATGGAGGGTGCTGAAAGAGTTTACCCTCCTGAGTTAAAGAATAGAAAACCCTTTTTTCTTAGTTTCTTTTCTTTTTTTTTTTCTTAGAAGTTCACAAGAGTAGATATACAATTATCCTCGACTTGCTGATGCAAAGGAACAGAGCATTTAGTTTCTTGTCACTGTCTCTGAAATTCCTAAAGGTACAATTAGCATTTCATTTGACATAATGTTGAAAGGTTCATAGATTGATCTTCCCTAAAATGCAGCAAGAATTTTTTGAAATGCAAATTTTGACATTTATTAACTTTTATTCCAGATCTGTTTATAGACTGTAAAACTGTGCATATATTTAACTCGAAGAAGCTAAAAGGACAATGTTTAGGTGGATACTCTGTGTTATAATAAAAGTCTATTTTATTGTTTCAACAATGAAATTTTTATTATCAGAGATTTATGATATCAGCACAGCAGTTTTTACTGCATGATTCACAGTGTTTTTATAGATGTATATTCAACAAAACAAGGAGAGAAATTGTACCACAGTGCTCTCTCAGGAGCGCATTTCCCCACTGAAATAATGTCAGCAGTTTTCCACCTTCAAAGCCCTGTGTTTTCAAATCAATTAACAATTCTAATTGTGCAGGAACAGTTGTTCACTTAGCTTGGCAAATGGGACAGGAAACATTATTTCCTTTCTTCGCCTCAAATGAAGACTTTAATCTTCTGAACCATATTTAACATATAAAAAAACACACAACTGCAAAGTTAGACAGTTGGAAACCCAGTTTGCGGGTCTGGCTTTCCTGGCGTCCCCAGGCCCTGCTGGAGCGCGGGGGAAGGAGAGTTTGACATCTCTGCGCCGACCAACCATCTTCAGATTCATTTAGACTTTTCTTTAATCAGATTTTTATCTAGCCGGCAGTTGTAAGAGTTATTACTTTTCTGAGGTGGAAACCAAACATTGGTGGTGACCCCGGCTGAGACACTCGAATGCAGATGTCTATGGGCCGGTTAGAAACAGCTGACGCCGCACCGCGGGGCCGGGGCGCGGTGCCACTTAGAGTCCTAATGTCGTTTCCACCGAAAAAAATTTTTATTGGGATGAAAGTGCAACTTGTAAGATACTGAACAATGTGGTTCATAAAACAAGGAACACGTGCAGCCTTATAAGATGTTATTAAATATGTACAGTTTACCTTTTCTTTCTTTCTTTTTTTTTTTTTTTTTTTTTTACAAATGTATATTTGAGTTGTAGCTCATGGTGTCTTTCTGTATTTATAAAACGTAAATGCTGTGATTAGAGGAGATCTTTAGTACTTCAACATCAATGGAGAAATGTGCTTTATTATGTTTTCAATAGCTGCTGAGATTATTCAAATATATACATTCAGAAAGACAGCTTGTATTCTAGAATGGTTAAAAGATCAACAAAAGAAAGGTTTTTTGATTCGCTTGCCCACAAATCTTTACTGTAGTGTACTCTCACGGACAAGTCTTGGTGTGAATGACCTCTGACTTTTTATTCCGTCCGAATCTCACTGTCTTCAGAGTACACTTGTGCTATTTTTATCTAGTGAGGCTCCCAGCATTTCTTGATTGTGTTTCCTTAAACATAATGCCATCGCAAGTAAACATGTAGGTTACTCAGTTCTCTCAAATAAAAATTAAAATGTGCTCTTGGTACTCTCATAAAGATCAAATTTGCAGGAAAAGTGTGCATTAATCAGGCCGCCTGCTGCAGACTTTGTTCTCTCAATGGAACTGCTTCAGCGACTGGAAGTAGGAAAGCAGTCCCTGGCTGCTCTGGTGTAACACAGAAGTGCGATTCTGGCCAGGTGGATCTCACATGCTTCTGAATGTAGTTCAAGATCATCAGCAGGTGTGCCTTGGGCCAGTGCATAGTAGAGGATTCCAAGGTAGCATAATGGCTAATATAGGGCATCTCCACCCCTATTTTCTCTTGAACAACAAAAATAAATAATAGGGAAAATTCTTGTATGTATGTATTATTTTATCATTGTAATGTTAAATGACAGGAACGTTCCATTTTAAACAGGTTTGTGTTTTTTAATCTTTGTTTTATTTTTATTTTTGTTAATCCTCACCCGAGGATATTTTTTTTTCCCATTGATTTTTAGAGATAGTGGAAGGGAGAGAAAGGGGAAGAGAGAGAGAGACATCAATGTGAGAGAGACACATCAACTGGTTGCCTCCTGCACGCACCCCGACCAGGGCCAGGGATCAAACCTGCAACCCAGGCATGTGCCCTTGATCAAGAATAGAACTCAAGACCCTTCGGTCCAAAGGCCGATGCTCTAACCACTGAGACACACTAGCCAGGGCTATGTTTTTTATTTTTAATTCTCCCCTAATGATATGTTTGTATTGATTTTTAAAGAGAGAGAGAGAGAGAAAAACATCGATGTGAGACAGAAACATCTATGTGAGAGAGAAACATCGATCGGTTGCCTCCCATACACGCCCCAACCAGGGACCAACCTGCAACCTTTTGGTGCATGAGATGGTGCTCTAACCAACTGAGCCACCCGGCCAGGGCATGTTTATGTTTTTGAGAGAAAATATTTTTGTGTAGTCACATACTTATATAATGTGGTCATATCTCCCCAACCTTAAAAATCTTATTCAAATGTTACTCCATGCCTGAAGATTTCCCTTCTCTCTGCCAAGTGAGGAATAAAAGATTTCTTCTTCCTGAATTCATGTAGCACTTTAAAAACCACCCTACATGTACTTATCACTGCTGACATTAAATTATCCCTGTTTGTGAATTCCATGGCGGGTTACACTGAGCCTTCCAGGAGGCATACTCCGTTGTGTACTATGACGTGCCCTCCAGGGAGCCGGGTGTTGTGGACAGAGTCTGATGACTGAGTATAGAAACAGATGATTAGTTAACACAGGGTTAATGTATAATAGGCTTTCTCATCTTCAGCACTACCGACTTTCTGGTCCTGATCATTCTTTTTTATTTATTTATTTATTTATTTATTTATTTATTTATTTATTTATTTATTTATTTATTTTTATTTATTTATTTATTTTATTTATTTATTTTTAAAGAGAGAGGAAGGGAGAGGGAGAGTGAGAGAGAAACATTGATGAGAGAGAAACATCAACATTGATTGACTGCCTCCTACACGCCCCCTACTAGGGATCAAGCCTGCAACCTGGGCATGTGCCGTGAATGGAAATTGAACCAGAGACCGCTTGGTTCTTGGGTCGATGCTCAACCACTGAGCCACACCAGCCAGGCCTGATAATTTGTTGCTGAGAGGACTATTCTGTGCATTACAGGGTGTTTTGTAGGATCCCTGGCCTCAACCCAGTAGATGCCAGCAGGATCCCTCCCCCAAGTTGTGACAACCAATAAAGTCTCCAGAGGTTGTCAAATGTCCCCAAGAGGGCAAAATCATCTCTCCTTCTCACTATCCTCACCCCAGGTTGAGAACCACTGATATATATGATAACTTTCAAAATGCTGAAGGAAAAGCTACTACAGTATTTCTGAAGGAAACCATAAACTGGCAACATAAATGAACACTCTACGAAATATTTAGCCCTACCAAATTATGTCACTGATTATGTTCACAGACCCTCAGAGCTGTGCGTTTCCCTCCCCCACACCGTCTTCACAGGTTTCCATTAATGATCACTATTGCTAATCTTATTCGTTTGCAAGGGTTCATGCTAACATTCAGGTGCTGTGAGTTTCATGCTCCCATTCACTTCTCCACATGTGGTTATGAGAACAGTTTCTTCACAGTGAAATGAGTTTGGCGTGGCTAGTATTCTGTCGTCACTGTTGTACCAGGTATATATTTCAAAGGGGAATTGAAGTTTAGCTACGTAGCTACTGTAGAGTTTTATTGCACTCTCTACATTTTCTCGATTTACACCTGAGTATGTCATAGTTGAGAGTATTTTTAATACCAAGTAAGATATTAAAGAAAGAAGAAATAGAGTAGTAAATGTAGACATTTCAACAAAGAAATTGTATCTGGAAGAAAAAAAAAAAAGAACTAAGACAAAGAGGAAATCAGGAGGAAGGGAGAACTGAAGAATGTCTCATCAATAAAAATTAGTCATGCTTTGTGTCCTCCATATTTTTTCACAATTTCTCTCAAGCTTGAGTCACATGCTTTTATCATTCTCTCAGCCTACTTACCAAACCGAACTCTTTGCCTCTCATTTTCCTTTATAACGTTTAACCCCACGATTAGTGCTGTTATTATTTTATCAAAATATACTTAAATATCTTTTTACCATGCCTACTTTCAGAAAGGAATCCTGATTTTAAAATGGGAAACTAAGAATGGAAATTTCAGAAGTAATTATATGAAGAATAAATGTAACAAATATCTGAGATAACATCAAAATGATCTATCCATTCATTCATTCATTTTCCTTTAAGCAATATAAAGGCGGGGGGGTCTCTAAAAGTGTCTTACAAAGATATTAACAATGTGGTCCGATGTGCTAACCCAGACCTAGTAGGAGACATGAAGCCGTGACAATGGAGGGATGGGGGGATGAGACGGACCTAGCAGAGATTATTAACAGAATGCACCCCATTAAGGCTTACACACTTATTGAAAATGGGGGCACAAAATTGGCTTCAATCTTTCTTGCAGGTAACGTGAAGAGGGACACATGATGAGCCCAGGTTCAGTGTCCTTTAGATGAAAACCAAACCATTGTTGGGAAGAGGCAGGATGATGCTGCGTCCTGAGCTCAGGGAAACCGTTCCCTTCGGGAGGGTGAACTAGTCATAACGATAAAGGAATAAAAATAATTTTGCACATTTTAATGAACAAAATGGAAAACACTTGGAATTATATAGTTTTAAACGTTCCCCCCAAAGCAGAATACAAACTGGAGAGAGAAAAAATTTCTCCTCTCACTAAATTATAAGAAAAAAAATGTGTCACACGAATGCTCATATAAGAGGCTTTAAGTTACATGATGTTCAAAGTCTTTCACTAGCTTTTGCAAAAGATACAGAATGGCTCTCCAAATGGATGAATGACTATTCTTCAAAAATGACCTTTTATAAAAGCTGAGGGCATAAAATTAAATCATAATTCAGTGAAGGCATTTTTCCAGAAAATAAGGTAATATGGTCCAAGTATATTACTTTCAGATGCCCTCACCTAGGTCAGTAATAGCATTTAGAGAATTTTTAGAGGAATAGAAAGTTAACATCCCTTAGATCAATGGTCCTCAAATATTTCTGCCCTACCCAGTGCTGGATAACCCAATAGACAAAGCATAGGAGAAACAGGCAGAGGATATAGAAGAAAAATCTAGAAAAATACTGTTTAATTTTTGCATGCATGCTATTCTGTCATTCTGAGCAGATTCGTTTTTATTTAGACTAGTCAAATTACTTTAATTTTGAACTAATGTCAGTGAGGACCACACTATTTTCAATGTCCTGGGCCTCTAATGGCCTCAACAAACCTGAGGAAGAGGATTTTATCCTATCAGTAACAGTAGCTCTGAAGAGGTGATTCTTAACTTGGGGAGTTGAGGATGGTGGGAGTTGGGAGAAGCGAGATAATGAGAAAGGGCAAATTTGCGAGGAATGGAGTCACCCAAGTATCTGAGTCACCCGAATATCTGAGTCACTCGAGTATCTGATTTTTAGCAGTCAGGGTAGAATTTGCAAAAGCACTCAAGGTGGTTCTCAAATGCTTTACTCTGTCGCCACCCTGCCTATGCACCTTATAAACACCGATTTCTTCTCAAGAACAGCATCTCCCCCGAGCTTTAGACAAATAGTTCATCACAGCCAAATTACAGCTGCATTTGCTCATGAGGACCTCAAGTGCCCATCTTGTGAGTTATGAATTAAATAAAGGTACACATCTCTTACCAACTGTTCAAGTAGCAAATTAGATAACGCTTTGAAAATTTAGGATTTCCACAAGTATCCTTGCTCAGATCATGAAAATTCATTGTGGTGGTGTCACGGTGTATGTTCCTATTTATAGTTATACCACCTTCTCTACACCGAGTAAAGCAGGATTATTTAGTCAGGAAAAAGCTGGCCTGGAGTAAATTCTACAAGCAGGTGGATAGGTTTTATGATTCTGTCACCAGACTGAGAGTCTTATTTCATGTTTGCATATGTATTTGAAAAATTACCTATTGTTGCTAGGGTCTAAATTTGCACTTAACACTTCAAAAGTCAGAATTAATGCTGAATTTAAAATGAACAATATTAATAGAACTATTATCCTTTTCACACCATGGCTGAATTAAATAATCTCATTTATATCAATGTCTGCTACTCAGTGTTCTGAAGGAAATATTTGTCTGGGAAAAATAAAAGAATTAAATAATTACTGTATTTATTTTCTGTTCACCAGTGTGCTCTTAGCTGATAATTGCTACAATATATATTTCCTCACTTGCACAAGAGTTGTAACAAGAAGCCTGTGACAATATCTCTATGAGGACAGGAAGTTCTGAAGAACACCTTGTGATTTCCGTTTGTTTTAAAGAAACATGTCTTCTGTGCTAGTCTCAGTTCCTTGTTTTTGCCCCATTTTTCTATGTTCCTGCATCTTCTCCATCCAGTCATTTTCCGGCTTTTCTTTCCCTGATTTGAGGGGAAACTTGAGGTTTTCCACCATCCATTCTGCTCCCGACCTTGAACATGGCATCTGCCCACACTTTCGATTGGACATTGATCTGATCATCCCAGATTAGTGAGTCCTTTCATTATGTTTCTATGATCTCTACAGACCTAGGTTGTGATCACTGGCCCCTTTCAGGGGATGTCTTTCCCTGACACTGACTCCGTACTCTCTCTCATCCCTTCCTTCTTTGTCAGAACCCTCGATTCTCAAACCCATTGGCTAACTCCTTCCTGAGAACTAATATTATTAAAGAAGTGAGGGAAGTCTACGGGAAAAAAAAGAATATATTTAAGACAGATATGTGAAAATTAGTTGAAAATATAATTAGGATCTCCTAATCTTAGTGGAAAAGAAAGACCGAAGACTTTGAAAGTTTAGAATGATCTTTGGAAGACATGCAGAGTAAACACATAAGTCATAGAAATATTTAAAGAAAGAGGGTCAATCTGTCAAAACTACAGTCAAGAATGATGATGGCAGGGTTGGCAGTTATAATAGAAATGTGTTTTTTTATTGACTTACATGTATTTAGTAAACAATATTTTAAAGGCAATATTTTTTTTAATCCTCACCTGAGGATATTTTTTCCATTGATTTTTAGAGAGTAGACGGGAGGGAGGGAGCGGGAGGGAGAGAGAGAAAGAGAGAGAAACATCTATGTGAGAGAAACACATTGGTTGTCTCCTGCAGGAGCTCCGACCAGGGCTGGGGATCGAACCTGCAACCTAGGTACATGCCCTTGATCGGGAACCAAACCTGCAACCCTTTGATCCAGGGGGCCTATGCTCTAACTACTGAGCAATACTGACCAAGGCTAAAGGCAATATTATTATCATTTACTTTTACTCTCTACAGTAATTACGTTTTCCTTCCTTACAATACCTACAATTGGGGAAATTCTATAAGTGCAGCATGCTTTTTTACTTACTAGGTCAAAATAAAGCATTATACAGTAGTAGCCTTTATTTATTTATTTATTTATCCTCACCTGAGGACACCTCTGCATTTATCTTCAGGTAGAGGGGGAGGGAGAGAGGGAGGATGAGAGAGAGAGAGAGAGAAACATCAATGTGAGAGAGACACATCGACTGGCTGCCACCCACACAGGGCCAGGGACAAACTGCGACCAAGGTACATACCCTTAGCGGGAACCGAACCCAGGACTCTCTGGACTACAGGCTGACGCTCTAACCGCTGAGCCAAAGTGGGCAGGGCAATAGCCTTTAATAAATGTCAATTACCTTCCCTTTTTTCTCTGATCCTGGACTTATGTTAATAACATTCTCCTGAATATTTATAAACTTACAGAATATTTGATCTGAAGAAAAATCTAGGGATTTTATCACCCAATGTCCTCTAATAAATATGAAGACATATTTATTAGAGGACGTTGGGTGAGAAACCTGAAATGGCTCAGAGACCTGAAATGGCTTTTATGAGATTGCCCAGCGAACCAAGACCAGAAGCCAAGTATGGTTGGGAGGAAGCAGCATGAACAAAGGCTCTGAGTTAGGGAGTCTACACATTCCAGGGAACTGAAGGAACTGTTTCCAGCCTGGAGAATTAGATAGGTGGTCGACCATGTAGTGTCTTAAAGGCTGTAGTAGGTATTTGGAGAGGAATGAGATATATTCGATGTTTATGAAAGGATGGAGACACTGCATTGGCATTTTGGGAAAGATGCATTATTTTTCTATCTTATTTCCACTGAGTAATAAGATTCTCTACTTCTCTAATACCTTTACTCTCAATTCAGGATGCGGTGTTGCTCTCTACAGTCATCTGCTTTCTACCCCTGTCCTGATGACAGTTTCCCCTTTGTACTCTTCACACCACTTCTATTTATCTTGCAGCCAGAACACTATGCTTCTAGCTCATCTTCCCACCCCGTCGGAAGCAGAGGTAACCTTTCTTTTTCTCTCTACCTCCCTAAGATTTTCTGTCTATTCCCATTTCTTGGATGATCATACTTCATTTCAGAAGTCTTGTTAAGCTTCACCACGTCCTTGGGCCCTTTTCCAGGAATGGATAAAGCCTTTAATACCTTGATTGATCAGACTCTGAAATCCAAACTTTTCCATGAATATCTTCCCCAAATAAAAAGGGGGAAACTCTCTTTGTCTATCTACATAGAATTTTCGTATCTAACTTTTATATGGAGTCTTTCTGTAGGCATTTATTTTATTGCCAATTCTTGGTGTTTGTATACTTAACAGTAGGGCCTTTAGAGTAATAACTTTCTTTCTTTGCACTAAGTTCACAATATTGTCTTTGACTGCCACACCCTAGAAAGACTTGATTGCATAGTTTTAAAATCCTAAAGTCCCAAACATATTAGGATTAAAGCAGGCAATTAGCATTTACTAAATAGTTGCCATTTAACAGAACACTGTGCTATGAAATTTCCTCATCAGGCTGATTTGAGCCAAACTGGGATTCAGAATCCAGACCTTGGCAAAATGCACGCGCTAGTGACTCTCCTGGGTATCTCCTTATGGAAGTGGACATGCACGGGCACTTCTGTACTTTGGCTGAAGGCGGAGTGATGGAGCTGGGGCGAAGGAAGGTGAAAAGTAATGGAGGAAATGGACAGTGCTGGGGAATGCATGGTATCTGTCTTCTGCTACCTGGAGAAACTGGTTCTGTGGGCCAAAGAGGAGATGGTTTCCAAATAATATGTGCAGAAGGCGCACTTGTGAAAGAAACTGTGTTCTGAGCAGGTACCAAAAAGCCTGTTTCGGAGACTCACGTAATAAAGTATGGCCCAAAACTGGTGGGGAAGCTCTTTGCTTCCCGACTCTACCACAAACCCTAGGGTCTGCCACTTGAGAGGTCAAGGAAGTTGCTAGCTGAGGAGGGCTGGGTCTGGAAGAGGAGTATTCTCACAGAGAGAAGGAAGAGGGGTCTTGATGAGGTTCCATGTAAAGAAGGTGATGTGAGACAGAAAAGAGACACAAAGAGGATACTGAGAAAAGACTCTGGTCATGCAAGTGGGCTCCAGTAGCCATAAATATTAGCATCTCAAAAGAATAGAATCAGGTGACATATATGTCACATCATTTAATTCCTTAAAAGGTCTATTGAGAATGGAATTATTGTCCTCATTTTCCAATGAGGAAATAGATACTTAGGTTAAATAGTTTCCTAAGGTCAAAGTTAATAAAGGATGGTCCTGGGATTCAAACTCAAGCCCTGGTGACTTCTCATACCAGTGTTCCTTAAGACCATTCCACATTGCTTTTGGACTGCGTGGTACTTGCTTTCTGATCAATTCTAGGTGGGAGGTGGCCAGAATAAAGGATATCCAACAGCTCAGTTTATTTATTCATTCATTCATTTATTTACAGAAAGGCATCATAGAATTGTGAGAAGAGCATGGACTCTGAGCTCAGAACCCAGCCCCGCCATTACTAACTATGGGCCCTTGGAAAGTCACATTTTCTCTGTGAGCCCTGGTTTCCTTGTCTGGAAGTGGGACTATTAATATGTTTTTTGAATACTGTTGTGAAGTGCAAATGAGTTGATAAATATAGCTTATATTGCAGTGCCTAGGATGTAGTAGGTCCTCCCACTCCATGATAGCTATTTTTATTATTGGCAGTTCCTGCAGTTTTGCCTGAACTGCTTGCATCCAGGAGAAAAACCTTTGTAATACCAGCATATTGCATGCCAGGGCCGTCGGTTCTTGCTTCATCCCGCGTCTTCCCTGGCTGGAAATGACATATGGGACTCCATTGTTTGGACTCCTTCTGCTAGGGACCAAACTATGAGGTCTTTTTCTATAAAAGGAAGGGGATGGTATTGACCTACATCTTTTCTCTTTGGCAAGTACCCACATTGCACGTTCACTGGCAGTTAGAGTTCTTTTTTAAGGCATCTCACTCTGTGGCTAGAACGTGTGTTTCTTCCACTTGAAAGGAAATCAAGGAGCATCCCTGTGCAAAACTCACTGAGTTTTTCTTAACTATGCATTGTCATGAGACCATATGGCTGTAAATGATTTAGTTTTTCATGAAAAATGGTTTTAAATCAAAAATGAAACCTGTTAAAAAGAATTTGCATACTTGATGAAAAATAAAGGCAATAAAATGTTTAATCTGGCTGTGAGAAATGTACTGGGATTTCATAAGCAGCCCTTCCATAATAAGGAAATACATTTTCATTATGACTGGTGCATTACCAGTGTTATGGAAACTTGGCCTCTTTAGATAGAGATACAGGAAACTGAAGCATGAATGGTGTTCGCGTTAGGATTCAAGCAAATCCGATACATCTGGGAAATTGTGGGATAAGACTTGCCTTGGTCCATGCAAATGAGGAGCTTACTTGGAAAGGACTTTGGCTCAGGGAAGAAATGGGGTAGTGAGATCAGGCAGAAGGAGAGAGTTTCCAAGCATCTGGGGCAGCCACATGGATTCTCATGGGAGATGGATTATTTCTGAGTCAGCTTCATAAGCCTCACTGTCCACATATTTTAAAAAATGGTCAGAATCCTTCCCCCACATAAATAATACATTTATTTGTGACTAATGCTTATTTATTTCAATTTGTTATAGTTTTGAGGTTCTTTAGATCTAAAGATATATCAAGACTTGAAAGACCATTTAGGAAAGGTGTTGGCCATTAAGGATATGGAAGAGTGGAAAGTAGTAATTTTATGTTTAATGAGAGATACAACCAAGGAGACAGGCCAGTGTCCTCAGCTTGTCATCAAAAGCTATGAAGCCCAACGGATACCAACTCCAGGTGATGCTTTCCCAGGTTGGTGTGAGAGCATCATCTCACAGCATTCTCCGTGACTTGTTGACCTTCGGAGAATCTTTGTAAAAGGTGTTATGGATTCATGGTTATAGGTGTTTCAGCCACGCTTCCTGCGTTTGTATCATGGCTTCTCTATGTCCTTGTTCTGTGATGTTGGGTAAGTCATATAAACCACTCTGGGCCTCAATTTTTCTATCTTTCAAATTGGCATCATACTACTACCTATGTTCTGGGGCTGCAGTGAAGGTTCCATAAATGTTTGGCACATTGTAACAATTAATTAGTAGCCGTAAGCTCTTAATACTTTGTTATAGAAACCAAAATAGCTTTCATAGCTATCCAGAATCAGATAGCATATATACCCAAGAAGAGAAATTTGAAGTAGAAAATTACAACACATGAGAGACCTTTTAGTTTGTAAGTGTTTTTTTTGTTTTTTTTTTTACCAAGGATAGAATTAATAGTGACAACTAAAAATAACCGTGTGTCAAGCTATAGAGGTCACAGAAATTCTTTACACATATTATTACATTTTAGACTTGTAATTACAGATGGATATATGTAATATTATAGAGGTTAAGTGCCAGGATTGAAACCACACAGTTTTTAAGTGGCAGAGTTGGAAAATGTATGGAGAGTTTCTAATTCCAAAGCCAGCGCCGTCCACTTTATTATGCACCCTCTTAAATGAATCTGTTAAAGTTTAATACTTTCAGGGTTTAAATTATCATTGAAAGATGCATTTTGTATTGATCTGCCATTTGACCCAGTGATCCCACTTCTAGGAATATATCCTAAGAAGCCTGAAACACCAATCAGAAAGAATATGAGTACCCCCATGTTCATAGCAGCAGTATTTACAATAGCTAAGATCTGGAAACAGCCCAAGTGCCCATCAGTAGATGAGTGGATAAAAAAGCTGTGGTACATTTACACAGTGGAATACTATGCAGCTGTAAGAAAGAGAGATCTCTTATCCTTTGAGATGACATGGAGGGACCTGGAGAGCATTATGCTAAGTGAAATAAGCCAATCAGAGAAAGACAAATACCACATGATCTCACTTATTTGTGGAATATAATGAAGAAAATAGACCCAGAGACATAGAAAGGAGTACGGTTCAGACCGCCAAACCTCAGAGGAGGGGGGCGGAGGGGATGAATGAGACAAACCAAAGAACTTATATGCATGTATGTGTAACCAATGGACATAGACAACAATGCTGGGGGCTTATGGAGGGGAGGCAGGATGGGGAGGAGGGTGTCTAGGGGGAAAAGAGAAACATCTGTAACAAAGCTAAATTAATAAAATTGGAAAAAATAATAATAAAAAAAGAAAGAAAGATGCATTTTGGTTTTTTTTTTGTTTGTTTGTTTTTTGAAAGATGCATTTTGTATCAATATGTATTTTCAACACGTCTGCTTTTACACAGACCTTGTGTCCTTTCTTGTCATGGTGCTATGATTTCTGGGAGCCAGTGATTAAAAGGTCACTCAGTCGGTTGGCTCGGAAACTAGGAATGCAGTAAGAACTGAATCTGTCGGGACTCACAGTATTTCAGAAAAGTAAAACAAAGATTACAGTCTAACATTACTATTTTGCTAGAACCTTGTTGACCTCGTAGTCAAACTGGAAGTTACAAAACAGCTTCAAGGTTATCTACAACAAAACAGTCTGAGACACTGCCAGGGTTAAGAGAAGCTAAGAAGACGTGAAGGCTAAATGTAAGGTGGCATCCTGGATGGAGTCCTGGAACAGAAAAGAACAGGCTGGGGAAGAACTAGTGAAATCCGAATAAACTGCAGAGTTCATAGTAATAGTAATAGTAATAGTAATAGTAATAGTAATAGTAATAGTAATAGTAACAGTAATGTATCAGTGTTGGTTTCTCAGTGTTGAGACGCGCACCATGGTCAGGGAAGATAATAGCACTGGGGGAAACTGGGTGAGAAATATACACAAATGCTCAGTACTAGTTACTGTTCTGTAAATCCAAAATTATCCCAAAGTAAAAATGTTATTAAAACTGAGAAAAATCCCTTTGATGGTGTCTGAGATTAATGAATCCTGCATGGCTTAGATGTCATGGTATAAAAAACTTTAGTGTACGGCTCTCTTTTCTTCTATTTCTACTTAATATTAGGGTCGCACAAAGGACCCTAATTCTCCCCATATTTTTTATGATTTTCAGACTAAATCTCTGACTTGCTCTTGATCTGTCTTCTAAAAGTAGGAAAATAAGCTGTGATTCTCAGCGAAGGCTCTTAGAACCTCCCCATAAGGTTTTGTTTGTCTGATTTGGTTTTTGTTTTTGCTAGTACGTTCATGTAGAAATCACGTATTGAGAGCCTACCATCTCCCAAGCCCAATTGGAGGTGCTGAGGATCTAAAAATAAGGGGAACAGGCAGATACCTCATACAGTGTGAAAGAGAAGGTCAAGGTGAGGATTCTGCTGGGAGTGACCTCTGCATTGAGTCTTAATACAGTGTTCCCAGGAAGGACAATATCTGTGGAGGTGGCCAAAGAGAAGACGTCTCTGCACAGGGGACGGTGCTTCCCAGAGCACTGCAGTGGGGAACACCAGAAGGCTGCTGACATTGGAGTGTGAAGGAGACAGAAAAAGAAACGCAGTGAAGCTGCAAGCGTCAGAGGACTCCAATCCTGAAGGGGCTTAACTACAGTGGTGCACAGGTGAGGTGCCACCCTCTCTCCGGCAAAGGAAGCAGGCTTCACCTCTGGCAGCTAACTTCAGACCTCACCGTCCTCATCCGTTTTTTTCAGCCTTTGTAATCAATATGTTTAGTCTTAATGAAAAGCATCTTTATGGTAGCCTACTGGATTCTGAGATCTAGATTGAGCAAATTGGTTAAGAACACGGGGTTTCGAGGCATGTTTCACCTGCTCATAGCTCTCTTCCCTGCCATCTCTGTGTTTTGCAAACAGTTCTCCTCTGTAAGAGGGGTTGTAATAGTACAATCTATCTCACTGGGCTGCTGTGAGGATTAAATGGGACACCGTGCAAGGTGTGCAGAGAGCACTCCAGCCGCAGCCTTGCGTTGTTCAGTGCGCGTGGAGCTGAGCAGTTCAGAGGGCACGCTGTGCAGCCAGGTTGCCTGGAGTTATGTCTTGGCTTTGTCACTTCCTGGTTGTGTGACCTTGGGCATGTTTCTTAACTCTTTGTACTTGTCTCTTCATCAGTCAAATGGGCATTGTTTTGTTCTACGGATTGGATGAGCTGATGTTTGTGTAGAGTGCTGAGAACAGTGCCTGGCATGCAGGTTTGTTAGAAGCAGATTGCATGCTCAGACTAAGCACTCAAAGTGTCAGCTTCTCTTATTATTTACCTGTAACTGCAGCCTAATGCTTCCAGCAAGCTCGGGCAAGGAATGAAGACCTCACCTCGAGGCCAGCCACAAAAAACGATCAGGAAAGCAGTTTTTTGTTTTTTGTGTATTTTTGGCTCATGCCTGCCAGCAGAGGTCGTCAATCAAACAGATTAGTTATTACCTCCTAGCTCAGCTATTTTGACCCTTGTTCAAAATAAGAAGAAAAAAAAATGTATCCAAAAAAATAAATACAAGCAGTTTACCGACAACCTCCGAGAGCTTCGTTCTGATTTTAAGAGAGCTTCATGGAGTTTGGGAAAGAATTTTGACTTCTGCCACAGACCTTCATTCACTTCTTAGTATGATTTTATATCAGTTACGGTAACAGGAGGGACTCTAATGTTTAGTACAGTTATGTTATAGGATCACAAATGTCTAGGCTCACATATGTACAAAAAATTGCACTTGCTTACAAGAGAGGTTTGAACAGACTCAGATAAAAATGAGATGAAAAAAATTTCCCAACGTATTCACATATAATTACTAACTAAAGAGACCCCTTCAACTTCATTTCTCCACTCTTATTTGGGCGCAGGATTCCAGATAATTACTATCTGGGATATTGAGATGTACTGGACCATATAAAAATAATTCTTCAAAGATACACTCTACAAACCATTGAGCACCATGAATAGGACTCTTGTCACAGATACAGACTGACAGGTCATTCCTTGGCATTTTCACACAATATTGAAAATCAGCCTGAACTGGCAGGTGTAAAGATCCTAGATTCTCACTTGACAGAATAATTTAAGACGGATTGTGACTGATAATAGGCAAAAGGTGTGCAACAGACAATAGCATCAAAAGAAAGAATATAATTTTATTCAACAGCAGCTGAAAATATAAATATTTTTATAGAAAGTTCCCAACAGCTTGATGCCCATGGAATTCCAAGTGTCATAATATAGCAGATTATCTTAAAAATATCGCAAAGTGAACTCAGCAATACTTTCCTTGTGGTTGAAGCTATCCTCCCAACACATTTCTCCTCCAGGTTTCTCTGACTTCCTGGATGGCAAATATTTACAAAGGAAAAAGCTTGCCCTTCCCTCTCTATGTAACTACTAGCTCCTGTAGTCCTCCAATGGTGTCCTCTCAACAGATAAGCACACCAGCCACCTCTGCCATCTCTTGCTTGCTCATGATGTTCTATAATAACTCCAAATCAATAATGAATTTCATCCTCCCCTCTCTTTACTCAGCTAGAAGAGAGATTGATACTGTTGCCACCAAAAAAAAAAAGAAATCCATTTGGTAAAATAATCTTCTTTTATAACTAAGCCCCTTGGAACTTCTGAGGTCAGGGGTGACCACCTGATAACCACATGATCGACAGGAGACTCAAGTACTCTTTCGTCTAGCTGTGTTCTCAGGGGTATTTTACCCAGCAGATCCTCCAAAGATGTGCCCTAGGACAGTGATTCTAAAACTATAATGTGCATGTATATCACCTGGGTTCCTGTTAAAACATAGACTCTAATTCAGTAGGTGTGCAGTAGGGCTTGAGATTCTCCATTTCCATTAAGTTTCTGTGAAATGCTGATGTATCTGGTCCAAAAACCAGCATTTGAAAAATCAAGGTCCTAAAAGATCCAGAATAACTCAAGAAACTAGATAAGGCATTGATCCGAACTCTACCAACACATTTACATGCATAATAACCTGTATCCTCTATGTATTAAAAACATCTAATCTTAGAAAGGAGAATGGAGTGTCAACTTTTGCTTTCGGCAGACAGGGTGAACTGAAACAGTTATTTGTTTTAGAGAAAAAAGGCAAAGTAAGGAACAACAGGATTCGAAAGAGAGAATCTCCCTGTGCTACCTAGAGCCCGTAAGGAATGTGCTGGCAACAGAATGTACTTCCCTTTGCTGGGTAAGGAAAGTCTCTGCTCCAGGTTGATAGGTGCCACGTGACAACTCCATCTCCTCCCCAGATGCTCCAAAGACTGACACACTAATATTTACTTTAGGGTAAGTATTTAATTTTGCAGGAATAAATTAAGGCACGAAATTAGGAATAATTAGCATTGCTCTAATTAGAAATCAAATTACTTGTGAAGTCATTCACAGAAAACATGTCTTTCAAATTAGGACATTCCATTAACAGGAAGAATCATTTCACTATGAAATGTATTAAGTATTAGGTAGACTCTTCAAACTGCCTAATGGTACTTGATACCTATCACCTGGTTTCATTGTTCTTTAGTGGCTCCTACTGGATTCGCTCACTAGGAGCTCACAAAAAGCTGAGGGTTCCCCATTTCTACTAGAGTTACGATGGGGACCCCACATTTCCACTGTGATCATCCTTTTTTGTAGCATTCTTTTGAAAATTACTTGCTCAGACTCTGTTTGTTTGTACTTGTTAATGTATTCAATTCAATCCAGCAAACATTTATTGAGCATTATTATCAGGCTCTGGGGGACATAAAGATAAATAAGACTTGATTTTTATATTCACAGAGCTGATCACCATGTAGATTGTTTTATAAATGCTATGATGTTGGAATGTGTGCTGTTGTAGTTTTGTTTTTCTCACCAACTGGAGCACAGGCTCCTCGAAAGCAAAGGTCTTGCTTAGTTATCTTTGTGTTTAACGCCTGTGCGATTCCTAGGCAGGAAACTACAGTAGGACTCCAGGAGAGAAGGACAAATTTGCCAGCCACTTTCTATCATGGCCTGAGCCTTCACACATGGCTTTCCTCCTCGGAGGGAAGCATGGCATCCCCAGCCCAGGTAACAAGGTGGAAAGAGGAGCCTTGAGAAAAAAAACTCACCTTCTCTTAACCCCCAAAAAACAGTACCTTTAATTTGATATTTTATTTTCTTTATAAGCATGAATGTTGAATGTTTTTTTCGCAGCAATGACTTAGGACTTCAGCCTCTGGTATTACATTTCTTGACACCAAGAAGGTAGAAAAGAAATGTGAAGCTAAATCCATTTCAATATATACAAACATCTCCTAAACATCATCCTTTAGGTCTTTCTTGCAGGGAAACTTTTTTGAGTCACTGACTCAACTCCACTTTTATTATAGACTACACCTTCTGCAGACATGGGCCCCAAATAAACCGTGACTCTCCCCTGTGTGACCGTTGGTGCACTTCAATCACCCTGCTGCTCTGTGTGACTGTTGGACTAATATGCATACTCACAGTAGATGGGAGCTTCGTGGGGACAGGGCATGTGTCTGCAACTCCAACACAGTCCCGGGTCCACGGCTGAGGTTCAGTGATCTTTGTTGACGAAATTGAATGAATCCCCATTTTACAAATGAGTAAACTGAGACCCAGAGAGACGAGAAATGACTTGCCCAACCTTTCACAACCCAAAAGAGATAGACTAAGGACAGCACTGAGCCTTGTGCTTCCCAATGTTGAAGCTCACTTTCCATCCCCCACCACATTTTACAACGTTCACCCATTCATGAAAGTACGTATTTCCTGAACGGAGTCACTGAAGTCTTTACAGAATGCAAGCGATATACATACACGATACTAACACATCAATCAAAGAACTTTTTCCTTATTGAGGTTGTAGTAACATTTATATTTAGTAAATGGCCTTTTTTTTTTTTTACATCCTACATTGAATTTCCAAGAGTTTCAAAAATGCTTCCATTCAAGTACCTCAGGCTGCAGATTTATTTAAATGTTGTAGAGTTCTTTCATTCTTTATAATGTTTTTAGTTATAACAGGGTATTTCACCTTGTAATAAATATTTGAGGAATTGAATGAAAAAGAATACATAGGAAGGAAGCAAAGACTTCTTTATGTTTCACATGTTGTCAGTGGGGAAAAAAGCATAATGCTGGCACTTGGGGTTGATTAATCAGTCTGCTTTTTCACTTTATGGGAACCATTTTTATAACTGAAAACGATATTCCTAATAAGGACATAGCAAAAAACAGCACCAGCCTTTCTATTAATGGCTTAGGAATAATTTAAATAGACGTCGGCACAGTCTTACATTGTTAAACTTTATTTAACAATGACTATTTAGAAAATATGTTATTAGGTTCACTTCATGTCTAAGCTGAAGTTTCCTGATTAGACCAGAATTGTTTATCTATGTCACCACAAAGACAATGCAAATGCTGATTAAAGCAATTAAAACTTTCTTTTGTTTGCAGAAAAAGATGTACCCAGATATAGCTTTTTGTTTGTAGACATCTTAATAAGCACTAGCAGACTGAAAGAAAATCTGTCATCAGTTATATTTTTCTCTTAGACAAACTGTCTACTTCACATACATATTAAGCAAGATTTGTTACCAGAGCTTCCTTATATTTCTATTTGTTGTTGAGAAATGGTAAATGTAGAAATAACACTAGATCTATCAATTTGATAATATAGTGCAATACATCTGGCAGCTGAACAGGGGGAAAATGTAATGACATATTTGGCAGAATGGTTTTTATTATGAGTTCTTTCTTTCCTTTTGTAAAAACACAATTGTGCCATTTGTTGTAGACTAATGTCAAGGAATATAAAGTATTATTGGGGATGGGGAATTTAGCTTTTGTAGAACATAAATTGACTGCCATGTAAATACAACCATCAGTTTTATTGCTTGTTAAACATATATTTACTGAAATGACTTGAATTGGAAAGCTTGCTGAAGGGCACCATGCCTACTTTTAACTACATTGCTGAATTCCTTTATGGATTTGGCTTTTCATACTTACAATTTCACATTAAACTCGACTGTAGAATATTGTAAATGTAAGAACAAATTCTCTAAATATGTGGGATAATCAATCCTAAAAATCACTAGGGCACACAGGATTTTATTTGCTTTAATAACAATATGAAGTCATAATTTCAATGAAGTAGACGATTTAGTGGCACAAAGAAACATCCTCAATTCATTCATTCACTATTATGTTCATAAAACTTTTCTTGACCACTACGTGTCAAGCATTGAGCTGGCTTCTGGGGCCGTGAATTTGAATGAGCCATGAGAAGCCCAGTCTCGCTGGAGAGACACACAGATCACCTGTTGAGTATTACAATAGGGTAGCTTGCACTGCCCGCCCATAAAACATATCAAAACAAAAATAAGGTAAGACACTATGATAAATGGATTTAATTCCATTTCCATTTCTTGGAAAAAAACAAAAGATAAGGAGTATGAAGTAATACATTATAATACTTGATCTCCACGGTCTGGAGAAGGTTAAATTGTGTTACTCAGCAAGTATCACAGGGCTGCCTTCATGGGGATTGGTTTCAGCTTCGGACTCAAAATAGAAGACAGTCTTCCGTGTGCATAGATTTTAAAACACTGACTTTAATTTTTCCAGGACTCCGGAGCAGGCAGAATCCAGTCACTGATAAAAATACTGAGTACAGCAAGGCACAGAAAGTAGCCGCATTACATACTCATTTGCAGAGTTAAGAAAAAAAAAAAGTAAAATCATGTGACACAAGTTGGGCCTTAAAGCAAGTGGACGTCTCAGCCTGAGAAGGATGAGGATCAGGTGAAGGCCGGAACACAATACAGTCTGTGCCGCAGCGATCCATTTAGACATACCAGGAAAGTTGTCATATCCCTTCATGAGAAGAAATGAAAGATGATTATCAGAGTCCAACGGGCAGCTGTCTTAGTTTTCCGTATATAATGAGGCACAGCAGTTGTATAATAATTTCAGAATAGGGGTTCCCTGATTCTCAACATTTTTTTTAAATCCTCACTTGAGGATATGTTTGAGAGGGAAGGGGAGAGAGACAGAGAAAGAGAGAGAGAGAGAGAGAGAGAGAGAGAGAGAGAGAGAGAGAGAGAGAGAGAGATCAATTGCCTCCGGTACAGCCTCAATAGGGGATCAAACCCGAAACCTAGGTATATGCCCTGATCAGAAATCAAATCCAAACCTTTTGGTGTACACTGATGCTCCAACCAATGGAGCCACCCAGCCAGGGCTCAACAATTCTTTTGTTATCTTTATAAATCCCAAGGGACATAAGCAATCAATGCATAGACATCTGAAGATGAGGCGATCTCCCCTTGTATGAGAGCCCAGATTTCACATGCCAGTTGTGACAAAAATCAGAAAAATGAACACCAGTGCAGAGTTTGGTAAAGGGCTTATTTCTACCTTAGTGTGTCACACACTTCTGTTGCATAGCAGAACGTGAAGGAGATATATAACATCTGTATGATTTTCTTAATCAATATAAATAGTCATTGTGAAAAACTCAATTTCCCACACAAGCTTTATGATGAAATGAGCACGCATGCTGCACGGTTATTCTGGCTGTCTTCTAGATCCAAGGCAACTTTCTGTTCTCTCCGTAATGTGATGGCTGAGCAGGAAAGCAGGATGGAAACAGAGGATGTGTCCCACCTGTCCCTCTTGTCCCACCTGCTTGATCGGGTCAAGGTGCGAAACGTCTCTCAACCTCAAGGTTATCATCCGTAAATTGAAGCAAGTAATACTGATACCTACCTCACAGGCTGCAGTCAGGAGTCAATAAAAATAACACCTGTTAATTTCTTAAACTAGTTTTTGAGGAAACTGGTTAGATAGCATGAAATAAGTGATAAAACACCTTTAAAACTAAAATGTGCCATGTAGTCATGAGTTGCTAGTAATAAATACTACTTCTACAGGAAAAATCTCAGTGTCACAGTCATTATTTATAAAACTGGGGATGGTACAGTTATCAATTAGATGAAATTACATATGCAAACATCTAGGAAAGTCCCTGGAACTTGTGGAGTTTCTTTAATGCTATTTATTTAAATTGAATATAAATTTACTAGAAATATAATATACATACATCTAAATGCAAATTCCCCTTACAGCATGCAAGTCATTGTTCATTGGTAAACATCTTTTGGTTTTCTATCAAAATTAAAGAAGAAAAAGAAGGCTTATAGGAGAAACAAGTGATATCCATTAGAGAGAATAGATATTAGAGAGAATGCATACAACTTATGGTTCATATAAAAAACAAACAAACAAATGTTGAGAGTTATAATGGATATGTGATAAATATCTAAGTGGAATAAAAGTCGGTTACAAAGCAGCATTATGAACCAATCCCAGTTTCAGAGCCGGTGGGGGTTATAAGTGTGTGTGTGTGTGTGTGTGTGTGTGTGTGTGTGTTTTATTTATGTATTTAAAAACATGAAAGGATATGAACAGCATCTTAATAGTGGTTATTTCTGAAGGATGACTTTTACTTTCTATTTATAATGTCTGAAAGTTTTACAGTGAGCTTGCCCTATATTTATGATTTTTAAAAGACTATTTGTATTTTTAAAAGTAGTTCTATGATAAAATTACTAAGTAAACTTCTGCAAATAAATTGTTAATACAAATAGTCTTACTTAATTACCATCAATAGCTATATAAACAAGAAATAAAGTTATAATTTAAACTTATGAAATACATTCTCTTGGTTTATTAGATTTTATAAGCAGCTCCATTGAAGATATTCTCGAGGTAAATGGTTTGAAGAGTTTTGATTGCCATGTCCACCCGAAACCACAGAGGTCTACAAAGGGTTAGAATATTTAAAGGTTTACTGCTCAGCTTTGCTAGACAAATAATAAAGATATTAAGAATTTAAATGTATTATTTTTCCCCTCATTTGATCACAGACCTAATTTGATAAAGAGGTCAGTACTTGGACCATTTAAGCAAATATCAAAATGGTAGTGGATATTTATAGAACTAAATTAGATGTTAAACAAATGGAAATTATAATTTAGAGAAAGAAAAGACAGGATATTTATAGCTTGTTCAGTACAATAGGAATATTTTACTTTTTACTGGAAAGTGGTTTTTTTTTTTAATTGTCTTGTTAAAAAATAAGCCACTTGAGCTATCTAATAAAATATTTATTTTTACTGGAAGTATGGAGATTTTAGGCAAGCTTGGTGAATATTATAGGCATACTATTCTGCATTTTCTTCACCACAGGAAACATTTGATAGGAATGGTAAGGAAGTAATGTTGAATCCATGAACACTGTTGAATTCCTCTCATATAACTTCTGAGCCTAAAGTTTCATTCATTCTTCCAAAGAAAGTTCATGGATTTGTCATAGTTATTATCGGATATTGCTGTAGTCTGAAAAAGAAGCTACAACTTTAGGCTGGAATTACCAGCATTAATTTATTCTTTATGATCCGGACAGACAAGCCACACTATAAGAACATTGACCTTGAGAATTTCAGTATGCAAGCCAATCCAGCAGTATTCCAGGGTTAGATAGTGGACATACCATAGATTACACAAGATTCTACTTCATGGAAAATTTAAGATATTTCAAAGATAAATTACACTGTAGGCAATATTTATTGTATGTAATCCTAACTTCTGAGTAAGATGCTACTCTACTGAGTAATATTTTCAAAGATCTGAGCCTGAAACACCAATCAGAAAGAATACATGTACCCCCATGTTCATGGCAGCACTATTTACAATAGCTAAGATCTGGAAACAGCCCAAGTGTCCATCAGTAGACGAATGGATAAAAAAGCTGTGGTACATATACACAATGGAGTACTATGCAGCTTTAAGAAAGAACGATCTCTTATCCTTTGGGTCGACATGGGAGGACCTGGAAACTATTATCCTAAGTGAAACAAGCCAAGCAGAGAAAGACAAATATCATATGATCTCACTTATTTCTGGAATATAATGAACATAACAGTGGGAGGAGCAGGGTAGTCCTGGGGACGTGGAAGTGGGGTACAGACTGACATCTGCCAGAAGAGGGGGTGGGGGAGGGGAGCGATGAACACAGAACTTGTACGCATGTACTCATAACCAATGGACATGGACAACAAAAATGGGGTTGGGGCAGGGAGGGAGGGGGAGGGGGGTGTCAATGGGGGAAAAAAGGAGAAACATCTGTAACAAAAGTAAATTAATAATAATAAAAAAAATTAAAAAAAAAAAAATCTGTGTTCCCCTTAAGCAAACTCTATTGCACCTAGAAAATCATTTGTCAACAATGAGACTTTTACTTTCCATATAAGCAACTTCTGAGTTTCTTCTATTGAAGATAAATAGAACAACATGGAAGTAACTACTAGGAAGAGTAAAGGAAGAAGAGTAAACCCCATGTCAGAGGACATGGCAAAAGGTTTTTCCTTAGGAGATAAATGAATATAATATCGTAAGTCAACTGTAATTGAAAATTAAAAATGAGCCCTGGCTGGTATTTCCCAATGGTTAGAGCATCCGCCTATGCACCAAAGGGTCTCTGGTTCAATTCCTGGGTTGCAGGATCAATCCCCAGCCCTGGTCGGGGCTTGTGTGGGAGGCAACCAATAGATGTCTCTCTCGCATCTCTCTCTCTCTCGCTCTTTCTCCCTTTCACTTCTCTAAAAATAAATGGAAAAAATATTCTCAGGTGAGGATTAACAAAAAAAGAAAGATAGAAAAAAGAGAAAATTTTAAAGTGAAAAAAAAAAACAAAAACAAAAAAAACCACACAAATGGAACCTAATCTGGATCTTTCAGCACATTCTCCATTTGTTAGGGGGAAGGAAACTGAGCTGTCTGCAGACGGAGCTTGAGTTGTTGGGAGAGCCGCCCCAAGAATTGAAGAGAGAATTTGAGAAATACTTTTCAGCATATCAGGAAGGTTAAACAGAGGTTACTCAAAGCTTCCTTAAACCTCAAGCATCCAAAAATGCAAAGTTACTTTGCATTTTTGGGAGTTGGAGACAGCTATTAATCCTTCTGAATCTTAACTTTTTAGTTTTAAGTGCCTTTCTAGACACTAATATTGGCTAGAGGACAAGCCTAGGTAAAAAAAAAAATCTGTGAGAATGCAACTTCATGAAATAAAGCAAAGTAATTTATGAGTATTTTATTTAAGCTTCTGGGGAGGTAGAACCTAGGCTATTTCTCAGGAGCAAGAGATGATATATATACAGTAGCCTTTATTGTTACTTTATTTGCATACACATTTCAGTGCTTGTACAAATATTTATAAAGACTTTCATGGGGTCACTCTTAACCACAGAACTACCTTTTTTGATCCCAGAATTATTTGTACCGCAAATTCTCCTACCCCAGGGGTTTAAGGAAACAAACCTGGGTATTGAGCAGTGTGGCTCCAGCACCCAAGCAGGCAGCAGGAGTTTTTGAGCGTGAATAAAGGAGCAGAGCATTGATTAAGGAGAAGTAAGGATTAGTTAGTCACTTATGCAGCTCACTATTGGAGTCACAGAGATGTCCAGTCAAGGTCATTTGGGATTTCAGGATATTTCCTCAGGTCCACCCTACTTTTCCCCCTAGCTATTGAACTTCTTTTTCTTTAATTTTTTATTTATTGATTTGAGAGAGAGAGAGAAACATTGATTTGTTGACTCACTTATTTATGCATTCATTGGTTGCTTCACCGCTGGCCCTTCAGACGATGCTCCGACCAACTGATCTACCCAGCCAGGGCCTTGAAATACTTAAGCTTTGTAACCTGGACTCTTTCTACTTGCCTATCCAGGAACTGAGTTTCTTGTTGCTCTCAGCCTAGTTTCTTTGAACTTCACTGAAGTCTCCTTCCTAGATGGTTGGTGTCCCTCTGGTTAGCCCCGGTATATCAGACTAAAAAGCAACAGTTGCTGTAGCACACAGAGTTTACTTCTGATCATTCTGCTTCACTGCCCGTCAGGCTGGCAGAGCTGTTTGCAAACCATTTTCTCCCCTCGTCCCTCTGTATCTTCCAACACAACTGCAAAATCTAGGGCAATGTCCAGAGCTGGCATATTATCTTTTTGTAAATCACAATGCAACATTTTTTGCTGGTAGAACTGCCTTCTAAGATTGACAAATTTAACTTTTCTATAGCACAAGTTTTCTGAGAATAACAATCATAATAACCTTTAAAAAGTTTTATAATAGTATACTTTTCCCCACACATGACTATTATAGGCAGAAATTTTACATAATGTAAAAATTCCCCTCATTCAATATTCACTTTCTTACTTTGCATGTGGTATCTGTAAGGGCATGGAATTTCACAGGGAAAAGAAGACCAGCACAGATGCTGATGTAATTATTAGGCACTCCCCTGTTGAGTTTTCTCCTTTTTTTCCCACAGTAGTATTCCCTTTTTTAAAAAAATTGTGAATGCTAGTTGAAGAAATTGTTCATTAGAATTGAAGTTAGATAATTTTGTAATAATCCTCTTATGTAGCATTGACACTTTGATTCAAACATGAATTTGGCAAAGAAATGATGACAGAGTAATTCTATTTTATACAGTATTTGGTGTTACCAGTGAACAGAGATCATCAGAAGAGTAGTCAAGATTTGAAAAAAAGAAAAATAGATTTAAAAATTACATTAAAAGGAATCTTCAGTCGGATTGTTAATAATAACTAACTTTTCCCTCCTGGGCCAACCCTCCAAGTTGGAGTGAATGCTGTGACTATCCCTAATTAGCTGACACCTGTTCCAGAAATGGAACAAAGTTATTTTTCTCTTTCCTGAGAAAGGAGCACGACAAATGGTAAGCTAGATCTCTACCCTCCCAAAGCTATTAAGCAGGTAATAGCGCTGAATCGCTCATCCCCCCGGCGGGGCACACACGGGGTTGGTGGCAGCCCTCGGCATCCCGGGTGCCCTCACCGCACGGGACCGGGCTCTGGGCAGCAGCTTTCGGTCCCGGCTTCTCTGCGCGTTGTTCTGTCTGGTCAGCCGTCTCAGGAGACGGTGCTGGTTTCTTTCTGGGAGGCTCCCCCCTTCCCACACCTGCTCACACCCGCAGCCGCTGGACGTCACCCCCCAGGAGTGCCAGGGGCTTCGGAACAGCTGCGCACTACATGCTCTTGTTGGTGCTGCAACACCTGATGAGCTCTTTCAAGGAAGAACTCTTTCAAGGGACTTACTTAAATCCACTAGGGATGTGTTAGGGGCGCAAACTCAGTAAACTGCATCCATCATCTCCCTGGCTGGCCCCCACGTCCCGGGCCCACATTGCGACTCAGGCATTTTCAGGCCTTCCTGGGTAGGGGTAGCGCTAGCCGTGTTGCCATCTCACACTACTTGGGTCTGTCTGGCAGTTTGCAATCCCAGGGATCTCGGATCCTTGGCAACCGCTACAAACATCTCCTTGGTTCTTGCACAGGGTCCGGAAGTGCCTAGGCCAGCCATTTGCTTCCCCTCGGGCCAAGGTGTCAGGCGACGTCTAATTAATACAGGCTGGCTTCTCCCATCCAGGCAACAGGAAACCCGTGGTGATGGTGAGAAGATAATTCGGACGAAAATGAATTTGCTTTTGGTTACTGTTTTTATTTAAGATAAAACACCTGTGTGTTAGAGGTCTGAGTCACGCGTTCCCAGCTCAGGCAGTTGCAGACAAGTTTGAGCGAGAAGGAACAGAGCTTCGCAGCACAACCTCCCTGCGCTCAGCGGCCCCCTCCCAGACTCCCAGCCTGGCAGCCAGGTCCACCCTCGGCTGAGGCCAAGGCATCTGTGCATCTCCCAATGTATTCTTGTATTAATCATTCGCCGAGGGACCGCTGCATGCAGAGAAGAGTACTTGAGCAGTGTATGAAGAGGGCTCAAGAATCAATAGTACTTTTATATTTATACATTTCTCCATTTGCCAAGAGGGAGACCACTCTGTAAATGACAAGATGAATTATGTCTGTTCTTTGGTGCCTTTCCCCAAAGTGAAGTCTTTGTATCTTTTTATCATGTTCCTGCTTTTAAGGTATATTCTTTTACGTTTTTGTAATTTTGACGCTGGAGCATTTTGAACGCCAGCGAAATGAACTGCTGCTTGAAAACGCAAATCTCCATTGGAACAGTGCAGCTTTCTCTTCCGGAAAGTGGGCAGGGGTGACATCTGGCATCAAAGGTCATTGTGAGGGACACGCGAAATAATATACATGACAACTCTCAACAGTGCACAGTGGGAAAAAAAAACCATTATAACTCGATCTGAGTGTTGCTTCTTTTGGAATGTCAGCTTGTAAAAGGCAGAAGTTTACATATTTTCTTATGTCATGGACTATGCAATGAGCATGTGCTAAAATGTTTATGAACCTGGAAGACTGGCCCCTCATCTGTACACACATTTTATTAAAGGATGAAAGAATGAGGGGATATTTCTACTACATGTCCTCTCGCTAATCCCAAATTGTTTTTGTTTTGTTTTCCAGTGTGTGTAAGAATTCCTGCTATTACTATTCTGCTCTTTGCTTTTCATTTTCTTTTCTCTTCCCCAGGGCAAGTGACTCAGCTAAAAGAAGAATGCGAGTTAAAAATGTACTGACTCAGAACTCTTGGTGATAACATTTCTACCTCCTATGGCTAGATGCTTCTCAGGAAATCCCTAAACCCCAAGGAAACTTCTTGATAAAGGAATAAATGTGAAGAATGTGATGTACAAACAATTATTCTCAGTCAATAGTCCTATAGTACATAGTAGTTAGACTTTTTGCATGAATCACATACCCCATGGAAGAGAGGAGAAAATGAAAACAAGTGGTGAGATTACAATAGTGGGAATTCTTGGGTAAACTAACTTTTAAAATATCTGCAGACAATTTACAAGAAGCTAACAATAAATCTATTTAGATATACTCTTTCATCTCCTTTCATTGTAATGGTCAACATAAAATATGGCAAAATCAATCCATTTGTATCTGACTACACATATCTGGATGGAGCATACACAGATAGGAAAATGTAACAATTCCTACTGGGTCACGAAATAGCTGTAATATAGCTTTAACCTCTTTGTAAAGGGGAGCTTAAGTGTTCAGAAATTAGACACATCTCCACAGTAGATTTTTATCATGCATAAAAACGAAGACTTATAATTCCCTTTCAATGCTCTCTGTACCTGCACCTGATGACAAATTTATTGCACAATCTCTGTAAAGAATTTCATGAGGTCTTTTCAATAGACAGCCAAATCTTTCCTTTTTTTTTTTTTTAAATGTATGGCATCCTTGTGAATTTACTTACACATTACCAGTTTGGGTAACAGACACATTTGGGGCTAACTCTGGCCCCAGCACTCTGATAAACTATCAATATTGTCATTATTTTCTAGCATGAATTTTTTTGAGGTATTTTTCCTTACAACTATTCTCAGGGACCAGGGACTATTTTAGGTAATAACTACTGCAATTGTTTCAAATAATTGTTGTAATAACATCATAACACTAATTGGCTAAGGAATTTAGACCCCGATGCAAATGTGTGGTTGGGATTCTGTGCACATTATATTCTGTGCACTGAGAGAAAGAAGAGATCCATTCTGGCTGGGAACTAAATAGAGCAATAGGTGACCAATACAAGACCCAGCCCAGCTGTTGTTATTCTTTTGATTTCCTAACTCAGTTTCTGGCAGTTACTACAGTGGCCCTCTATTGTTTGTCTTGAGGTAGCATTATTATAACTGGCTTCTTTTCCATGAAGGGGAAAATAAATCTCTTATAGACCAAGCAAGCACCATTGGCCTTGGTCCCGTCTCTCTTTCTTTGTCTCTCCCTCTGAGAAACAGGTCTAGGCCTGGTTAAAGTTCATTTACTAATGAAACAAATGGCTCAGGTTACTATTGGGTAAGACTAGAAACAATTTCTCCATGAAGGAAAATATTTTAAATAGATATCACCTTACGAGCTGAGGTGGTGCAGCCCAGTTTTAAGATGGTTGCTTGGCAGAAAATGGAACATATTCTTATTGACAAATTCCTTCTACTATACCATATTGACGATATACTTTCTCCTTTGAATTTTAAGATAATTGCATTTTTTTTCTATTAATTTCTTCCTGGTCTAAGAATAATTGGTGTTTATTTAAATCATAAAAATGTGGTAGTTGGTAAAATATAAAGATCAAGTAATAATTTATTGTTGAATTTCCCTTGTTTTTCCTATTTTTATTATAGTAGGTATACTGAATACCAAAAAGTGGTTGGTAAGAGTATCAGTTTTCTTAGTAACCGTTTACTGCATACTGAAAAATCCCCCTTAGCTCAATTCTATTGTGGAAAAGTGTTGAGCACATCATCAGAAAAAAAGGAGAAGGGATAAAACAATTTTTTTTAACCACCATCTCTATGAAAACAGAAAAAGACTCCTTAAAGCTTTCTAGAAGCATGACCTCTGATTTGTGAGTCAAAGAATTAGGCTGAATGTCCGAAGTAACATTTCAATGCTACAAAACCTTTTAATGAGTGTATAACAAATCAATGGCTTCTAAATCTGCTGTTGAGAAAGGAAGTTCAAGTTTGTTGAACCCTCATTATTACAGGCTTGAGCGGCTTCTCACACAGGAGCCACATCTGCATGATTATGCTGCCGAGCACGAGCGAGTGGGGCTGAATGCTGTTCCCCGGAAGCCTAATTGACAATTTCCTTGCCCTTCTCTGACTATTTAAGAAGAGTTGTGAGGTCAATGGCAGTGATACTTCTCTGAGTCATAAATGCCATCCAGCAGGACTTTTTTTTTTAACCTGTTCTTTTAGAAAGCTCCTGTGTCACATATTTAAAAATAAAATGTTTTACAGGAGAGAAGGAATCTGACAACACTGCTGACCCACATTTCAGAAGGAAAATGAGAAATATAGGGGTCAGATCCCAGCCAGTGGAAGCACAATGAGCACTTACGCTATAAATGAAGTAGTGAAATCGCCCACTGGAACAAGCAATTTTCATAACCAGTACACTTCAGTAAAATGAATTTTATCATATCCTGTGACCTCCCTGAGTTCCCAAACCAAAAGTCTTCAGGGCACATTAGACAGGCAAAAAATACACAGTAACTGCAGTGAGTGGCCCAATAAATATCCAAATACCAACTCTCAAAAAATTAAACCAGGTAGCATACCATGATTGATATTGGGGGGAGTTCAATTTATTAAGTGATTGTTTATTTTCATGGTTTTCTTTTTCCGTAAGAAAAGTTTGAGCATCATGTTATCAAAATCTTTAAACTGAAATATTGAAACCGGAAGATTAAACAGAAATAGCAGAATTAAGATGTAGAATCAAAATATCTAATGATCAATCAATATTAAGGTTAAAGGCATAGTGTAATAATTACTGGATATACTTAAAATATTTCATTTTGCCTTTTAATGTATAAGAAACTGTATTTCACTTTTTTCCCACTGGACAATTACATATTTGAAAAACACTGAGACAATTAGAAGCAGTTTCAATACTTTCCCATACATTAAAAAAAAAAAAAAAAAATAGACATCTATTTGAAAAGCCATTATTTTTCTTAATTATTTGTGGAGTGTTTTATGATTCAAAATATAGAACTTGTTACATTTTCATTAATATTTTACATTTTCATAGTTTTAAAAATGAGAGAAAATAGATATGTTCATATAAAAATATAATTTCCCTTAAGTCATTATAGCAAATATATTTTGAAATTATATCAACATGAATCGTTTAAGCATGTCCCTTTAAAATGCTGATGTGACTAATGCAGCTTGTTTGTAGTGTAATGTCTGAATAAAAATAACAACTATCTTATAACTTGTAGTTCATAAATTTAATTAAAGAGACTATAATAGTGACTAAAATTGAATAAACCAAGGCCAAATTTTATGGATCACTGTAAAGAATCCAGCTTACATATAATACTTTTTATAATATATTACTTTTCACAACATAACACTTTTCATAAACTACGTGAGCTATTAATTGATATATTTAGAACAATACAGGGTAAATATCATCACATTACAGTAGACATACTTTTTAAAAATCTAATACAGATTCATTGTTATGCCACTGTTTAATCTTATTCACATATTTTCTGGGATTATCTTTGTATAGACCTTATTTTGTACTTCAACAATGGTGGATCAAATTCCTTAAATGATAATAAAACAGAGTCATAAAAGAAATGGTCAATAAGTTACAGGGTTTTTTTTTCATCTCCCAATTCTGGCTTTTCACTCTGACAGCATTTCCCCAAGCACACTTCTGTGTATACTAAAAGAAAATGTAGTTGTTTTGAGATCTTAATTTTTCAGAGGAATTTGTGGCTGTATTTTGCTTCTCTATAAGCATATGAATACTACGTGATTAACAATAGTATAATAATAAGTTTATTTTGAATTTTATCTTTATAGTTTCATAAGAACCTCGACTTATTTCAGAATTTATACCTAAGGCATGTATTAACTAAAACTAAAAAAATATATAGTCTATACACATTATTTTATTGTTTAAATGGTCCTCATTCATGTTTCATTTCAATAATATTTCTCCAGCTTGTAAAGCTTATGTTACATTGAGCTCCTCTTTAAATTCACAATGCATAAAACTGCCAGGTGGCCTAATAACAGAGTGCATTAACAGATTGAACTATAAATCAGATGGTTGTGTTCACGTACTGTAAAAATACCACCGATTTCTTTCAGATTATAGTTTGTACACTGATTCTACAGAGTGATCACAAATGCTTTGGGAAGTTTAAAATGAATAAAAAGGTCATGTAATCCAATCTAAAAATAATATTATCATAATTTTCACCTTATCATTTTTGTCTACCTTTTACCATGTTGTGAAATTAAATCAGATAAAGATTGTAATGGAATGCTTATGGAACACTGCCTAGCCAAAAACTATTATCATCACTATTATTATTTAATACTATTAAATCTATGCTACAAATAAGTTATTTTTGATTAGTGATTTGATACTATGGTAAATAGTTATTCATCTCAACATTTATTAAAAACAAATAGTGGGTTATGCATTGTGATATATAAAATAGTAAAAATTAGAAATGTACAGAAAGTACTCATCTTTAGGATATTTGAATAATTTAAAAAATAAGGAAATAATTCACATTTCTATTTTTCAAGAGGATGGAATTTTTGTAAAGCATTTAAATTAAGAATAATCATTGTGGTCCTGGTCGGTTTGGCTCAGCAGCTAGAGCATCAGCCTGCCCACTGAAGGGTTGTGGGTTCAATTCCTGGCCCTGGTTGGGGTCATGCAGGAGGCAGCCAATTGATGTGTCTCTCTCACGTCAATGTTCCTCTTTCTCTCTCTGTCTCTCTCTGACTCTCTCCCTTCCTCCCTTCCACTCTATCTAAAATCAATGGAAAAGTATCCTTGGGTGAGGATTAACAAACAAAAAAATGAATAATTGTTGTGCATAGAAACCTGGGCTTTTAATATTTAGAAAGAAAAACAAAAATCAACTGTTACAGAGGCTGGTCTATGAGTAAAGAAACTGAAAACCAAAGAGTCAACTCATTCACATGGTTGTGAAGGTCAGTGGGAACAGAGCGAGCAGGAGGCCAGTGCGCACACTACTGATGACTCCTTTTGCACAGTGCGCAGTGGTTTACAAAGTGCGTGTATAGACCTTATTTTCTTACAGTTGGTAGAGTGGCACTGGGACCCACTTTTTCTACCTTTAGGTACAAAGCTTCATGTGCTACCTCACTGCCCCTTGGCAGTACTGTTTCTATAATTTTATGGTACTTTTGTGTTCCATGAATGGTTCATGTTAACAGAGTGTATTTTAGAAACTAACAGAAACAGAATTAGATTCATGTTTCACATTGAAATAAATACAGTGCAATTGGAAACATACGTAAACATACATAAACTACAACATACATAAACTGCAATTGGCTAAGAAAAGTAAAGTCAGTATTATAGCCCTATAGCCCTGAGTAGTAAAGCAAAAATTCAAAAGCAGAATAAAGGAACGTTTTCAAAAATCGTTGACTTCAAAAATTTGTTGATTTATCAGCAAAATGAATCCAAGGAACAGGTTCATGTGAGAGATGGTATGTTTATAAGCTGCAGTAGTGACACGGAAGTTTTAAGAGAAATCATACTGACGTAAGTTAGCATTTTAGGAGTGAGTAGAACTTTACATGAGATTTTAAAAAATATTTATGTCTATGGCACTGAAGAACTGGTTAAACAATGACCTCTTGCTCACATTACCTTTATATTCACATGTTTGTAGGGTACTCTGGATTCAGGCTGATTTCAGCAGCAGGAAGAAGAGGGAACTAAAGGGTCTCACACCAGCAATTAAATAAACACTATGGTGCAGAAATGACTCAAGTCGTTTCCACCTGCAACATGATGGCCAGAAATAGCAGTCACGTCCCACTGCAGATGGAATGGGATGTATAATGCTCTCATGGGCCTGAAAAGGAGGAAACTCTGGGCACACATTAGAAGACACCACCATGGCTATTACTGAAAATTAATTTCTCCTTTCTAACAATACTACTTAGTCATCCTTTTAGACATTTCTGAGGCCCAATCATTGCCAAATATTGAGTATACTACTGTCTGCAGAGCATTATGGGTGGCATTCTGTGGGAAGAAAAGAGGAAAATGCTTCTCAGTCTGGCCTTCAGACTCAACCTTGACACTATTAACGTTTTGGGCTGCCGAATTGTTGGTCATGGGGGCTGTCTGTGCATGGTAGGACATTGAGCAGCATCCCTGGTTTACCCACTAGATGCCAGTAGCAGTCCCTTACCTACAGAGCTTTCAACAATCAACATGATCTCCAGACATTACCAAATGTTCCCAGGGAAAGGGGGGAGGGGCAGCAAAGTCATCATTGCATGCTTTATAGAGGTGAAAATGCAAAGCATGGCAGGGTAAGCATTTGATGTTCACACTCTTTGTTTGGAGAAGGAAGGATGAATTTTGATTGGGAGAATCTGGGGAAACCTTTTGGAGAAGATAAAATTGGCTAAGGACTTTGAAGTAAGGACATGGTTTTGACAGTGTGAAAATGGATTGGCCAAGAAGGTATAAACAACTTGCCACTGGCAATAAAGTTGCCTCAGTTGTCTTGGATCTCTGAGTGATCATGTGGAGTAGAATTTCTCATCATACACATTACACACTTACTCTGCTGTGGTTAAGAAATACATCTTTGTTGTATCTAGTCTCCAACATCTGGGAGGCTTTCTTCTCACCATAACATTCATTAACCATTCCGACTAATGCAGAGCACTCAATAAAGAGATTTCCATTCAGCACTGACAAAGAAAGTCAGTCCAAATGGAAGTAAGAGAAATTCTAAAGTGAGACAGTTACCAATTCCATAATAGTCACCAGTTCCATAAAAACCTCAAGAATGGGGAAAATTCATCACCTAATCCAGTTTTTTAAAGTATGGACTTGGGCAAAAGTTAAGTATTGGAACAATGAACTCTTTGAGATCTCCTTTGCATTGAGATTCGGTGTTTGGTCCTCATCATCCTTTCTAAGTTTATTTCCTAAAGTTCATCCATATGAGCCATCTTCTCCAACCAAATAAGTTTAGAACTTCTCTACTTCCAGCCTTTTATTCTCAAAATCCCTTCTCTTTATCTCTACTTATCCAATTTTTATCTTCCTTTCAAGGATTAACCCCATCCGCTCCCACATGAGACCTTTCCAGACCCTGACTTGATATGATTCTTCTTCTGAAATATTAGCCTTAGAATTTAATCATTTAACGTTTGTGAAAATAATTTATTTCTGGCTTACTCTGTATTTCTTTTAATTACTGTCATCTCCAGAAATGTGTTAAAAATTCCTGAGAGACAGTTCCAACTGCTTGTGTCCCCACATCAGTGGACAATGTTTTGCACATAGTAAATACTTAATAAAGCTATAATGATTGTCACTGCCCTGTGGTTTTTACCCTGAACTATCCAATTTGCATTCTATTTTTTTAAATCAAGTCTATTCATTTCATTTTGTTACTACATGGCTAATGTCATATCTAATGTCACATCTGACAGCAAAGGGCAGGTCAGAAAGAGCTTTAATAGAAAACATTCCATATGCCAACACTTCTATGTAGATGGAATTGAAATACGTGTAACCTGGACAATGCATCTTTGTAACACTTATTTGTTCTTTATGTCTAACTGACCCACCTCAAATAAATTTATTCTTTATTTTTATTTTTAATATAAAGTTCTGGCCACCCTTATATTCTTTGTACTCATGGACAGAGTGTGTTAAGAAAAGTATTAATAATCATAACACTTACAGATGATGGAAAAACCTATGGAGAAGCTGGAACACCCAATTCTAAGTAGAAACCAAGATAAAAAAGAAAGGACCCCGGATGAAGAACAATGTGGTTACTGTGTGATCTGTTATATCTTGTGATGTATCACAGAATAATTAGAACTCTGTGCCAACCAACAGAAACAACTTTGGCAGGCCAAACCACTAGGAGCTGAAAGATATTTGCCCACCCACCATTGCCAACATAGGTAACAGTAAGAGAAAAGTTAGAACACGTTTTAAAAAGCAATCTTTTTACATTGTTTTTGCCCTAATTCTTCAGATGTCTGCAGGGTTCAGCTAGGTTAATTTCTACTACTTGAACTGATTTCAGTGACACTCATGTGAGTAAATCCAAGATATTCTTACCCGAAAGTCCGGGTTTTACTGAATATAATCATAGAAAGGAATGTTCACCTTTCAATAGCTTTTTGTCCAAAATGCAAATCACTGAATAAAAATATTTTTATGAACGTTTCATTAGTTTTATTTTTAAACTCTAGTTATTTTCAAGGCAATGCAATTCTAGATTTTTTGATTGATGTCAGATGTCATATAGCTGTGTCTACCTAAATGTGGGTATTGCATATACACCTTTTGTATGTCACCAAAAAGAAGAAAGACATCAGTATACATTATGAAAGTGATGCACCACCGTAGTTTAATAGCACTAAGAGGTTAGTGTTAGCAGGTGCTGCTTGTGGCAATGACCTAGAAATAAATTTTCTGTCAATTAAATAAATCCAAGAAAATATAGTAATAGTTCAATACTTCTGTATTCACTATCCTTCACCTGAATCTACTTCTGAGAGCAGACAGAATATATGTAAAAGGATCACTAGAGAAACATTTGTTATCTCAAACTTTGAAATCTCATAGGCACTCTATTTTCGAGCATGAACTTAAATGTGAGTTTCTTAGAACAAAGTCCAGATTTTTATGTTTATTTTCTTACAAATAAGGTCAATTCACTGCTAAACCATACCAGTGTGTGACATAGTGGCAGCTCTGTTAGTTGAAGAAGTAAACAAAGAATTCCTGTCCTATGTGTGCTACGTCACGACCGTGGGTAATTTCTTTGAATGTGGTCCCTTGGTTTTCTCAACTTTATAGTTGTGTTTTTTTTTTCTGAAAAACTAAAGGTTAAATAATGTTTGAAACAAAACAAAAATATTGGTGGCATAAAAATAGTACTGTTTCCCTTGTCCCTTGGTAATCAACCAAAAATAATGATGACAGAAACTGAAAGGAAAAAGTCCTTCCATCTTTAATGCAGTTATAAGACCCTGTAATCTTAGCTACAATGTCTGTGGAACGGTGGCCAGGTACAGAGAAGGTCAAAGCAGAGTGCAGGAGGATGCTAAGAAATGATGCCCATAGCTGTAAGAGTTAGATGATGACAAGAGGCACAATCCTTAAAAAAAAAAAAAAGTTGTTTGCTCTGTGGGGGGAAAGTGAGTGATATTGTGTTGTTTGAAAACATAAGAACAAGGTCTTGAGTGGGTCCTTGTTGCTTTCCAAAACCCAGTCTGGTACCAAGAAAAAGCAGGGCAAGTCGATCTGCTAGAGGAGCCACACAAATTGTTCTTTTTGCAGAAAGCTGTCTGTTGGTGAGACGGGCCAGAAGAGAGACCTTGACATTGTGGTTGATACTACAGCTATCACTCTTGGTTGGTTAAGAAAAACAAAAGCAAAAGTAATTTGTTGCCACACACAACCTTGAGTCATCAAGGGTAGTACTTCTAATGCTTGGAACATAGTCCTGATCACCCTCAATCTCCAACACAAATGTCACTTAAATAGTGGGCTCATGAAGCCGTCTTATTCAACGCTGAATAATTATATAAAAAAGGAGTACAAAATCTCTACAAAAGATACTGTTAAAGAAAACAAGACATAAATATATAGAGGGAAGAGAGGCAAAAAAATAACTCTCCTGAGAACATGAAGTATATAAAAATTGTGATTAAACTATGTGAGACAAATTTATAAAAACCTAATGAAGAAAATCATTCTGTACATCAGGATCTCAGTGCAGAGAACAAAGGTAAAATAGAGTACAGTACTAGAAGCAAATAAAATATAAGCTGACAGAACTGAGAGAAAAAGTAGAAGAGAAAACAAAACCACCACAGAAACGAAGATCATATCAGAAGCAGTACAAAAGAGAATAATGATTGCTATGGGACATGGTTTTCAAGATTTGATGAAATGTGAATGAACCAGGACTTTAAAGTGACTGGAGAAATAAAAGACAGGAAGCACAGACAAGGGAGTTCCAATATGTGCATGATTAGTGTCCCTCAGAAAGAAAACAGAGAATTTATTATAGAAAATAAGAACAATAATTTAATAAAGTTTCCTAGAAATAATGATAAACCATAGGCGTCCAAAAAATAAATGAAGAAACTGTTGAAAAAGTGCCTGGTAGTTATTTGTGAATGTGTTTCAATGTAGGACTAAGTCTAAAACAAAAGAATTACGAATTGTTAAAGTTACACACCCTGTCAATGGAGATGTAGGCAACAAAAGTTGAGAGGGGAGAGAGAAAAAGGGAGCAGTAGCATAAGTAGCTGAACACTTCATCTATTGTAATTGAGATCAAAAGACTTCATTAATACTAATAAATCCAGGAATAGAGGCATAAGTATATTTAAAGTCATAAGGACAACAAAAATATTATAATAAACTAAAATCTGATGGTGAATTGTAGGGAAGAGGGAATAGGAAAGTGGAAATTTACTGTATCTTTATTGCTTGGAATAAGTAGTCATTAGAAATCTCCTGAAGAAGTAGTGGATTGTGTCTATTATGTATAATGTTTAAAAATATAATCACTAGAAAAAGACAAATATTCAATTCATTAGAAGAAACTAAAATACGCACAAGAAAACATAGAAACATTAAATATTATATAAACGCAGTAAACACACACACACACACACACACACACACACACTCATGCTAGTTTTCTCTTTAAATAAAATCGTAGAAACTGGGAATGTTCTTCTGGAAGACTTTAGCTAGAGTTGGAGGGGCCAGGGCCAGGTCTTAGAAACCCTTAGACAGAGTTTGTTTAGACAATGAGAGGTTCGGAATCAGGCCCAAGAATGATGTGGCTGCATCAAAGAAATAATACATGGGGAGAAATTTCCTGTGACAGTGTCTACATGGGGAGAAATTTCCTGTGACAGTGTCATGAGCTGAATTGTGTCCCCCCCAAAACAATATTGGAACCAATGATAGTTAAATATATGTGTCAACTTGACTGGGCCCAGATTAAACATTATTCCTGAGTGTGTTTGTGGGAGTGTTTCCAGACGAGATTAGCAGTTGAATTGGTGGAATAAGTAAAATAAATGACCTTCCCCAATGTGGTGAGCATTATCTAATCCTTTGAGGGCCTGAATAGGACAAAAAGCAGAAGGAGAATTCCTTCCCTGCTTGCTTGCCTGCCTGAGTTGAGACATAGGTCTTCTGCACTTGGACTGGGATTTATATCGCTGGCTTCCCTAGTTCTCAGGCCTTTAAACTCGGACTGAAATTACACCACTGGCTTTTCTGGATTGACAACTTGCAGACAGCAGATTGGGAAACTTCTCAGCCTCCATAATCACATGCGCCAATTTTCATTCTCTCTTCCGTTGGTTCCGTTTTTCTGGAGAACCCTAATTCGCAGAATATCATCTTATTTGGAAAGAGCAGTTATAGATATAATTAGCTATGTTAAAATGAGGTAATCCTGGGGTAGGTTGAGCTCTTGACCTAATATGACTGGTGCTCTTACAAGAAGAGGAACATTTAGCACGAAGACAAGAACTCCATGTAAAGACAGACGCACAGTAGAACACCATGCGGCAACAGGAGCAGATTATGGAATGATGCCACCAACCAAAGCTAGGAAGAGGCAGGGAAGGATTCTCCCCTAAAAGTTTCTTCCAGAGAATGACCCGGCTAACACTTTGATTTTGGACTTCCAGCCTCCAGAGCTGCGAGACAATGTATTTCTCTCATTTTCAGCCACCCAGTTTGTGACACTTTGTTACAGCAGCCCTCGGAAGCTAATACAGACAGAGAACAGTCATGAGACTTTAAATCCAGTGATTTTCAATATGCTGTCACCATCACTGGTGATCCCCACACTTTAAGCAAAATGTTTGGTCACACGCAGCAGTGTACTGTGAATGAAAAAGGGAGGAGGCCTCGTCAAGGTCTGTAGTCAGGTCACCACATGGGGGGGCCCCAAGTTGGAGATCAAGTATCCCTCATGGTGGGAAATGGGAGGTGGTGGGAGGACAGAGCAACAGAATACCATTAAGGATAGTAAGACAAACTGGGCGGGTGAGCCCCAGGCATCCTGCTGTAGGTGGGATGGATATCTGAGGAGTTTAATTGAATACTAAGGAAAAGAGAACATTTTAAAAGGCTGAAGAGCTAGGAAACACTTCACACATTTTTTTTAAAGTTCAAAGATTGTGTATTTCAGAGATCACAATAAGGAAGAAATTGTAAGGACTTCTGATTGAAAGTTAGGAGTAGCTTTCTTTTGCAGGAAAGAAAGAAAGAAGGAAAGCATTCATTGGTATTGGCGGGGGGGGGAAAGAGTGGGAGTAATGGAGAGTCAGCTTAAGATGGAGCATTGAGGAAACCTGAAGAAACTGCACTCTTCACGGCGATTCCTTGGAGTTCCACCCACTCACCACCCGGCTGCTGGAGTTCGGGTGGACCCCGTGCCCACGGTCCATGAGTGGGGGAGAATGTGATCTTCTGCACTGAGTCAGGTATATTCCTGTGCCCCACAGGAGACCTCTAGAGGCATTTTTCCCCCCAGAAACATCATTATAGATGTGAATGAAACTATACCATGAATATTCTTCTTCTGGATAAATGGACCAATGGACTGCCATTGAGAAAGCCAGATTCTCATCACAGTGGTTAAAATGCCATTGCTTGCTAGTGCATCCTTGTGACAGGACATGCTCATGGACTGAGAGTTTTCCTTGCAGATGAATTTGCTTGAGGTTGAGTAAGCAAGCTAGTTTCATGAGCTCACTCAGAGGACCTGGGTTTTCCGCCCAGTACTACTATGGCTTTGGATCCAAAGCCTTGATGCCTATCCTTTAAAATGGGAATGATAATTGAGCTGTCCATTTCTTGGGATTGAGAAATTCGTCAAATGTGCACGTGTTTTAAATCCTTCACAGTTATAGTAATAATTTTTTTTGAGAGGACATTTTATAACCAAAATTTTCTAGATTGTTCCATCTGAGGAATTGACAAACCTTTCTGTCAAAGTTTGACTGATTTCAACCGGTGCTTATTTTTGTGTCATCGGGTCAGTGGTACTTTCGTGGAGAAAAGGTCTCAATTCTAAGCAGGATCGGCATAGAGCTGTGTTTTGTTGCCTTTGAATAAGCACTTTTCACAGTCCAAACACACCTTCCGTCTTCTTAATAACACATGTGATCGGAAGTGGTACGAACAGCATGGAGGCATGGAGGCTTTGGGAACTTTGAGGTAATGCTAGACTGCTAGAAAGAACAGCACAGAATCTATGAAACCTAATATCAGAGGAGGTTAACAAATACGGAACTTAAGGGGGCATCTTGATAAACATTATGCTCATGGTCACAGTACACTGATTGATATTAAGTTCTATTTTAATCACTCTATGCTCTTCAACAGAATTGCAAAAACTGTTTACATTGGAAGTTTCCAGAGATGATGTCAAAGTCAAAATTACACTACTTAATTCCCTCTATTCCTTAAAATTTGGGTTTTATGGAGAACTTTTTTAGAAAGTAAGACAGAAATACAAACAGAGAGAGAAATCTATTCAACTTAAATAGCAAAAAAAGAAACAAATCTGGCTTCGAGCTGATTTTATATTTTAATTTAAAATCAGGCGCCTCAAAAATAGCAATGTTTCATATGATGACCTTTCAATCTCTGTCTTTTTTTCTGTTGGTTATTTTTCACTAAGTATAGTTTTGATGTCTAGGCCTCAGTAGAGGTATTTATTCAGCTTCATTTAATTTCTTATTATGCCCAGCTCTTTTGTCAATAGTGCATTTGGAGAACAGATTTTCAGGATCGTGCACAATAGCCTTCCTCTGGCTGGTGTCTGGGCCGACACTGCGATGGTGGTGTCAGATTGTTCCCATTGATCCATGTTTGTTTCTTCTCTGAGCTAGGCATCAACGACGTCTATGCTCTTATTATTAACTCTGTCTCCTCCGTCTTGATGGCTGAGGTGTCAGACAAATGACAGAACTGAGCTCTGAAATCTTGTGACCAATCGCAAGCATTCTGGCCCCTGGTGGGCTACAGCCAGAAGGTGGTTCTGAAATGTCTGTTGCAGTGGAGCTAAACTCCCAAGAGTTCCAGCCATACTTTTGTAACCTTCAGTAGTTTCTTGTGTTTTTGACCTTACTGAACAGCTGTTAAAGGAATTATTCTTTCATGCTTGGCAGTTTGGTTTTGTGACTATCTTAAAATCCCCCGTAAACAGAGATATAGTGATCTGCATGAGCCCATTTCGGGAGAGTGAAGTCTGACTTTTTATTGCAGACATAGTATTTTATTGTATTGTCCTAGCTTCTGTTATCATCCACCTTTGTAAAAAGATTGTAAATGGAATGCTATGCTTCTGTCTGTCATAAAATTATAACTTAGTATACTTTCAAAAATATGCAGGTGCCTCTATGCATAGATTTTGCCACTGAAATGGAAGAATGTTTATTTCAACTGAATTATTAGAGGATATGTTTGTATCCTCAGTTTGGGGAATGAAAGGCGGAGATGGTTCAGTACGACAATATTTTATCAGATTGTAAGACATAAGTGGAATAGAGATGACCTAGAGAATATAGAAATAGAAATAATTTTGAAAGTATTATATATAAGACTGGCAATGGGATTATCACAGATTGTGTATATATTATGTATATAAGTATGGTGTAGAATTGTGCCTAAAACTGATAATACAATAGAAGCTACTGGAATTCTGGTTGCAGGTATTACCTTTATAGATCAGAAATGTGCTACTCTTTCTAGAAAGTATAAGAATAAAGTCTTGGCCAATAATTTATTTGCCCTTAGAGTCCCCTCAAATTGAAGACCTTTTAAAAACCCCAAAACTCCTGAATTTAGAGTTTCTTAGAAGTCGTTTATTTTACCGCAGTGCTCACACAGACAGTACATGACACCTCACTGCTAGATAATATCCCATCTTCTGGGCCTTGGAGGAAGGGGCTTCTGCAGTGAAATACTCTGTGCCAACACCCAGCAACCCTCCTTCACTATGCCCAGATCTCATTGCTCACGCTTCCCTAGATTTGGACACCATCGCCCTACACATAAAATCTTTCATATACTTAAAGATTGTTAAATTATCTCTGACTTCTCATTTAGAGGAGAAATAATTCTTGTTCTTTTAGCCTTCCCTCAAAGGTATTAGCCTTCAAATCTTTTATCATTTTCATTGCTCTCCCCTGGAACCTGTCCAAGTATTTCACAGGCCTCTAAAGTTTTGGAACTTCGGACAGGAAGCCATGTTCTGAAAAGTGAGCAGCTGACCTCAGATTTAACATAACATACATTTTATGCTCCTAAAGTATTGTTTCCTCTTGTAAACTATAGTTGATGCAAAGCAAATACTCTGTTTCCATATGACCCTTTGTTAATCTCTAATGTTTCTAAAATGTAGCAGACAATTCCCATCTCCGAGTCCTGTGCCACATTCTTTTTTCTCTCCAAAGAGATGAGAGTAGATAACAAACACCCAGCATCACCAAGAAAGGAGCCAATACATTCTATTTATAGATACACAGGAAAGATGATAAAATATAAGACATATATGAAACAGCCAGGCAAGGCCTGCTTGTTCTACAGAATGAAAAAAAAAAAGGGTAGAACAAAAAGAATGACTGATTGATTTGGTTTTTTAAAAAAATTATTAGTTATAAAAATTTCAACTTCATTGTCAAGAGTCTGATGTGAGGCCATGATCCATTGTTTGCAATGCGATTCCAGCCTTGGGGGTTGGAGCCCACACAGTGGTGAGAGGTGGTTATCAGAGTCCGAAGTAGGGTGCCATGCGGGCTTCTGAGCCAGGAAAGCTGGCTCCATTCTATCTGCCACAAGTAAATTGGTTGAAAATACAGCTTGAGAAGTGTCAGCAGATCTAAATGAAGATGAACTTATTTGCACTAACGAGGAAGGATGATTCACAACATTTTTATTCATTTAATTCGGTGACCCTTGACTTTTTTCTCCTGCGCAAGCTAGTGTCTCTCTCTTCTCACACCCAGCATTGCCGAACTGCCTTCGGTTCCCGGGACTCACTGTGCGCCTTTCCCTCCACTCCTGCAATGCCCATCTCTCTGGGCTGTTTTCCCCTTTCACTACCATACAGCTGACTTGGCTCACACTTACATATCAGGTTCGTGTTAGTTCTCTTGGAAAGCCTTTGCTGAACTCCCTAGACTAGTCCAAGAACTCCTGCTGTGAATTCTAATAGCACTTGTATTTGCCTGTTTATTGCAGGGGCTTGTGAAGGCAAGATCATATTGTCCATCTTGCTTTTCCTAGGGTACCCAAGAGCCAACACAGTGCTTGGCATGAAGGAAAGTTTCATACATGTGCCAAATAGCCATTGACACCAGCATGATGTCATTACACCATAAATATGATTGAGCCACTTTTCTCTCTTAAAAACTTTGATTATTCTTCATTGACTCCAGAATCAGGCACAAGAGTTTCACAGAGCATTTTTTTTTTTTTTTTTTTTTTTTTTTGGCCTTCACAATATACCCACAACTTAACTTTTTAGATTTTTCTCTCAATTGTATTCGGCATCCAAATATTGTCTCTCTGTATCAAACAGCTTATTCTTACATTGTATATTGACACCTACCTACTCAGCCTCATATCTTTAGATCGAACATTTTACTCCAGCCTCGATTGCAGCACCCAGCTGTGCTTTGTGCCGGCATTCCCTGACACCTCACTTCCACTCACAGCACCTCTGATCTCTCCGGTCCCAGGGGATTGTCTGCCACCCGCACCAGAGACATCATAAGAATCTACTCAGCCAAGGGAGTGAGCACACCTGGGGCCACCTTTGACCACCAGGGGCAGTCAATAGACCTGTTGCATGTCCTGAAAAGACAAGTCTGGGCTACAAGCTACAGGATCCTCTAAGGACTCCAAAGGGTCTTGAGCTCCAATTGTCCACAGTGGTAAGTAGCTCAGAAATGCATCTGTGGAGTGGAGTTCTCGCCTTCCCACTTTACCCTTCCTTTTCTTTCACTGCTTTTCCATGTAATCACTTCACAAAATAAACTAGCTGCAGGCAAATCTTTATCTGGTTTTGGAAAACCCAGGATTAAAATCTCGTAATGTACCATGTGCACCTTTACACTTGTTTCCTCCTGGGATTCTTCCTGACCTGTCTATCCCAAGACCTGTGTCTTCTGAAATTTCTACTCATCATCCAAACCCTGACATAAATGGTATGTCTATGGTGGCACATTCTCTGACTTCCAGACGTAACTACTCTATCCTTTTAGTTCTAATTGCAAGTTGTACATGTTTTGTCTATATCTAGTATTAGTAATCACATTTAGGAAAGCTATAAGAATGTGAAAATGACATATTCGGTCATTTAATTTAAAATAATTTATAAAATGTCATAATAAATATATGCACATGTAGGTATTAATATTTTGAAAAGGATCTAAATAAATAAATTTTTCTACTATGGATATTCAGAATTTGATGTAGTATTAAATAAACTCTATCTGGAAAATTCCCTTTGACTTAAGTTGTACTCAGACAAAGCACCTGTTCTATATTGAGCAATATCCAACAGTGATTCTTTTGTGGGTAGTTCCTTTAAGGGGTTATTTATTTATTTATTTATTTTTTCCTTTATTGATTTTACAGAGAGAGGAAGTGAGAGGGAGAGAGAGAGAGAGAAACATCGATGAGAGAGAATATCGATTGGCCGCCTCCTGCATAGCCCCCACTGGGGATTGAGCCCACAACCTGGGCATGTGCCCTGACGGGGAATCAAACTGGCGACCTCTTGGTGCATGGGTCGACGCTCAACCACTGAGCCACACCAGACTAAGGGGTTATTTTGTAATTGTTCATAGATAATATTTTCTTTCCTCCTGACTGAAGTAAAGAGGGCTCTCCAGAGGCATTTGTGGGCGCTCCAGTGGCCTTGAGGGAGGGTTGGGAGGGAAGATGGCAGAGCCAGAGGTAGATGAAGTGTGGCCCCAAGTACCAGGGACTGCACACCAGGAACAAGCTGAGGAAATATTTGTATGTTGCTTGAAGATGCTCAGGTAACACTGTGCAGGTCTCCAGGTGACCTTGTGGGGAAGACGGTGGAAGATGCCAGGGTCTTCACTCCTGCATTGCCCTGACTCTCTGTGGCACGGGACAGAACAAAAACACAGACAGCAGACCGGGTGGAGGAGACCTATGCTTGGCTGCCTGAAGACTTCCCTGGCTGTTGAGAGCTGCTTTGTTGGGGTGACAGAACTGAACCCCCCAGTTCATTGTCAGTAATGATTCTTTTTGTGACACTGTAGGTGCCCAGTCTGAAGAGGCCTAGATGAACTCTGGGGCAAACGTACTGATGTTTACTATCCAGAGGTCCCACTGTGGTGGCAGGAGAGGAGAGATTAAAAATAGTTTTTCTCACCCTGGCCGATTTGGCTCAATGGTTAGAGCGACGGCCCGTGGACCAAAAAGTCTCAGGTTCGACCGGTCAAGGGCATGTACCTCGGTTGCGGTTCATCCTGGCCTTGGTCAGGGTCGTGTGGGAGGCAAGCAATCGATGTGTCCCTCTCACGTCGATGTTTCTCTCTCTCTCCCCCTCCCTCCCACTCTAAATGAAGATAAATAGAAGAATGTCCTCCGGTAAGGATTAAAAACAAACAAACGAACAGAAAAAAGGTTTTTCTCACCTTGGCCAGTGTGGTTCAGTTGGTTGAGCCTCATCCCATGCTGAAAAGTCACTGGGTCGATTCTCTGTCAGGGCGCATTCCCAGGTTGTGGGTTTGATCCCAGTATAGGAGGCAACTAATCAATGTTTCTTTCACACTCATGTTTCTCTCTCTCTCTCTCTCTCTCTCTCTCTCTCTCTCTCTCTCTCTCTCTCTCTCTCTCTCTTCCTTTCCCTTTCTCTAAAAAAAAATAAATAAATAAAAACACTTTTAAAAATAGTTTTCTTAAATTCTTTAACTACATATGAAATAATATGTAAGGATTATGTGTCATTTTCTTAATTCTAAATTGAATGTGAAAATTTTGTTTTGGTTTAACACTGGACATGCTACTTTTAACCTTAAAATGTTAATGTATGATGATTCCTTCCGGGCATGTAGTGTGAGTATATGGATGTGTCTTCTTTTACAGCCTCTGTTAATTGGTACTTTTTAACTTCTCATGTAAAACCACTTGTAAGGCTACATTTAATGCAGAAAACCTGCATGACTCCTTAAATTATGAAAATCTTATTCCTCAAAAGTCAATAATCTCAGGGCCCTATGAATTTATTATAAATATTAAGCTTTGAATAATGTAAGCTGATCCTACCTGATGGGATTTCACTCCTGTCTTGCTCTCACAACATATTAGAACCAGCAGTGATCCTCTTGAACAGATCTCAGTGGATGAAAGAGGCTTTGGTGGGTGGGGAGCTTCCTTTAGAGATTTGATACCTCAGAGGAATGGGCGTCCTCTCCAGCTAGCCAGGCTCATCTATTGAAATGACCTTGATAGTTGAATATGGCGCCCTTAATCCCATGTTCGCATGGGTTGTAGAAATGACATATTAATTATTTGGGAATATCACTTATTTAAGGTTTCTATCATAAATTGTACCTTTGCTAAGATAATTTGAGCTCTATGAATACCAAAGAGAAGATTTTATTATAACAATACTAAAACATTATCACAATAATAAATGCCTCATTATAGAAGTTCAGACGCACTTATACATGATCTAAAACAAAAATAATATCTTAATACTTTATTTTCTTTAATTGGCTTTTTTTCCAAATATAAAAGATATTGATTTCCTTAGAATAATAATATACTCTAAACTCCAGGTCAGAAGAGAATGCTTATTTTAATTTTTTGTAAGTGGTACAGGAGAGCCTATGAAAACTACAAAATAATCCTTTCAATATTCCCAGTGTTTCCTGGAGTATAAGATCCAGCTACAACTTCAAAGCTGTCTGAGGACATCCAGGTTCTTAACGAAGTGATAGCTTAACTAAATAAAGCAACATACATTGAAATAGTTGATACAAGTTTGCCAACAAAAGTAAAGGCTCCTAGACAACGATACTGATTGTCTTTTACACTGCAGAGTATTGTCTGCTAGAGGTTCTCAAAGGCATGGCCACTGTTCTCTGCACAGCTTGTCTAATCTCCAAAAATGATGTGGTAGAGGACAGAGGCTGACAGCCCTGGAATTCTTCAGCAAGAGAGCTGATCTTGGAGTGAGGATTAGAAGCACCAGGTGAACTTTTATGAGGGATATATTCAGTGAGAACAAACCCTGACCTACTGAATTTGAATTGCTTTGTGCAGCCAGAAAGGGGATGGATATCTTAAAAACACCCCTTAGTGCCTTGGGTGAGACCACTTGGTTAATAATTGTTGCCTTAGGGCTGCACTTTCCAAACTATGGTGGGCAAGAGAATTATCCAGGGGGCTTCTTTGGAGTGTGGCTCCCCTGCATATTCCGACTCATAAAACTGGGATAGGGCCCAATAACCTAAATATTGACAAAAACTTCAGCTTATGTCCGGCTGGTATGGCTCAGTGGTTGAGCGTTGACCCATGCACCAAGAGGTCGCCAGTTCGATTCCCGGTCAGGACACATGCCCAGGTTGTGGGCCAGATCCCCAGTGGGGAGCATGCAGGAGGTGGCCAATCGATGTTCTCTCTCATCGATGTTTCTATCTCTCTCTCCCTCTCACTTCCTCTCTCTCTAAAAAAATCAATAAAGGAAAAAAATTAAAAAACAAAAACAAAACTTCAGCTTATTTTGAAACAAGTTCTCAGAAGCACACTGCCAGGAACAAGGCTGTGCCTCTCACAGAGGAGTGATTTAAAGTGACATCCTGTGGGCACATTACCTACCAAATTCATCTTTAAATGGCTTCTGTGTCTCAACTGCAATCTGAGGATTCGTTCCTGGGCACTCAAGAGTTACTTGTCCAAAATTCAATGGACATTTTTCATTCTTTCTTTACCCCTTTTCGTTTTTTATTTTGATCAAGAGATTTAAAGATTCAAAGAAGTCTACAAGAATTGTTATAAAGAGAGAGAGAAAGAACATAAAAGAACAGTCTTCCACACCCATGCCCCCACCTCCATTTTTCTTGCATCAAAGGCAATGATTTTCACCTGTGTTAGCTGGTTATTTTACATCTACTACAGTGTCATTAAATAATGTTCTTTAATTTTCATCTGTTGGTTCTTTTAAGTTTTAGACATTATTTGTTGACTTCCTTTCATCCCCAATTCTCTCCTCACATGTGCAGATTTTCTACCTTCCCACCCTCATTCTTCCAAAGAAGTCTCATCATAACTTAGATTCAATAAATATTCCTGCAGTTTTTTACTGAATCTGATGATTGACTTATTATTATTTTTGTTTCCTTTGTTGTGTTTTTATCATTAATTCTACTCTAAACACTTTACCTGTTGTCTAAATTTCTTCTCAATCTATTTCAGTGCACCCGGGACATTATCAATTTTATCTTGTTGGAGACATCTCTCTAGGAGCTCTATGTCCTGCCCATGTTTGAAGGTATCTACATTTGGTTAACTCCGTTGTCATTTATATTCCTAAGAACGATGGGTAAAGGTGGTTCAGCAGTATCTGGTGTCCTATAGAGACAAAGGAGCTATGTTACTAGGTGACTTTCTCCTTAAGTTAGAATCATATAAATACTATCCCTTGGCTAAAAGAAAATAATAATTAAAGCTGTATTTCAAGAGTGGGCAGAAAGTTACGGGTTATATTAGTTTCTGAACAATGCCATAACAAATTAAAACGAACTGGTTGGCTTATAACAACAGAATTGTATTGTCTCACAGCTCTGGAGGCCAAAAGTCTGAATCGAGGTATCAGCAGCACCACATTTTCTCTGAAGGCTTTAGGGGAGAATCTTTCCTTCACTCTTCCAGCTTTGACATTCTTCATATCTACATCAGTCCAATCTCCACTGCCCTCTTTGCACGACCTTCTGCTCTCTGTCTGTGCCTTCTTATTTTCTGTCTCTTACAAGGAAACTTGTCCTTGGATTTAGGTTCTACTCAGATAATCCAGGATAATTTTATCTTGAGATCTTTAACATAATTATATCCATAAAGATCCTTTCCCAAATAAGGTCACATTTCCAGGTTCCTAGTGGGTATATCTTTTGGGGGGCGCCATTCAACCTACTACACTGGTCAAGAGGATGGTAGCCTGAGTAAACAGACTCAGAAACTGTAGTTCTTAATGGGGGATGCTGCATTGAGAAAGAGTGAAGATTGGGGAAAAAATCACTTGTCCATTAGAATCTGGTGAGAGGTGGTGGTGGTGGTGGTGGTGGTGGTGGTGTGTGTGTGTGTGTGTGTGTGTGTGTGTGGTGTTTGAATAAAGATCCTCAGGTAATTCTATTCCTCCAAGTTGAGAGACTCTGTCTTACAGAATGGATCCCAGAGTTTGGTACGAATTGTACTTGCTTATGGAGGTCTCTGGAAGATGAGCACAGATACAATTTTTTAATTTTTTAAATTCTTGAATAGCACAGAGAGTGCCTAAAAGTAAAGAAGCTTCTTCAGCCCACCACACATAAGTGTGGCCTTTAGATTACAAAGGACTATAAACCAAGCAAAGGTTGCTATGGAAGACAAAGGCAATCACACTAAAGAATAAGAGAAAGACCTTGGGAAGAAACCAGGAAAAATTATTTCATGAAAGATTTAGTTTAACTGTAAGAAAGAGTTTATTTCTCAGTAAATGTTTATTGATTTGAATTTAATTGTTAGTGAAAAATGTCTAATCTGTCAACAATTTTCTTTAAATCAAGGTGGGTTTTCATCTGGCCAGTGCGGCAAAGTTTGTGGTCTTGGAAAGAGACTGAAGTTGTTCTGGGTCCATTGACCAAGAACATCAACATATCCCTGAAGTTTAAGAGAAGTTCAACATCTCAGGCCTCCTCACAGATCTACTGAATGGAAATCTGCATTTGAACAAGGTCCCCAGGTGAATCTATACACATTAACGTTTGAGAAGCACAGAACTAAGCTAATGTTCTGTCCCCCTGCTTTTGCGAAAAAACAAAGCAGGTTTTGCACAGACCACTCGGTGGTTCATGTAGATGCCTGTGGGGTTAAAGCCTGCGCCTTGATTAGGAACATCAACAATTAATTTATTCCCCAGGAGGCTGGCCCAGGATAGTCCTTTTGGGGGTTTGTGTTCCCATCAGCTGGTAGAAAGAATGCTGCCCCGGGCAATGAGGAGAACCCTTCAGAGGGGGAGCAGTGAGGTCTTTCTTCTTTGTGAAGAGTTTCATCAATTAGAAAACAGAAGCCCATTCTTATTAAGAAATGGTAATAGATTTTTCGTGAAGCTCCTTTTTACCTTCCACATGCTGTTACACTTCTCAGTAAGCTGGCTTCCATCCCAGGGTCTCTCCAGTGTTTCTGAGTGCGGGCTGCAGACACGATGACCCATGCCTTCACGTCAGCTCTTCCTTCTGAAAACGGTTGTGGAATGTAACAAAGGCCTACTCTTTCTCAGAATGATGGCTGTGAAAGAAAGTTATAGGATTTATTCTAGAATAACTGCCCAGACCAACCTGGCTGAACTTTTTTTTTTTTTTTTTTAAGAGCTAATCAAATCTGTATCCTCGTACAAACTTTTCTGCTTGCTTGGCCTTGTTTTAAAAACAATACCTTCTAGCTGCTGGGACGAAATCCAATATTACACAACACGAAGGTGAACCTTTTAGAAAATATTGCTCAGTATAAACATGAACCGTGGAATTAGGCTTCCAACACTAAGCATTTTCATCCCGAAGAATTGCTCAATAATTTTTCTGTAGTAGTCATAATTTTAATTAAAACATTTTAATCAGCATGTGCTTAGAGACGGAGGTAGAGAGCAATTCTAAACAAATCCATAGGAGAGGAGAGGTGGCAGAGGTCTGCTGAAGACCGGGGTCCAGGCTGTTTCGTGGTTTCTTGAGATGAGAAACGCTGCAACAGTGAAAACCGGAAAGCAATGTTTCTGGCCTTTCAACTTCGAAAATTTTCTACTCTAAAGCTTTGCTTTGTTAGAGAATGATAAGAATAGAGTTTGCCATTTATTGTTCTTTAAATGTTTCTGAAAGAAAAAAATAACTTGTATTTAAAAAATGAGTAATTATTCCGGAGAAACTAGCTAGTGATTTTATTGAAGGCCATTTCTAGAAACACTGGGAATAAACTATGCTCACAAAACATATTTTAGTCCTCTGATTATGTGGTTTAAACATTACAGAAGGATGCATTTTTGAAATTATTTTTAATTACCACTTATTTTATCTTTTAAAAAAATCTCTGCATATTAAAATGGGGCTCAGAAACTGGCCTCACAGGAAAGCTAAGAGCCCAGACTTTATTATCAGATAAAACCTGTTTGAGTTCTCATTAAACCATTTGTTAGCTATGTGACCCTGGGAAAACTATCAAACTACTCTGTGCTCCACTGACCTTGTTTAAAAAAGAGAGAAAGTAAAAAAATATTATGACTTACATAACACAATGGGGACTGTTTTACAGATTAAATGAAAAAAGGTATATAATGTGTGATGAGCTTGGGAGAATGGCACTTAGTAAGTGATCAATATTATCTAAATTACTACTATTTTAATCACTCACAATATTTAAAATAATAGACACAAAAAGGTTGCTTTAAGTGCCCCAAAAAGTTAATTAACATGTTTATTTTAATAAATGCTATATTTTATTTTCAGATGAAGAAGCTATGGAGTAATTTCTTATAGACCTATCCCCGCCCCCAAAAAACATTTTTTTCATAAAGAAAAAAAACAAAACCAGAAAAACTACCTTAAATTTTAATAAATGACTTTAAGCTGAAATAAAATTCAATAATTTAGTTATATTCACTGTAGTTATATTTAATGCAATTCAATAATTTAATGTATTAAAATGAGGTAAATAAAAATATGTAGATAGTTAATACATTTTCAATACCTTCTCTGTAACAGATACAGATTACTCAGTTTAACTCAGTCAGTCTTCACAGCAACCTTATGAGATAGGCACTCATTTTATCAACAAGCAAACTGAGTACAGGAAAGTTCTAGAACTTGCCTAAGGTCTCACAGCTAACAGGGGATAAGGCAGATTCAAGCCAAGTAACCTGGTCCTAGAGCTTGTCCTTAACCACTGTGCTTTGCAACTTGGCTAAGACCTACAGATTCATAATCAGACATGTTTATTGAGCACTCAATCAATAGCACGATTGACTAAATCCCAAATATATATTTCTACAGTCAATGATCTAAGATGGGTATATTTACTCTAGTTAAATAAAACAAACCTATTCCTAATTAAATAAAATCTGATGCTTCTTTCCTCTTCTTTTGGTTTCTGATTTTAGTTTGGGTTGCCATTTGCTTCTGTCAGGGAGGAGGAATTCCCCACTTTACTCTTCTTGAATTCTTATAGCTAGACTAGTAATTAAACTGACACAAGACCAGATTAACAGGAAGAAAACCAATTTAACATGTGTGCATGGGAGATCATAAATGATGTTCAAAGAAATGATCAAACTAGCCAGCTTTTTCTATTTTTTTAGACACAGAACAATGAAATTGTGAAGAATCGACAGGACAAAAGAAACTTAGGTTCGGGTGCTCATTAGTGAAGAATCTAAACAGAAAGAAGGCTTGTGGTACTATAGTAAATTAGTACAGAAGTAACAAGGTTTGTTTGTACGGGCTTTTTGGTTCTGTATTCCTTAACTCGAGTAATAAAGGTGTCTCTCCCAGCCCACCCCCACCCCAGAGCAAGGAGGGCACCTTTCACGTGGAAAATTATTTCCTGCATTCACGAGGTCAAGGGAGGGTCAACATGCCCCTCTTGCACCAGCTGCTTACCAAGTGCATTTCATTCCCATGATCAATACGCCATGGCCATGGTGGGATATTCTGGAGCAGCCTGCCCTGGGCCCCCACACTTCCTCCAGCTACCCCACTTTCTACGTCCATCCTACTGTTTTAGCAGTTTCAAACCTGTGTTAGTTTGTAATGCTTCATTATCCAGGAACTACCACGTGGCTTTCAGTCATTTGCCTCCCAATGCCCTACCCTGGCTCCTCAGTCTGGCCTCCCAGGTTACTGTCCAAAGATGCTGTTATCCGTTGAATTGTGCCTCACCCTCCAAACCTTTTTGTTTGGGGGAGGGGATAAGCTCATTACAGATAGAAGTAGAAAGGTTTCCCCCACACCTCCAATAATTCTTCAAACACCAGCTGGGTGAGCTGCAATTCACCTGAATTCTGATGCTATGAATCAGTGACAGCCTCAGATCCCACAGGAGAAGGTCTCAGTCCCACAAGATTATCACTTACTTCCACTTCAGACACCAGTCACAAGGCCAGGTTGTCACCTGTGTTTCTCACTGACCCACTGTAGATTAGAGGTTCCCACAATCCCTTTCTTGGGATCAATTAATTTGCTAGAGTGGTTCACAGAATTAAGGGAAACATTTTACTTACTAAACCACCTGTTTATTATAAAAGGATACAACTCAGGAACAGCCAGATGGAAGAGACACACAGGACAAGGTATGGGGAAAGGCCTTGGCACTCTCCTGCTCTCTGAGACTTTTAGTCTCCAGAACTGTGAGAGAGTACATTTCTGCTGTTTCATGCCACCCAATTTGTGGACACCAAAGCTTTTCTTATATCCTCACCTGAGGACATTTTTGCATTTATCTTCAGATAGAGAGAGAGAGAGAAACATCGATGTGAGAGAGACACACTGAGTAGTCGCCACCCACACGACACCAACCGGGGCCAGAGACAAACTGCAACTGAGGTACGTGCCCTTAGCAGGAACCGAACCCAGGACTCTCTGGCCCGCGGGCTGACGCTCTAACCGATGAGCCAAAGCAGCCAGGGCAAAGATTTTTTTTTGCTCTAATTTTTCTGTTTCTCCAACTCAACACTGATATTTCAACCCTTCATATCTAGGATCTCAGAACTTCCCAAATTGAAAATTAACTAACCTGAGAGTTAGCATGAAAAGGATAGAAGGCACGATTCCTTTTGAGGAGACAATTTACCCATGTGTTTTCTAAGGTAAAGCGACAACTCTGACGTCAAGAATCTCAGGCTGGCCCTGGCTGGTGTGTCTCAGTTGGTTGGAGTGTTGTACCTCACACCAAAACATGGTGGGTTCGATCACACACCAAAACATGGTGGGTTCGATCCCCCACCAGGGCGACCCCTGTGGGAGACAACTGATTGATGCTTCTCTCTCACATGGATATTTCTCTCTCTAACTCTCTCTCTCTGCCTCTGTCTCTCTCTCTCCCTTCCTTTTTATTAAAATAAAAAATAAAAATCTGAAGCTGGTAGGAGCAGCACCAGAGGAAACAGAGAGGAAATGTCTTGGAGCTGACAAATCACTGCTAGTCCCTATTCCTCTAGCATTGTTCTCACAAATGCACACGATTCATTACTAACGTCCTTTTCTGGACATCATTGTGGTTAAGTACCAGGATCTGGGATGAGCCTCCGACATCTTACATCACAACAAAGTCGGGATTATATCTCTACACTTCTTGCCCCAACATCATCTTCAATGTACACATAGACAGCATTTCCAGCAGCTGGCCCTCAGTCTCCCTTGTGCCCTTAACTTAGCCACTCTCGCTTCCATTCTACCATCGCTGTTTTTAGGCAAGGCCACAGTTTTGTGTTTTCCAAAACTTTAAGTTTCAAAATAACATTTCTCCTGGATTCTCCAAATCCCTCATGTAATTATAATATAATATAATATAATATAATATAATATAATATAATATAATATAATATAATATATCAATATATTATCCTGATTACTTGCCCCACCCCCCTTTGTAGAGTATTCGAGCTCATCATCCTTCCCTATATCTGGCTCTCCTTGCCTGTCCTGAGTCATGGTCCATTCTTTACAAGGAGCTTGACCTCCATCCACAATCCCTTGCTCCCTTAGCTTTTGTACTGGCCTCTGCCCTGTTTGATGATAACACTGTTTTTCTGCCCATGCTTTCAGGCAGTTGATTGTTTCTGGAGAAAGCTGATCTATATTTCCTGTATAAAGTGACGTGTAGCCAATGAAAACTGGGTCCTCATGCTTCATGTCCTTTTGTATCATGACTTGATTCCTAGTCATGCTCTTATAGGATCCTGAGAAATTTCTAGAATTGTGCTTGAAGCCATAAAAAGCAAGTGCAACTACCTTCATGTATGACCTGGTAAGCTTTGACTTTTGATTTAGATAGCCTCAATTTCCCTATTCTTTTTATGCTAAAGACATTTATGGATGGATTTCTTTATTTTTAAACTTATCTTCATTGTTGAATGTATTACAGATGTTCCCACTTTTTCCCCCCATTGACCTCCTCCTCTCTGCTCCTGCCCCACTCCTGCCTTTCCCACACAATTGTCTGGGTCCATTGGTTATGCATATATGCATATAAGTTCTTCGGTTTATCTCTTCCCACACATGCTCCTCCCTTCCCTTTAAGGTTCCTCAGTCTAACAACCAATTTGTACTTCTTAATCCCTTCACCTTTTTTACCCATCCCCTCAAACGTAGAAAATAAATACATGCTGATTCACTCACACAGTGCAATGATCTCTGTGAGAAAGTATGGACCCTTGTATTTTAATTCAGAGTTCTTTTGGTAAATTTGGAAGTGATAATAATGAAATAAAAATGACTAGTGAATATTTTCAAGAAATAAATTTTAAACAGCAATTATATTTTTTTACTCCAAAAGTACTCTTCAAAGTCTCAAGGGACAATAAGGGAAGCAGGAAAGGCAAAGTAGTACCCCCTCCAGTTCTTCAGGCTCTCCTGCTGAGTCATGCTCGCGATAGCTTGGCCGACTAACTCCCCGCACCCTCATATCGATGGACACTAGTGAGGAAAGGAAGGACTGCACTACACCAGCTCTCGTATGTGGCTTGGCACACCCTTTCCCAAAACCTGCCTGCTTGGTGATTAAAAGAGCAGTGTTTATTTATCCATCTATCTATTTATTTATTTTGCTACATTGCTGCTTTACAGGACTGGCAGCCGAAGACAGCACCTGGACTCTTACCTCATTCTCTCTAGGCTCCCAGCCTCCACAGCTGTCCTACATTTTTCTTAGAGTGAAAAACATTGACTCATTCTCCCAGTGCTTTTTAAAATTCACTAAATACCATTTCGCAGAAAAGACAGACTGGGAGCGCTGGAAGTTGGTATGCTGATTAGAAAACAGAACTCTGGTTTTATTTTTTCTTTCTTATGTATTTACATATTTGGGAAGGATGGGGTAAAAACCATTAGCTAATGTCAAAAGTAACAGAACAGAACTGGTGGGGGAGAACAGAAAATTGGAAAAAGAACTAATTATCGCCCTGGCTGAGTGGTTTGGTTGGTTGAAGTGTCGACCGGTACACCAAAAGGTTGCAGGTGCCACCCCATCGGGGCAAGTATGGGAGGAGGCGATGGATCGTGTTTCTCTCTCACATCGATGTTTCTCTCTCTCTCTTCCCTCCGCCCCTGAAATCAATAAACATACCCTTAGGGGAGGATAAAAAAAAGACAAGACAACAAAATAAGAAGATAAAAATAACTAATTATTAATTTCAGAAGAAAATGTATAATTGCTAAAGTTGAAAACTCAAAGAAAGGATTTAAGTAGCATACAAATTATGGGACAATTTGTAAACTGGGGAATATTATAGCTAATCAGTCAGAAATAGTTTCTTCCAAGAGCAGGAAAATAGTATATGTTTCTGTCCCTTTTCAATGCCTTTTCTGGTGTCATACAACTTTCCTAATTCTTAATCTAGGCATTTCATTAGGATATTTATCATTATGAGGCCACACATGAAAAAAATCTAAGTCTGCTTAAGCCATTTTGTAATGTGAAATACATATCTTAAGTGCACACATTTTTTACTTTAAATGGTTTTTTGTTATATTTTCGTCAGATATTAATTGAATATTGGTTTCATTGTTTATGATGAGTGTAAATAATAATCACTCATTGAGCATTTAGTTTTACCAGGCCCTCTGTGAAGTACATTGATCATCTAATTCTTCAACAAATCTATGTTAATATATCAGTTTCCCCTTTAGCACATGAGGAAACCAAGTCCTAGGCTAAATTTCCCAAGATACCTAGCCTGCAAGTGTTGGAATTTGAACCAACATTGCCTATCTCTGGAGTCCATGCTCTCAGCAGCAATGCTATCCTACCTCCGAGCATACAGACAGAGAGCTAAAGCAATGAGTTTGGATTCAGTAAGAAACTGAAGTTTTATCTACATGAGAACAGGAAACTGATTTACTTAGTATTTTTCCCCCAACTGAATTGACAGCATTTTTCATTCAAGTATTTGCTCCTTGCGAGCCTCCTGCTGGATCCTACACATAGAACAGCCCCCCCCTCCTTTTCTGCTTTTCTTTTTTTCAAATGCGAGTTTAGATCATTCAAACAATTAATTTTTAAATTCTCTTCAGAATGTCTTGACATAATATGAGTTCTAATATATATATATACATATATATATATACATATACATATATATATATATGTTTAAAGGTTAAATCAATATCTAACTGGAGACAGAATTTGAAGATGTAGGAAGGAATGCATTTTTTTTCAGTCTCCTGGCTTTCCAAATAATTGTTTTTCTCCTCCGCTTTTATTAGTCTACCTACTGGCTTGACGATATGTTGCTGAGAGAGCAACATAATCTGAGAGAAACTTTTAGCTTTAAATCATCAATGGAGATCTTTGACTGCTGTGGGATTTCCCCAGTGCAGGTAGATTTATCTTCAGGTTAATTTTAAGTTTTTACCATTGTGCTGACTCTTCAGAATGGTCTACAATTTACATGTCTTTTGTGTGTGTGGGAATGCTTGCAGAGTACAGTCATCAGCATCCTGAACTTCCTACATGCCTGTTGCAAGAAATTTTGTGACTTTTATAACCTCTTAAGTAAAAAAGTTTTCTGAAAGATCGAAAATTCAGCCAAATGGTAGCTTACAGGTTTCTATTTCACTGAAAGCTTGTCTTTCTCTGGAAAATGATTTGAGTACCGTTTATCTATACTGTCAAATAAGGCTTAGCTACATGGTACAACATCTACTTTGTAACTCTCAGAGAAGATGGTAGTCAACAGTCCAGTGTGTACTGGCTGAATAAATTAACACAAGGAGACCCTGATGTTTGACAAATATAATGTGATAGGTAAATATATGTTTACTAAGTCTTTATAGTCACTAAAATTTGGATTATGTTTTATCAGAGGTATTATACAGTAGTATTTGGCAATTTGCTTTTAAAATAATGTGATTTAAATTTGTCTTCAGTCTTCATAATATAATAATGATGCTTCAAGACTAATGCTTTCATTTTTCCACAAACTTAAAAGAATAATCTCCTGAATGCTTGCTATTTTGAGCTGGTATAATGTTTCCCAATTATCAGCAAAATATTTTCCTATGTAATTTTATCATCTTTGTCACATATACCCTATGCTTAGAAAAAGTAATTAGTGCTTAATGAAAACAATTGGCTCATTAAGAAAAGAGAAATTCCCTCTAAGGGAGGTTTAGAAAACATGCAAAGATTTTTAAGTCTAACAAATTCATGCATTTGCCTTAGTTAAGACTTCCTGTGCAATACATTTTTGGTAATAAGACATCCTTGCTGCTACATAGAGGGAAAAGAGTGGGGTTGGGTCAGGAGAGGAGGATGCAGAAAGAATAATTTACATAAAAAATGTAGAGAAATTTAGTAACAGAAGTGACTGCATCCCAAGCATAACAGTGGTTGGAAAATTATATAAGAGGAAGCACAGATTTTTTTTCTGACACATCATGACAATATAATCTACTATAATGTCATGTCATCACTATGACAGCATAATGTCATTATTATGGTTAGCAAAAACTGGCTTTCTTATATTAAAATTTCATTCTTTTTATGATATTTGCAATGGTTTGCTAAGGCTCCCATAATAAAGTACCACAAAATGTGTCGTTTCAACAACATTTTTTATTTTATTTTAATTTTTTACTGGTACTCACAAATAAATTCAGAAGTTGCAAAAGTATAAAGAGCACCCATATATCTTTTCCCAGATTCTCCTATTGTTAGCATTTTGTCCATTTTCTTTGTCATTGTGAGCCAGTGGAGACTCAGTGGATTACATTATGGCCCTTCACCCAAGCTGTTTCAGTGTGTGTTTCCTAAGAACACAGGTATTCTCTTACACGATCACAGTACAGTTACCACTTCAGTGAATTTGCCATCAGTGCAGTACTTCTACCTAACTTACCACCTGTGGTCCACCTTTGTCATTTGCCCCAATAATGCCTTTTTTACAACATTTTTTCCTTCAGAATTGAATCTAGTATAAGGTCAGGTATTGCATTTAGTTGTCAACGGCAGAATTTTATTTTCCCATGATTTTGGAAACTAGAAGTCTGAGACAAAGGTGTTAGCGGGGTTGGTTACTTCTGAGGCCTCTCTTCTTGGCTTGCAGAAGGTCATCTTTTCCCTGTGCTTAACATGTTCTTCCCTCTGTCTTTAAAGCTTTTCTTTGCATAAAGGCACCAGTCGTATCGGATTAGTACCCACCCTAATTGACCTCATTTAATCATTATTATCCCTTAAAGATAGCATCTATCCAAATACAGTTATACTGTAAGATACTAGGAATTAGGATTCAACATACAAACTTGAGGAGACACAATTCAGCCTATTTAAATGTTTTTATTAATTTTGTATATAGGTTTTTATTTGTAAAGCCTTTCTGTATTACTCATATTTCCTGTCTGTTGCATATTTCAGTAAACATGACATGTTGAATTCTTGGTTTCATAGACAATCCATTTTATACATAACAAATGTTTGATCATAAGGAGAAATATTTGTTAGATTATAACTTCAGTAATCACTTGGATATTTGACATATCTTCCCAGATGTACTTTAATGATTTAATTTACTTTTAGGTGTTTAAACTAAATGTTCTACTCAAGCTTTCAAAAACATAATGCTAGCCAATCATACATATTTTAGTATATTGGTACCAACAAGCATTTATGTTCTAAAATAAGATGCTTAATAAATATTAAGATAATTTTAAAAATAAAATTATAGAAACTCCCCTCCAATTCTAGACACAACCTGAACATGTTCAGAAGTAGGTAGAATAGTTATATATTGGACCTCTGATTGTGTGTGTGTGTGTGTGTGTGTGTGTGTGCACGAGCCTTTGTGTGACTATACAATGGTGATTGGATTTCTAGGTTCTCAGTGAAAAAAATTGGTTAGCATATTTTAACAGTCTTATAAATTTAATTTTATATGTATACTAAAATATTGATTTTTAAATGTTATTTTTATAATTTTTATAATTTTATATATTTTATGTTATTTTATATATTTTATTTTTTAAATTTTGACATGTAACAGTATTTAAACAGTATAATTTAGAAAAAATAAACTTCAATACTACTCCTTCAAAAGAATGTTGTCTTTTTTTAATGTAATATTTGAACATTTTATTCCATGTTGCATTCAAACAACTTAAACTTCAAAAATATACTTTAAAAGTTTTGTTGTAAACTTGTACACTGTACAACTAGAAAGATAGCCTGTTGCTTCCAGCAGATCCTGAAAATTTTCTGCACAATATTTGCTATCTGAAAGGCCTCTTCTTTTCTGATTAATTTTTAGCTCTTCCATAAAAAAGTGTTTATAAAACATTAATGGGAAATTTAACCTCAGTTTCCAGAGAGAGATTTCTGCTGCATCAGATCTTATGTCTGCAGCAATACAGTGTTCTCTTTCCCAATACTTGTACTTATTTCCCAGTAGGTCTCACCATCTGCTGTTGATGCTCGTCTGAAGTAGGAAATTCCTCCTTAAGCAATTCTTGTTCCAATATTACTCTTTAACTACCACCTTCTCAGGTTACAAACTGTGCATGTATATTTGTACCCCAAAGTCAAATATGCAGATAAATATCTTCAAAGGTATTTAATGACCGAAAGCATTTTAATTTGTTGAACCCAAAGCAAAAAGCAAGAGTATTCGAAGTTTCAGAACTCTAAAGAGGAAAGGCACCTAGGATTTTACAAATCACACACCAATATTTCTTAAAGGGCCTCCCCCCAAAATTCCATAAGATCTTTAAAGAATTTGCATTGTTTCTGTGCAAATATATGTAATTTGACATCTTTTGGGAAGTCGTGGTACGACATTAGATTTTTTAATTTCTCATTTATATCTATCCTTAAATTATACATTTTAAAATCCTCAACATGAAACATGTTTTATATATTTTTCTCATTTTAATGATACAGGATTTGTCCATTGACCTTCATTTTTGTGGATGTAGAAAAAGGAAACCTATCATTTCAGGTACTACAAAGGCTATCATAGACTCACCTGTGGCTATTTGCACAAGCACCAGGACAGATACTGTTTGTATATGTAGAAAATCATATGCATCTAGAGATAAGTGTTTATAGGCATATCGTGAGAATTTCATAAAATTGCACAGTAGTACTTTTGGGTGAGATGAAACTTCAACACTGGTATCAAATTGCATCAATTGAAATAACCAAATAAGTGGTTTACAGAGGATAAATTTGTTTCATTACTGGGGAGCAGGGAATAATAGTGCTATGATCTGAATGTTTACGTCTGCCCCAAATTCATATGTTGAAATCCTAACCCCCAAGGTGTTGATATTAGGAAGCGAGCCTGATGGAGGTTATTAGGCCTTAAGGCAGAGCCACCGAAGACACAGAGAGCCAGTGAGAAGTTAGCTGTCTGCCACCCACAAGGAAGCTTTCACAAGAACCCAGATATTCTGTCACCCTGATTCTGGAATTTCAGCTTCCAGAAATGTGAGAAATGAGTTTCTGTTGTTCATAAGCCACACAGTCTGTGGCATTTTGTTGTAGCAGTCCAAACGAACTAAGACAGACACTAACCACGTATGTATTCGTTATCAATTGCCACAGTAATGTGGGCCGTGGTAGCAAACAACCCCCAGACCTCAGTGTGTCTATATAATAGTGCTGCTATTAGTTTCTCTGGAATCAACTGGGAGTTTATTAGGCTCCTCTGATCTTGGCTGGGCTTACTCACTTCTTTGGGGATCCCCTGGCCCTTGGCTTACCCAGGCTGGTCTCAGCTCAGGGATTTAGGTGACCAGCTCTGCTCCATGTTTTTGCCCTCTGTCAGCAGGCTAACTAGAGCCTGTTGTCATGATGACGTCGAACCCAAGAGGAGACCCAGGGACACATCAGGACATTTCAGCCGAGGTTCAGAACTGGCATGCGTTCATTCCTGCCTCATTCTGTTGCTCCACGCAGCTGTCCTGCCTTGCTGAGAGTCTCAGCGTAAGGCCCTGGGAAGTTACAGTTACCCAGCAAAGGGTGTCAGTGCAGGCAGGATGGAGGAACTGTCTGTTTTTCAATCTATTAACATGGGACTTTTCAAGAAGTTTCTGAAAGCATTCCAGGTTGGATAATCACTTGAGATTTCATCCACAACAGAACTGGGAACTTAAAACCATGTGAACATAAAATTTTTGGAAAATGATACAAACGTGGTTACAAAGCAGAGTATGCTGTAAAAATAGTCCGTTGCCCCCTAATATTTATTTTTCCCTTTGTCCTTAGAAACAAAACCATAGCAATTTTTCCAGTGAAAAGATTATAGTGCTTACAAGAAATGTACACCAAGAAACATCATATCCTTTTGAAAACTGATAAAGAAAAATATCTTTAAAAAAACAAGAGAGAGAAGACACTCTCTTTAGGGGAAATATAAAATTTAACAGATTTTTCATGAAACCCATGGAGACCAGAAAGAAATAGCACTTTTTTTTTTTTTTTTTTTGGAACAACTAAAAGAAAAGAATTATGGCTCAGAATCCCATATTCAGAAGGAAAAAAAAAAAATCCCTTCAGGAATAAAGGGAAAATAACATTGGTTTTTTCTTCTTGCATCTCTAGAGATCTCTATTAGTCCTAAAAAATGATAAGCACCCACTAATTTTCAAATTCTCTAATTTACAAATTAATTCAATCTTGAAGAAAACCAGAACCCTTAAAGCATGACATATTAAGTATGAATTGGGGGAGGTGGGGCGTGGAGAAGTCATCCAATAGAGAAACACAGTGAGGACATTTCCAGGCTTGGCCCTAGGACTAGGGGACAGTGAGGAAGCAGTATAACTAAGTTTGTGTGCATTGAGTTATTGATACTATCTCCTTATCATCCTTTTAATATTTGTGGTATCTGTAGTGATAATCCTTCTTTCATTTTAGTTTGTTTGATCTCCTTTCTGTTGGTTATAGTCTAGCTATTATTATAGTTTCCTCTTTAAAGCTTTCTTCTCACATTAGCATGTTAGAGTGTTGTGAAATTCTGTAGTAAAATCCCTCTTTAACACAGTCCAGCATGTTTGACCTCAGAACTCTTTTTCAATTAGCACTCAGAGCTCAGCTGAGCAGTTGAGGGCTGGCCTCCGAGAGAAGGTCTTGGCCAGGGTGGCTGAGGCCGTCAAAGCCACGTCAGGGAGCGGGGGCTGCTTACCATCAGGAACAAAAATGTGACTCTTGCTCGTGCCTTGCCTCTTCCTACAACTGCAAACACAAGGTTAGACTCTTAGGTATTTGATCGAGCCAGGAAAGGGGATGGAGTCCCTCCACATTCAAATGCTGAGCTGGCAGGAGAGGATCTGTCTAAGGATCCTCTATGTCCTATATCATACCCTCGTTCCTGGTTATGCCAGGGGTGAGCAGAGCTTTCTTTCTTTCTTTCTTTTAATCCTCACCTGAGGATGTTTTCCTATTTATCTTCAGATAGGTGGGAGAGAGGGAGAGAGAGAGAAACATTGACGTGAGAGGGACACATCGATTGGTTGCCTCCCTGGGCCGGGGACAAACCACAATCAGGGTATGTGCCCTTGACCGAAATCGCACCCACGACTCTTTGGTCTGCAGGCCAATGCTCTAACCACTGAGCCAAACTGGCCAGGGCGAGCAGAGTTTTCATAATCAAATAATGTAAGAGGTTAGCTCTGACTCTGACACATTTCTGGAGCTGACCCAGAATGTTGTGGGTGATGGGAGTATAAACACTGCTACTTTTCTGTGTCCTTGTGACACTTCAGATGGACTTGTGGGCAAGTCCTTCAACATTTTCTAGGAAAACTTAATTCCTGTGTGAACAAACTCTACTGGGGAAAAGAAAAATATATAAGTCTTCTTTTCATTTCAAAACACAGGACTTCCCTGGGTTTTCTCTTTCATTATTCCCCAATGGAACCCTCTCCTGAATCCAGCAACTGAGCTAACTCCTGCGTTTTATTCCCATGAATTCCCTTCTGATTCCAGAAGTCACTTTCCCTAAGAAACCTTTCTGATTGTCAGGATAGGTATTTTTTTTCCTGTTCATGTGATATTCTTCTTTTATATTCGGCACTCCTTCAACTGGTGATTAAATGCTAATCCGAGACTAGCCGTTTCTGACAGAATAAATGTTAGTTTAAAAAATGAATGCGTAAATGCACAGAGTGACCTAGTTAATATCCTCTTAGACTCAGGACTTCACAGTTTCCAAATATACCTGCTATATCAAGAAATTAGACCAACATATAAGGAAGTGTGATTTTAGGGAAAATGACAATATTAACCAAAACAAAACAATACTTATCTGAAATACAAGTACTTCCTACAAAGATTACCTTGAAGTTCTTAGCAAGTGCTAGGAGTCTGATTCTGAAACTTGAAGACCAGCTTCTAGGTGACCACTTAGAGCCCAAGCAACACTTCATCTTTTGTCTGGTGGGAACTTATTTTTATGTGCCCATGGAAAGTGACAAAAGACCTATTTCTCAGAATCACTTAAACTTCCTCAGGAAAGAGTTAACCTAACCCTAGACAAAACCCTTCAGAGAAAGAGATTTCAATATATTTTTAAAACAATCTTAGCCATTTTCAAATCTAATCTAAACCCCACGCACTATCACACCGGTCATTCCATCGGTAAAATAAAAATGCCCATGGTGAGTTGCCAACCAGAATTTACAAACGTTATGATATATATGAAACTAAGCAGGTGATAGTGGGGTGGGGGAGCCAAAGGTACAACCTTGTCACTACATGGCCATCTGTGCCTTCACAGACCCCATCAGTGGAAAGTGGTGCAAGCAAGTTGACTTTGGACTTTAATTCTTGGAACAACCACCCTGCAAAGCTTTCTGTGATACAATCAGGACCTATTATACCAGACAAAGCTCACTCTGTTTCCTAAGCTTGGGGGCAAATCTTTAAACACACAGAAAAGGATTATCAGTGCACCTCCCACTCAATGTAGAGCATTGCCATGAGGTCCCTGTTCCCAGAGCCTGCCTTGAGTGGTTCCAAATCCACCCTGAGTCTGAACTACACAATCTCTCCAGTGTGTTCCAGCCAAGCTATTCCTTCTGAAACACGGATCCTGCCCAACCCTTTGGAGCTGTGGCCCACCATAACGGCAGGATTTGAGGTATTCTATTTGTAATGACTTAATCTCTCCAAAGTGATACGTGGAGGATATGTATTCTATAGTCAACATATTTTCAGAAAACATAATAAAAAAGTAGTTTTTATTTTATGGCCTGGAGAATTATTAATAAGGTATAATATAACTATATAGTATGTGGGGGGAAAAAAGAAAACCAATAAAAGCCACATTTTAGGGATTTATACATGAAATGTCATAATTTTCAATAAGAAGCAAATAGATTCAACAAAAACGTACTGAGAAGAAATACGTAAACCTTATACTCAAAATTATGCAACATGACTTTTTCCTCCCTATACAAATAAGATAATGGATCTAGACATTAAAGAGATGTCTGGATATACTCTCCAGTAGGTCTTTGTTAACAAACATGAATACTGAAACTAACTTTATGCATAACAACTTACCCAGAAGTAAATCGTCACTCTAGTCATTTCAGGCTGGTGTTTTATTAAGCAATAATATTCTAGTTCTCCTTAAGTAGAAAAATAACATTCTTTTCACAAAAAATGTACATGTTAATTTGGAAATACAGTAAGTTGTTTTCAATCTAATAAATTATGCCTTTCTTGGAAGTTTCATTGATATTCTGAACAATTATTTACTGCTTTGAACCTAAAATTTTAAACTTGGTTGCCCTTAATTTGCAAAGACTGTCATTTCAAATCCAACAAATTCAGGTCTTTTTCAGAGGAAAGATGGTTTCATTTTGTTTTTCATCCTATGTCTCCACGTTCTCTGATTATTTCAAGAGACTATAACTTATTTACTTTAAAAACATCCTAATTGCTACGAGTTGGATATTCAAGGTGACTTCTTAAAAGGCAGTCTGGGGATATGGGGCTGGCAAATATAAGCAGTTAAGTACACACAAAATAATTATTACGCATCTAATAATCTTTCAGTTTTAGTGGTTAGACACATATGCAAAGCACTCAGAGTGAAGAGTTTTGCATGTTCTCCTAAGTAACACAATGCACTGAACCCCTAGTGCATGTTCCAACGTAAATTAGCAACATAAACTTTATACTTCTTGCTTTCACTGAATACAGTTAGAAATTGAGGGTCGTGAATTTCAATTGTTATACATTATAGGACTATCTATAACTATATAATAATGTATAACTATATATTATAAATGTGTATATATACATAAAATACATCTTTTTATCTATAAAAAGAAAGAAGAAAATAATTTTCAGTCATCTGCTGCTTTATAACAAACTGTATTAAAATTGTAATGACATAAAACAACATATTTGATTGTGCATGTGATTTATGGGTCTGGAATGAGGGCCAGGCACTTAAGGACTGATTCCCTGAGCCTTGATGACTAGAGCCTCAGATGGAGATGAACAAATGGCTGAGTTGCCTCTGTCAGAGAAAAATTGCACCAGACAGAGTTAAACAGGCAAGGAGGACTTCATTCAAGATGATTGCAAGAAGAAACCGAACTCAACTCCACTAAAATGAAAGGTGGAGGGTTTTTAAATGCTGAGGTGAGCTAACAAGAAGGCTGGAGAGCAATGAAAGAGTTGGTCAATATGATTAAGCTTTCTGTATTTGCTACCTTAGGAAATTACCCTCCCACAGAGATTGGAAGATAGGAGGTCTACCATTCTCCATTCTCGATGTTTACATTTCAAAAGGATGGCTCCTTGGTTCTTGAAAAAGGCATTCTGAGTTGGCAAGAAGTTGGGAGATTTATACCTCAAAGGGGCAAAGAATTTGCAATTGCAAGTTTTATAAAGCAAAGGCTCTAAGAAAAAGGAGATCAGGGGCTCATAGTTAGGAAGAAACCTGTCTAAAATTTAGTCAAGCTCAGGGAACATTAAGGCCATTTAGGTCAGCCGTCATGATTTGACCGGAGCCATATGGCTAAGGTTTGGATTCTGATGTCAGCTGGTTTTAGTTCTTCTCCACATCACGTCTATTGTGCCTTCTTCATGCACATCTTTTTTTTCTTTTTAATTTTCCTTTTTGCTAGAGTACCTTATTTTTATTTTTATTTAATTTTTTCCATTACCATTTATCCCCTCTATGCCCTCTTCCACCTCCACCCATCACCCTCCACCACCTCAATCACCATGCTGTTTTCCATGTCCATGAGTTCTCTCTCTCTTTGTTTTTTGGTTTTTGTTTTGCATTTATCTTCAGATAGAGTGGGAGGGAGAGAGGGAGGAAGAGAGAGAGAGAAACATCGATGTGAGAGAAATACATCGAGTGGCTGCCATCCACATGACCCCAACCGGGGCTGGGGACAAACTGCAACCGAGGTACGTGCCCTTGGCAGGAACAGAACCAGGGACTCTCTGGTCCACGGGCCTATGCTCTAATCGCTGAGCCAAACTGGCCAGGGCTCTTTTTTTTTTTTAATTCAATTTGTCTACTACACAACCACCCCCCAACACCGCACCCCCAGAGCTGTCTGCCTGCTCTCTATCTAATTCATTCACATCTTGTTCCTGGTTTAGGATGGCTTGAACAGTTGAGGTATTTGGGCTTCTCTGTCTCCATATGGCTTCACTTTTTTTTTTATAACATAGTGGTCTCTGGGTGGTCATGTTATCATTGGAGTGCTCTCTGTGTCCCCACCTGTTACCTATAGAAGTGGGTTTCTTGGGGTGCCCCAGGAATAAGAATTTCTTGAGTCCCCCACAAGAAGATGAGGTATCTTGGAAAGCTTTATTTCTGTGGAATTAAACCCCTGGGTTTCCAAGGTCCCATCTCCTTCCATCCCACCATGGAAAAAGTTCCATCATGTCTTCAGCAGAGCTAAGTTCAAAGCTATTGACCAGAGTTTTCATTCCATACTTGCACAGTCCAGTCCAGCATCTGGTTAGGTTAGTTTGTGTTCCCAGCTGCAGTCCATTTTGTGTAGGGTTTGCACGGCCATGGCTTCTAGGGCCACATGGCTATAGAGGGAGCATGGACAAGAGCAAGGAAGCGGGAACAAAGCAAGAGTGTTGTAATGTGTCAGCGAGGTAACCAGAGACGCACAGCTGAATTATAAAGGAGCACTTCATTACACCGGCGGGCTGGGGGGATACAGCTTCTCCAGATCCTCAGCACCGATTCTTCTTGATTTTAAAGACAGAAGCCTCATCCCCCTTTTGCCCCCCCCCAGGGGACCAGTACAATAGTGAGTGTGACAGCAATTACAGAAGTAAAAATTAGCATTATTCACCAGTTCACAAGTACCTGCAGATGCTTGCAAACACCAATACTCAGAAACTGCAAATACCTCCCAACACGTGGGGCAACTATAATCTTAGGCAAAATTCCTTTACTTCTAGGGATAATTAACCTATCATTGGAAAAATATCAAGGAAGGTCCATTGATGATAATAATTGAGTCATTTAGTTGCCTTAGCCAAAGGGCCCGGGGTCAAGAGGAACAAGAGACAGAACTCCTTTGTCTGCAGACTATGTATTCCCAGGTTTGCATTGGGATTCACCCTCCTGGACAATGATCTTTGTTCCCAGGCTAGCCTGACAGGCAACAACATTCCCTATATCACTCCAACTTCATTGCACACGTGTCCATCTTCCTCTTTGTTGGACCCCTTCCCCCAGTGATCTTCAAGGAATGGACTGGTGGTTCCCTGGGGAGTGTAAAGTTGCAGATTCCTGGTAAAGGTGCTCAGATGACCAAGTTTATAATGTCTGGCTTTCTCTTTGCTTTCTTTCTATTAATAACTAGATAGTTACAACAGTAAAAGTCACACTTCTTACATGGCAATTAACTTCCTCCAAAGCAAGTGTTCCAAGAGGCATGGACAAAACTTGCATCTGAATTCCCAGAATGTTACTCCTACCACATTTTTTTTGATCAAGTCACGGAGTTAGCTTAGATTTAAGGGGAGGGCAATTATACTCCACCTCTCAATGAAAGAAGTAACAAAGAACCCATGGCCATCTTTAATCTACTATCACTATATGGATGGAGCAGCACACTTTGTTACATGTTGCATAGTTTGTTACATGTCGTAGGTTATATGATGTCAGCACATTACTTGAGTCTTGTATACAAGCATGGAATCAGATAAAAAACATAACTAAAAATGAACTATACTTCAGAAGTGACAAATGCAATAAGAGTTGAATGGACAGTCCTAATGCAGGCTTTGTTACAAGTACTTTCTGACCTTAAATAAATCAGCTAATGTTGAAGGCTCCTTACTAGTCTAAAATTCTGTTACTTCAATTACCAGTGTTGTCTTGATTTGTATTGTTGAGCATGCACTTAGGACACATATAAAAGGCCCAGTAACCACCCTCATTAATTCACCATTAAAACTTTGATCATGGTAATTTAAGTATTTTGAAACCCTAGGAAGAAAAACAATGTATCACAGATAGATGTGGCTATTGTAAATAGTAATAGAAAATACATTTCTTCTTAATGAATCTGCTCCACATTAGTTTCGTCAGTAATCTCCTGTTCCTCTGTACAATGGGGAGGTTTCTGTTTGGTTTTGCCTTTATCAGATGCCCAGGTACAGCATTCTCACCTTTGTAGAAGTAGGAGTCATCTCATTGATTGTCTAGAGTAAAAGGAAATGGCTCATGCATCTTTTCTACATTATAACAAATGTCCTTTTGCATTATAATTGAATGGTGATTGTTGTGTTCAATCAATGGGAAAGGTTAAAGGAGCTCCTCTGCCAGCATTTTTAATGGAGAAGTCGATTAAGATTCAGTTTAATCATTCTGGCTGCCTCAGAATTAAAGCAACAAAGACCATCAATGGCACTATAATTACTAGTCTTTCTGTAAGTTTACACTGCTATTTATGCAGCTATAAATTTTATTATAATGCACAATGCATCTAGGTTAACTTGCTTTATTTGCAATGTAAAATATTTGCTTTATTTGTAATGAAGGAAAGAAATTGTTCTGATAAAGTATATAAACTTCAGTCCAATAATAATTTTTTTAAAAGCCTGAGAGTGTAAGTGAATCAGTATGATTCTCTGTGTTAAATAGTTTAAAGTCATGGCCTTAACCTTGGGACACTTGAGACATATTTCAGTTTATTGAACATGGAGACTAACATCTCTCCCAGGTGACTGTAAAGGGTCAAATGTATTATTCTAATCCCTGTTCCAAACACAGAAAAGGTCATTATACAGTACCTAGTGCATGCTGTAAAGAATGAAAAATTCACAGTGGGGGCGTGGGTGCAAATCTATTTTAGACTTGGCCTTTAAAATGTTTTTTAAATTGAATGATTAAGTGGTGATGAACCAGAAAAAATACCTTGAAATTGATCCCATTTATTAATTAGTTTGCACATGTAAAGGTCTTTCTATAAATAGTCAGAAGACTAGAGAAAATTGTTCTTCTTGAATGGAGGAATGACTTTCAAATTAACCTTTTTTCAATACAGAAATAATGCTTATAAATGTAATGATTACCATCCAATACTTCACCTCATTCAGCATACGTACAGAAGTCTGCGGAGGAGTGTGCATCTTAAAATTTATACCTGTCCCACATTTAACAAGCCAGCTGTAAGGAACAACATTAGGAAGAGGAATTAATTGAAACAGTAGTGTCGCCAGAGGGAAGAGGGGGCCAGGTCCCTCCAGGACTTGTGATCAGGAGGTTCTTTGGGCAGAATGGGAATGAACATATTCAGAAGCCCCCGTGGGAGAATGGATGTTTTTTTATTGGCATGGCGTTACACTTTGGGGGTTGTAAAGTCCCACATCCCTCAGTCCAGTCCTGGAAGTGAAACAGTTGTGAATTCAGCAAGGCCAGAAATAAGGGCAAAGTCCAGAGTGTCCATTCCATGATGTAGCTGGGGTCAGATCAAGATGAGGCATTTTTGGTCCATTAATCCATCGCATGGGTCCCACAAGGCTGTGGGCCACGTGGGGAAATGCAGGGCGTGGGAGCCCCACAAACAGTCCAGACAGCAAGGGAGAGAGAGCAAGCCCCTCTGTCTAGGACTCCAGGAGGTTAAATATTCAGATTTTGCACTTTTGCAGTGGCCACGCCTATTCTGGCCACAGACGTCCTACCAGGTGTGATGGACAGGTAGGCACCTCCCATGTCACTCTGCCCTACTGGGCATGCATCTAAACTCCGTGCTCCCCCAGTCAGGATCAGCAGGGAATAGACTGGAGTGTTAACTGCAAGCTCCCTGGCGAAGCCCTGCAAATGGCATGCCTCTGTGATCTGGTCTTTCCTTTGCTCCTTTCCTGGAGAATAATCACCTTTATTACAACAGTAACAGTACCATATATAGAATTTGTATTATTTTCTTGAAAAAAATCTGCTTTCCCATCATCTTTGTAGAGGTATGAAAAGCAATGCTTTAGTGAATTTGGGATATTAAAAACTAAATTAAATAGCCCAAAGAGTAAATCAGAAGGACATTTGTGACGTGAGGACAAACATTGTCATTTAATTTAAGCCTATTGAAAGAGAACCTCAAGAAGGGAAGTAAGCTGCCATCAGGGGGGAAAAGAAATCGTACTTTTCCAGTTATTCGGGTCTTCCAGAACTTTCTTCTGACAAAAAAGAAGAAAAAAATGAAAATTTTAATTTAAAAAAATATATAAATGTTTTTATTGATTTTTTTGGAGAGAGAAAGGAAGGGAGAGATAAAAACATTGATGTGAGAGAGAAACATCAATCAGCTGCCTCCTGCATGCCCCTACTGGGGATTGAGCCCACAACCCGGGCATGTGCCCTGACCGGGCATCAGACCAGGACCTCTCAGTCCATGGGACAGTGCTCAATCCACTGAGCCACACCCGCCGGGAGAAAGTTTTAATTTTTAGTGCTGGAAGAGGAGTCTTATTCCCATGACCTTTATTTTATTGTGCTATAGTCGAAAAGCCGATAGCCTGTAAAATGTACCATTTTCCTCTAAGCTACAAATCTGACTCATAGAGATATAGCTCTGGAACCCATGTGTCTGTCCTTCTGGCTCCTTGACTTTGTCATACTGTTGCTAGTCCAGACCCCTACTGTGAGGACCCGATCCCAAAAGGACCCTTGGTCCATCTCAGGGTTCTTTCTCCATTCAGTGTCTCTGAACCAAAAAACAAAACGGAAGCTGAACATTTAGCAGTGATATTGCTATAATTAACCTAGTTATTAATAACAAGGAAAGGAGCAAAGGGAAGGACAAATAGTATAGGCATGTCATTTGGGCAGCTTTTCTAGGTAGCTACAACTTGACACTCCCCAAGGGTCCAGCAAAGGGGGGATAGACACATGCCCAGTTAAGTTAGGGGGACCAGTGAAGGTGCTTACCATCAGTCACACCTGGGAACAGGCCATGGGTCAGAATAGGCATGGCCACTGCAAGGGTGCAAAATTTGGAATAGTTAATCCCCTAAACAAAGGAGTTCACTTTCTTGTGCTTTTGGTTTCTCTTGGTTGCTCTTGGCCTGCCCTTGGGACTCTTATTACAGGGGGCAAACTCTCTTGGCTCCCCTGCACGCACCCACATGGCCCATGGCCATGTGGACACCACACGCAAGGGAGTAATGGACTATAACTAGCCTAATGCTGAACTGGACTGGCTGCAACATGGAACTGAAACTCTGGACACTGGCTTTGCTTCTAGCTCAACTGAAACCCCAACTACACTTCTTCTATAACTGGACTAAGGGAAAATGGGACTTCGGAAACGCCGAGATGTAATTCCATGCAAATAAAAATCACCCGTTCTCCCATGCGAATACTAGAAAATTTTTTTCTTGAGATATCGTAAGGACTCTACCCCCAGCACCTGTGGGAAAAGAGATACCTCGATATGCCTGAGAACAACAGCACAAGATTCAACTCAACGGCCAGAGAATGAAGATGCAAGAGTTAACTTCTATTCTAGAGAAGTCTGGGGGAGGGGATGGGGGCAATATAATGAGGAGGAGACATATATATTAGTTTTCCAGGAATGGGCCAGTCTTTTCCCAGAATTGCGACACCACCCCTGTTCTTCCCTCATGGTCCAAGTTGGGTCTGTCATGGCTCCAGTGGGTGTGTCAGTTACCATGCTGATGTATTACAGTGAGGGGAGAATGAGCTGCAGGGTATCCTGGAGGTCAGATTCAGCGCCATCTTGGTTCAGGCTGGCTCTGGGTTTTTTTTTGTTATTCTAGCCACCATCCTTCTTTTGTGTTTTTCTAGTAACTGAAATGGAAAGTGAAGTACACGGGGTGTCGTAGCCAGAGGCCTACAGCCCTGGTGACAAAGCTTGTTGGTGTCAAACTACAAGGTAGATTCTACGTTTGGCTTCCATATGCCCCACATTCTAAGTCTATATTTTGACTTTGGACATATCCAATCATTAGTCCTTTTAAAGGGCAACTACTATTGCCTTCGTTTTGTTTTTACAGAAAACCAAGGGAAGGGAACTCATACTTTTGTGGATGTTCTATAGGCTTATGAGTATGTGAGGTGTTTTAGTTACACTGGAACTTTTCATCTTCTTAACTGTCCTATCCAGTGCGTGTGATTTACTCAGTTTTTAATATAAAAACAGGTTCAGAGGCATAAAGAACTTGCCCAAGTCATGAATTTTATAGTTGCAAGGCCATGATTTTTCTGACTTAGAACCTAAACTTATTTCAGGCCATTTGAAATAGAACCTAAACTTATTTCAGGCCATTTGAATATTTCAAAGGCTATGGGACAATCACTGCTCTGATTTCATCACACTACATAGGATTTTGTCTTACCATCCTGGACAAAGAGATTCTCCGGCTGGCCTTGAAGCAAGCTGACATGATGTGAGAGGCCCGGTGAGGGGGCCACTTGGCAAGAAACTGTGAGCAGCCTCTAGAAGCTGAGTGGCTCCCGCTGAGAGTCCCCAAGATAATGCGGATGTTAGTTTTGTGATTTCAATGAGCTGAACTCTGCCAAAACCCAAGTGGACTCTGATGAGGAGCCTGAGCTCCAGGAAGCAATGCTGCCTGGCTGACGACTGGGTTGTAACCTTTTAAGACATTGAGCAGAAGTCCTGACTTCTGCCATAAAAAAAAAAGTGAGATAAAAATGTGCATTGTGAGCTGCTGAAGTTGTGGTACTTTGTTACATGGCAAGAGAAAACTAATACAGATTTTAAATACAAAGCACATGCCAGGTAGGATGTGAGAAGATTTAGTCCACTATCTCATGTAACCTTTGTTACAACTTTAAATCCTATGTCCTAATATTACAGCCATTTCACAGGTGATAAATCTGATGAAAACAGAGATTTGAAGAGATTTATTTATAATATCAACACAGCAATACAAGGTAAAATCCTGACCAAACTCAAAATTGCCTGGCCCTGACGCCTATGGACCACTCTGCCTCATAGTATCTTCCTCACACTCTTTTCTCATTAATGAGTCAACATCACACTATTTTTGTACAAGCCTGGACTATTGTGAAAGCCTTGTTGTTGCTTTTGTATCACACTCTTTTCATTGTCCTCCCTTCCTCCAAAACTTTCACCAAATCATGTCACCACATAGTCTTCAAATTCTTTTTATCTTATTTAAAATTTTTTTTCTCATTGATTTTAGAGAGGAAGGGAGGAGGAGAGAGAGATGGAAACATCGATGAGAGAGAACATCAACTGGCCGCCTCCTGCATGCCCCCCACTGGGGATTGGGTCCACAACCTGGGCATGTGCCCTGACCGGGAATCGAATTGGTGACCTCTTGGTGCATGAGTCAATGCTCAACCACTGAGCCACACTGGCTGTGCTTCAAATTCTTTGGTAGCTTCAAAATGCCTGTGGAAGATAGGCTACACTAGTTGGTAGTGTGTTCAAAACTTTCTGTAATTTGGCTACTTAGGTTTAGCCAAAGAAAATTTAGATGTGAAACTAAACCTTTACCGTCTTTGCCTCAGTGGGGCAAAAAATTGGAACTGGAAGTTCCTTCAGAGCACTGCTTCTTCAGGTTTAGTAGATGCAGCTAAACTGTGGCTGTTCTATTCATTGTAAGAATGAGACTGAGTAATATATATAAATGCTAGCTGGCTTGTAAGTACTAAGGAGATGAGTGTGCCAGAATGGAAATCATATGGGCTGGGAATTCCCCTTCTGTTGACCACAGAAGGTATAGGCATAATCTATCAAGAACAGCATGCATGCCATACTTTGTTCATTAGCATTTAAAGAGGATGTTTGGCATCAGGCAACAAATACAATACTTGCAAGATCTTGGCAGCAGAATATTTTGTCAGTTAATGACAATCCACAGCTTTTAAGAAAAAGACTAATGCCCAATGTTCTGTTGAAATTGTTTCATTTTCACTAATGAAAATAAAATGAAATAAAACCCTTGTTATTGCAAATGCCAGTCTTCCACTATGGCAATCAAACAGTAAGAAAAAACATGAAAAATCTCTAAACAGCAGAGAGAAAATATGCTTCAGAACTCTCAAGAGCCGACAAATCACAATAACTTACAAATCAACCAACACAGATGAAACATGGTAGAGGTCCCAGTCGGAGGGTCAGATTGTGTGGTTGGCTGACAATCTGGAGAAAAGCATCATAGGAATAAGTACCATGCTGATTAGATTACAATATATAACTTAATTATATCTTGGCTTTTATCTGGTTTGTTAATCAGAAACTCAGCAACACTCTTGATACAGTTAGCCTTTGCATCCATGGGTTCAACCAAGTGTGGATCAAAAATATTTGGAAAAAATGTTATGTTGTTGCTGACATGTACTATGTACATTGATTTATTTGTGTATAATATACAATGGCGTGTCTGTAGTGAGCATATACAGACTTATTTTTTGTCTTTATTCTTTAAACAGCACAGTGTAACAACTATTTACACGGCATTTACATTGTATTAGGCATTATAAGTACTCTGGGGATGATTTAAAGTATATAGGAGAATATGCATAGGTTATATGCAAATACTACATCATTTTCTATAAGGGACTTGAGTATCCACAAATTTTGGTATCTGCAAGGGTCCTGGAACCAATCCCCCATGGATACTGAGGTATAACTGTAGTATGATTTATACACACACACACACACACACGTGTATATATATATATATATATATATATATATATATATATATATATTTGACTATGTTAAATACTGCTCCCTTCAAAACTGATATGATTTGAAAATAAATGTTAGTTTATAAAATTAGTAACTTAAATATGCAAAGAATAAAATTTAAAACAATACGATTTTATTTATGTATGCATGCCTAATTTAAACCATCATATATAAATGTTTGTATACACATATTACATTATAATCAGATTAACATGTATATGTGTAAAGAAGAACATATCACACTACATTTAAAATTATAAAACTACATCGTCAGGGACAGGGATGCTGAAGCTCATCACACATTGATGGGAGGGCAACATGATGCCAACTTTTTGGAAAACAATTCCGTTATATATAACACGTATGCCTCTTAACCTAGTCATTTCTCTTCTATTATACAATCAGGAAAATGTAGAAAGATCTCAATTTACACACAAAAATATCTTCTGTCAATATTATTTATAATAACAATTTGATATAACACCAGTAGTCCAATGAGCAGAGAAAAATGAATTCTTTGTTAGAGCTATATGATAGAATGCTATCGACCCATTTGATATCGTGTCTACAAAGAGATATTTATTCAGTGGCTAAAATAATTATGATTACTTATTCGTGTATTTATTCAACTTACTTAATAAAAGTCTAAAATATACCAGACCCTGGGCTAGGTACTTGCATTGAAAATGTTTCCAATCTGTAAGAGGAAGACACATATATAAATAAATATGTATGACTGAATTATTATGTTTTTTTGATGGAAAAATGTACTTTGAACAATTGTAGGACAAAGGTCGTTGTAAAGGCTCTACCTGGTGGAGATGAGGCACACTGGCTACGTTTTTAGAGAAGACAGGGTTTACAGTAAACTTTGAAAAAGTGGTTCCGTGATGTTAAGTGGAATGGCAAACAAATCATATCTAAGATCAAGCTCATTATGCAAATGTATAGCTACATCTGTGTCACGGAATTATGAGGGGCTGTTAGTTTTTTCATTACATTTTTTCCCTGTATTTTCTATTATTTCTACAATAAAGAGGCATCATTTTTTAATGAAAATGTTTTAAGAGATCCATATGAAGGAACCCATAGATATTGTTTGGCGTCTGGAGCTGGTGTTGGTGCCAAGGATGCCGGTTCCTGGCACTCCGCACGCTGGACCTCAGGAGGGGCCCTCTCCCAGCAGCCCCGCCGTCCTCAGCCAGCAGGGGGCGCCGGGCACAGCGCAGCTCTCATGTTCTCATGTCTCCGAGACCCACACGCAAACATTTCCTTCTGCAGAAGACCCTCTTCTCCGTGGGGATTACAGGTTAATATGTAGGTTTTGTATGGACCAAAATATCAATCAGACTTCATGTTTCCTCCACAACCCTGATAACTTTCCTAGAGGAATGACAAGACCACTCTCCATTCTTCCTCGATAAACACACCACCACCAAGCCACTTCTGAATGTCCCAGGTACAGGTAAACGTCAGGTTCGGGCTCAGACTCCCGCTTTACAGTTTCAGATATGGGAAGAGGAACGCCAAGAATGAAGCAAATCGTACAGAACTCAAGAAGACAGTCTGCAAAGACAAGGAAGTTTTAAGAAACAAAAGTGTCAGTAGGAAGAACTAAGAGATCGCTCAGATCCTGTATTAATTATGACAATTTTCATAACGCTAACTTGGATTTATATATCCATTGGTTCTTGGTTGGATCAAAGCAGCATTTTCTCCCTGGCTGGTTTGACTCAGCACTTAGAGTGTCCGCCCACAGACCGAAGGGTTGTAGGTTCGATCCCCTGCCCTGGTCAGGGTCATGTGGGAGGGAGGCCGACAATCAATATGTCTCTCTCCCAACGATGTTTCTCTCTCCCTCCCTCCCTCCCTTCCACTCTCGATAGGAAAATATCCTCAGGTGAGGATTTTAAAAAAGTAGCATTGCCTTTGGAGGGACAGGCACAGTGAGACTGGGCCTGGGAAGCAAGAATCCTAAAGTGTTCTTGCCTAAGGAAAAGGGCAACCAGAAGAATAGACAGAACAGCAAGATTGAATGTAACAAGAAAGACCTGAAGGATGTGGACGTTTTAATATGTCTCAGCAGGGACAGGAAACCTCTTTCGGTCTTGAGAAACAGGAGAGCTGAGGAGAGACGACATTAAGCCCCGCCTGGCTCTTGGTTATAACACAGTGACCGCTTACCTTATCAACCGGGAAAATTAAATAATTATTCAAAGGGATGAGCAAGGAAGTGGTGAGCATTTACTTTTAACTCATACACTCTCAGGTGGGCCTGGGTGTCTTTGCATTACTGAAATGATCTCTATGGAGGCTGAGAAACTATGATGAACCAGACACTGTACCAGGGCTAAGACACACCAAGCTGAATGAGAAATAGTCACCCGTCAGAGCGAGGAGACAAACAGGCAGAAAAAGATCACATTACAATGTGGTAAATGCCTTTGGGTGGTAGCATTACTCATAAAATGAGTTGGAATCAGAGGAAAAAGAAAGTTATTGGGAGTGGCTGAGGAGACTTCAGACAAGAAGGGACATTGAACCTGTGTCTCAAAAGATAATTTGAAATTTGCAAAGGAAAGAAGACAGTAAAGGACCTGCCAGGGAAGAGCATGAACAAAGGCACAGAGGAATGAAGAAGATGGCACGTTTTATAAAAGGGCTCAAGCGATTAGATGATACGTTGAGCACAGCAGGGGGCCTGATTGGAGTGGAGCTCATTTTATGAGACAGATGTGACTGTGTTAACTCAGACTGGACGAGCCAGCACACGAGAAAAGGGAGCACTAGAGAGTAATTCTACTTATGAACATAGATGAAACAACCTGAAGGAGAGATCAGCATATACATCTCGGTAGTGTATAAAAAAATGCAGAGAGACTAATAGACGCTCTGAGAGGAAGGCTTCGACCGTGGGAAAACTGGTTCACAGATTCTTTGAAAGATTGTAACCATGTCTTTGCTTACTGATTATATTAATAGAATGTTACATATTGTAAAACTGTAAACATCTCAAAAACACCTAAAGTAGAAAACAAATTTCCACCTTCTAGAGATAATCACAGAGGCTAGTTTGCATTTTCTTTCTGTGTACCACAAACATATGTATGTGTCTGCTTCTGTATCTTTGTCTGTATTTTATCTCTCTATGTAAAATGGAATCAGTATAGTTTAGTTTTCACTTTTATAAAAATGTGGCAGCAATTTAAAAAATCTGTATATTTACAAAATGGTAAAAGATATTTCAAGAGAAAAAAATTTCTTCTCTACAAATCGATTTTTCTGGATCAAAGGAATATCAATGGGTCATAAAAAATTGACCTTAAACTATTTTACATTCCCCACATCTTATTAATGAAAAATATTATCAATCTTTAAAATCTTAGCTATGGGCCTATAGAAATATCTTTTTATTAACTTACATTTTTTTTTCATTGTTGGTGAAGGTAACTGCATTTTTATATCCTTATTTAAATAGTTCTTTCCTGGTTTTTGTTCATTTATTTTTGGATCGGGGTAGTTGTTTGTTCCTATTCATTTACAGTGGTATTTTATATATTGTTCATTCACAATTATTGAGAGTCTAATATGTGGCCGACCATTTCTCAGCACTGGGGATAGAGCAGTGAACAAGACAGTCTTGCCCTCGGGGAACTTCGTTCTATTGGTGGAGGTCAGTACAGAAAATAGTTGGAAATGAGTGTTGAGCGGATCTATCTCCTGAATCTAAAATACCATGAAAATTCCCTTTTGGAGAAAGGTATAATGGGGCTGGGTTTGTACAGGGCACCACGTTAAATCTGAATTTCAGATAAACGATTAATAATTTTTTAGTATATAAGCATAACCAATGCAATATTTTTGACATTCTTATACAAAAAAAAAATTGTTTATCTGTTCAAATGTATGAGTCTCCTGTATTGTGTTTACTAAATATGGCAAGTCTAACGAAGGTGTTCTCCCTTTGATTACCAGATTGTCTGACAAATGAGCTAAAATGCATGGGCCCTAAGTTATAAAAGAAATACTGCAATTTATAATAGTTCTAGTTACTAGTTTTAATTTTGTTGCAGTGACACCCATGTAGCCATCGAAAAGCCTTTCTGGGTCTCTCCCTCAGACAGCCTGACATAGTGGAATATACACTCTGGTCTTGTCTTGTCCAAGTTTATATGCTTGGAGGATCCTTCTTCACTTCCAGGTCTGGGTAAGGTGATTCCGTGTGCAATCATCACCCCACAAAACACACACACACACACACACACACACACACACACACAGCCTCTCTGTCCTCCCCACTAAGCCTAAGTGCTGCAGAAGATAGCCATGATACCTGGAATTTTCTAATCGGTAGAAGTTAAACATGTCTGTGTTCTCAGTTTAAGTCCATAAACTAGAAAATCAATCTTTGACTGAACGAAGGAAATCCACAGATATTACTTCCTCAAACGTATTTTATTTAATTTTGAGTCACTGAAAAATTTACTCAAGTAATTCCCCCACAACAAAGGAAGAATGTGCACCAACTATGAATTCAAGTCCTAACTGTTCCAAAAATAGAACTCCTTTTCATAGCTTTGAGGTTGCAATTTTCCAGGCTTCTACTCTCCCTGTGATTGCGTGCCACCCTTCATCAGCAGCCTCTGCCCAGAAGCAGTTCCATCTGGGGCCTGGCACGGGTTACTCAGTCTAGAGATGATGGCTGGACTGTGTATAAAGCCTAGGAGCAGGGATTAAATAGTTTACCACAGGGACATCAGCCTCCGGTGGAACTACAACCTGGAAGAATGTAGTAGAGACTACCCCTTATTTTCTCCATCTTGAAAAGCTCTTCCTCGCCCGGCCCGTGTGGCTCAGTGGTTGAGCATGGACCCATGCACCAAGAGGTCGCCGGTTCGATTCCCGGTCAGGACACATGTCAAGTTGTGGGCCTGATCCCCAGTGGGGAGCATGCAGGAGGCGGCCAATCGATGTTTTCTCTCATCGATGTTTCCACCTCTCTCTCCCTCTCCCGTCCTCTCTCTCTAAAATCAATAAAGAAAAAAAATTTAAAAAAAGAAAAAAAAAAAAAGAAAAGCTCTTCGTTGGTTTATAGAGGAGCTGGTCCTGCCACCTTATCCCACAACCGCTGACGGAGATGACTCTCACCTGGGCAGAGCCCCTGTGTTCAGCAGTGATACTGTGTGTTGGAGCAAGAAGTAACAGCAGTCAGAAATAGCGAAAATAAGGGGCCCATCTGTAACACTTTCAACAATAATAAAAATAAAAAATGAGGGGACCTACCAGGAAACCGAGAAGGTTCTCCAGTTCCTTCTCCAAGAGGCAATCAGAAACAGGACTGGGACCTTCCGACAGAGGAAGCCCTCTCTTGTTCTTGGACTGTTTATGGAAAGGACTGGAAATACTAAACATTTTGAATATTTTGTACAAATAGTGGTAAGAATAGATTTTAACTTTGAAAACAAAAAATGGGATCTTTTTTATGCCTAAGGGTTGGTGCTGGTCCTGCCAGTTATACATACAATTATTTATGTGTCTTTACTGTGAATGCTGTGAAGACAGGACTGTGTCTTCTTCTGTGTAACCCAAATACCTGAGCGTCCACACAGTGTCCATGTGTAATAAATCTTTCTTGAATAAAACATACATTCGTTTCTGACTACTTCCTTTCCATCCTCCCAGAGGAGGAGAAGGAAATGTCATCTGACTTAATGGAGGAGTTTGCTTGATGAAATAGGCAAAGGTTTTTACTAGTCACATCTGAGGAATGCAGAAGGTCCTTACACAAGTAAAACTACATTTATAGATCTAACAGGAAAACATTCCAGATGTCCCAGAAATAAGTCTGAACACCATAATTTTTGCCTCCTGGAAGTTAGCAAATGAAACTTTAATGAACAAGGAATTTTTAAATGCAATTAAAAATTTCTCTGTGTAACAGTTTCCAATATATCACAACTTTTAAATCAAGAATGCAGATTTAATTTTTAATCTTCTCAATTCTTTTTTCATAATGTTATATAAATGTAATAGGCTTCCAAAAGTGGTTTCTTGTGTTTATTTCTGAGACTATAACATTGCTAAAAATGCTGCAATGTCCAGCCTTGTACATGCATGCTTTTGCACACAGGTGAATCCTTTTCTGTTGAATAGATTTCTAAAAGCCAAATTGCTAAAGTACATCCACATTAAACATTTTGATCCATAATGCTGATAAAATGTACGAGAAAGCCTATTTCACATAGCCTCACCAAAACTGGATATTTTTTATATTTTTAATTTTTGCTGCTTGATGGATCAGAAACTATCACTGCAGTATTTTGATTTTAACTTCTCAGATTACTTGTGAGATTGAGCATTTTTTCTCTGTTGATTATAACTTGTAAATATTTACTGTGAATGATCTGTTCTTATTCTTTGCTCATTTTTCCATTCGTTTTTTTTTTTTATCATATAAGTCCACTTCCAGAAGCTGTTTTATGGTTATCCACGATTATTTTCAAGTCAGTTATGTGGGATGTTGAATGAAAACTATCTAGCAGACATCCCTGAATCTTGTAGATACAATGGTCCTGACTTTGACATCCCTTAAATATGATGAGAATATCAAGAACTTGTTACTGGAAGCTACTAGAGCTAATTATATCACATCATCCGAATCTGTCTCTCTCCATCTGTGTGGCCCACCATTTATAAGATGGAAGAAGAATATAGGTAAAACAACAACGAATGGAGAGATATCACCACTCAGCTCTGTCCCATGTAAACTAGCACTCAATCTCATCATCTGATGAACTTTATGAAACCCAAGCGTATTAAAATATTTTATTACAAAACACAATTTGGGAGAAATTATTCCCATTGTATCACATGTACAGATGATGATGACTTTGTTACAGTAAGACTCTGTGTACTAACGGGTTGATTTATTAATGATCAATCGAGGCACACCTATTGTATAAAGTGATACGGAACTGGATTAAACATTACTTTTATTTTAAATTTGGTGTGCATTTTTACCACAAAATATTGGATAAAGATGGATATGTATTCTGCTATCCTTTCAACAATACTTCTAAATATCTGCCTAATTATGTGGGTCTTTTCTGTGTGAATTCCTGTACTTGAGAACAATGTTTTATTTTTTTCCTCTAAAACGTTCATGCAGATACTCTGTTGTTTTCATGTACTCTATTATTTCCTCTTCACATTTCAGTGCCACCTGGCACGATCCTGGTATTCAGATTCTACAGTGATGGATGACCTTCTCAATGATTTCCAGTGCGCTGCGTCATTCTCGTGCCTGTTCATCACCACCAACCAGTCAAAACCATGGACTCCCAATTTAAAGGAAATGTGTTACTGTAAAAAATATATTGTCTCGCCCGGCCGGTGTGGTTCAGTGGTTGAGCGTCGACCCATGCACCAAGAGGTCACCAGTTCGATTCCTGGTCAGGGCACATGCCCAGGTTGTGGACCCAATCCCCAGTGGAGGGCATGCAGGATGCAGCCAATCGATGTTCTCTTTCATCCATGTTTCTATCTCTCTCTCCCTCTCCTTTCCATTCTCTCTAAAAATCAATAAAGAAAAAAATATATATATTGTCTCTTATGACTGGAGTTGGTTTTTAGATGATGTGTTTAATCATGGTTCACATGGGTGAGTCTCATATCAACCATGACAGTACCATCAGCAATGTCTAGACTTCTCTTGGAACATTGCCCATGTCCACTAGGCAGCCAGCTCCACTGAGTTCTTTTACTCTTCATAGGGAATCAAAGAGAAGACAGATAGGGAAAGCATTAGGATTGCAAAAAGAATTTTAATGGAGATGGAAAATATCAGGATAATAATAGTAACCAATTATTGACCCTACAAGGTAGGTTTTAATAGAGAAATAATTTTTAACAGGAAGAAGTTTCCAAAGGAATAATTTGCTAAAGGCCATGGAACTCAGAAGTGTCACAGGGAGGATTCAAGTATCTGCCATTTTGCTACTTCTCATGAATTCTACTTCTCAAGAGAGTTTGGCAAGATAAAAATGTATCTCATTCCTGATCCTCACTCAAATGAACATATTGCAAATTGTAGGGTAAAGAACTACTAAAATGATCTGTATGCCAAGCTTTAAGACATCCAGTTATGGTAAAAGCTGAAATTACAAAACAGATTCATTAGGGTTTGTTTGTTTTTGTTTTTCACATTTTAACAGCAGTGTGAGGGAACCAGCAAAGATCTGGGAGGAAGAGGTTTGAGCGGTGAGCCAGCACTCCTGAATCATAGAATCTCCACTGTGAGTCAGCAAAAATAAACCTGTAGAGATTAAGTTCTTGTGGGCTTCTCCCTACATCTGCGAATTTCAGACTTTCAAAATAATTATATTCTTCCATCTATGTTAAAAGACCTGATTGGAATTTTGTGTTCATTATCATTATATTCAGTTATTGACTCTTTCATTAAAGCAATATTTATTTATTGAGCAACTACTACTCAAAGTCAGGCACTTTTCAAATATACATTAATGAATTAATAGCTCCTTCTCATCATTATAGGTGTTTTTCATCATATTAAAAATGGAATCAATTCAATTCATGATAAAAATAGAGAAATATGGGAAAAGTAAACCTATTCTTACTTCTGGAATCCTAAAACTGTCTGTAATGAAAACCAAGATGATCCTTTTCTGGTGTTACCAAGCCATTTATAATTTGGAGTGAGAAATGAGAATGAGAAACTATTTTCTTTTTATATTTTTAGAATGAGAAAGTAAGAATGAAGAGGGGAATCAGAATGAGTTCTATAAACCAGTTTCTACCTCCTTAGATGAATCCAAATAGAACTTAGTTTACAAAAAACAAGTGATGAGTAATTAGTATTTTCTTTTCCTCCCATGTCTTCAGGACCACCAATACTATGTGCAACCAGTAAGGATGATCCAAAATATCACAGACGTAGCTTAGTTGGAACCAGTGTTTACAAACATATATTCAATAAGGTAAGAAATAGCAAGTGTTGGAGAGGATGTGGAGATAAAGGAAACCTCATACACTGCTGGTGGGAATGTAAATTTGCACAGCCAGTATGGAAAACAGTATGGAGCATCATTAAAAAAATAAATAAATAAGAATAGACCTATCATATGATCTAGCAATCCCTCCTCTGCGTATCTAGCTGAAAAAATTAAAAACATTTATTTGTAGAGATATGTACCCCTATGTTTATTGCGGCATTATTCATGGTGGTCAAGGCATGGAAGCTACCTAAGTGTCCTTCAACAGATGATTGGATAAAGAAGAGGTGGTACATATATACACAATGGAATATTACTCAACCATAAGAAAACATGAAATATTGCCATTTGTGACAACATGGATGAGTCTTGAGAGTGTTATTCTAAGCAAAATAAGTCAGATGAAAAAGAACAAGAGCCATACAATTTCATTCATATGTGGGATATAAAACAGAAAGCAGCAAACAAACTTCTAGACACAGACAACAGTATGGTGGTCATGAGAGGGGAAGGGAGGAGATTAAAAGGGTAAAGGGGGTCAAATTTATGGTGATGAAGGGAGACTAGATTTTGGGTAGTGAGCACACAATGCAACATGCAGACGATGTATTATCGAATTGTATACTTGAAAGTTATATAATGTTACTACCCAATGTCACACCAATAAATATAACAAAAAATCAAATATATATAAATGTAGGCGGGAAGAAGGTACAAGTAAATGCCTCCCTCCTTCTTTTGTATTGCACACTGGGTGTCAGGTTGTGGGATTTTCTGTTCATGGTCCCAGACTAAAGCTGAGTAGGGGTGAAGAAATCGCATTGGAAGCGTGATTCTGCAAATGGCATGCATCGAAAACACAAATGAAATAATGGAACCTAGCTGGCCACACAGACTTTTTAAATCTCTACTGACCAAAAGAAAATGGAAAAGTATGATTGGCAAAAACAATCTTTGAGCCAATCCAAAGGCTCCTACGAGTGGAACAAAGAAGGAGCAGCCACTGAAAATGGTGCTTGGTGTCATTAAGTGTATTAAATAGGAAGACTGGCAATCTGGGTAAAAGTAGACTGTCCATCCAATTAAATTACAGAATATTAAAAAGGTCAAAGCAATATAGACGTCCTCTAATTCATAGAAAACAGTAAAATTCTGATTTCTCATACTTCTGACAAAGATTGTAATTGCGATTTGAAAAGGGTAAAATATTTATCTAGTCCTTTGACAAAGATTGAAATGAGAATGTAACTGGTCACAAATGTAACCTCAGAAATGTACTATGACACTACTTTAAAAAAAAAAATAAGGCTGAATCAATATACCTATTTCCTTTTGTCTCTGTGAGGGAGAATACAAAAATGGTTGTAACAAAATCATTTCTTTTTTAATCTTTTAATGTAAATTTGGAGTTAACTTCTTATGTATGAAATTATATATCTCAAGTCTTCATAAGCTTCTGTATCAAATAAGCATTAACTCTTCATTTATCTGTGGGTCGTTTTGTGGTTTTCTGTTAATATTTAGTTTACTCCATGCATTGTTAAAAACATTCACAAATGGGAGCCCTGTGTGAGCAGAAAATCTTCCTAAAGGATACGGAGTATGAACTGCAACGTGTACACAATGATGGTGTGACTTTGTTTGCAGTAAACATTTAAAATGACCGACTTTCTCATAAATACACTAAGTAGGATGATCTATGAGATTTCTAATTTATTCTTGTTTAAAATTTAACCATGCTTTTTTAAAGCATATCAATTTTGTTAATACCATGTAATTAAAACATGTCAGTGCACAGCAAGTTTTAGTCTAAATTAATGACTATGAGAATTATTTTAATTAAATAACCAATTATAGAAAAATCGCAAGCATGAGAGCTGACATTTAAATGAATTTCATTTAAATTGCTTCTTAACATTGTCCCATCTAGGACACTACGCCAAATGAACTATTGTATCAACTTAGATTATCACTATTTTTGTATGCACATAATGTATTTCCATTCAATCAATGGAACAGAGAAGAATATTTGGTATTGATCTCAAACCTCTATTAATAAAAACAACAGAATGAGCTAAAGTAAAAACAAACCATCTTTCTTTTTTTCTTCCTTTCTTTTTTATATGTCTTTAGTATGAGCTTCTAAATGCTTTCATAATTTTCACAGAAAAAAAATTGTTTATATATTTGGGAATTCTATCTAATTAAATCAGGAGACTTGAATTCAGTTTGAAGAAGATGTTCATACATGACTTCAATACTCTGCACATAGGGTGGCTCAATAAATGCTGGTCATCGGTGATAATATATGTAGTTCTTTGTCCTTTTTTATTTTTTGTCAGATGTGTTGGTGTGACTTATATCTTCGTCTGGGAAGTCAGACATTTCGAGACTTTTATCCATCTAGGAGGCTACTACCTGCTCTGTGAGAATCCAGCTATTTACACGTTTGTTTTCATATACCTTAAAAACACAATGTCATTTTTTCTACTTACTAACTGTTATTTTTTATATTATGTAATTAAGTTTTTACTATTCTTTTCATATGTATCCTTTTTCAAGTAAACAGATTAAAAAATAAAACACAAAAAACTAAGCAATCTATGTCGACCTCGCCCACGAAAACTTTTCACTTTCTAATACGATTTCTGGTAGAAGAGAAGAATTCCTGAACACAAGGCACATTTATCCCAGTTGTGCTGCCTTGTTTATCACAAAAGGTAAGTGCGCAAGGAAATACAAGAGGAGTTAAAGTTTTGTCCGTATAGAAATAAAGTTTAATACATTTTGATTCATTGCCAAACTATCAATAAATTTTAAAGGTATTTTATCCATGTATACCTACTACTCCTTTGTTTGCCATCATTTCACACACAGTTTGTCGAACAATTTCTGGTTCTAAATGGACTATCAATGACTTTTTAATCTATTTTTTTCTAAAATGAATTTTATACATGTCTTCGGGAGAAAATATTACTTTTTTTTAGTAATTTACAACCTATAGTAAAAGGTGCTTCCTCTATGCTTTGCTAGAAAAAGAAGCAACCATATTTAGATTTGACTAGTTAATTGTTTTTCCTCATTGGAATGCCTTAGGAAGTATGGTTTAATTATGATGTTCATATTTGTGGACTTTGCTGCTTGTCAGCAGATTGTTTAATATCAGAAAATGAATATTTTTCTGTGTATTTCATTTTGCTATCACTTTAAAACTAAAGAAGAAAAGAAGTGGCTGTTGCATTTTCTGTTCATTGATTAACCAGTAATGTTATGTATAAATAATGTATCTGACAGTATGGCAGCTCACTTGGGACATTATGCCATTTACTACAAAATAGGATGCAACATACAACTGAGCAGTGAGAACAAATTAAACATCTTCCTTGGTAACTTTAGCATTTTTATTAGGTGATAAACATCACAGAGAGAGGAAAGCAGATGTAGTTATTTCAGTAATATTAACCTTAATCGAAAGTTAACTTGACATATAGCATAATACTTCTGCATTGTAAAAGTTTGTCCACTAACAATGGAAACCAAATTTTCCAAGGTCATTATGCGATGATATGTGTGAAAATTAATGACCCTCTTGTGTAAAGTTTTATCTATAGCTACTAAATTGTTTTATTAATAGTGATGAAAAATTATAAATGTAACTCTGGTGTTTTATAAAAATGCCTTAATATTTTTAATGTTGTATTAGTTTTGCCTTAACAAAGTTGTCCTGTGGTATTATTTAACTATGTGTGAATTTTACTCCTTCAGGGCTGTGTTAATATAATGCCTTAACTCTTTTAGAAGCATCCAAATAATGAATAAAGCTGAGAACAATTATGTAATTAGCAAAAAACATCCATCTTGCCTCCTTTCTTGTTTTACTCCATCATTTACCCATGGGGATACAGAGATGAAATCCCATGTCCTTAAAGAAATTAACAATTGAGTAATTGAGAACAACTGTTAGAGTCCATTTAATATACAGAGTGGATTGTTACAACAAATTCTTCTTTCCCTCTCTTTATTCAAAAATAATTATCGTATGCTTACTATGTGTCAGGCACTGTTCTAGGATTTTTAGTGCACAGTAGTTAATAAAATAGACAAAGATTCCCCCACATTATGTTTATATTGAAACAGGGGATTTGTACATAAACATAATAAACACATGAATACTGAATGTTATAAAATGAAAAGTGCTATTTAAAAGGAAAAGGAAGTAGATGAAGATAAAGAGGGTAGAGCGGGCAGTCATAAGAGTGGTTGTCACAATAAGCATCATTAGCAAGGGGATATTTGAGCAAAGTTTGAAGGAGATATGAAGTTAATCTTATCTGGGAGAAAAGTAAACCAGGTGGAGGGAACAACCAGCTTCTGCATTGTGATGCTGGCATAACCGAGAACTGCAAGGAAGTCAGTGTGAAGGGAACAGAGTAAGGAGGCCGGAGGAGGGTTCGGAGGAACTGCGATGCAGATCACATGGTTCTCAGGGGCCAGTGTAAGGAGCTTGGCCTTTGTAAAAAGTGCAGGGTTGTAAGCGTGAGATTGACATGAACTGTCTTCTGTGTTTGGAATTCACTGTAGAAGATCAAGGATAAAAAAATGAGACCAAGTAGGATATTATTACAGCAAATCAAACAAGAAATAATGGTGTTCAAATCAGGGTGGTGGTAGAGCAAGGGTGAAAAGTGACTAAATTCTAGAAACGTTTTTTGCATGTATCAATAGTTTATTCCTTTTTAGTGCTGAGTAATATTCCACTGTGTGAATTTTGGTTTCTTTTCTTTTTTAAATTATCTTTATTGTTAAAAGTATTGTAGATAGCCCCCATTTCCCCCCCATTGACCCCCTCCTCCCCACTCCTGCCACCCTGGCCTTCACCACATTAGTGTCTGTGTCCATTGGTTATGCATATACGCATATGAGTTCTTTGTTTTATACCCCCTTGTCCCCCTTTCCTCTTCTCCTTTCCCTCTGATGTTTGCCAGTTTGTTCCCTGCTGCTTCCATGTCTCTGGATCTATTTTGTTTGTCAATTTATTTTATTCATTAAATTCCACATGTAAGTGAGATCATGTGATACTTATCTTTCTCTGATTGGCTTATTTCACTTAGCATAATGCTCTCCAGGTCCCTCATGCTGCCTCAAAGGGTAAGAGAGCCTTCTTTTTTACAGCTACATAGTATTCCACTGTGTATATGTACCACAGCTTTTTTATCCACTCATCTACTGATGGACACTTGGGGTGTTTTCAGATCTTAGCAATTGTAAATAGTGCTGCTATGAAATAGGGGTGCATATATTCTTTCTGATTGGTGCAAGATTCTTAGGATATATTCTTAGGATATATTCCTAGCAGTGGGATCACTGAGTCAAATGGCAGTTCCATTTTTAAGATTTTGAGGAAACTCCATACTGTTTTCCATAGTGGCCGCACTGGTCTGCATTCTCACCAGAAGTGTACTAGAGTTCCCTTTTCTCCACACCCTCACCAGCAGCTGTCCTTTGTTGATTTGTTGATGGTAGCCATTCTGGCAGGTGTGAGGTGATACGTCATAGTTTCTCTAATTTGCATCTTTCTGATGATTAGTGACGATGAGCATTTTTTCATATGTCTCTTGGTCATTTGTATGTCCTGTTTGGAGAAGTGTCTATTCAGGTCCTCTGCCCATTTTTTAATTGCATTGTTTGTCTTCCTTTTTTTGAGTTGTATGAGTACTTTATATACTTTGGAAATTAACCCCTTATCAGATATATCCTTGAGAAATATGTTCTCCCATACTGTGGGTTCCCTTTTCATTTTGATGCTGGTTTCTTTTGCTATGCAGAAGTTTTTAGTTTGATGTATTCCCATTTGCTTATTCTTTCCTTTGTTTCTCTTGCCCTAGGCGATGTATCAGTGAAAATTCTGCTATGTGAGATGTCAGATTTTGCTGCCTACATTTTCTTCTAGGATTTTTATGGTTTTACAACTTATGTTTAAATCTTTTATCCTTTTTTTTTTTTTTAATTTATCCTCACCCGAGGACATTTTTGCATTTATTTTCAGATATAGCAGGAGGGAGAGAGGGAGGAAGAGAGAGAGAGAAACATCGATGCGAGAGAGACACATCAAGTGGCTGCCACCCACAAGACCCCAACCAGGGCCGGGGACAAACTGCAACCGAGGTACATGCCCTTAGCAGGAACCAAACCCAGGACTCTCTTGTCCGCAGGCTGACGCTCTAACCGCAGAGCCAAACTGGCCAGGGCCCTTTTATCCCTTTTGAGTTTATTCTTATGTATGGTGTAAGTTGGTGGTCTAGTTTTATTTTTTTGCATGTACCTGTCCAATTTTCCTAACATTTATTGAAGAGACTGTCTTAATTACGTTGTATGCTCTTGCTTCCTTTGTCAAATATTAATTGAGCATAATACCTTGGGTCAATTTCTGGGTTCTCTGTTCTATTCCACTGATTTATATACCAGTACCAGGCTGTTTTGATTACAGTGGCTTTGTAGTATAACTTGATATCTGATATTGTGATCCCTCCAATGTTGGTTTTCTTTCTCAAGATGGTTGCAGCTATTCCGGATCTTTTTTGGTTCCATATGAATTTTTTGAGTATTTGTTCTAGATCTGTGAAATACTCCATTGGTATTTTAATAAGGATTGCATTGAATCTATATATTGATTTGGGTAGTATGGACATTATAATGATTCTTTCAATCCATGAACACAGTATATTCTTTCACTTGTTTTTATCTTCCTCTATCTTTTTTTTTCAATGTCTTGTAGTTTTCCAAGTACAGGTCTCTTACCTCCTTGGTTAAGTTTATTCTTAGGTATCTTTTTGTTGTTGTTGTTGTTGCAGTGGTAAAAGGGATTTTTTTTTTAAGTTTCTCTTTCTGAGAGTTCATTATTCGTGTATGCAAACACCATAGATTTCTGGATGTTAATTTTTTATCCTACTACTTTGCCGAATTCATTTATCAATTGTAGTAGTTTTTTGGAGGGTTCTGTGTACAATATCATGTCATATGTGAATAATGACAGAAATACTTTGAAGATAGATCTGAAAGGATGTTCTGTTTGGTCAGAAGTAGGGCATGAGTAAGAGAAGGGAAGGAAGGAGACCTTTAAGGTTTGGGGCCTGAACCACCAGTAGAATGGAGGTGCCATTACTTGAGATCTAAGCTGCTGAAGGAACAGACTTGGAGCAGGATGTAAAGAGTTCTGAACTGGACCTGTGGTGTTTGAGACTTCTCTTATATGGCCTAGTGGAAATGTCAAGGAGGCAGTTGGATTTGTCAGTCTGGAGAGGGGTGTGGAATGGAAATCAATATTTGGAAGTCTTTGGTGGTATTTAAAGCCATGAAATGGGAAATACCGAAAAGGTCTGTGTAGATGGGAAACAGATGAGTCCAAATACCAGAGGTCCAGCCATAAGAGGTCTGGGGAAAAGAACCAACAAAGGCAAGTGAGAAGGCCAGAGAGCAGCAGAGAAGGAAAACCAGTTCAACGTACAGAAAGCCAAAGGAAGGACGTATGTTAAGGATGAGGGAGTGCTCAATTGTATCAAATGTCACAAACAGTTCAGAGAGATGGGAGCTGAGAATTGATCGCCAGGTTAGCAACATGTCCTTTAACCAGGGCAGTTTCACCAGAAAAAAAAAAAAAAAGTCAGATTGGAGTGAACGTAACAGAGAATGGGAGGAAGACGATGGGAGAAAGTAAAAACAGACTCTTTCCAAAGAGTTTTGCCTCAAGCCGAGCAGAGAAATGGCGTGACTGCTAAAGGCAGGGAAGATCAAGAGAACGGTATACTTTTAGAATAAGAGAAATTACACGAGGGTGTGTACTTGCTGGTGGGGATAACTGAGTAGAAAATGAAACACTGATGATGAAAAGAGGGAGGATTCCTAGAGTGTCGTTGTACTGAGCACGAGAGGGGTCGGACCCAGGCACAGTGAAGGAGCACGCTTTAGGCAGAGGCAAAGAGAGCTCAGTCTGTGGCAACAGCAAGAAGCAGAGTGTGTGGGCACAGATGCCAGTTGGTGGTCAGTGAGTCTGAGAAAGATTCCTTCCGATGGCTTCGATTCTCTCAGCAAAGCAGGAAACAATGGGCATAAATTCTAGCCCTCACGATGGATGCTTTCCAAAGCACTGGCTCCTGGGTTTAGAGCAGTCCGCTGGTGCTGGCCAGGAGGAGGACAGATGGGAGCGGGTCAGCGGCGTTAGCAGGTAGAGGAGGGCGTATTTGCACAGCACTGTATGATTCACAGAATGCTTCTACACCCGTTTTGTCAGTTGTTTTTCACAACAGCCTTTTGAAAAAGTTGCCACAGCTCCCATTTCACAAAAGAGAACATTGAGCCTCAGGAAAAAAGTCATTAGCCAATAAATGGGCAGCTGGCATCTGAACTTCCAGGAGAAAGTCTTTCTAAGAGATCTATGAAAATGGTTACGTTTCTTAAGATGTTGACCAAATGAGTATAGTTTACCAAACAAGAGTCACTATTATAATAGATACAAAAAAAAGTATTACAAATGGGAGAGTGGTTATTATTATTAATCATTACTGTTTTCCTGATAATGATTTTCTTAGCCAATACACTCTGATAGCTCCTGGGAATTTTATTTCTCAGCAAGAGAAATGATAAAGGAAAAAAATGGCCATGGGGAGACATTCTAAAGGCTCGTCTAGGAGACACCACAGAGCAGTTCATCTCCTGAGCACCAGGCTCTGAGGACCGAGAGGTGGCTGATGAAGGGCCCAGACAAATAAAGAAATACAGCAGGAAAAAGTAGCAGTGATGGGACTCGTGCTTCTTCTGACTCTCTTTTGAATTCACGCGTGATGATAAAACAGACCATTTTCCAATTTTCCTTCTAGTTTGTCTTTTTTCTTTGTCCCATTCTAGAAGATCTTATTTAAGGAAAAGAGAGAGAGCAGCAACCATCTATGGTGTTGACACTGATAACAATCCTCAGCACAGGCAACGATTCAATGAATTTAGTTTAAAAATTAAGACATTTCTTCCCGCATAGGAACTGGTACCCTTCCTCGTACTCGGCTAAGATGTTCTGTTCTACAATCCATCCTAAATACCAAACATTTCCGTTTGAGTAATGCACGACAGGTTGTCAAGTGCGCTCATGCCCGTTTTCTCAGTTCGTTCCCACCACAGCACAGCAACCACAGGCTGAATTGGCTGGGTCCCCGGTGAAGGTGGTTGGCTGCCCAAAGGCACCACATCTGTCCTGTTCATCAGTGCACTGCCATCACACAGCCTGGCGCAGACGAGAGATTCATCCAACAGTGAGTAGGATTACAGCACTCAGCCAAACGTCATTCCCATTTTACAGAGGACAAAACTACAGCTCTCAAAAGGGTTTAGAGCTGGTAAGTGGCAGTTTGAAGTAAGGCCCTGTGGTTCTTAATTCAGTGTTATTTTCATGTGTACTGAGTCTCAGCACCAACCTAGGCCCTCACTCTTTCTGCAGAAGACTGAAGGTCTGTAAGAAAGCAATGTGTAAACTAGACAGGTTTGGTTTAAATTGTAATTATAAATAATCGTATGTGCTAGATTGTGGTAGCATACTATACATGAAATGACTGTACTCCCTGTTAGACTTCTTGAAATGTAATTAAATAGACATTGTACTAGTAAAATAAATGTGTATATTAAGGCAAGTGTTAGGTGATTTATTCCTTTTGGAAATCATGTGTGTAGCTATGATGCTTTATGAAATCAGTTTTGATATACAGTTGACATAACCTAAAGGACTCTTTTAAAACTTTCAGTTAATAAAATTGCCACTATTTTAATCTCACAGAATAGTTATATCTTTTTTAGATGAAAGTACAGTATGATTTTGTACTAACTATTCTTTGAATTTTTAAAAAATATCTTTATAATTTTATCTAAGGATAAAAAGCTAGCTTGTACCTAAAAGAAAGAATGAAAACTGTATATAAATTATACTTACATTTGCACTTCTATCCACAAAGATAAATTCCTGTTAATATTTTCTACTAGAATTGCAGCTTATGAAAATTAAAATCCCAGTTAGGACTAAACACTAGCTAGGATATACTAAAACCATGAAACTGAGATGAAATAACAGAAATCTTTATGTTAAACACCGTTTTTAGATCAGAGTTGTTAACATAAACACAGTGCAATATTCTTACTTTTAAAGAACGACCAAAATTTGGTATTTGGTCATCATTCTTTCAGCATTCCAGCTTGCATTCCATGGATCACTCATAACTGACCATGTCAAACATAGACTCCACACGTGTGTGTCACCCACACGCCCAATGCGACTTCTCCATGTCATGTTGTAGTTTCAGATCCTACCACTTGATGGCAGATATGGTAAAAGTCCGTGAGGAAAGGGGGAAAGCAAATCCCAAAGTGCACAGAACCCTGTTGAAATGCAGAGCCCCTAGGGCTGTGAATCTCTACATTTGTCACTCAGGGATTCAGCATTAAAATGCCACCCAGAACACTGCAGAGCTCGTAGGGTAGAGACGTGTGCCAGCTGGGGAGTCATGCAATGTCAGGAGGCCCAGGAAGGAAACGAAGGGAGGAGGGAAGAAAAGGCGATGGGATGGGAGAATAGATCTTCAGTTCAGCTACAGGTTATCATAGGACAGTCATAGTGAAATAATCAGCATTGGCTATTCTATGTCTTAATAGAGGGAAAGAATTTAGTTTCCAAATATCTATCTATAGCACTTTCTCTCTCTCTCTCTCTCTCTCTCTCTCTCTCTCTCTCTCTCTCTCTCTCTCTCTCTCCCTCCCTCTCTTATAAATGTACCAGGGCTGCTATAACAAATGACCACAAACTGAGTGGCTTAAAACAATAGAAAGGTATTTATTCTCTCACAGTCTCACAGTTCTGGAAGCCAGAAATCCCAAACCAAAGTATAGAAAGGTTGGTTCCTTCTGGAGGCCCTGAGGGAGAATCCGTTCCATGCCTCTCTCCTGGCTTCTGGTGGCTGCCAGCATCCTGGTGATCTTTAACCTGTAGACATATCACTCTAATATCTAAGTCGGTCTCTCCAAGGTCTTCTTCTTTCTGTGTCTGTGTATCAAATTTCCCTCTTCCTTGATCTTATAAGGACATATGTCATTGGATTTAGGGCTCATCTTAAATTCTGGATGATCTCATCATCTCAAGATTTTTAACTTGATTATATCATCAAAGACCCTTTTCTCAAATAAGGTCACATTCACAGATTCTGAGTCAAGGACCACAGTTCAACCCATACACACACACACACACACACACACACACACAGAGAGAGAGAGAGAGAGAGAGAGAGAGAGAGAGAGAGGGAGAGAGAGAGAGATAATAGTATACATACTACTAGTATACAGTACTATGTATATAGTATATATATATATATATATTTGTGTGTGTATATATATATACACACACACACACAAATATATATGCACATAAACTTATATATGCCAAAAATAGGATGATATCTTTTTTATAAAGAAGTATTATTATTGTTTTATGTATTCTTAGAACGGTTACACATTTTATGTCATATCATAATATTTTTATGCCTATATTTATTTACAAAGTTGCTTTACAAATGAGAAAGTCTGCATTCCTTGAAGAGTTTTGTAGATTTTATTTGTTGGTCTTGTTTCTTAGACCCATTTGAATAACTTTTTCTTTTTAATAAGACTCTATTTTTAAAAATATGTTTTATTGATATTTAGAGAGAGAGGAAGGGGGAAGGAGAGAGAAGGAGAGAAACATTGGTGCTAGAGAGGAACATCGTCAGTTGTCCCCCACATGCATCCTAACCAGGGATCGAACCCACAGCCTAGGCTGTGCCCTGACGGGGAATAGAACCCGCGACTTTCTGGTGCAGGGGACGTGGCTCAACCAACTGAGCCACACCATCCATGGCTAGAATAACTTTTATTTGGTACAATGTGAGACAGGGGAAATGAAATGGAAATAGAAACATTTGAACTTGAGGTTTTCTTGTTTAACCTCACGTCTGAGATTAGGTTTCAAAAAGACTGTCGTGTCTGTCCTGCAGGCCTCCGTTGCCTCTCACTTACTCGTTCTGATGAAGGAATGAGCTCTTCAGAGAACTGCAGTTAGCAAGGGACCGAGGAAGGTGGCTTCCAGCAGCCAGCCAGTCCTGAGGCCCTCGGTCCCGCAGCCCAGGGGCCCCAGTCCTGCCGTGTTCCACGAGCAAGCTTAGGCATGGAGCTTCCCCAAGGAGACCTTTTAAGCAGATGATGACATGGAGAGGCCGACACACTGATCGCAGCTGTGACAGAGGCTGAGCCAGAGCCATACCCAGCCCTGATACCCGCCCCACAGAAACCGTGAAATGATAGATATTTGCAGATGTGAGCTAAATTTTCATAACATTAACTGTCCCATACTGTGAAGTACTTTAAATATTTTAATACTGAAAGTCATTTGATCACTCTCCTGTACTTCTCTACCACAAACTGTTTATAAATTGAAATAAATATCACTTTTTAATTTCTATGACCATAGCACTCTGTGTTTAAACGTCTTCTGAATGGAAGTATCATTACCTTTTGTATAGCCTTTAAACATTATAAATTAGTTATCTATTTTTCTAGGGAATTATTAAATACAACAAGGCAAATTTTTAATTGAAAATGCAACTCTTAAAGAGCAGAGTGGTTCTAGTGTTCTTATCCATGCAAGACTTTTATTATTTAAAAAAAACTTTTTCTTTATTGATTTTAAAGAGAGAGGAAGGGAGAAAGAGAGAGCGATAGAAACATCGATGAGAGAGAACATTGATTGGCTGCCTCCTGCATGCCCCCCACTGGGGATCGGGCCCACAACCTGGGCATGTGCCCTGACCAGGAATCGGACTGGCAACCTCTTGGTGCATGGGTCGATGCTCAACCACTGAGCTACACCAGCCAGGCAATGACTTTTATTTTTATAATGTGATAATGTTTAGAATTAATTTCATTCTAGTCTCTCATTTTTATAAGTAAAAACATGGTGAACTTTGCTTACTTATCAACATAAAGAAGTAGATGGAAAAGGATGTTTTGTTGTGCTAATGTTAGGGAGCAGCTACAGAATTTGTTGGGCCCAGTGAGAAATGAAATGTGGACCCATTGTTCCGAAAGCAGAAAAAAAGGGACACTGAAGTTATTAAAATATCAAGCTTTTTCATTTATTCCAGTCTACCTCTTGACGTATCATGTTTGTATTTCCCAATTAATATCATCCTAAGTAAAGAAATTAAAATTTTAAATTATTAGCATGCATTTTACTATTCAAGTTTATGTTGCACCATGACAATTTTATATGCAAATATAAAAGCGTTTAACTTCATGCTGAATCATTGAAATGACACAATTTGGATTTTGTAGCTCACACATACATAGAAATTTTTTTCTAACCAGAATAGAAGAAAACTGTACAAAATTAAATCAACTGTTTTTGTTTCACTGTTTTGTTTTGATATGTACACATTTTCTGCCTTTGGCTTACCAGTGAATAGGGAAAGATTCAAAGATCCAAAGGAAAAGGCATTATGGGTTGCCCAATCTTCTCCTCTCCCTTCCATGTCACCATTTCAGCATAAGTGAAAATGGAAAAGTAGCACAAATAAGAATGGATATGATAGGATCCCTGTGTCACTTGCATTTGTTAATCCCTTCATCACCTCCTTTCTGCCTTTGAAGGAAGTTAGGGTTCAAATGGACCCCATGGCCTCCTGGAGCCAGCAATGCCCTGTCAGCGCCGTTGTAGATGTCACACACGTCTTGCTGAACTCCCACCCGTCAGGGTCCACCAGAAGTCAGTGCGCACAAGGCACTGCAGACACGGTATGGAAAAGACAGCAACGGCAGACACACAGATTGCGCCCGATCGCCTCTGCTCATTTACATGCTTCACTGTCCTGTCAGACTTTGCTTACAGAACACAAGTTCAAAAATAAAATTATTAAAATTTTCAAGACATTAACAGCAGAAGCATTAAACCAAGCATGGGGAGCTTCTGAGCACAGGGTGTAACTGCATGCGTTTTACACCCATGAAACTGACCTTGGTAACATTATTCAATGCTTTGAAATTCTCTTGAGTTATATTGCAAAAAAAAAACAAACAAAAAAAAACAAACAAACAAACAAAAAAACCTACACAGTAGCTATCCATGATTTTTCAGATGATTTTTCAACCAACTACACTGTAAAATCTTCCTTAGATTTTGTGCAAAGCAAATAATTTGAATCTACCTGGCTTGCAAAGTCTTTACCACAACAGTCATTAAACCCATTTTATTCCTAGAAGCACACACACCAATACAGTTCTTCCAGTTGTCCATCTGCTAGACTCCCTGAGGGTTTTACACCTGGGACAATGCATCTCAGTGAGATTTGTGACCCACCTTTACGAAGCCAGCTGAGGGTAACAGTCTAAGGAGAGGTGGAAAAGAGAAACCTGCCCTCTTCTATACGCATTTTTTAAGCAAGTCCATTGTAGAAGGGAGTATGAGAGGAAGCTGGGGATGTGAACATTAATTCCCTTAAGATTATCTATACTGCTCTGGCCAGTTTGGCTCAGCGGTTAGAGCGTCAGCCTGCGGACAAGAGAGTCCCGGGTTCGGTTCCCGCTAAGGGCACGTACCTCGGTTGCAGTTTGTCCCTGGCCCTGGTTGGGTTCGTACGGGTGGCAACCAGTCGATGTGTCTCTCTCACATCGATGTTTCTCTCCCTCTCTTCCTCCCTCTCTCCCTCCTGCTCTATTTGAAGATAAATGCAAAAATGTCCTCTGGTGAAGATAAAAAATAAATAAATAAATAAATAAAAAACAAAACGTTATCTATACCTTCACTCCTAGAAAGTCTACGTGATCCCGGTATAACGCAGCTCCTCAGTTAGAAGTTTAGTTAAGGTAATGAAAACAGATTCCTAATTAATTTTTTAAAAAGGTACAGATCTTTAACAAAATTTAAGTTTTACCAAAAGCTTCAGATTTTATCCAGAAACTTTAAGGACGATAAATCCTTGCTAGAGGAGCTAGATTTGTTCATTTAGATGAGAAATGATACAGATTCTAGCATTTTGTTTCCTAGAACATAATTGTAGTTGAGGAAGTTAAATATGTATCAAATTCTCAGAAACAAAATCTTTCTTTTTTTTTTTTCATAATGGTATAAATGTGATTCCTTTATCTTTTAGACTTAGGTTGTTTGTTAATTAAGCACATTCTTTATTTATAAACCATCTGTTTTAAAAACGTAAATTAGAAAAGTTTCTGGATAAAATCGTGCTTTAGAAGTGTTAAAGATAAATACTCACTGATAATCATCCTTAACGTTTTGCCTGCCCCCACCCCACCCCGCCTTGGAGGCCAGGATCTCATGCAACTGGGCTTAACGTACAAATCTGCCTTATCCTTTAAAGGACTATTATTTATTGTTCTTCTGAAATTAAATAAAAATCTTACGTTAAATTCCTTCTAAATTTTGTTCCAATGTTCTCTTTGGTGATAAACTACAAATCTAAGTTTCTCCAGATAGTGCTGTACATAACAATAAATGAGCTTCAGACTCAGTAATGCACAATGTCTCGCAGAGCTGATCTTTTAATCAACTAGGTAAGATTGACACCTCCCCAAACGCTCTGCAAAGCACTGGTACTGTCATACTGTACTGGTAACACGGATGAGCTCTGGAGCCTGGAATGTAGAGAGCTGGGAAGACCTAAAGATGTGTGCGGCTTTTATAGACCATTCTTTGTTCTCTGAGTCAGTGAACAAGTTCAGCTACGGAAGCACGTGGCATAGGAACTGGTTTTTATTGTTGTTGTTGTGGCTCATACAGATTTTCCATCTTAATATCCCTCACGTGACAAAGTCTTTAGGCATGGTCTCTTGAGAACAAAGAAAAAAAATTTCAAATGAGATTAAAAACAACATGTTTTAGATTCTTTCCTTTATATTTTAGTGACTTGAATCTGTTTCTGGTTGAAATATCTACAAACCATCCTAATATTAAGAATGAGGGTCGGGGGTGGGGGGGGAAATGGTCTTTTCTACATTGATGAAACGGTCTGATTGTCATGTACTAGAAGTGACCTCAACACATAATTGATCCTGCCTTTTAATTATTGTCAGAACTGGTGGCATAGGATCAACTATTCAAAACTCAAATCATAAGTTTTGGCTGATGTCCTCCAACCGTTATTGGCTTGTCTCCAGCACTTCTATGTAACAGGTCAAATCATTCAGTTATCTATGGGTACGTTTTGCCAATTAATCTATCTTGAGGTTCACTGGGAGTTACATTGTTTAAAATGTGATATGTTTTATAGATACTTTGAGTGAGATGTTTTATGGCCATGGTGGGAGAGGGTGGGTGTGGGGAATTAGTAACTCTGGCCTGGGCAATCATCTAAGCTGCATGTCTATTTATTGAAGCAAAGGTAGAAATATTTTTTGAGAAAATCTCAACCCTTCTCATAGTCACTCCTTTGGCCCACCTCCAAGCAAAGGTGGCATGGCTAGTTTTCAAAAAACATATTTCAAGCTTATTTTCTGTTAGTCAAGTGTCAAGCATATAACTCCACTTCAAAATTGCAACAAAGAATTCTCATATTTCTCTCTCTTTTTTTTTTTGTCAAACAATATTAACCTTGAACTCTCTAGTGTCCAAATCTTCCCAAGGAGTCATTTCAATAAATAATATTCACGAAAGATATATGATCCACAGATTATTCTAGGTTTTCTCAATTTTATTCTGGGGTCAGTCCAGCTGCATATTTATAACACATTGTTTTGGGATAATGATTGCTTTTACTGCATGTTCTCAAGAGAATGGCACTGACATCATTAGGGGACATAATAAAAAACATAATAAGAAACAACAATCATTAGCAGGGCTAACCCTAGGGATTGTGAGGACATTTTCACTTTTATCACACATCAAGGAGATCAAATAACGCTGTGTTTCCCTTACAGGAACTGTGCTCAAATTTCTCTCTTTGTTTTGGGACTCAGTTCACCTCTAGCAAGTAGAATTTTTGGTATGTATTCTTGTATACTTACCTTGCTACTGACTTTATTTTCTTCTCATTTATTTTTTGAGTGCATTTCTTCTCTTTTTTATCCTATTCTGATTCACATGCTATAGTAATCTGATAATATTTAAGTAAGTAAATGCTAAGTAAAAATATGTCCACAACTGTATACGAAATTGTGAGGATTACTAAACAGAAATCTCATTGAAATGAGTTGGAAGTGTCTGCCGGTAGAGCTCTCATGCCCTACCAGCCATTGGTCAGTTATCTTAAACAGGAAAAGATGTACTTTCCATCTCCAACAGAAAGACATGTTACACTCTGCTATTCCAGCAGGAAGAATGAAGATCTTATCCTCAACCAATGAAAGACTGTTACAACTCAGCCAATGAAAAGCCACTGCACTTCAAAATCCCAATTTCTTCCAGTGTTTGCACCAGCGCTTACAAAATCCCCCTTTCCTCTATAAAAGAACATTTTTCTCCTCTGTTGTCTGGACTTGCACGTGATTTATGGGACTGTATGTTCCAAATTGTAATTCTCTGTTGTTCTTGAATAAACTCATTTTGCTGCAGAAATATCTGACTGCTTATTTGTCTAAGGTCAACAAAGTAAACAAAAGAGTTCAAGACTTCATAAATGGAGCTATTTCCTCTGTGGTCAAATTCCTGAATGTGATCATAGGATTGGATGATTGACAAGGAGTAGAGCTGAAGGCCTTCAGAGGGGCAAGAAACACTGAGGCGATGGCCTTGGCTTTGGTATGCAGGAAACTGAAATTCCTTAGGGTGATAACGACAGGTAGAGTGGGAGACCACTGCTGATCACTGCGTGCCTGGGAGCGCCATATAAGAAAAATGAAAGTGTTGTAAATGCAAAGAGTGGCCCATGAGGTGGGCAAGTTTTATATGTAGGAAGATGAAAAAGTATTTTGAAAATAAATGTTTAGGCTATAGGGGTTTTCCAGAGGTAACAGTAAGAGAATTGACATAAGTAGTAAGTACAGGTGAGGCAGACCCTATTAGAAAGGGGATGGGAGTTGAACAGAAGGTCATGCTCGTGTGTGGAGGAGATGAAGGTCCAACACGTGGGCAGGACTTAGATGATAAAGGTAGAAAGTATGGAGAGAACTAACAGGTGTCTGGTTCCAAAGGGCACCAATCCGAGTGTGCCAGATCCTGACACTTATAGGCCACTATTTTAAGCATCAAATTTGGTATATCCAAAGTCCTATTTCCTACTTAATCTGTGTTTGCAAAAACAGTAGCATATTTGCTACCTTAATCAAATCCCCTAAAACTCTCTTTCTCTCCCATAAATACACAAATCTAGAGTCAAAAATCAAGAAGAACATCTCAACTTGTGCTGAATACAAAATTTACAAAAGCGAAATATTTATGATGTCACTTTTGTATGCATCCATACTGTCGTTACCCAGTCAGGACCATTCGTCCATCCTGCAGACAGCAGTACGAGGGCGTTCTGGGCATCATCCTGGTTTGTCCTCAGCCAGCTCTGTTATGTTGCTTAACTTTTGCCCTATTCCTTTCCTTCTAGTCCACTCCTGAGTTTGTCTGGCTCCTGACCTTTCAGATTTCATCTTCCACTCCAGACTCTAAATTTATTCCTTTGAGCAGATGACAGATTTAGTATTTTTAGTATGATCTTTTGTGTTTCCATCTCAAATAGGGGTTTTATGCTGATCTTTGCCTACCTGTGCTTCCAGAAACACACACCAAGTAGCCACCCTTCAGATCAAATCTGCTCCTGGGCGCTTGTTCAGCCACAGTGGTCAGAGTTAAACACTTCACCATCCTGAAGGCTTAACAAACAAGTCCCCTCCACCCCTAATCTAACCCTTCGTATTTGACATCATATTCCGTCAACACTCTGCTCTCCTCTGAGGATCTGCTAACCTAACATTGCAGTCTACCCCAATGTGTCACGGCACCAGTTCAAGTGTGCTAATGGAATTTCTCCTAAGGGTTAAACACACACTCTAATTTTGTTTTCTCTGGATTTGGTCATAAAGTGTGTAAAATGTATATCAAATGGCAACAGGACAAGTGTTTCGGTAGTAAACAGGGCCTTTGGGGCTATTAACCATTGAGGTTGGAGAACCACCCACTCCATGTACTTGGTGAGTCCTTTGTTTTTAACCTCCTTCGCCACCTGCCATCCTAGAGGACTGAAGTAATCCACAGGCAGGAAAGCAGATGGGGAGCAGAAATAATAAAACGAGACACATGACTAGAAAGCAACAATACTGTTAAAATCGCTGCTGTGTTCTTGCAAACGTCGTGTATATGAGTTTGAACGTTGGGGAGTCATTAGATAACAGTTAAATTAATAGTATGCCTTTACATTTTATACAATTAACAAAGTAGTTAGTATTCATACCCAGAAATTTCAGTGAGAAAACTGAGACTGCAAACGTTTAAATGAGCTGTTTAAATCACATCATCTAGTAATAGTAAGCTGTCATTTATTCCACAGCTACCGTTCCAGGACTCAACTGCTTTAACTCATGCAATGGTTACGTTTCTATTAGGTACTTACTTAGTTATTCTCTTTCACCCATAAGTACATGAAGGAAGAGAGAAGTTAAATAACTTGCCCATGACAAACAGGTAACAGACAGAGGGGCAGTGCTCCAATTCAGGAAGTTCTGAGGCTGCATTGAAATCTTTTCACTAAGCTGCCTATCTAAGGGGCCATGGGAACGAGATACTCTCCAATGCCAACCTCTTGCTCCTTTGAGCAAGAGGGAGACATAATAGCTTTATCTTTCTCCTTGGGGGGAAGCCCCACTATGAACTGAGAAAGGAGAGGTGTCTTGTTGGTACTCAGATAAAATGCAGAAAAAAGTGAAAAATGACTACCCATAAAATTGAGCCCCAGGAAATGCCCATTGCCTGTGTGAGTGTGTGTAGCTGCTCAGTATCACGGACAGATAAACACACAGCCTTCACAGGAAGCTATTTGGTTTGGGCAGCGATGATTTTTGACATTCAGGAAACTTGCAGCGCATACAGAAACACAAAGTGCTTCCATTGTACTTCTCAGCGGTGATCAAATGTCCCATAAATAACTATTTCACTTTGTTTCCTTCTTAGTAAAATCATCTTTGCTGCTTTGATAGATTTTCCACTCTTTGGGGCCAGCTGTCCTAACCTCTGTCAGAAGAAAACGGGAAACCCTCCCCGTGTACAGGATAAGACAAATCTAATAGTTGTGTTTGCAAACACCAAATAGCAGTGGGCTCAAGAAGTGTGATATAAAGCTATCAATTAGTTTTGTTGTAACTGTATGCACCTGTGAACAACGGCTTAATTAAAGAGGCAAACAGAAATCTCTCACAATAATACCTCACATTGCTCGCACTTCTGTGACTGTCAGTTAGCTGGAGTGGATAAACAGAATTGGAAGCGTGCCATGTGGAATTCTGGTAAAGGAGAGAAAAAAAAAAGACAGCCAGGAGGTGTGTGAATAGAGAAAGGAGAACCCACAGACAAATATGGACAATTCTCTCTGGGATAAATATCCGTTTCAATAAGGGAAATGAAAGTAAATGCTTTCTACTGAACGGACCAAACTCCCTCAATCACTGGAACAAAGAAAACGAAGCTTTCATACACAAATATACATCAAAAGGAAGGAGAGCCTGAGCATCTGGGCTGCCTTCGAACAGGGGCTCAGCGCTGGTGTTTTATTTCTATATAAAAGAAAGCAAGATGAATCCCCAGGCTACTTGTCTCCCAAGATAATATTCTACCTCAAGGTCTCTCCCCACCATTTCACTTTGTCCACAGTTCTTCAGTCTTTCAAAAACAACAAAAAAAAAAGCACACAACTTTGGCAAAGGGCTGGGGGAGACAGGATGAAAACGTATGCAAAGACTCTGTCAAGGTTCCCTCTGGAAAAAGATGGATTATACAAGTTGGAAATTTTCAGTTGTCAGCTCTGGTTCTCCAATGATTTATTTTGCTAATTGAAGGGAAAAGACTATGGAGTTATGAGATTGAAAATTGAACAGGCAACATTTGAATTATGATGAAATTATAGCCCACCACTAAAAGCCTCCTTCAACCTTTGTCATCAGAGAGGATAGTGAAATTGTCACTGCTTTTATCCGGGTGCTCTTGAGGAAAGTTTCAACGATTTCTCAAGAAACAAGACACAACATTTTGCCCTGTTACTAGAGAACAACCTCTACAGCCCCGATGGAGGGCTGGGGCCTTGGGGCTTGCTTAGTGTCTCACTCTTAGTTTCTCGAGGGCCTGCCAGAGGGCCCAGCACTCGGTTAAAACAAACTTAAAAGAAAATTGTGCTTTTTAAAAATCCCCTACTCCACCCTCACCCTTCTAGTTCTTGAACTTTTGAGGCAGGAACTAGGATTTATTTTCTGAGTGAAAACACAACAGTTTGACTGGAAGAAAACCAGGCTCCCTGAACTAGTGGTTTGCTGTCCTGAGACATAAATCTAGAGGAGAAAGCAATCGAGGGGTTGACCGTTCACAGGTGTGGCCCATGTGTGTGCCAAAGATACTCATAGGACTATATAGCTTTCCTAACTTTAAAGCAAAAGCAAAGGTACAATTCTTTCTCTCTCTCTCTCTTTCTTTTTTTTGTACCTTTGGCCCCCTCTACCCATTTTACGACATCCCAACTCCTGCTTCTGGCAACCACCAATCAGTTCAGTATATCCACAAACTCATTATTTTATTTCTTCTTTCTTCATTTTGTAGATTACACATATAAATGAGATCATATGGTAATTATCTTTTTTCTTTTTTAAAATTTTTTTTCTTTATTGAATTTAGAGAGAGATAGAAACATTGATGAGAGAACATTGATTGGCCGCCTCCTGCATGCCCCCCACCGGGGATCGGGCCCACAACCTGGGCATGTGCCCTGACCGGGAATCGAACTGGCGACCTCTTGGTGCATGGTCAACGCTCAACCAACTGAGCCACACTGGCCGGGCACTTATCTTTTTTCTTTCTGACTTATTTCATTTGACAAAATGTCCTCAAGGTCCATCTATGTTGTCACAAATGGCAACTTTTAATTCTTTTTTTTTTAATGGCTGATAATATTCCATTTTATATATAGGGCACATTTTCTTTATCCGTTCATCTATTGATGGGCATTTAGACTGCTTCCCTGTCTTAGCTATTGTAAATGGTGCTGCCATGAACAGGAGGGTATGCATATGTGTTTTCAAATTAGTGTTTCCATTTTCTTTTTTCAGATAAATACTGAGAATTAGAATTGATGTGTCATGATAGCTCTAGTTTTAACTTTTTTTTCAGGAACTCCAAACCGTTTTCCATAGTGACTGCACCATTTACATTCCTACCAACAGTGCACGAGGGTTCCCTTTCACAACTCACCAACACTTGTTGTTTGTTGTCTTCTTGATAATAGCCATTCTAAAAAGTGTGAGGTAATAGCTCATTATAGTTTGGATTTGAAATTCCCTGATGATGGGTGATGTTGAGCATCTTTTCATGTTCCTGTTGGACATCTGTATCCCTTCTTTGGAAAAGAGTCTACTCAGCTCCACTGACCGTTTTCTAATTGGATGTTTTGTTGTTGTTGAGTTTTATGAGTTCTTTATATATTTTGGATATTAACCTCTTATCAGATATATGATTTGCAAATATTTTCTCTCATTCAGTAGGTTGCCTTTTATTTTGTTGATGATGCATTTCTAAGACATTTCTAAGACAAATAACAAAGAAGTCTCTGAAAATAATGCATACAATTACTTACACTTATGTCTCTGTGATACATGTCAAATCTGGCCCATCATCTGTTTTTGTAAATAAAGATTTTTAGACTACAGCATGCTAATTTATTTACATATTGTCTGTGGCTGACTGACAGTACAATGGCAGAGTTGATAGTGACCACAAAGACATATGACCTGCAATGCCTGTCGTACTTACATAGAAAGTCTGGCGACCTCTGATTTAGGTGACATGACTATAATTTTTTTTTTATGTTTACTAAATATCAGTATTGTAGTGTATCTCATTATTTATGTGGTATATCTCATTAAATTGGAAACAAATATATGCAGTTGATTTAAATTTTAGCTTCATTTTCACAGTTGAAGTTTAGAGAGGTTAAGTAACTAGCCTGTTGTTCAGAGGTCAACCACTCTTAGAAAGCTTCTTTGGGGCTGTGCTGCTGGGCTGTTAGGTAAAGATTCCGTTTACTGCTCTTGTGTGTCAACAACAATCTGTGATTACCTATGAGGACAATTATCACACAGTCACTATTGTTGATTATTTGTCCTGCTACCTGCCCACAAGACAGGCCTGCGTCATGTTCATCTCAATCACTGAATGTATCGCAATGATTTCAACATGATAGGTGTCCTAAATTCTTGTTAACGAATACATGAAGGACCGGATCTGTGTATGCTGGTGAATCAATCCACTCGGGCTGCCATAAGGAAACACCAGAGACTGGCTGTTTATTTTATGAGAAAGTTTATCTCCCAAAGTTCTGGAGGCTACAAAGTTGAAGCCCCAGTGCTGATGAGCTTTGATTCCTGGCTTCCTTCTCACTGTGGCCTTACGTGGCAGAAAGAGTTCCAGTGTCTCCTCCTTTTCTTGCAAGGGCACCAGTTCTATTGGTCCAGGGCTCACTCTTATGGCCTCATTGAACCTTAAACCTCTTCTTAAAGGCACTGTTTCCAACACAGTCATGTGGGGTTTAGGGTCTCAACACATGAATTTTGGGGGGGACACAATTTAGTCCTTGCAGGAAGTAGGGCAGACATCATGGGTTGGTTCCCCCAACCTTCATTTTAAATCCCCTCTGCCCTGTTGTCTCTATCACAAAGCATTAAAAGTTAGTTTCTCCACTGAAACTAGAGGAGGCCATATGACTCAGCTATGACAAGAAGCTGATGCCGTTAGTTCAGCCCGTTTTCCTTCTGGCTGCCTGTGGAACAAAGACATGAACACTAAAGGGGCAGCAGCCTTCTTTCCGTGGTGAGGTCCAAAGCTTCATGTTAACTGTGCAAAGCTGGAAGGGGCCTGGATCCTCAAGGGTGGTCATGATCTGCATCCAGAGTAGAACAGCCTATTTCTGGACTTCTCGGTACATACTATAATACTTGCATCAAATGCGGTCCTAATCAATTTACCTTGGCTTAAAGAAAATGACTCCACCCTTGTTGTTAGAAGTACCGGTACCATTTCCACACAAACCAGTTCTGTGATATTGAGTAAGCCCTTCAACCTGAGGAGTTGAGTTGGATGACTCCTGAAGTTTTTTCCAGCTCTAAAATGATAGGGTTTGATGCTTCAGACAGTGACTAAGTCAGCCGTATTCCCAAATAATGCAATATGAATAATCGTAAAGCAGAGGGTTACTGGAAGAGTTCACATGAGATTATTAGTATTGTTGTTTTTAAAAATATTCTTAGTTAATCTTGCTTGTAAAAAAAAACCTCTTGACCTGATGCTTTCTTTGAGAGAATTATTCTAAATCTGTGATGACTTATTTTCTTAGAGAAAGAGACAATTTGTTTGAACTAATTAGAGCTGACAAAGAATGTCACAATCTCTCTCCTGTCCCTCTTGTAGATGATGCTGCACTCTCGTGTGTCCCTGTGACTCCAATTGACCCTTAAATATACTGTTAAGCACATATTTTAAACATGACAAGATAATCAATAAATCTCATAAATATGTATGTCTCACAGAGGAAATGCATCTTCTACTGGAGATCAGCATATGGAGTGTAGCACCATCCAGTCATTCTTCAAACGTCCTATGGAAAGTCATTGTCACATTATTTTTGCTTTCTTACCATGTCATTATAGAGTGTGTCAAGGATGCCTGTCAGGTACTTGTACCAACAATGTTTTGAAGCCATGACATCATTTTGACACTAATTTCCATTTTTCCATCATTCCATATGAAGCCCCTAACAACTCCTATTTTATGGCAAGCTTTTTACTGTCTGGGAACTAAGACATCAACTGTGAATATAGCTTCCATGAAAAAAGAAAAAGAAAAGACAGGTTGGTTGTTAATTGATGTGCTAAGGATTAGAGTAATTGTTGTATATCCTGGTAATATGATATACAGTGATTGGACTGATCCCTCTAATTTAAGTTTCTGGCTAATGACATCCCCATTTTTCAATTCTTTAATAGCTGCAAGCTTTATGGAAGGAAATCCTTGGCCTCATCCAGGACTTTTATTTTCAAGAGTAACTCCAGTGTGAGTGAGATAAAGCAGTGGGAACCAGTGATTTTTCAAAGTATTTTACACTGTCACCCACCCCATCTGAGTCCGTCGCACTTACAGTAAGTGGTTTCACTAAAATCCTTTAGTTTATTGATGCCTCCGTCATCCTTCATTGCAAGTTTGCATTGAGCTCTGTCATGATGGACTCTGTGTCCTGCGAACTGCTCTGTACCCTGCAGGGAAGCAGGTCTGATTCCAGCGAGTGCGAGCTGTGCACGTCCTTGGAGACTGGAGACGTGACAGGCTTGTCCTGGTCTTTGAGGAAGCAGTTCCCTAACTAAATAGGCACACTGTGCCGGATAGGTGACAAAATATAATAGTCCATAGTTTGGGGGGGGAAGTAGAGGGGCTTAATAGAAAAGTAAAGATTTCATCCTAACTGGACATCTTATTATATAACCGATATGCTGAATAAGTACGACAGTCCCAAGAATTTGAGCTGAGCTTGGACATTTAAAATTTTGAGTGACAAAATTTAAAAATTCAGGATGTTTGGTGCATTAGCATTGTGGTAAAGCTTATGGACTCTGGAAGCTAGATTCTCTGTTGAAAAACTGTTTCTGTCACTTACAAGCTGTGTGACCTTGGGCAAATTACTTAACCTACCTGTGCTTCAGTTTCCCCATATGAAAATGGGGATAATGCTAGTATTTTATTTCGTAAGGTTACTATGAAGATTGAACTAATACAATTAATGTGTTAAAACAATGCCTTGTACACTAAGTACTTAATCCATAAATATTAGTTATAGTAAACAAATCACCCTTTTTTTTTAATCACTTTTATGAACATGGTTGTTAAGGATAAATCACAGAGCACCAAATACTCTCAGTAAGCTATGAAGCTTCACCTGTCAAACCTTGTTCCTATAGACCGTGATGGCTTTATGATGAGTCTTCTTGGCTTGGCTGAACTACAGTCCCCAGAATCCTCTTTCTGGTATGTTTCCAGTGAGGGTGGACTGAGAAGGATATTCTCGCAGGAGAGCTGAAGGACAGGAAGGAAGCTGCAGCCATGTTGCAGCAGGCACCCCCAGCTTGTCCAGCTACATGCTAACCTAGGTCCTGCTCTGAAGGGATTTTTGCAGGTGTAATGAAAAGCTCCTAATCAATGGACTTCAAGTTGGTTACAAGGGTGGGCTTGACTTAATTTGGGGATCTCTTCATTCTGGCCTTCTCTCACTATGATTTTTCTTAAAGGGCAAATAGTTTATGGAGGAGGTGATCCCACAGAAGCCCCTGTAGGGAGATGGGAGGGAGAGGGGAAAGGCAAAGCAGGGTTTGTGATAAATGCACATTTCCATGGTGGAGAAATATAGTTAATCCTGCTGGAGACTCCAGGAGACAGCTTAGAACAGGCACCGCAGAGCCACCTCACTCAAGGGGAAGGGGGGGCTGGAGATTCCTTATCACTCCCATTGGTTGAGGGCTGACCTCAGGGCACCTCTGGCCCGCGGAGTGGGTTCCAAGTGGCCAGACGAAGCCCCGTGGGAAAGAGACACAGCTGCTGGCAGCAGGAAGAGGGGCCAGGAAGCGCGCACGTGGCCAGTGCTCAGGGCTGCAGTCAGGGTGTCCACAGGGGCCGCTACAACAGCCTAAGGAGAATGGCATGCCAGTTGCTCCACCAACTCTTTATATGGTTCCTGCATTTCCTGGACTCACTTTTTTTTTTGTTTAAACAGATAGAAACAGAGATGGACACAGGTACGGATATACGCACCGTACATTTCCACAAGCTTCACCAAAAGAAATGAAATATCCATATATGTTAATATTTTCTTTCTTAAGGTCAGTAAAAATTAAATGTTATCTACTCTAATCATTCTGCTTTGGTTTTACAAATATTTTAAAAATACTTTGTAACTTGCCTTTTTTTTTCCTCCTGGCAATATAGTTTATAATTTTCATAGAATACTATTTTACATATAAGGTGGCTTCTTGGGTATACAGTCTGTGCATTCACAAAGGGCTTCGATTTAAAAAAGAATATATATACATATATATATATATATATATATATATATATATATATATACACACACACACACATATATATATATTAAATGTATCTTTATTGTTGAAAGTATGACAGGTTTTCCTCCTTCTTTCCTCCACTGACACCCTCTTCCTGCCCCCTGCCACCCCCCACCTTCATCACACTGTTGTCTGTGTCCATTGGTTATGCATATACGCATATAAGTTCTTTGGTTTATCTCTTCCGTCCCCTCTTCTCTCTGAGGTTTGTCAGTCTGTTCCTTACTTCCATGTCTATGGATCTATTTTGTTTGTCAGTGTATTTTGTTCATTATATTCCACATATAAGTGAGATCATGTGATACTTGTCTTTCTCTGACTGGCTTATTTTGCTTAGCATAATGCTCTCCAGGTCCCTCCATGTCATCTCAAAGGGTAAGAGATCTTTCTTTCTTACAGCTGCATAGTATTCCATTGTAAAAATGTACCACAGCTTTTTTATCCACTCATGCATTGATGGACACTTGGGCTGTTTCCAGATCTTAGCTATTGTAAATAGTGCTGCCATGAGCATAGGGGTACATATATTCTTTCTGATTGGTGTTTCAGGCTTCTTAGGATATATTCCAGGAAGTGGGTCAAATAGCAGTTCCATTTTTAATTTTTTGAGGAAACACCATATTATTTTCCATAGTGGTTGAACCAGTCTACATTCCCCCCAGCAGTGTGCTAGAGTGCCCTTTTCTCCACATCCTTGCCAACATGTGTTTGAGGATTTGTTGATGGCAGCCATTCTGGCAGGTGTGAGGTGATACCTCATGGTTGTTTTGATTTGCATCTCTCTGATGATTAGAGATGTTGAGCATTTTTTCATATATCTCTTGGCCATTTGTATGTCCTGTTTGGAGAAGTGTCTATTCAGGTCCTCTGTCCATGTTTTAATTGGATTGTTTGTCTTCCTTTAGTTGAGTTGTATGAGTACTCTATATATTTTGGGTATTAACCCCTTATCCGATGTATCATTGGCAAATATGTTCTCCCAGAGAGTGGGTTCCCTTTTCTAGTGTTAATTTCTGAATATTTACTCAAATATTTAGCCCAAAGACGTAGGAGTTATTAGTAAGTTAGCATGAATATGATGGATATCAATTAGATTCATTGTAGTGATCACTTCACAATATATGCAAATATCAAATCATTATGTTGTCCCTCTGAAACTAATGTTGCATGTCAATTATATCTCAATTTAAGAAATCTTTTTTTTTCTTTATTGGTTATAGAGAGAGAGGAAGGGAGAGGGAGAGAGAGATAGAAACATCGATGAGAGAGAACATCGATTGGCTGCCTCCTGCATGCCCCCCACTGGGGATCTGGCCCACAACCTGGGCATGTGCCCTGACCAGGAATCGAACCGACGACCTCTTGGTGCATGGGTTGATATTCAACCACTAAGCCACATGGGCCGGGCTAAGAAATATTTTAACAACAACAAAAAAAGTGGAGGAAATGGAAGAATTATTTGTGGGGAGGAAGAGAGTGGATGAAATAGAAGTGCCTTTGCACACAAGTTTCTGTGCCATAGCAAACAGGATGTGTGCGGAGAGGAAAGGTTAGAGAACAAGTATACAAAAGAGTATTAAATTTAATTACCACAGACAGCAGAAAATCCCCTCAGATCATCAATAAAATGATCAAATGAAGCAAAAAGAAATACTTTTTACTGAAATATGTACTTATTCAGAAAAGCTAATTTTGCCACTTGAGTACCAAGCATTTACCTTGTAAATATACATACTTGATTTCTTTTGCAAATAGTAAATAGCAAAAGCCAGGAAGGCCAAATACAGAAATCTTGTTTCTTCTAGATTCTTTGACTTTGTTAATTAAGAAGTTAAGACAGATAATGAACCTCAATTTTCTCTATCCCCATGCAAGTACGTGTGAAAACATTTGGGCCACTGGAAGTATTGAACAGGATCTGTTGCTTATTATTCACCCAGGGAAAATTCCATTTTAAATATTGATTTCCGCAGCCCAGTTCTGATTGCTGCCTCTGAATTATCACTGCTTCCATAGTCAGGAAACCGAGTTACGTGAATCAGAACTGTGCAAAGAAGCAAATTCTCCATCTCTGGAGGAGAAGGAGTGGGCTCCTGCCAATGCGGGTCAATCAAGTTATAATGGGCTCTAATTAGCACTCCGCTAGCTGTTAAATTCTTCACCTGCAGCTCAAGGCAGCTGAAAAGGTGTGAAATTTTTTCTTTCCTTTGAAAACATCATAGAGTTTATATTTTCCCCAGTCTCTTTCTTATATCTTAATGTCCCTAGAAAGAACCAAAATAGAAAGAGAAAAGGTGGTTAAGATTCAAAAGCCTGTTATTATATTTTAATCTTTGGCATCATGGGATACCTACTTAATTGGCTTCTATCCCTCAGTTTTCAGGTCTGTAAAATGGGATGGGAATAAAACACCCACCTTGCAGAACATTGTGAGGAATAATTATTTAATGTTCACAGTGCTCTTTGAAGATGAAGAAAATGATTCATGTGCTAAGTGTTATAATCACCAACCTAAGCTCAGTCTCAGAAATATCAGAAAAATTAAAGCTAGCTTTGAGTGAAGAGAAAACTTATTCTTGATGTCGGTAGTTTTATATTTCTGACACTACCTCAGATTTCACAAAATTAGAGATTTAAGGCAAAATTATAAAGAGAAAACTTATGCTGGTTTATCGCATATCCCTTCTGATTCTGAACTAGATAGCGTAAAGCAATCTGAGCTTGAATCGGAAGAGTCTTTTTGAGATGGTATTCATCATTCCTTACTCATCAACACGGAAAATTAATTTAGCACATGCAGGTGTAAGTGTAATTGTGCATGAAAAATTATTTACAAAGAAAGCAAAATGATCCACTAATCATATTTGTGGTTGGTGTCTTATTTCACTTCCTTTTTATGGTATATAATTACAATCTTAGAAAATTTAAGTCATACTGTGTTTCTTCTGGTGTCTATTTCAGCTTGCAAGCACTTCTACATTAAAATTGTCATCAATAAACATATGAATGCCCATTAAATGCTTTAAACTTTAATAGATCCTATTTGAAACTAAATAAGAAAAGAAAATTCCCAACTTTCATGGACCTCAAATTTAATTAAGAAACAATGTAAAGCAGTAAAAAATATTCAACCTTGCCAAATATTGAAAATAATAGACATAATCTCAGAGAAAAATGATATTGGCCAGGAGAGGAGGAAAGAAAATTAATTTTTCCAATCTGCATTTGTATTCTTTATCCTATGGAGATTATATACATATGAAACTCTAAGTGTTGATATATTTTTAAGCATCCATGGAAAAGAAACTACGGAAGAGAAATAAGTAATTAAAACCCCAGTAGATGAAGAAAGGACTATTAAGAACTGAAAGCGCCAGTGAAACCGGAAAGGCCAGCCTCTGTGCTGTCCGTCACTACCAGAACCAATGAGTGTGGAGGAGGGTTGAGTCCTTATGGCACTTTATTCAGATGGCCAGTGATCTGAGAAGACTGCGGGTTACGTACCCTAACGACCATCTTCCATCCCATCTCAAACTGAACTTTCTTAAAAGGAGAAGAAAAGTGTAGGTAAAGGGTTTGGAATTCAGGAGAAAGGGATTTGGAAATTAAGGGAAAAGGTGTATCAGATGTACACAGTCTGACGATTTTTCAAGCATCCCTTCATCTGCTGACTGGTGGTTCTTTATCTGCATCCAGGGCGGCAGATGCTCTCCTGGAGCACAATGGCTCAGATACCATCTCGGTCGCCTGCAGTCCTCCTGGAGCACAAAGTTCGAATTGCTTGCGGGTCTCCTGAAGTCAGGTTAGAGCCAGTCCTACATTCTAGTCCCTGGAACAACAGCTTTCTATGTGCATTAATTACCAAGCTTATTAACTGTACAACTAAAGATAACAATGTTAACTTCTTGAGTTCCCCATCACCAGGTCAGTAGGGTTTGTGTGCTGCGATTGTGATACTAGCAGCCTGGGTCTCAGAGTATCATTTTCTGTAGATCAACTACCCCCACATATACATTCTCCCACCCAGGCTCCTGTCCTGAATTTCAGACCTATATTCAAATGTTTATGGGTCACCTTCAAATGGATGTCCTGCAGGCACTTCAAATTCATTTGTCTGAAACTGAATGCAAGAAATCCCTGTCTGACTCTCTCATGCTGTGTCTTACACAGCGAACGGTTCTGCTAGTCACCTGGATTGCTGCGTGAGAACCTGAGCCCCAACACTGACTCCACTCTCTAACAGCCCACATCTAATCTGCCACCAAGGCATATCGTGCTACTTCCCAAATGTCACTCAAATTTGTCCACTTTACTTCAGTTCCCCACTCTAGTTTATGTCGCTGTCATACTTTGGCTAAATGGGGGTGTTTCACTTGGGCGTCTTTATCAAGAGCCATAGAAAGGACTTGAACTTTCTTAAGCAGAGATTGTGAGTTTATGGAGAAGATCGAAGGTAGCTCTCAGAATCACAGGGCTGGTTGAATAATTTGGCTTGAGAAAGAATAGGCAGGTGGGTAGAGGTTGGAGGAATAAGTGGTACCTCTGCTGATTTGAGTGAACAGCAATATTTTGAAATGTTTTGTCATTTATCTCAAGGGTAGAACTACATGAATCGAGTGTGTTATTGTCCAAACTTGAGCCCTCTGTCTAACCCTTGGCCAGGTCTGGGTGCAACACTTTGAGGGGAGATTAGATGCAGAGCAGGGAGTCACTATAAGGTGTGATATACCCTCTTCTAAATTCCTTTGTTTGCAAGTTTACCTCTCCCTCCCAGCCAGAGCCACCTGCCTAAAATGCAGTGCTATCCCGCTTCAAGCCCTGCAATGGCTGCCTATTTATCTCAGGAAAAAAGTCTTCACGGAGCCATGAACTGGTTCCTTCCTTACAAAACACAAAACAACTTCACTGTTTGCCATTCTAATGCCTCCCTCCCTACATACTCTCATGAGTTCCCACCACACTGAAATTCTTGAGAACCACTTCACATTCCTTCCACGCGGCCTTTCAAAAGGCTCTCTGCCTAGAATACTCTTCCCTCTCCTCCTCAGCCCTCTGCTGAGACCCACTGCACCCTCCCAGCGTTACCCTGCGTCAAAACTGCCGGTGTCCTCGTTTGGATTGCTTCCTTCAGCTGGTGGGTTGAACAGCGCCCTCCAAAAATCCATCTCTACTCAGGACCTCAGAATGCGATCCTTTTTTGAAATAGGGTGTTTGCATATGTAATTAGCTAAGAATCTGGAGAGGAACTCAGGCTAGATTAAGAATGAGCCCCTAGATCCAATGACTAGTGTCCGTATAAGATGAGCGGTCACAGAGACAGAGGAGAGACAGTTAAATGGAATAACAAAGGTCATGTACAGATGGAGGCAGAGATTGGATGTACACTGCCAGGAGCTAAGGAATGCCTCGGGCTACCAGACACTGGAAGAGACAAGAAAGAATCCTTCCCTAGAGATTTCAAAGACAGTATGGCCCTGCAGACACCTTGATTTCAGGTTTCTGGCCTCCAGAAGTGTGAGAAAATAAATGTCTGTTGTTTTAAGTGACCAAGGTTGGAGTAATTTTTTTATGGCAGCCTCAGGAAACTAATATACTTGACAATATGCTCTTTTAGGGACAGGAAAGACATTTATTTTGTTTATTTTTGTATCCCAAGAGCTTAGCATAATGCCTGTCACATAATAGGCTTTCATAAATATTTAGAGAATGGGTGAGGAAAGGCAGGTCAGCCATGTCTTCCCCTCATTCCTACTTCATGAGATCCTGGCTCTATCCCAACCCATCCCCGGCTGTATGGTGGGTATCATCTCTCTGCCTTAACCCACAGACAGTAGATTAATACCTACTAATGACCACTCTTAAAATTGTACTTCAGGATTGTTTAAGCAAAAGTATATGCAGGAGAACATATCCCTTAAATAAAATACATATTATATCTTTAAAAAAATAGCCTTAAACTAAAGAATAAAATGTCTTCCTGTAGAATTTCACATCTCAGTTGAAAACACAGGATGTATTGTTTTAGGCAAAGGAGGTAACCTGGGGTTTCTGAAGTTGTCACTTGTTTCAGATTCTATAGATTATATGACCTTGTCTGACCTTGATCTTTTGCACATAGATATTTTAGTTAAAAAATGTTAAGATTTTATCAAGCTAACACAAATATCTCAAATTCCAGAACATTGTCTTCTGGGTAGAAGAATAGTAATTAGATTAAATGAACATTTGAAACAGAAAACCGCCAATCTAGTCTCAAGCTCAAGGTAAATCACTGATTATCGACTCTGCCCCAGAACCAAACAAACCCTCTATTTCTAATGTCTCTTTGCCTTTGGCAATAGCAGGCATGGGCCATACTGACTGTATCCATCTGCTTTCGATATTCCTATACTAAATGGACATCAGTTCGTTTTGGAGCAAGAATCACATATGCAAACCAAAATAACAACGACTGGCATGTAGGTGCAGATTTTCTTGCCCTTTATGGGACACACACACACACACACACACACACACACACACACTACATATTATTATAATAAGGTATTTCACTCTATACACATCAGTTAGGATTAAGAAAGGAGCCCAGCTTCTAGGGTTATTGAGAGCTCTTTACTCACCAGCTCCATTAGTCATTGTCCAATCTCACAAATGGAAGAACCAAACCTGTGAAGGCATTAGCGCTCACCCTGAAGAGCTCTACGCGATCTGTCTTAATATTCCAATTCTGAAGATTTCTGAGATGACACATTTCAAGATTGCTTTCCATGAAGAGTTTATGCTGAAGCACTCTAGCACCTCCTAACAAAAATTATATTTCTCATTGCTTGTTATTACACATAAGAAAAGGCTGAAAACTGCGGGAGTTGGCATTCAGAAATGTAGTCTATGACATGCAGGCAAAAAACGTGCTAACTGGGTAGAAGTGCTTCATAAATTCTATAAATTACCGACACACCTGAATATAAAAATGTGGGCTACAGTTGCCTGCCTTATGCCAGAAACAAGGCTTCTGGAACTCACACTATATAATACAATGCAATAATAATAATAATAATAATAATAATGTGGATACAAAGAAAATGGAAATTTTGATAATCCTTTGAAAAATAAGAAATATTGTTTATCATTCATTTGGTTTACAAGTGATGCTTAATTTAAGAAACTTAAACTGTATTGCTGATGACTGAAAGAAAGCAGACTGACCTAGAAAGTTCATTGAGTTCTCAGGAGTATTACAAAGGAGTAATGTTTCACACGTACCCAGCTAATGGAAGGAGCAAGTTGTGAGGCACTGAGCAATGAATGACATTCTGCATAAGCTGAAGGAAACTGCAGACACAGACTTCCTGGGGGAGGTCTGGAATATTGAGGTTTGAAGGAACAGGAGGACATAGGAGCCTTCTTCTGACTCCTGGCTAAAGCCATGGAGGTACCTCCTTGCCTCCTCCTCCCCTAACTTTAGTTTCTGGGCTCATTAGGCAAATTTGCTGAAACCTAGAGTGAAGGCCAAGGAAAGAATGGTCCTTTGAGTTGATCCATGTGGGGCGGCTGTTAAAGGATGTTACCACATTTCATCAGGGGATATATCATAGCCACGACCTGGATAATCTCTCTCATTTTTTGGACCCTGTCCTCAGAAGCCGAGTCCTCTCCCGTCTCTGATGATTGCTGACATACCCTGTATACTCGAGGCCCCCTCTCTACTGGAGTTTATGTTGTGCAAAGATCCTTTTCTTGGCAGACTGTCTCAGCCCCCACTATGTTTACGGTTTTATCTTCTATTCTTCACAGGCATCCTCTGAATCAGTTTATCAAATGGAAATTTCTGGATAATTCAGATGACTTGCTAGTATTTCACACTCAATAATCTACACTTGTAAACACTATTTTCACAGCAATACTGGTTTGGAGCCATTATAAAATGTTCTGGTTATAAAAGCAGGGGAGGAGAGGGTGACAGTTGAGGGCCACAATTTCTGGGTCACTTAGTCCAAAGGCCCTAAGAAAATCTGATTAGCTCAGCTCAAACTTTAGATTAAATTTCTTGAGCCAGGTTTGTAATCCTAGATCCAGTAAATTATGGTAGGGAAAGATAAGACAGGATCATTCTGTTAAAACTAGAAAGTAGGGGAAGATTTTGAAGCAGAATCTCTTACTAGGACAAAGGAGCAGAAAAACAAACACTTCAGCTGGGATTCAAACTAACACCCAACTGGCCCTGAATCCCATGCTCCCTCTATTATATCCTGATGATTGTTCTTGGCTGATTGTTTTTTTTATTTGACATGTATGTTTTAGTTAATCGCATCGGCTGTCATGGTTACTAACTACCACCTATACCAGTTCTACATTGTCAACACTGACCTCTTCCTGAATCTTAAACTTGAAAATCTAACTACCTGTTATATGGAGTCATTAGGATGTCCCAGAAATCACATCAAACTGAACATGTACTTACGTTAAAAAATTATCCGATGCCCGGCTGGTGTGGCTCAGTGGTTGAGCATCGACCCATGCACCAAGAGGTCGCTGGTTCGATTCCCAGTCAGGGCACATGCCCAGGTTGTGGGCCAAATCCCCAGTGGGGGGCATGCAGGAGGCAGCCGATCGATGTATTCTCTCATCAATGTTTCTATCTCTCTCTCCTTCTCCCTTCCTCTCTCTCTAAAATAAATAAAAGAAAGAATCTTTTAAAAAATTACTCCAAGAATTAGCATTGATCCATGTAAAGCATTCACAACATTGCCTGGAATGAAGTAGATGCTCAAAAAAAAGTGTTTGTTTTTATTTTTTCTGTGATGAAGCTCAGCACCCCCTCTCTACAAAAGCTGTTCTTCCTTCTAGTCCTGCCACCTTGAGTAACTAACTGCCATTCACCCAGTTCCCACACCAGAAACTTGAATGCTCTCCTCTCTGCCATCCCACACAACCCACCAATTGTGTCTACCAAGTACTTTGTCAATTTTTACCTTCCTCGCCATCATCATCTTTGCTGTTCTCAAAGTACAGAGGGAAAATAAACATTTCTGAGAAAAACAAACAAACAAAAAACAACCAATAGCATCAATAAGAGCAGAGGTGAGGAAGGCAGAGGTGAAAAAGAGTGGGGGAAAGTCTGGCAGACAGAACCAGGGTGGTAGGCCTGCCTGTTGGGTAGGCAATAATTGAAACTGTGGTTCTCCATGTGGAGGCTAGATGAGCACAACTTTTTATTTGTTTATTGATTTTTTTTTTTTGAGAGGGAGAGAAAGAGGGAGAAACATCAATCGGTTGCCTCCTGTACCCATCCTGATTGGGGACTAAACCTGCAACCTGGGCATGTGCCCTGACCGGAAATTGACCCTTCAGTGCACAGGACTACGCTAAACCAAGTGAGCCACACCAGCCAGGGCAAGATGAATACAACCTGATCAAGCACTGGATGCCTATGAAGAACATCAAGCAACTAAGTATCAGCCTTGAGTATGGTGATGGGGGGAGAGAGGGAGGAGTGTTGACAAATAATGTGACGCCTTAAAGACCAGGTCCTGACTCTGGGACTCTTAGTTTCATTTTGTTGTTACACTTTTCATCTTAGTATCATAAACACTATCATAACTAATCCAAAGAATTATGCTGCCTCCCTTTAATTGCTGGATCAAGTGTAGCAAAAGGAAACAAATGAAATCTCCCTTGGTTCTCATTCACATCGCTGAAACATTGTAATTTCATGAAAAACTTCCCACATGCTAAATAGATACACAGGAAAATGATTAGAGAAAATGCAAACATCTTCATTGCAATTATTTTTTTAAATTATAGGGTTTTGATGCTTCAATTATTAAATTTAGGACTCAAAATACCGGTATAGCTTGCCTTCTCTCTGAACCTCAGCCTGTCTTCCCTTGAGAGATACAATCTTACCCTTCACTTGCCTAGGACCAGTCGCCCAGAAAAATTGAATCCTTGTTTGTTTGCTGTTGCTGTTTTCTGATTTAAGGCAAAATACAAATTCTAGGGAGACTATTCTGGGTCTCTCCCTTTCTTTCGAGTTCCTGACCCATAGTACCTGACTCTTCCAGAGATAATTAGCAGGATTCTTATGACTCATACCATAAATGAGACTGCTTTTCCCAGATCAAGAAGAATGTTGAATCCCCCCTTTACTTGAGGCCCTGTACCCTTCATTCCATATGGAGCCACTTCAAATTTCCTTGTTTTGAAATCTGAATATAACATAGCCTTAATGTTGTAATATTCATAGAAATGAATTAAACCAAAAAATAAGTTAATTAATTAAAATAACACTGATAGAGTATCTTTGCAAACATTCCCAAGATCTGCAGTTGGATCATTTCTATGAAATCATTCTATAGCAAAGTATATGTTACAGTGGAAAGCAACCTTAAAAGTCAGTTGGTCCAATATACTTGTTATAAAAATAAGAATTCTTAAATCCAAGATGCTGAGCTAGTTCACTCCACGCCAGGATCCCCTTCGCTTACTGCCTGGTGCCTGGACCATATCTTTAGCATCCATTAGAGAGGGTGTGAGCAACCTAGATCTGCTGGTATCTTCTCTCATAGGCTCTTTCAACTAATTTTCTTTTATCTTCTCTATCATTAAAGTCCTATCTCTTAACATATTATTATGTCTTTTGCTTCTATTTCTGGATCATCATTTACTTCTTGGAGCTACTTCTCTAACATGAACCTTTTACTTTTACTTGGTTGTGGTTTTTGTCCTGGTCTCTGGCCACTGCCCTACGTGGGGATCCTGTCTTTGTGTCAAACTGAACCACTGTCCAAGTCAAGTGCTCCTGTGACACACTCCGTGTAATCCTGTGTCTTCCAAATTTAATTTCAGAATTAAATATCTTTATTTGTGCATTGACTAATGGTGAAGGGGAAAAGAGCTTAAGATACACAGAATAAAACCATAATGTCTGTTAGTTTAACTATAGGCTGTTGTCCTTCATCTAAAGAGAGTGGGTATTGAAGAGTAATTAAGAACACAGGCTCAGTGTGATACCATGGGAAATATATATTTGGTGTTTAGCCCTGGTTCCTAGCACAAGGATCCTAAAACCCTAGGAATGTTTAAGTGACCAGTGTCTTTCGTATATGAATAAGATGACTGGTGGCTGGGGGCCCCTTGACAGTTTGAAGGTAGGCCTTGATCACAGAAAGAACAAGGCGTGATTGCAGAATCTGAACTTTCAGGCCCACTGCTGACCTCCAGGGAGGGGAAAGGGCCTGGAGATTGAGTTAATCACCAATGGCCAGTGACGTCATAACTTGCACCTACATAATGAAACCTCCGTAAAAACCCTGAACAACTGGCATTCAGAAAGCTTCTGAACACATTGAGGTGCTGGGGTGGTGGCCCATCTGGAGAAGGCAGGGAAGCTCCAACCTCTTCACCCATTTCTTGCCCTGTGCATCACTTTCATTTGGCTGATACTGACTTGTATCCTTTCTGAGTTCGTGTGAGCCATTCTAGCAAATGATCAAACCCAGGGGGGTTGTAGGAACCCTCAATTTCTAGTGAAGTCAGACAGAAATGTGGGTAACCTGGGACTTCGTACTGGCAACTGGAATCTGAAGTGAGGGTAGTCTCATGAGACTGAGCCTTTAAACCCATGGCGTCTGAGGTCAACTGGGTAGCATCAGAATTGCATTGAATCGTAGGATACTCGGCTGACATTCACAGAGCTGAAGAACTGGTTGGTGTAAGAAAAAATTCACACATTTCAGATCAGAAGTGTTACGAGTAAAACCAGCTTGCCCAGGCAGCCAGGGTTCAAATGCGGGTTCTGCCAATTATCAGCCTTGGGCAGGTTCTTAAAACGTCAGCTGCCTCTTCTATAAAACGGAGATGACAAAAATAGCAGCACTTATCTCACAGCATTTTGAGGATGACATATAAAAAGTATTTAAAACATTGCCTGATATTCAATAAATATCATTTATAAACACTTCATGTTTACATTCACACTATTATTATTGCTAGTATTACTAAGCTATTGGTCTTTGTTGATTTTTACAGCTCAAAACTTCCATCTGTGATTCCTTTTTTCCTAAAAAACATTTCTAAGAATTTTCTTCAGGGAGGGCTTGATTGTGGTACACAGTGACATTTTTGGTTAGTCTGAAAATATCTTTATTTTGTCACATTTTAAAGATATTTCCACTTGGAATCAATTTCTAATTTGACACTTACATTCTTTTATCATATTGAAAATACTATTTCAGTTTCCTGACTTGATGCTGTTGAGAAGTTCCTACTTTGAAAGTCCATATTTTTCATGTTGAAGTTGTCTCTTTGTTCTTGGATTATGCAGCATCACTGGGGTATATCTGGGTGTGTAGTTCTTTTTGCCTACCCTGGGATTTGTTGAACTTCTTGAATATTCATTACTTATGAAGAGATCTCATTCATCATCTCTTCATTACTTATGTTGCACTCTCTCTTACCTGATGAAATCTGATTAGATGTATTGTAAACACTTGAACTGGATCATTTATGTCTTTTAAACTCTTTCTTATTTTCCTCTGTTTGTCTCTGCACTGTATTCTGAAAATTTTTTGACTTACCTTCCTTTCTACCATCTATCTCTCCTTCTGTGTCTAATCTGCTATGAAACTTAATCATGGAGTTTTTCGTTTCAATGATCAAATTTTCTATTTCCAGAAATTCTGTTTGGCGCTTTTGAAATCCTTAGTTCAGAGGTTTTATTTTTTTAGTTTACTGTTCCCTGTAGCTATTTTAATCTTTTATTTTCAAGTCTGATAAGCATATTATTACAATGTATGAGGTCTTTGTGAGATTCATTCTGTTGTCTTTATTTCTCTCTGTTGATTCTTAATCTCAGTGTCATGTTTCCTGTCTTAGATTCTCTTTTATAGGGAGGTTGTTTTCTTAAAAAATCATTGTGAGAATTCTTTGAAACCTTGGATGAAGATTTATTTCTTCATAGAAGATTTTCTTTGTTTTTCTGAAACAGCTATGGATACTACCAATCATGTTTATTTAAGTAAAAGTCACAGCTTGAATTTTGTTTGTTTGTTTTTTAATTTATCTTTATTGTTGAAAGTATATCCCCTGTTTTATCCCCCAAATAGGTTTTCAATTTCTTTTTCTCTTTCTCTTTCAGCACCCCCATGATGTGAATGTTGGTATGCTTGAAGCTGTCCCAGAAGCTCTTTACATGGTCCTCATTTTTTTTTGGATTCTTTTTTCTTTTTGCTGTTCTGATTGGGTGTTGTTTTTTGCTTCCTTATATTCCAAATCAATGTTTTGCTTCTCGGCTTCACCTTCTCTACTATTGATTCCCTGTAAATTATTCTTTATTTCAGTTAGTGCATTCTTCATTTCTGATTGGTTCTTTTTATGCTCTTGAGGTCCTCACTAAGTTCCTTGAAGTTCTCACTAAGTTCCTTGAGCATCCTTTTAACCAGTGTTTTGAACTCCGCATCTGACTGATTGCTTATCTTCATTTCCTTTCATTCTTTTCCTGGAGTTTTGTTCTGTTCTTTTATTTGGAACATGTTTCTTTGTCTCCTCATTTTGTCTGCCTCCCTGTGTTTGTTTCTATGTATTAAGTAGAGTTGCTACATCTCCTAGGATTGGTAGGGTAGTGTATTGTAGTAGGTGTCCTGTAGGGTCCAGTGGCACAGCCTCCCTGATCACCCCAGCTGGGCCCTCGAGGTGCACCCTCATGTGGACTGTCTACCCTTTTGTTGTAATTGAGTCTTGATTGCTGTTGGCATGTCAGTGGGAGGGATTTACTCAGGCTGATGAGCTGCAAGGACTGGCTGTGCCCACTGATAACTGACCTCTGACTACCTTGGAGGATCAGCTGTGCAGAGGCCCAGCACACAGAGCAAGACTTACTTCAGCAGGGCTCTGGTACCCACTGAATCCACTCCTTGAGTGTGTAGCTTGTGGAGGTGGTTGATGGTGGTGCTTTGACGTGGTCTGAAGCTGTCCACTGGGTGTGCTGCCTCTGAGGCAAGGTCAGCCACTGCCTGTGTTCTACCCGGGGCCACCCGGCATAAGCTACAAAGCGATCTGCAGATAGCTGCTTCTTGAGCTGGGCTTGAAGGTGTCCAGGCAAAGCCAAGCTGTGAACCAAGGCTGGCTGCTGCTACTGCCAGACCTGGGCCACTTAGCGAGAGAGAGATTTGGGGCTTGCTGAGGCCAGATGCTGCTTGTTTGAGAGATTTTAGGAAAATCTGAAGCAGGAGCCAAAACAGGCCAATCCTATGGTAAAGCCACTGGAAACATCTTGGGTGGGCCTGAAAGTTGAGTGGGGCAGGGCCTCAGGGAATCACCAGGGCGGGGCCAACAGTGTGAGCCAGGTTGCTGGAGTCCCAGATATGGTGGCATCAGCTGGCCCTGTGGGGGAAGGGCTCACCAAAGGACCAACGACCTCTACCAGCACCTCTGTCTGGGAGAAAGCTGCCCCTCCAGCCCTCGCCCCAGTGCCAAACAGCTCAGTTCTTCCTTGTGTGTCTCTGGTGCCTTTTAAGCTGCCTCCCCCACGGTGGAGCCTGGAGGGAGCAAGTCCGAGGAAGTCCGTGCGCGGGCCCTTTAAAAGGAGCTGCCAAGGGCTCCAGCAGCCGCCGCCTCCCTCAGCCTCAGTTCTCACTGGTTTTACAGCCAGAAGTTATGGGGATTCTCTTCCTGGCACTGGAACCCTGAGCTGGGCGCCTGGTGTGGGACGGGGAACCCTCAGTCCTCAGGGAGGACCTTCCCAGCCGAGTTGTCACACGCGGGTGTGGGACCATCCCCTCCTACCAGTCTTGATGCGGCTCCTTTAATTTCGTAGTTGTAGGACTTCCATTCAGCTCGATGTCAGGCGGTTCTGAAGGATGGTTGTTCTGTAGTTTAGGTGTCATTCTGATGTGGTTGTGGGAGGACACAATACCGCCCTCCTGACTGGAAGTCCTGTTGGTTTGTTTTTGATCTAGATGTGTGATGACTTGAGGCTTCAAACCCCTTTGAAGGCTGGTGTGTGATGAGGAATAATCTCACTCCCCCCTCTTGCTGTGCTCTGCTCACCTGCAAGGGAACCTTCCTCAATGTCTTTTGGGAAGAGGGTTTATTTCAGGTTTGACTTACCTTCTGCGGATACTGTCTGTTAGGGTCCCAACTTTGTCAGTGAAAGTCTCCTATTATACCGCCACCTTGGGAGGGCCTTGGGCTTTGCATTCTGACCGCACATACAAGAAACTGAAAATCACAGCTCCAGTGTCTGCTTAGGCGAATGCCAGCAGTGGGCAAGGAGATGCTAACGATAGGGTGTGGGGGCTGCGGTATAGAGGGAAAGGCTCTGGCTGCCTCTCTGGGTTCCTTCACTGGCTTTTGTTGGCCTGATAATATCTTACAATTTTGTCGTCTTTTCAATGATTAAAATAAGTTTTAAAAATATATGTTATCCAGGCTTTTATTTTTTCACCTGGAAGGAGGATGATTATCACCCAGGATGGAGAATTATCAAATTACAGGACACATTTGCCATCCCATTTTAATTTCAGCAGAGCCCAGCTCATTGGAAGCCTTAACAAATATCTGTTAACTAAAATTTTTACTGATTTATATACTCATTGGAAGTCAAACAATGTCGCTTTCTTATGAGGGCATAACTTTGGAAGTATGCTCTTGGAGAAAAGACCGTACAGGACTGGATTAAGGCATTTAGAGACCTAAACACTGAAAAAATTTTTTGCACTTTCTTCTACTTGAATTTCAAGTAAAAACAATTCTAAACCATTAAAGTAGCCCTAAACATGACTCCAACGTATTTAAATAAAAAAAGACGTTCAACCTGTTTCTGATAATTTGTCCTTGCACTGGTTTCCGTGGATTGTGTTATAAGCATGTACTCATTTGGCCCACTGGGTCTGAGGCTTCCAAATTAAGTCCTACATTTAAGAACCACTTACCAAAATAATTGTTTCTTACCCTACTTATTTCTATGTTCTATACCCTTTTGTTCCCTCACCAACTTTGACCTTGGCTTTACCACTATTATATAGTTGGATTCTTTCATGTATCCCACATATATTTGATCTTTTAAAAATATGTTTGTATTAATTTTAGAAAGAGAGGAAGGGAGAAAGAAAGAGAGAGAGAGAGACATCAATGAAAAACATATATCGGCTGCCTCTTGCACACCCCCTACTGGGGATCGAGCCCACCACCCAGGCATGTGCCCTGATGGGGAAACAAACCAGCGACCTCTCAGTGCATGAGACGACACCCAACCAACTGAGCCACACCAGCCAGGGCTACTTGACCTTTTTGAACGCTGCTTTCCAGTATTTTGATTTCGGCCATGTCCTAGATTTTCAAGTGCTAGATTTTCTCCCTCATACTAACTGCCAACCTCTCTTTGATTTTGTGTTTCCTGCTTCCATTTTAGAACTAAGAGATGATAGCAACGATATTCTTTTGTTCGGCTAAATTTGAAAATCTACAACAAATCAAAGCGATGTCTTTGTGAGGTTAATACATTGTGATAGCCTACTGATTAAGACATTTTGTGGCATGGGCTGGCCAATAGGAAGATATTAAATACTTCCTGGACGTTTAAGAACTTTTTTACTTCTAAGCGTCTGTCCCCACATTAAGATGAAAATTGGATTTGGCATCTGTTGCTCTCATTTACTCAGCTCTCTACAAATTCTGGACGTAGCCCTGGGACTGTCAAATCCAGTCTTGCTCAGCTCCTCCCAGCCTTAGTTAAGGGATAAGCCAATCAAACTCTTTCCCAGGAATATGAATTTCTAATGAAGCTGCCAATGATAAAGTGTATTCCATTATCAGTTTGTAAAGAAACTATGCATGAGTTCCTGACTGGGATCCCCAAGGCTGCTTGTCTAATTCAGTAATCAGTTGTTAAGCTTTTCTTTCCCCTTCATATAGGAGTTACCCAGTATCCTTCCAATAAAGCCCTTTCCATTTTTCTTTCTGTTGCATGCAACCAAAGAATTCTAACTTAAAGTTTTTCATTAATTTTTACCATTGACATACCTTCTTCCAATGTCAGAGCTATGCTTAATCTGCAAATGCCAATGAGCATTGAGAATAGTGTCACATTCAGAACAGGTCAATACATATATCGACAGAGGAGACTTTGTAGTTATCTCAGGAGTCAAGATGTTTCAAGATCACTTCTATACGTTGTCTGTGTCATGTATTCATAGACAACAAGCAAAAGTCTCTTTGGGGATCCTTCTCTATAGATAATGCTGTATTTCTAATTATATAATCAAGCATGCAAAGATGGATTTATTAATAAATGGCCCAGGCTACAGTGCAAGATTTGTTTCTACACTTTTGAAAGTCCTATACTATCAACAATATGACAAATTATATTATTTATTCTCCATAAGCACAGAAACAATAGAAGTAATCATAATGGAAAAGATCATCAAATTAATTACTTTAAAATATTTTAAATTCTGAATAACAAAAAAAAAATATTTAAACTTTTTGATTTGGTAATTTCTTTCTTAGAAATCGTGTCTCTGATCATATTTTCAAATGTTAGGCAGAGTTTGCCAACAACCTAATTATTCAACAGTAAGGAGAGTGGTGTAGTCATTCAATGAAATATTGTACAACCATTCAGAATGCTGATATTCTGCCGTAGCGATTCAGAAGGCAGCTGGAGTTAACATCCTAACCTATCACTTTTTTAAAAGACCTTAGGCAAGTTACTTGACCAATCTGTGCCTCCGTGCTTTCATTTGTAAAATGTAATTAACTATAATGTATATAATATTATGTTATGAAATTTGAATGTTACTATACATAAGAAGTTTAACATAGTACCTGGCAAAAGTATTAAGGAGGACATAAAATTGTGCGTGTTGTATAATCATAACTTTGTTTAAACAAGAAATAGAATAAATATAAAACTCTAGAGAGATTCATTAAGGTTTAACATCTGTTTCGTGGAATAGTGGAATTGTAGCTGATTTTTTTCCAACATGATTATTTTTCTAAAAGACATTTTTTAATGAAAAATAATCTTTCAAAAATAAGGCTCCCTTGTGTCACTTTTATACTAGTCAAATAATCTGATTAACTGCACAAAATTACATATATGCTCTTGTAACTTCATTGGGAGTTAAGAAAGTGTCAATCAGAGAAACTTAGAATTCAAGCCATTCCTAATCTGTCAAAATGACTCCTCTTTCCAGAAAAGAGCTCTTTATGGGAAAATCACATTTTAATTTTTTCCCCAGAGTAATTATGTCCTTTTGTCCATGTTATGCTCGGTTTATATTTTCACATTCAGGCATTGGTTAAAATCAACATTTCATAACTTTCAGTTAATTTTAATACTGAAAATATGTTAAAGGAGTGTAGCACATGCCAGGCTGCTCAGCATAATTTAACGCTGATAACACTTCTTTGGGAAAAGACCAATCATCCTTGGTCAAGATCCATGCTAATTTTCAGAGAAGCTTTTAAGAGAAAGATTTTCCGATTTGGAAAACACTTCAAAAGAACTTAAAGTGCTTTCGGGTCTGGTAGAAACCTCATTTGCAATGATCAGAGCTGTGTACCAGCTACACTATGATTTCTGATAATGGGTTCTGCATTAATTTCTGTTGTTTCAGGAATTTATGTAGATAAAACTCATCTAAGCTTGTCAGTCTTATCGCTCCGAGATGGTTAGAGGGTTAGATGCACACTAATTGAGATGGCTCAGGCTGGGCTGTAGGAGGAGAAAGCCCTACACACTTTACCTAATAAAAATAATGACCACTCAGGGAGTGCTGAGAAGGTAAGGTGTTCATTATCCACCTAGTGTACCGGCTTGAAGCTAAAACCTCCAATAAAGCTTTACTAACACACTTTGTTTCAGACAGTTTGCCGCAAGACTTCTTAGGGACCAAGAAGAAAGGCATGGTTGGCGTTTTTTCCAGAGGTTGTTTGCTCCTTCCTACTACTTATTTTCACACAGAAATATCGATAATAAGAGAGAGAGCTCTGGGAGTGGGAATCCTGGCGATCCCCGGCTCGGGGCAGAGGTTCCCACAAACTGCAGCGGCTGTTGGAGACTTGCTGGGAGGAGACACTGCTGCCCACCGGCTCGTGGTGCATTCCTCTGCAGGACAGGACAGCTCAGTGCGCTGGATGCCGAGCAACGTGGGATAGGGGCGCAGGTCCCTGCGCAGTCGAAAATCGGCGTAGAATTTTGACTCCTCTAAGTTTAACTACCTTCAGTATCCATGAGTAATTGGTTCCAGGATCCCAGCGGATCTGATGCCCAAGTCCTCTCTATAAAATGGCATACATCAGTGCATACAGTTGGCTCTCTGCATCCACAGCCACCAACCTTGGATTGAAAATAAAACAGGTATTTATTGAAAAAAAAAAATCTGCACGTAAGGGGAAACACGTCACTCAAATCCATCTTGTACTCCATTCTGATGACTTGCACTGAAACCCAGGATCCTTACCTCACGTGAACCTCCCTTTCTCTGTGTGCCTCAAATCATATAGTTGGATTTTTCTCTTTTTGTTCCTACTTCAAAAACCACTTCTGTGTGAATTATACCTCAATAAATAATAATAATAATAATAATAATAATAATAATAATAAAACTGTGAATCTGCCCAATAGCCCAGTCCCCTCCTGGTGGTGGGAAATGCTGAAGAGAGCTAGTGTTTGTTGTATTCTTAGGATTATGCTCCTGCTCTTTTTCTTTTTTTTTTCCCTGATCTTAACTCACTCCTTTTCTGTAAGGGATTTTTCCCTTCCCCACAGAATCCCATTCCTATCCTGTTGATTGACATTTCCTAAATATAGACCAAAGTAAACATCAGCTGCTTTTCTAGATTCTTGTTAATATCATTGGCTCACTGATGCCCTTTCTTTAATTGTTTTTTATCATTTCAGTTTTTTTTGTATAAAAAAAAAATGTCTGGACAATGCTATTCCCATGGAACACCTTGCTTTTATACTAAATAGGACTTCATTCTTTAGCCCCTGATTTAGAGCTGTCTTTCCAAGCTGATCTAGGGAAGCGTCCTAGCTCTTCCTCAGCAACTTAAAATCAGCTCAACTTCAAATCCTGAAGCTTCAATTTAATACAATGGCATGTGCAAAACCGGATTTTGCAATAAATTTAAAGAAATGGAACTTAATATATCTTAATAGCTTCTCTTAATATCATATCTTCGATTGTTAATATGCCACATCACTAAAAAAATTATTTCAAAGATTAATATGTGTCTTCTAACTCAATTTTAATTTGTTGAAATCCATAAATAAGAATCTTTTTAAAATATACAGATAACAGCTTCTGAAGTAGTCATGCATTCCTTTTAAATCAGAAGAATAGAATTATTGAAATACGTACATGTAATTTAGAGCACACACATTTTAACAAATTAAATATACTTATTACAAGAAATATTGAATTATTTTATATCCTTCAGTAGAAATTTTGTTAATAGATCTCTATTTAACCAATTCCCAAGCAACAAACTTAATGCTGGCTAATTTAAAGAGCAAAGCAATTTATTGGAAGCATATCATGTAAAAGCTTGAATAGCCAGGCTCTACAAATATGCAATAAAAGGAAGCTGGAAAGCCAATCAACCAAACCAGAGTAACATTTCAGACATTTGAAATGCTGGGCACTCTGCTGCTGGACATTCATGCAGACACTGATGCTCAACACATGTATGGTCTATCTCCAGGCTCTAAACACTGCAGTCTTCACTGTGAATAATTACTGTTATCCTCAGTCTTATTATCATTCTCTTAAAAACCAAAGTCCTAAGGAAGAGAGACTGATTATCTGATCCCGAGTCACTTTTGTGCTGGCTCCCAGGAGAGGAGAGGCTGTACCTTCCTCTTGGGCTTTCATAGGGAGAGTTGGAGGAGGGACTGATCTTTTCAGCAAGACTCACACAAAGGAGATTCCTTTAACTAAGAAGAGCATTTGCTTATTGGGCCAGAAAGAAAAAGCAGATGTTCATCTAAATCAGGGATTTTCAACCTTTTTCACCTCATGGCACACACAAACTAATTACTAAAATTCTTCAGCACACCAAAAATATACTTTTTGTTGATCTGACAAAAAAATTGGTATAATTTTGATTCATTCACACTAGACGGCTATTGTTGTGTGGGCTGCCAGTTTTTTTATTTGGCAATCTAAGAGAAAAGAGGTCAGTACTAACTAGTCAGGTACTACATGTTTACAAAATTCTTGCAGCACACCAGTGTGCCACGGCACACTGGTTGAAAATCACTGATCTAAATAATCACATTTATTCACTTCATTTCGTTTTCCTTCAAATTAAACCTTCCCACTTTATACCCAAGGGATTTTATTTTTTAAATTCATAATTATAAGTTTTAGATGTCTATAATAGTTCTCTGGATAGAGTAGGAAGGGCTTTCTATATCTACATACTGAATAGGAAATTTATAGTAGAAATAAGTTTGAAAATTCATCTCGAGGACAATATAAAAAGAATATGGGAGAAATTCTGCTGCTGTTAAGGGCTATTAGGCAATTCAGAACAAGTTTCATTAATTCATCTAGAAAAGTAATTTTTAAAAAATTTACTTGAAAGCATTAGAGAAGTCATGGAATAGTGCAGGAAAAAAAGCATATGAGAGCCAATGGAAGGATGAGTGTCCAAGAGAGGGGAATAATACTGGCATTTAGGGTCACATGTACCTGGATGGCATTTGGTAAATCAGAGAGGCTTATCTGAGACTGAGAAACTGAGCAATAATTGTGAAAGCTTGTGGAGCAGAGAAGAAATTGGAGTCCAGAACCTGAAAAAACAAGAGTCCAGATAAACCCCAACCATACTGAGTTGAGAATTTCAAAAGACTCCTCTTTAGTTACAAAGATAAACCAAAAAGATAGGCTTCTATAGGCTTCAAACTATTTCAATACAAGAAATGTGCATAGAGTGATCCAGATAGCTAGTTATCACATGCCTTCACCAAATCAAACATGAATGATCTCTAGAGGAGTCTTGTAGATTTCAGAGTATTTCTACAGATAAATATTGCCAACACAACATTTGTTACAGAATACAAATGTAACAAGGCATACAAAGAGATAAGACATTTTAAATTAAAACTGGTAGAAACAAGAAATAGTAAAAATATCCCTATATGGCCTCCAAATGTTGAAGTAATCAGGCATGGTCCTTAACATCACCATTTATGTACAAAGACATAAAGAACAAGATTAAGAGTTTCAGCAGAGTAATGGAAACTATAAAAAATAAATAAAAAAATTCTAGGACTGAACTTTAAAAAACTGAAATACAAATTTGATGAAAGTGTTTAAGAACATTATTAGACAACAATGAAAAGAAAACTAATAAATTGAAGATAGGTAAAAAGCAATAGCAGATAGGACAGAGACAGACAGAAAGAAAACACACAAGAGAGACCAAAAAGATAGATGAGAAGGTCCAACATACATATTCATGAAGCACAAAAAGAAAAGGGGAGAGAGAATGAGACAGAAGCAATATTTGATGAGCTAATGGATAAGAACTTTCAAAAAATAATGAGTGATTTCAAGCCACGGATTCAAGCACAAATTAGAATGCAACATAATAAATCCACCCCTATTACACTTCATACTAAAACTTCCAAAATCTAATGCGCCCCCCTCCCAAAAGAAGCTTAAAAACAAACCTGAATTGCTTTCTCAAAAAAATGAGATTATATATTTAAATTAGTGAAATAAAAGTTTTAAAGACGCATCTTAAATGGCATAAAACTGGAATATGTGGGTAAATCTAACTTGATTGCTGGTATTAAATAATAATGTCTTATGGAATTTAAAATATTAAGTGTTTAATAAATGTAAAAATAGCATATAAGTTAGGGGTGGATAAATAGACTTAAGTTGTTTTGAAGTTCTTGCATTATCTAAGAACAGGAGAAAACTACAAATAATTTTAGGCTTTACAACCCCAAAATCATATACTATAATTTCTAAGAAAACTATCATAATAATCATAAAAGAATACATAATTTCCAAGCAAATGAGAAGAGGGTAGTGAGTGAAGTAATAAGGCAAAATTAGTCCAAAAGGAAGCAAGTAAGAAGAAAAATATAGGGTGGAAAAATAAAATTCATTGAGTATGGTTATTCAAACTCAATTATATCAGTGATTATATTAAATATTATGGTTTTAAATCCTCTAATTAGAGATAAAGAGAGACATAGTGGATGAAAAACAAAATCCAACCTTGTGCTACTTACAGAGACAAATCTGAAATAAAAGAACAAAAAATGTTCGAAAACAAAAGATGTAAAAGATATATGATATAAATGAAATCTGGAGTAGCTATTTTACAATCAAAGAGAATTTTTAAAAAATTGATAAAGATAGAGAAAGGCACTTCGTAATAACAAAATATGAAATTCATTAGGAAATTCATTAGGAAAATTAAAAAAAAGATTTATTTTTTAAAAATAAATCTAGTAACATAATCTGAATGACAAAATTAATAATATACAATGAAAAACAGAAAAATCCAAAATTATGAGAAATTTTCACAAAATTCTCTCAGTAACTGATTTAATAAGTAGGCACATATCAGTAAGGTCTAGAAAGTTTAAACAACTTAAACAATGGGATTAGCAAACTTGACCTAAAGGATATCTCTAGAACCTTGCATCTAACATCTGCAGATAATACAGTCTTTTCAGGCATTTTAAAAAATTGATCATAATTTGGCAATAAAGGAAATCTCAACAAATATTCAATTTGTTCTTTGATGGACAGAGTGGACTTAATCTGCAAATCATTTTTTAAATAGAAAGCAACTTGAATATCTTATGTGTTCAAATATTAAGAAATATTCTTATAACAAATTCTGTGAATTCAATAAGGAAATTATAATGTATATTGGAAAATAAAAGTAACATATCAAATCTTGGATGATGCAGCCAAAGTATAGAGGGACAGAGACAGCTCTAAGGGTAGAAATGAGTAAATAATTCAGGCAAGAAAAGCTTAAAAAAGGAACATGAACAACTTTATGCTAGTAAAGTTGAAAATATGACTTCAGCGTACAAATTCTTAGAAAAACACAACTTACCGAAAGCAAAAATATCTTAAAGATATGCCATCTGTATATTTTCACCAAGAAAATTCTAGGTCCAGATGGCTTCATGTTGAACACTACAAAATATTTTATGAAGAAATGATGTCAATCATACAAAACATTTTCCACTGGATAGAGAAGACGTCTGCAGAGCAGGTATTCCCTAAATTTATATGTGGCTAGTATAATTTTGATTATAATCATGAGGACAATAACAGTAGCAAAAATTACAGGAAAATTTCACTTAATAACATAAAAGCAAAACTGCTAAAAAAAAATCCAGAAATATGCAGAAAAGATAATATATTATGACCAAGTTGTGTTTCTACCTGGAATGTAATGTTGATGTAACATTTGAAAGTCAATCAATTTAATTCATTGCATTAACAGAATAAAGGAGAAAATTATTAGATTGTTGTGATAAATGCAGAAATAAACGACAAAATTTTAAAAATCATTCATGATAAATGATATACCTATAAAAACCCTAGAGCAACCACACTTAATAATCAAATATGGCAAAGTTTCCCTTTGAAATTGGGACATTGGGGACAAATAAAAATGTCCACTATTACCATTCAGTGATATTCAACATTGTCCTAGATATTTCCATCAGGGATGTCAAGCCAGAAAAAGTAATAAAACATAAATGGTGTAGAGAGGAAGACATAAAATTGTCATTTTAATATGATGATTATATTTGTAGAAAATCCAAAAGATTATAGAGATAAATTATTAGAATTAATAAGTGAGTTTAGTAAGACAAAGTCATATAAAAATCAATTGCATTGCTATAAATCAACAACAAATGGAATATAAAAATTTTAAATACAGATATAATTTATAAACTTTCAAACACCTAGGAACAAAATATGTGCAAGACCTTTATACAGGAAACCATAAATATTATTAGAGAAATTAAATTGAAAGAAATGCCTTGTTCAGACCCTTGCTACTCAAAGTGTGGTCCACTGACCAGCAGCATCAGCATTATCTGGGAGCTTATAAGAAAAATCAGAATCTTGGGCTCCATCCCAGACTTACTAAATCATGAATTGTATTCTAACAAGATCTCCTTGCGAGTTGTATGCATATATGAAAGCTTCACAAACAGATCTACAAAACTCAATAAAAAAGATCTCAGTTCTTTCTATATTGATATATGGACTCATGCAATCTCAATCAAAATTCCAATAGATGTACGTGTAAGTGTGAACATTGTGTGTATATGTATATGAAAGTTGATAAATTTATTCTAAAATGTATATAAAAATTCTAAGGGACAAGAAGAGCTGAAATATTCTTGAATGAAAAGAGAGAGAACATGCTATACTGAAGTAAGACCGTATTAGGTCTTACAGTTAGAGAAGTAGAAGCACTAAGATGTAGATATATAAGTAAATGTGGGGTGTGTGTGTGTGTGTGTGTGTGTGTGTGTGTGTGTGTGTGTGTGTTTGGTAGAGATTTCTTTTTTTAATATGTTTTTATTGATATTTTAGAGAGAGAGGAAAGGAGAGAGAGAAACATCGATATGAGAGAGATACATTGATCTGCTGCCTCCTGCACACCCCCTACTGGGGAATCGATCCTGCAACCCTGGCATGTGCCCTGACTGGGAATTGAACCGGAACCTATCAGTCCATGGGATGATGCTCAATCCACTGAGCCACACCGGCTGGGCTGGCACAGAGATTTCAACTTGCACGACTGTGGGACCTGGTTAAGGCTCTGTAAGGCTGTTGTCTTGCAACTGATGCTGGAGCTTGGTGTCTGCGGGGCAGAGAGTTGGAAGGTAAATAATGTAAAATGAGGTAGAGTAAGGGAACCCATGAGCATGAGCTGGGTCCTTCAAAAACTAAATGACACCTGTGTCAGTTCACACTGCTTCCAACCTTGAGAAAATGAGGAGTCCTGAGGGAGAAGCTGGCACCCTTTATCATATGACCCCACATGTGTGCTCGAAAGGCTGAAGAGGACCCTAGGGAAGGGAAAGTTGCATTGCAGGTTGCTACCCCAGTGAGTCAGAGCTACAAATGTGCCTGGAGATCCTGACTAAGCACAGAAATAATACAGCTGTTTCTTTAATTCCACCCTTCATATTGCACCCTAAAATGTCTCTTGTGGACCACATTAACCTGAAACACACTAGAATGGGAGTTCTGGAAAGTTTAGCCTAGCCAAGTTGAGACATCAAAAAGCCATCACTAGGTGGGTATTGTACAAAGGAAAGACAAGCTACATGGAAGAGAACTGGGAGCCTAGAAACAGACCCACATAGGTGTGATTCTTGATTTACAATACAGGTAACCAAGTCCAAAACAATACACTTCTGAGTGTTCTAGATAAAGTTTCTCTTCATCTTGACTCTTTGTTCTTTCTCTTTCTGCAAAGAGAAGGCTTCTTCTAGTAAAATTGATGCTGCCTGTCGCCCTGGACTCCAGAACATCTCTATTTGCTGTTTCCATGATGAAAACTTAACTCCAAGCCAAAGGTCAAACGCATCTCTCAAATACAATGTGAAACCCCATTCCTCTTCGCTGGAGACAGGAGTGATTGGGAAGAAACCTAGCTGTCCTATAACTGGGCAGGAAAAGTGAATTCCTCTTGTCTTCTCTGTTGAACAAGATAGCGACCAGTCCAGCCAGGTGCACCTACCGCATCAGTCATCTATTCTGAAGACCTACTTTCAGTTTTCTTAACGCAGAAGGAGGTTGGAACGCAAAACCTTGACTCTTAACTAAACAGGGTTAAAGGGCAATAGATATTATTTTTATATCATCATCTTTTAAAAGAGGATGGCAGAGTAAGTTATAAAGCAGCTTCTTTTTGTTTGGTTGGTTTTTTTATTAAGATTTTTCTTTATTGATTTTAGAGAGAGAGGAAAGGAGAGGGAGAGAGAGATAGAAACATCAATGAAAGAGAACATCGATTGGCCTCCTCCTGCATGCCCCCCACTGGGGATTGGGCCCACAACCTGGACATGTGCCCTGACCGGGAATCGAACCGGCGACCTCTTGGTGCATGGGTCGACGCTCAGCCACGGAGCCACACCAGCCAGGCATAATGCAGCTTCTTAATACATGGATTTACGCATGCTGAAAGTCACACACATATGCTGGAGCTAATGAAGGGCGGAAAAGACTGATACTACCTCAGTTACCTGAGTACCCTGAACACAGTTTTATTAGGAGTCTTCTTGCTTTATTTGTGTGGTACAGTTCATTTTATCATCATCCTTAGGCTTAATTTAGCCTTTTCAAATTGCAAAATACACTAAAATAAAAACTTTGTGTTCAAACTAATTTTTGACCTGAGCTCACACACCAGCCACATTCATTCTGTCACACGGTGCTAGTATATGCTGTTTGATGTTGTGCATCATAGTGTTTTTTAAATTATTCACATATTGAGTTTAAATTTATGCACCAATATGAAGTAGAGAAAATGTTCTGTTAGTTTGCTTCTTTTTGCTTCTATCTATCCATATTGCTTTTTGATTCAATGGCAAATCTTCAATTTTGAAGTTTTATACTAGTTCCTGAAATCCAAAGAGGGTGAGTGTTATTTTCATTGTTTGGGAAACAAAAATGTACCTCTGATAATTTTTGTCTTTGATTACTGATTCTTCAAAGGATTTAAATCAGAATGAAAGCCTTTGAAATCTTCAGAGATAAGGAGACATGAGAGTTATTCTGTGTGCACTGGATAAACAGATGTCTTAGCTTTTCAAGCCAAACTTGAAAAATATAATCACAAGCTTCATCAAAAACAGAGGACAATTTTTGCAAGCATGCAGTGTTTTATATTTTACTAATGTAAAATGGAAGAAACAGTGTCATTTCATTTCTTTTTCTTGTCTAAGAATTTAGTTCCAATTAACATTTCAGAAGAACTTTTTTTTTTTTAATCTCAGAAAACAAGGTACATTCCATAGGAAAGAAAATAAATCTCTTTTCCTTGTCATTTTGGGTACAAATAAACATCATTAGAAACATATCTACAAATTGCCTGGGAAGTTAAGCTCTTAATTGAGAAATTCCAAATTAATAAAAGCCAAATTTCATTCATTTACTCAATGGACCAAATCTTGTAATCAAAGTATTCTAAGACACCCATTGACTTCAGTGGGGGCTTCTGATATGGAATAATTACAGAATTAAGCTCAGTGCTACTAACAGCAACAACAACAAAAAGCACTAATAGAATTTTCAGTGTGACAACTCATGATCTAAATTGTATAACCTGTTCTTTGAATGTGGATGGCTTAGTTGCTCACTGATTCACAGAAGTACAGAATTGACCTAATGATGCAAAGAAACAAATAACCTCCATCCATTTTGCTTTCAGCTTTTCCAAGATAAAAGTACTTACCTATATACTTATGACAATAAAAGAGCAAAAGAGAAGCATGCTGGTCATTGAACAGAATGTTTCTTTGTGTCAAATAAACATGGGTAATTTTGAAGTTTAAATCTTAAGTGAAGACTCAAATAATACCAACAATTCAAGCACCTTATTAAATATCCACTTTACTAGATTCAACCAATTTTTTGAAAACCCTTCGAACAGCGATCCCATTGGATACATTCTCATTCTTTTGGTGACAGTAAAGAAAAAATGGAGCCAACTTGCTTAAAGATATCCTCCCAGGGGCAGAGTGCAGTTTTGTTCAACCCTGTGTCTTCAGGGTCTTAGTGCTTGGTTGGCTGGGGCGTTAAAATAAACCTGAAGATACTCATTTTGAAATTTGAATATGGTGAATGAGATAAACTCTACCTGGGCAAAAATGTGCTGCAGAGAACCAAACTGGCCCTCAAATATTGCCTTGTAGATTGTTATAACTGATGTGGATAGTAGAGATAACTACGTATATTTGCTTTATCTTAAACAATAAAAAAAATCATGATTAACAAGGGGTTAAGTAACTTATAAAAGATCTCACGTTCCTTAGGGGTGGAGTCTGGCTCTGTTACAGCTCCTGTGATGTGCTGCTACTACTACGGGTTGACCTGTTGCCCTTACTGACTTCCCATGGGAGCCAATGATAGTTGTTACTAGTTTGTCCTGCTGTTGATTCAGATACCACATGAGGCCTGGAACGTCTTCCACAACTTCTCCAATCCAACAAGTGATCAATGTGATTTCAGTGGCAAAGGGAAAGCACTGCTATCTCTTCTCCTTCAAGATACTTCTATATTAGCAAGTGCTAATTAAAGTAGCAACGTTGTCTAAACTCATTAACCTGGTTTACATGGAAAAACAATGTGTACGTGGATAAGTTGTACTGACAGGTATGAATTATACATGTTAAGCCAGATTTAAAAGTCAATGTTTACACCTAAACATACTCATTATGATTTTTACTTCTCTTCTGTGTGGGTCAGATAATCATGACAAGTCTCTCTAAACAAATTGATTCCTGTTTTTTCTCCCCCTTCATCTCCTGAAGTGAAATAGTCAAAAATAAAAATGTGAGACATTTCATGTACAACCAACAGAAAGAATTTTTAAAATTACTTTTTATGTACAATTAATTAATTTTACATTTTAACTGTTAGTGTTGATATTAACCATTATTCTACCAGTATATTGTGAAGAGTGTCCCTTGCACTACTGGGTGAGGACTCTTTTCCTATGTTATTGATTACTTATCTCATCTCAATTCATTGTCAATTTCAAGCTCCATTCTGTTCAATGGTGGAAATATTAGTTCAACCAACTCAAAGTAAACTCAGTTAAGGTTTGTTTGTTTCACCTGCAACTTCAGAATTTTCTACATCCTAACTTTTTTTTTCACTCTTGTATCACAGTTCCAAAGAGTTTACATAGAATCAAAGCATAATATTCAGAGAATCTAATGTACAGCATGTTGACTATAGTTAGCAATACTGCACTGTGTACTTAGAAGTTGTCAGGAGAGTAGATCGTAAATGTTCTCACCAGCACCACAGCAACAAAAAGGGTAATTATGTGAGGTGGTGAAGGATGTACTAACTAGTCTTATTGTGGTAATCATCTCACAATGTATACGTGTATCAAATCATCACACTGTACACCTTAAACTTACACAACGTTATATGTGAATTATATTTCAATAAAGCTAGATAAAAATAAAAGATGCTTAACATAATCATTACCCTTCTATACTTGTGTCTGTTAAACTCTGCATTAATTTTCTCTTGCTGTGTAACAAATTATGTTAAACTGGGATGCTTTAACCAAAACATACATCATCTCATTGTTCTGCAGATCAGAAGAACAAGTGGGTTCTTTTTAGGGTCTTACCAGGTCAAAATCAAGGTATCAGCCAGACTGGACACTTATCTAGAAGATCTGGGGAAGAATTCACTTCCTAGCTCATTCAGGTGGTTGACAGAATTCTGTTCCTTGTAGCTATAGGACCACGGTCTCTGTTTCGCTGCTGGCTATAGTCCAGGGGTTACTCTCAGCTCCTAGAGTGACTCTCCAGCCCTTGCATGTGTCCTCATCCATCTTCTTTGTCAGCAAGTAAGCATTGTTCGTGGTCCAAAGTTCTCTTTCTGACTTAACCTTCTGCTTTTAAAGTGGTCATGTGATTAGATCAGGTCCATTCATTTATTATAGGTAAAAGGTACCAGAACCTAACTGCTTGGTACAGACTGACAACACTCAGAATAGGAGGTTGGGGGGGAGGGAAGAGATAAACCACAGAACTTATACTCATGTATGCATAACTGATGGATGTGGACAACAAAGCTGGGGACAGGGTGGGGGGATGGGGAGGAGGGTGTCAATGGGGGAAAAAGGAGAAACATCTGTAACAAAAATAAATTAATGAAAAAAAAATAGGAAAAAAAAAAAAAAGAACCTAACTGCTTGAATATGGTTACTCAGAACATGTATCCCTAGTCAAAGGAGCACATTCCTCTAGCCTTCAAGTACTCAAAATGAAACCCCTAAGCTCCTTCAAGAATCTTCTTTTGACATTCTTAGAGACTTTGTTTTCTTCTTGCAGGGTCTAAATTGTTTGGAAGATGTTAGTTATGAACCTACCTACTCTCCAGGTAAAGTAACAGTAACAACCTCAGGACATTCTTGAGTGCATCTAATGAGACTGGGTGGAAGTCCCAACTCTGCTCTTGCTCTTATGTCTTCATATCTAGCAACTTTCATTCAATAATAAAAACTATAGATAAAATGCTGTTGAAATTCAGGATTCTGTTATCTTTCACTGAAGAGTTTTGACTCTTATGTTGTGAAACAGTTCAATTGCTGTCTGATCTTCTTGAATTTGTGTTAGATTGGTTTGAAACCTTGTTAGTGTGAAACATTGGAAAGTCCAAATTTTTTTTGCAAGCCTCTCCAACTTGGTACAACTCGGCATCTAAACTGTTTCCCTGTGAAACTCGTTAGGGCATGGTTTTAAGCTTTGCTAATGTGGTTTCAGGGTTGGTCTTCCTTTAGAATGTGCTCCTTCTAAGGCAGAGTCTTTCTGGTACCTCAGTTAGATGCCAGATTTACTAATAAGGTGTTTACATTATCTCTCCACTCTGGTAGGACTCAAGCTCCAGAGTTGCCAATATCTTAGCCCTGCTCAATCTGTAGTTCTTTTTTCCACTCTCAGCTTCATAGGGGTTGCTATCCAGTAACCTTCAGGAAAATTTCCTGGCTCATGCATAGTCCAGCCCTCAGATATAAAGTCACTGGAGACTCCTATATGGACTTCTGTGACTCTGCACATCTACCTCTTCACAGGTATTCTTCCCTAAAGATTCTTGCCACTTCCTCTGCTCCTCAACCTTCTGAGCTCAGAGAGGCTGCAATTCTCTTTCTGTAGTTGGATAATTGTCTTCTACCTTAGAACTAAATGATTGTGGGAGGTTTCTTGTTTGTTTTTCTTTTATCAGAGACCAAACTTCTGTAATGCTTCTGATTCAAACCTGAAAACTCTTATTTTATGTTTTCCATTTTGCTATTTGTTTACTAGTACAGGGTTAGTCCAGTACCAGATTCTCAGTCATGGCTAGAAGCAAAAATCAAGCTAATGCATTTGTGTGCTAATAATGTAATCCCTTGGGACTCTATCATTCTTAGGTATAAAGTGAAAGCTTGCCTGTAAGTGACTTTCTTGTTTAAAATGTCTTGTCAAAATGCAATGGATACTTCATGGTTTATTTAAATATAAAGATGTCAACTTGATATCTTTGTAAACTTCAAATGCTTCATTTGGGAGCTACTGACATGGATCTGTACTTCCTTCAACATTAAAGGATACCGTGCTTTTATACATTAATTCAGCAAATATTTCTTTTATTGCAACTATTTTTAAAGAACTATGATGGTTGGTATAATTCATAGATTTTACTAACAGTTCTTTAATATTGTTTTATTTATTGTGAATCTGTCTCTTATATTCCTCAATATTTACTAGTATATATTTTAAATAATTCATTAATTAAAACATTATTTATAGTCCACTAAAAATATACCAGACACTGCTGTATGCTGTTAAAATAATGAGTGACTGAAACCTAATAAGCTGATAAGAAAATGACATTTATTCCATCACATTTTGATATAAATAAATGTTTTAAAAATAGTGCCTATTATTAAGTCAGACTTATTTAGATATGATATCTTATCATCAAAATGGCTGCAATCTAAAATGAGATATGGCTTTAAAATTACAAAGATCAATTAGAGAACAATAAAATATAATTTACGAATACACACATATATGAATATACATGAATAATATACATATGTTCCTTTTTTTGTTTGTTTGGATTTATTTTTTTTATTCATTAGTTCATTTTTGTTACAGATGTTTCTCTTTTTTTCCCCCATTGACACCCTCCTCCTGATCCCACCCCCCAACATAGTTGTCTATGTCCATTGGTTATGCATATATGCATAGAAGTTCTTTGGTTTATCTCTTCCTCCCTTCCTGCCCCACTCTTCTGAGGTTTGTCAGTCTGTACCCTACTTCGATGTCTCCGGTCTATTTTGTTCATCTGCATATTTTGTTCATTATATTCCACAAATAAGTGAGATCATGTGATATTTGTCTTTCTCTGCTTGGCTTGTTTCGCTTAGCATAATGCTCTCCAGGTCCCTCCATGTTGTCTCAAAGGATAAGAGATCTTTCTTTCTTACAGCCGCATAGTATTCCATTGTGTATATGTACCATAGCTTTTTTTTTCCACTCATCTATTGATGGACACTTGGGCTGTTTCTAGATCTTAGCAATTGTAAATAGTGCTGCTATAAACATAGGGGTACATACATTCTTTCTGATGGGTGTTTCAGGCTTCTTAGGATATATTCCTAGAAGTGGGATCACTGGGTCACGAGGCAGATCAATTTTTTATTTTTTGAGGAAACACCACATTGTTTTCCATAGTGGCTGCACCAGTCTGCATTCCCACCAGCAGTGTACTAGAGTCCCCTTTTCTCCACATCCTCACCAGCACTTGTTGTGTGATGATTTGTTGATGGCAGCCATTCTGATAGGTCTGAGGTTATACCTCATAATCATTTTAATTTGCATCCCTCTGATGGTTAGTGATGTTAGGCATTTTTTCATATATTTCTTGGCCTTTTGTATGTCCTATTTGGAGAGGTGTCTATTTAGATCCTCTGCCCATTTTTAAATGGGATTCTTTGCCTTCCTTTTGTTGAGTTGTATGAGCACTCTAGATATTTTGGAGAGTAACCCCTTATCTGATATATCATTGGCAATTATGCTCTCCCATATAGTGGGTTCCCTTTCCATTTTGATGCTTATTTCTTTTGATATGCAGAAAATTTTTAGTTTGATGTAGTCCCATTTATTAAATTTTTCCTTTGTTTCTCTTGCCTTTGGCTTTCTATCAGTGCAAATTCTGCTGCACATGATGTCTGAAATTTTGTTGCCTACATTTCCTTCCAGGATTTTTGTGGATTCACAAGTCACATTTAAGTCTTTTATCCATTTTGAGTGTATTTTTGTGTATGGTGTAAATTGGTGGTCTAGCTTCATTTTTTGCATGTAGCTGTCCAATTTTCCCAACACCATTTATTAAAGAGGCTGTCTTTACTCTATTGTATGCTCTTGCCACCTTTGTCGAATATTAATTGAGCATAATGTTTTGGGTCAATTTCTGGGTTCTCTGTTCTATTCCATTGATCTATCTGCCTGTTCTTGTGCCAGTACCAGGCTGTTTTGATTACAGTGGCTTTGTAGTATAACCTGATATCTGGTATTGTGATCCCACCTACTTTGTTTTTCTTTCTCAAGATTGCTGTGGCTATTTGGGGCCTTTTTGGTTCCATATGAACTTTTAGAGTACTTGTTCTAGTTCTGTGAAATATGTTATTGGTATTTTAATGGGGATTGCATTGAATCTATAGATTGCTTTGGGTAGTATGGACATTTTAATGATGTTAATTCTTCCGATTTATGAACAAGGTATATGCTTCCACTTTTTTATATCTTCCTCTATTTCTTTTCTCAATGTCCTATAGTTTTCTGAGACCAGGTCCTTTAATTATTTGGTAAGTTTATTCCTGGTTATCGTAGTTGTTTTTTTGTTTTTTCCGCAATGGTAAATGGGATTGTATTTTTAGTTTCTCTTTCTGTGAGTTCATTATTGGTGTATAAGAATGCTGTTGATATCTTTTATTTTTATTTTTATCCCCACCCGAGGACATTTTTGCATTCATCTTCAGATAGAGCAGGAGGGAGAGAGGGAGGAAGAGAGAGAGAGAAACATCGATGTGAGAGAGACACATCGAGTGGTTGCCACTCACAGGTCTTCCACCTGGGCCGGGGACAAACTGCAAATGAGGTACATGCCCTTAGTGGGAACCGAACCCCGGACTCTCTGGTCCACGGGCCAGTGCTGTCGTCTTCGTTCTGGATGTCCAGTGTCTGAAGCATACCTTGGAAGGCCATCTGGTGGTTACACTGCACACCGTCCCCAACCCACTGAGGTCTCTAAGGCCTGCTGGCTGGCGGCCCCAGACCCACAGTGGCTTCACATCCTTGGCCTGGTCGCCTGCTCTCCAAGGTATGGAGAGATGATCTCCAGCAACTGCAGAGCAACTCCTCCTCCTCTGCTTGGATGGTGTCCAGAGCAGGGAGCCACCGCACCGGGGATATGACTGGCGGCCCGACCAGCTCCAGCAAGGGCAGGACAGCGGCCACTTCCCGAGAGGCTCCAGCTCCTACCCGTCCAGCTTCTCTTCAGGCGACACAAGGTTGTTGGAGGCCGGGGAATCCCTCACTTCAGGCTTCGAAGTGGGGGCTGGAGGGGCGAACAGCTACCTGGAGGGGGTCGGGGTGATGTCGGGCCTGGGCGCCAATAGGCGAGGGCTGCAAGACCCTAGAAGCATCCTGGTGAGAGTGCTACATATGTTCTTTGAAAAAAAAAAAAAAGGGGTATCTTGGATAGCATCTAAAAGTTTGAGTGTGTCTGCAAACTATCTGACCCTTGCGTGTCAATAAAACCTGATTCAAATCTTGGCAAGATATGGTCCAGCCTGTGGTTTCAGGTACTTTCTGGTGGCAAGTCATGACAGAAATAGCATGAGGGAAGCTTTTCCTGTTCTAGTGCCTGCAGAATTTAGAACTGAGAACATATAATAAAAGCAAACAGAGAGGGGTGTGCACGTGCACAGGTGCAAGTAACCACACACTATGTTTATTCTCTCAGAGGTTTCCAGGGTGAGGAATGGAAAAGGCAGGAGGCTCCTTCTTCTCTTCAGTCACTCCAAAGAAATTGAAGTCTGTGCTGCTTTGATATTCGGTCCCCAGGAAACTGCAATAAGTCTTTATATTCTCCAGTTGCTGGTCTTCCCTAAATCAGTGTCTTTTCTGTGAATAAGTCTGGTTTCAAAGATAGTCATAAACTCTAAAACTGTATTCCAAATAGTTACCCTGCCCCCAGCAGCCACAACACTAAAATTTTGTACTATATTTGTATGCACTTGGTGTTAATTTATGTGTATTTTGCATGTATATGTGTATGCATGCATATGTGTTTGTATGTGCCTGTCACGAACTAATCACTAGCTTTCATGTAGAGAGGAATGTTGCCAAATATATATTCATATAAATTCCTATTGATTGAAAATGTAACTATTATAGCAACATAAAAAATCAATGTTTGTCCAATTATTTTCTGCAGGCAGTATCATGCATTGCAGCATAGTTTCTCGTTAGATTAAAGCAAACTGTTCTTAAATACCATTTTGCCAGCTGTTACTGGATAAAGGGTGAACAGAACAGTTTGTAGTAGCAAATATGTAGCTCTTTGGCAAGTGTCCTTGCCAATATTGCTACAGCTGTGTATGTTGTTTATAAAAAAACAAATGCCCTTAGTGGTTTTTTAAATTTTTATTGAAGCATAGTTTGATTTCTTGTTTTTTGTTTCTTTTCTACAAGAATTCACATGTTTCTTAGGAAGAAAGATGTTGCCAAAACTTGTAAAATAAGTCAAATTAAAAACATAATCACAAGTATTTTAGGCTATAATTTAAAATAAAACGAAAGAGTTGAATCACTAAAAAGTAGATGCATCAAGATAGAGTCAAATAGATTTCCCAACTGCACCAAGTGGATTTTTATATTTCTGCTTTTAAAAAATATTCTGCATTTCCAGTATAGTCTAAATTGCGGTTTAATCAAATAGTTAATGGCCAAAGCTTCTTAAATGCTGTCCAATGTGACATGGAAAAGAAAGACATAGTGCCCAAGTTTTTGTCTTATTTCAAAGTTTTAAATAATATTTCTTAACCAAGTCAAACTTTTTTTTTTTCTACAAATAAGAAACTGAGCAACCCAGACACTGAAGAGTCTTGACCAAGATATAGAAGTTATTAGTAGGCAGGAGCACCAGGTAACAAAAATTCCACAGGTGCCTTTTATATTATGTAAATGGAGTTTTATTCCCTGGGGGTATAGACTGCAATATCCGACTTCAACTCCAATTCACTGTTGACCATATCCTGATGAACAACAGGGTTTTTATAAGTTATAAAACACAGGGAAATACAAAGTGGTATCATTCTGAGTTGTAACAAAAATGAAATTTTAATATTGATTTTCAGAAAGGCATTGCAAAAAGCATTTAGATTTCAAACAATCTATAAGTCAATTCAAGTATATAATTTTATATTAGGTTGCATAAAAGAGTAATTATTTCCTCATTTTATCATCAGTTTCCTCTTGTACCCCTCCTCTAACATTTTACTTTTTTTGTGAATAGTACACACACACAATATTATATTGGGAAGTATAGGAAGTGTTTGCCTAGCTAAATGGAAAGTTAGATTATATTATCCTTCCCCACTGTTTCATTCTCAGATTTCAACATATTGAAATTAGTTACTTCTGTGTACACTTGAACCCTGAATTAAATCATTCTGATTATTAGATTGAGGATTTTGAAAGAAACAGAAATTAGGAAAATTGGACCAGTTGCTATCTTTTAAAAATAAATGATAATTCTGTTGTTTCATTTGGCAACAAATGAATGTTTCACAGATTTTCCTAACTCTGGCATATAGTAACGGAGGTCACAAACCAATAGTTTGAGAGTGGATCTTAGATCACAGATTTTTTTTTTTTTTTGCAGATGAGTCTATACAGTATAACTCACTTCTGCCAATGTTGCTGCACAGTGATGTTCAGTTGGCACTGAGCAATGGCTGCCCTGGATATGGGCATAGATGTGTTCCTTCACAAGTCACCACCACTCTTCCATGTATTTTGCCAGCCCACTTCATGCACTTACTTCCCTGCCAGTCCATTACAAGCATTTGAAACCCCTAGTAAATAAGGAAATATATAAAACATTAGATTCTATGTGGATGCTGAGAAGGTCACATGTGAACACAACCACAATGCACTCTTTTAAGATCGTTTCAACTGATTATTTTATTCCCATGTTTAAAATACTTTAGTGGCTCTGAAATAGCTCTTTAGGATTCTGCTAAACTTTCCAGTGCAATCTCTTGCCACTGACACTCACCACCCTTCCACAGCTCTTGCACAAATGCTAGGCTGTATGACGTTTATCTACATCCCTGCATTGACAGTAGGAGGCAGGAGGACAGTGTCCATGTCTTTTTCACCATTATATCTTTAGAGTCTAGCAATGCCCTAGTTACATAAAAAGCATTTAATAATTAAGTAAATAAAGAAATGGATGAATTAATGAGGAGAATTCTGAGTATTTATGGTTTTCTGGGGGAAGGAGTGGATTGTTAGTATTTGACAACTCTGCAATGAGCAGCAGAGACAAAGGAAAAAAAATGCTGTTATTCTTCTTGTGGTCACTTTGACCCTTGTCTTACTTTGGCCTAGTTTTCCTATATACTTGTCTCAGTGTATTATTTCCGATAAGTGTTAGATCTTGATAAAGTTGTTAAACTAGTCATTTGTCTCCAGAAGCTAGTTCCCATTTTTCATCCTGTGTCTTCTCTGGAGATTCACCTGTGGGAAGGCAGTCAGTGACAATGACATTTAGCTGGGCTTCAGCCTCTGGACTCTGCGTCCATTGGTTTTCCTGAATCTGCTTCCATATCTGGACCTCTCTAAGTACAGTCCATTCGTTCCCTTCCAAATTCTCACCTCTCTACCAGGCCCTTGGAATAGCAATCTACTTTCTTGGGAGTATCAGTTTGGCTCTTTATCTTTCTTTTGTCCCTGAACACTGCCTTTCATCATGTCCCTCAACCTCATCACATCTCTAATTTAGTGCCAAGGCAACTTGCTGATTGCCTTAGAGAGAAGAAACACAAGAAGCATCCTACACACAGCTTCCTGTCCTCATTGGCCCTTAAGTTCGTTTGTTCTCCTTAACCTTCCTCCCTATCCTACTCCAATCAATATCTATTTCTTTTTACCAGTGTTTTGTGGAATTTATTATTGGAATGCAAGGATGATTCAACACACAAAAATCAATCAATGTAACAGCACATTAATAGAATTTTAAAAACACATGATTATCTCAATGGATAAAGAAAAATCATTTAACAAAATTCAATACCCTTTCATGATAAACAAAAAAACAAACAACACTCAACAAATTAGGAATTGTAAAAAACCACCTTGATATAATAAAGGCATATGTGAAAAATCTATAGCCAACGCTATATTCAATGGTAAAAGACAATTTTTTCTCTAAAATCAGGACCAAGGCAAGGATGCCTGCTTTTACCACTTCTGTTCAACGTAGTACTGTAAGTCCTAGCCAGAGCAGCTAGGTGAGGAAAACAACAAATAAAAGACATCCAAACTGTAAAGGAAAAAGCAAAATTATTTCTTTTCACACATGACATGATCTTACATATAGAAAACTACAAAAAAAAATCACACAAACAAAAAATCTGTTATAACTAATAAACAAAAAATTTAACAGAGATGGCAGGATACAAAACCAACACACACATATCAATTATATTTCTGTACACTAACAATGAACAATCTGAAAAGGGTATTAACTAAACAATTCCACCTATAGTAGCATCAAAAGAGCAAAATACTTAGGAATAAACTTATCCAAGGGGGCAAAATACTTTTATGTGAAAACTACAAGACATTGCTAAAAGAAATTGAAGAAGAAACCAATAAAAGGAAAGACATCTTATGTTCGTGAATTAGAACACTTAATTTTGTTGGGAAGTCAATTATTACCAAAGTGATCTAAAGATTTAATGCAATTCTTATTAAAATCCTAATATTATTTTTGCAGAAATAGAAAATTCCATCCTAAAATTTACACGAAATCCCAAGGGACCCTCAATAGCCATAACAATCTTAAAGAAGGAAAAACAAAGTTAGTGGTCTCACACCAACACGACACTGGCATAAAGACAAAATATAGACCTATGGTATAGAATAGAGTGCCTAGAACTAAACCTTAGCATATATGGTTAAGTAATTTTTGGCATGCCCATTCAATGGAGAAGGGATCTTCTTTCCAACAATAGTATTGAGAAAACTGAATGTCTAGATGCAAAATAATGATGGATCCTTACCTTATATCATCTAGAAAAATTAATTTAAAATGATAAAAAAAAAAAAACTAGCTATACCTAAGAGTAAAATTATGAAATTTTTAAAAGAAAACATAGAGGGAAAGTTTCATGGCATTGAATTTAGCAATGCTTTCTTGAATGTGAATGCAAAGCACCAGCAACAAAAGAAAAAATAGATAAGTTGGATTTTATCAAAATGTAAAACTTTTATGCATCAAAGATTTATATCAACAGAATAAAAAGGCAACCCAAAAAACAAGAGAAGATATGATTTGCAAATCATATATATAAGAAAATTAATATCCAGAATATATAGAGAACTTATACAATTCAAGAACAAAGAAACAACTCAATTAAAAATTTTAAAAAGGCCCTGGCCAGTGTGGCTCCATTGGTTGGGCACCATCCCATGCACTGAAAGGTTGCCAGTTTGATTCCCAGTCAGGGCATGTGTCTGGGTTGGGGTTCAGTATGTGGTAAGGGGTGGGCAGGAGGCAGCTAATCAGTGTTCCTCTCTCACATGGATGTTTCTCTCCCTCTCAAAATCAATAAAAAATTTTCTTTAATTAAAAGGGACATGAATCATTATTTCTCCAAAGAAAATATACAGTAAGTATATGATAAGGTGCTCAACATTACTGGTCACTAGGGAAATGAAAATCAAAATCATAATAAGAGACCACTTCATACCCATTAGGATGACTATTATTTAAAACAATAACACAAAAGAACAAGTCTCTTGAGGTTGTGAAGAAATTGGACCTTTGTGCTTTGCGGATGGTAATGTAAAATGGTGTTGCTGCTATGAAAAACGGTATGGCAGTTCCTCAAAAAATTAAACATACACTTACCACAATATAGAGCAATTGCCCTTCTGGGTATATACCCAAATGAATGGAAAGCAAGAATTCAAACAGATTGTGTACACCCATGTTCAGAGTAGCATGATTAATAGCCAAAAGGTAGAAACAACCCAAGTTTCTAGGACAGATGAATGGATAAATGAAATGTGGTATATCCATATAATGCAATACCTGTTGCTCAGCCTTAACAGGAAAATAAATTTTGACAAATGCTACAAGATGGATGAAGTTTGAAGACATTCTACTAAGTGAAACAAGCTAATAAAAAAACAATTTTAGACTTCCGGTCAAGATGGCGGCGTAGGTAAACGCGGTATCGCGTCCTCCCACAACCACATCAAAGTTACAACTAAACTACAGAACAACCATCCTTCAGAACCACCTGATATCAAGCTGAATGGAAGTCCTACAACTACGACATTAAAGCAGCAGCCACATGGAGACTGGTAGGAGGGGCGGAGGCGGAGGGGCTGGTCCCACACCCACGTGTGGCGGATAAAAATCAGGAGGACACCTCGGCTGGGAAGGTCCTCCCTGAGGACTCAGGGGTCCCCGTCCCACACCAGGCACCCAGCTCAGGGTTCCAGTGCCAGGAAGAGAAGTCCCCATAACTTCTGGCTGGAAAACCAGTGGGAACTGAGGCTGAGGCGGCTGGAGCCCCAGGCAGCTCCTCTTAAAGGGCCCACGCACGGACTTACTCGGACTCCCACCCTCCAGGCTCCAGCGTGGGGGAGGCAGCTTGAAAGGCACCAGAGTCATATGGGGAAGAACTGAGCTGTTTGGCATTGAAGCGAGGGCTGGAGAGGCAGCTTTCTCCTGAACAGATGTGCTGTCAGAGGCCTTTGTTCCTTTGGTGAGCCCTTCCCTGGACCGGCAGATGCCACCATATCTGGGACTCCAGCAACCTGGCTCACACTGTTTGCCCCACCCTGGTGATTCCCTGAGGCCCCGCCCCACCCAACTTTCAGGTCCACCCAAGCTGTTGCCAGTTGCTTTACCTTAGGATTGGCCTGTCTTGGATCCTGCTTCAGCTTTTCCTAAATTCTTTCAAACAAGCAGCATCTGGTCTCAGCTAGCCCCAAACCTCTCGCTAAGTAATACATAGAAACAAACACAGGGAGCCAGCCAAAATGAGGAGACAAAGAAACAGGTTCCAAATGAAAGAACAGAACAAAACTCCAGGAAAAGAACTAAGTGAAATGGAGTTAAGCAACCTAACAGATGCTGAGTTCAAAATACTGCTTATAAGGATGCTCAATGGACTTAGTGAGAACCTCAGTGAACTTAGTGAGGGCCTCAAGAGCATAAAAAAGGACCAGTCAGAAATGATGGATGTACAGTTAGAAATGAAGGAGGCACTAACTGAACTAAATAATAGTTTACACAGATTCAATAGTAGAGTAGGTAAAGCCAAGAAGCAAACCATTGATTTGGAATATAAGGAAGCAAAAAACACCCAATCAGAACAGCAAAAAGAAAAAAGAATCCAAAGAAATGAGGATAGTGTAAGGAGCCTCTGGGACAACTTCAAGCGTGCCAACATTCACACCTTGGGGGTACCAGAAGGAGAAGAGAGAGAACAAGAAATAGAAAACCTATTTGAAACAATAATGGCAGAAAACTTTCCTAACTTGTTGAAGGAAACAGATGTACAAGTCCAGGAAGCACAGAGAGTGCCAAACAAGATGAACTCCAAGAGGCCCACACCAAGACACATCCTCATCAAAATGCAAAAGGTTCAAGACAAAGAGAGAATTTTAAAAGCAGCAAGAGAAAAGCAGTTAGTTACCTACAAGGGAGTTCCCATAAGACTGTCAGCTGATTTCTCAAAAGAAACTTTGCAGACCAGAAGGGAGTGGCAAGAAATATTCAGAGTGATGAAAAGCAAGAACCTACAACCAAAATTACTCTATCTTGCAAAGCTGTCATTTAGAATCCATGGCCATATAAAGAGTTTCCCAGACAAGGAAAAGCTAAAGGAGTTCATCACCACCAAACCATTATTATATGAAATGTTGAAGGGTCTTCTTGAAGAAAAAGATAAAAAAATATGAACAAATAAAATGGCAATAAATACATATTTATGAACAATTGAATCTACAGACAAAATGAACAAGCAGAACAGAAACATTCTCATAGATACAGAGAACTTTTGTTGGGTACCAGATGGGTGGGGGCTGGGGGGAGGGGTGAAAAGGTGAAGGGATTAAGAAGTACAAATTGGTTGTTAGACTGACAAACCTCAAAGGGAAGGGGGGTTGGGGGGTGGCAAGAAATAAACCAAAGAACTTACATGTATATATGCATAACCAATGGACACAGACAACAGTATGGGGAAAGGCAAGAGGGGGGCGGGAATGGGGAGGAGGGGGCAATGGGGGAAAATGAGGAACATCTGTAATATATTCAACAATAAAGATAAGTTAAAAAAAATCTATAATTCCACTTATATGATATACCTATACTAGTCAAATTCATAGAGACATAAAGTTGAATGGTCGTTACCAGGCACTGAGGGAAGGGAGGAATGGGGCGTTCGTGTTTAATGAGTACAGAGATTTAGTTTGAGAAGAAGAAAAGGTTCTGGAAATGAACAGTGGTGATGATTGTGCAACCATATGAATATACGTAGTGCCACAGAGCTGTACACAAAAGAATGGTTAAGATGGTAAATTTATATGATGTATATTTTACCACAATAAACCAAAGGAGAATATCTATTTGAAATGAAGATGAGGAGAATAATAAAGAAGATAAAAGACTTAGGATGTAAGAAAAATAGGCTATCTGGACTTGGGAGAAAATCTTAGAAAGAGGGTTGAACAGAGAGGGGAGCATTTGTTGTTTATGTATAAACTTGAGCTGTGCAGAGATACTCTTTTTAAAAATTTGCTATATACTAAAATTTATTTATTTTTGTTAATAGTCTTATATATATGTCAGTAACTAACCACATTGCTTGCCATTTATTTTGGTTGGGTGAACTCTTTTTTTTTTAATGAGAATACACACAAATCTTCAAATGAAACTACAGGTTTGTTGGGGTTGTACACTTGTTCATTCAACATTTATTAAGAAACTACTATGTCTCCTCTTATGACAATTTTAGATATTAGAGACCAAGAATTTAAAATACATAATAAATAGTGTTTATTCTTGTTTTCTGAAATAACACTAGACTTGTGCATATCCTTCTTTGAGTTGACTTTACCCTAAATATCCCCCAAAATATTTGTAGATTTTCTGAAGCTTTAGATCTTTCCATATTTGATTTGCTCACTTAGGAAAACAATTAACATTAGAATAGAAAAAAATAACTTCTTCTAGTGGAGAAATGCTAAATGTTCTATTTTGAAAACAAGAAATGAACAGAGAAAATGAAAAAGGGCAGAATAAACATTCCATTTGACAATCTGTCACACAAGAAACTCGAGCAGCAAGGCTGTGATGAACAGACAGCTGCTGCAGGCAAACCCTCTACATATGGAAAAAACAATAATTTCTCCTCGACTGCTCTTGCTTTTATTCTTCCATAGGTTCTTTGTAAACCTACAAAGCACAGAGCATACAAGCATAAATAGAGAGGAAAATGAAGACATGGCAAATTCAAGCGCAAATGTGCAAATTTAATTTACCACAGAAGAATATCAGAAATGTGTATGGAGAGCTTAACATTATGTTTTTGTCCCTTTAAGATAACAAGACTTTTCAGCCTTCTATTGAAATAAGTTCAATAGGAGAAGCTTCTTTTTTTTTTCAAAACATTTTAAAGTTAAAATTCAATTGAAATATCAAATTAGCTTTCTTCTCAGAGAAACACACAAAGTCACCTAGTCTTCCTTTAAAATTATTTTTTTCTCAATAAGAAAGAACCTTCTCCTGATGAAAATCCTATAAATGTTTGGATTGATGCTATCAAAAAAATGCATGGTCTCTTTAGTTCATCTGAACCCCTTGTTCCACTCAGCAAAACGTTTATCTGCCTCTGGACAGTTATTTCATTCCCCTTTGCTTTTATGACTCTGTCAACCTTCTCAAGACCACTGCATAACAATTCGCAGCTCTCCCCCTTCTGCTCATGAGCTCATCAGCTCATTGCCATGGCTTAATTTATCAGGAACCCACGGCTTTACATTCTGCCTTATTACGCACATCTGAAAACATCCTTATTTTCTTTACAAAAGTTATTGCTTATTAAACATCAGTTTCTTTACCTGTAAAATGGAGTGATAAAGGACAGAGGGTGGTGTATGAATTGATTCTTGCTAATAACAATAGCTATGTAAGTTGGGGTTTTCCAGAGAAATGGAACCAGCAGGATATATATTTACTATAGTTGTTCCTATGGAAAATAATACAATAGTTAATAAATAATGCAAAAATAAACTGTTTCACATACTCATAACTGTAAACCTACTTTTGCCCCACCCTGTATGTATGTGTGTGTGTGTATATTCTTTTGTGGTAAATTAAATTTGTATACATCTCCCATAATAAATTTCTATAACATATAATAGAGAGAGAAGTACCACCACAGTCTGATGTCTGCAAGCTGCTGGAGAATCAGAAGAGTGGACAGTGTCCTCAGTCTGAGTCCAAATCAGGGCAGATGGTCTGAGTTCAAAAGCCAGGGAACGGGCAGCTCTGACATCTTAGAGCGGGAGACACTGAATGTCTCAGCTCAAGCAGAGAGAAAGAGAGTGAATTTACCATTCCTCAGACTCTTTATGCTGTTCAGGCCCTCAGCTGGATGATTCCCATTCGCATTGCATTGGGGAAGGCAATCTGCTTTATTTAGTCTACTGATTCAAATGTTAATCTCTTCCAGGAGCACCCTCACAGACACTTCCTGAAATACCATTTTACCAGCTCTCTGGACATCCCTAAGCCCAGTCAAGTTGACACCTAATATTCACCATCCCAATAGCTTACACTCCTTGCACGCATCATTTGCTGAATGCTGTGTTTGCCCTTCTGTTGGGACCTGCAGTTTAAAGCCCTGGACTCTGGATACAAACTTCCCCAGTTGAAATCTTAACCAATTATTCTCTGCCCGTTATTAGCAGGTAATCATGGGTAAGTTACTTCACTTCTCGGTGCCTCAACGTTCTCGTCTGTGAGTAACAGGACCTCTCACAGGGCTGTTTTGAGGATTAAATGAGTTATTTATAGTGCTATGAATACTTAGTAAAATTTAGTTACTACTAGTCTGTGCTTAGGCATATTATTTTTTTATGGTATTGACGTGTTGATGACAGAGAAACAGAGTGATTACAGCAAGGGTGAAGCTCAGCATCTAGAGGTCTGGCTTAGCCATCGCCTCCTTCTTCCAGGGTGAGCAAAGGGTTCTATGGAAAGTAAGTGCACAGGGTTAACTGATCATAAAGCCCTAACTGGGCAAGTCACAGTGGGTAGTCACACCCTAGGCATATTATTTTTTACTAAAAGGTTTCTCTTTGCCTTAAGCAAACCCTGTTCATTATTTCTGTGCATCTAGGTTAATACACCTTTGAAATATTTCTTTTCAGATCCCTCCTTCTAAGGCATGAACCACCCTTTCAGACCCCTCCTCTGAGACATAACCACTCTGAAGAGAGCAAATTATCTTAACTGTCCGGCAATCCAACCCTCGCCTTGCTTTCTCCCACATTCGTGTAATCTTCCTTATGCTCTCTCTTTAATTTCAAATGCAGAAAAGACTGACAAAAGTGTTTTTCTCTCGAATATTTGAGATTTTGTTCCCCAGCATGTGTTATCAATTTGGCTCTAATAAAGTCATAAAAATGTGGATGTTTCTTAGGTCGACATGCCTGAGCCAGTCCCAGGGAGGGATGTTCCTGTAATAGCTAGAAAATGGTGGGGAGTGGGGGCTCTCTGGGAGTGTGAGAATGAGCAATGCCTTCCTCGGAACTTTGGTTGTTTTTCTTTTCCACATCTTGGGACTTCCTCGGGCTCAAGCACTATGTTGAAGAAATACAGTTGCAAATTCTGTGACCTCTTTGGTACCTTTTCATGATAACCTTGGGGGTCACAATGCATAGTTTGAGAAATATTGGTTTAAGCTATATTTTTTCTCCTAGTTGATGAGTGTGTCATATAGGACAAAATCAAAGGCCATCCTGAGGTTGAGATGTATTGCATTTATTGCTTTTCTGCTGTCTACAATGTGCCTTGCTCTGTCAGCAAAGGCTATTAGATTGATCCTTGATACCTTCTAACTCGTGTTATTACTCTGAGATCTTAGTGTTTACAAATTGATTTTCTAATGATAGCTCCAATATTTTTTCATATACTGAAGTTAACATGTATTGGTCTACAGTTTCTAGCATTTACAAAATTTTTAAACAAATCTTGACAGAGGTATCTCATTCCCTTTAAGCATCTCTCCCATTACCTATAAATTCTCAGGGTAACTTAGCCAATTCATTATTGCACCGCAGGGTGATAGTCATCAGTACTGCTGAGATAAGCGCATACAAGTATTCTAGGTGATTAGACTTTACAGCTCCTGCTTAATCTTGTTATCCTTCCTTTTTATCTCCATCTCTGTATACTCACTCTTTTACTCCCCCACCCCTTCACTCTCCCTCCTCTTTCCTTTGCTATACAAGTAGAAATAAAGGCCATGTAAAAAATTACTTGCTTTGAACTTTCTTTAATTTTCTATCCTTTCCATAATAGAAATTTTCTAAGCTTCTCCTGTTCCAAGTCCACTAAGCAATACTGCTCCACTCAGTACCACTTAAAGAACAAATTAACAGTCCTGGGAAGACCTAGGAACAAGCTAGACCTGAGACTGCCTTGGACCTAGAGCAAGAAAATTATCTATCTATCTATCATTCATCTATTTATCTATCAATGTAAGAAGTGTCCAAACAGTACAGAACTTTTATAAAAGTTTATTTGAGCCAAACTGACAACATATGCCAAGGAGTATGATCTCAAATGCTCTGGAGAATAACAGTTTTGCAGCTTGTTTCGTGCATTTGAAATTAAGGCAGGAATGTATATACGTGGAGGTAGAAGAAAGCAAGTTGGGGAGTGGATTACAGGATAGTTAACAAAGTTAGTGCTCACTTGAGGGTTAATACCCCCTTTGAGGGGTATTACTTCTAGTATTTCAAAGGTGTTAACCTAGATGTACAAGAAAAATGGATAGAGCTGGCTTAAAACATTTCACTAAAGAAGTTATAGGCCTGCAGCATGAACATTCATGGTGACCTTCCCAGTTATGAATTTATGATCAGATCAGTCTGCAAAGTTACTTTCCATAGAACCCTCATTTTTGGTCTACATACCCCAGAAAACACACACACACACACACACACACACACACACACAACTGAAACAAAAATTTTGCAAATAAAGTGTAACTTTATTCCATGTAATAAAGGCTTTTTTATTCTATTCTATTTCAACATAAAAATGTTGATTGTGATGTACTAAATTCACTTAATGATCTACCAATGAGTTGTGATTTGCAGCTTGAAGAACTCTGCTCTAAAGTTGCCTGGACAAAAGGCTTGAGAACCAGCATGTCTGAACCACTCACAGAAACACAAGACAGTAAAAAAGAGGTCTTTCTATTTTCAGGTAGTTGTGTGTGTGTGTGTGTGTGTGTGTGTGTGGGCGCGAGCGCACGCGTGCACATGAACACTTGTGCACACATGCTACCTAATACACTGCTTATTAATTTTAGGAAGCAGAATGTTGCCCAGCCAGTGTGGCTCAGTGGATTGAGCCTCACCCCATAGACTGAGAGGTCCCAGTTCAATTCCCGGACAGGGTATATGTCCGGGTTTCGGGCTCGATCCCCAGTACGCGGTATGCAGTAGGCAGCCGATCGATGCATCTCTCTTACATTGATGTTTCTATCTCTCTCTCCCTTCTTCTCTCTCTAAAAAAATCAATAAAAACATACATTTTTAAAAAGCAAAATGAACCCTGGCCAGTTTGGGTCAGCGGTGAGAGCGTTGGCCCGTGGACCAGAGAGTCCCGGGTTCGGTTCCTGCTAAGAGCATGTACCTCGGTTGCAGTTTGTCCCCGGCCCCGGTTGGGGTTGTGTGGGTGGCAACCAGTCCATGTGTCTCTCTCACGTTGATGTGTCTTTCTCTCTCTTCCTCCCTCTCTCCCTCCTGCTCTATCTGAAGATAAATGCAAAAATGTCCTCAGGTGAGGATTAAAAAAAAAAAAAGCAAAATGATTGCATTTTTCTAAAAAAAATTGTTGTAACAGTCAACAGGTTATGATGCTTGGTCAAGAAACATAATTATCAAAGGAAAGCCCTTTTCATGTAGGCACAGCCACTGCTAATGTTTCCTCCTGCTTAGGTAACACAGAAAAAAAAAAAAAAAAAAAAGATCTGTCCCATATATTAACTTTTGTGGTAATTATTAAAGATATTGGAAGGGACTCCCCTTTGCAAAGTTTGTTTCTGAAATCTAGAATTTGAATTTTGCTATTGACTGAGTAATAAAACAAATTGAATCATGTTTTAATGACTTCTAATATTATTTCTCCTCTCTTTACTTAAAAAATAAGCCGAACTTGTCTCTTCGGTAAGTGATTTTTCTATTTGTATCACTTGTAAAATTGCATATTTGTGCATATGTAAATGCACACCCATTTGTGCTTTGCTTTATTCTCATTATGAAGAACTGTGGAAACAAAACGGAGAACTGCCATAATTAAAATGGAAAGAAGGCCTCGGAATTGACCATGAGAACAGCAAAGAAGATATTGCGTAGAATGAGAGAGCAGGCAGGATCGTGGTCAAAACACAAATAAGAACACAGGATTCAACCAGCCACCTCGGGCATGTAAAAAGCTGGAATTACACACACGATTCACATCGACAGAAGCAGCAAAACCCCAGGAGTCTGGAAAAGATGAAGACATTTGAGTTAGAAAATGAAAGTGGTTTCAGCTGAAGGAGTCAATGTGTCTAGGCTGGCACTAAGACATTTAGAGAAACATAACCTTGGAGTCTGAGTTTGAGAGGAACGGAGTCATTGTTAGGAGGAAGGAGGAACAGTGCCAAACAAAAAGAGTGGTCTCTGAAGCACAGGAGGGAGTAAACAGAGGAATGTGGCTACTCCTTTTGCTGGTTTCCTGTCACTCAGGTGGTGACAAATCAGACTCTGCAATCAGCTAAATATAGAACATGAGGAACTCATGGAGTATGGCTTTTTTCAACAAATAATTTGCAAGGAGAACATGTACAGTGAAAGAGATATAAGAGAGATGTCAACCAAAAGTAATACACGGACCTTGCTTGCACAGTAGTTTCAACAAATTGACACCATAAAACCTGTATGAGGCCATCGAGGAAATTTGATTTTCTCAACATTTTTGATATTAAGGAATTACCATTTGTTTTTGAGGCGTGATAATGGTACTATGGACATGTTTTTGAAAAGAGTCCTTATCTTTTAGAAATATATGTTACAGTGAAAAGGTATTACCGGCAGGTTCAGGTACATGCTAAATGTTTCTGGGCCCAGGAAAACATAAGTGTTTGCTGAGAACTTGGTCTCCAAGCAGGTGGTCCATGGAAGTTCTGATTCTGTGGTTATGAAGATAACCAATACTGTTCCCTGTGTGACATTATAATATTTAAGAGGTCTTTATTAATATTCATTTTATTCTTTCTGATTGGTGTTCTTAGAAGCCTGAAACACCAATCCGAAAGAATACATGTACCCCTATGTTCGTAATAGCACTATTTACAAGAGCTAAGATCTGGAAACAGCCCCAGTGTCCATCAATAGATGAGTGGATAAAAAAGCTATGGTACATTTACACAATGGAATACTATGCAGCTGTAAGAAAGAAAGATCTTTTATCCTTGGAGACGATATGGAGGGACCTGTCGTCTCACTTATTTGTGGAATATAATGAGCAAAATAAGCTGATAAACAAAATAGACCCAGAGACATAGAAAGGAGTATGGTTCAGACTGACAAACCTCAGAAGAGAGGGCGGGGAGGGAAGAGATAAATCAAAGAACTTATATGCATGTATACATAACTAATGGACATGGACAGTAATGTGGGGGGCCGGGAAGGTGATCGGGAGGAAGGTGTCAATGGGGGAAAAAGGAGAAACATCCATAACAAAAATAAATTTTAAAAATATTCATTTTAAACTGGTTAATTTTAATTTATCTAAGGGTGCTTAGGGAAAAAAAGTCCTTATGGAATCTGACTGGCAAATCTTTGTTCCTTTCCTTTTTCAACACTCTCCATGTCCCCACCACCCCGCACCTCACCATCATCTCTGTATGTTCAAAGGAAAACATGAGTGTTTCCATCCAGCTCGAATGCTCTCTTCAGGAAACCTCATACAGTTCCCTTAAACAGATGAGACTGTGTCTTAACTCATTTTTTTTTTAATTTATTGATTTTTAGAGAGAGAGAGAGGGAGTGAGAAGCACTTTGCTGTTCCATTTATTTATGTATTCATTGATTGATTCTTGTATGTGTCCTGACCAGGGATCGAACCTGCAACCTTGGCATATTGGGACAATGTTCTAACCAACTGGGCTACCCAGTCAGGGCTACCTGTTTTACGGCACTTGCATTTACTGCAAGATGTTGTCACTATGTATGTTGACAACTTCTACTTAAGCACACGCTTTTTGAAGACAAGATCCATTCCAAACAGCTACGTCTTGGTATCCACCAGCACGCAGTGTAAGTATTCCTAGGCCCCAGGTGACCCTTACTGAATAATTGTCTGTCAAATGAACAAAGAAATATATCACGAGGGCCAACATTTCTAAAGACAGGCAAAAGCAAAGCAACAGCATCACTTTTGCATTTCTCTAAAGTAATCTCCTAGATGAGGAGATTCTTCCAGACTTAATTAACAATAAAAACTTCATCAACACATAACAGCAACTAGTTTCAGTTGCAGCCTTTCCACAGAACATCCTTTCCTTTCAATGGCAGATCCGTGGCCACATTTTGCAGAATGGGTTTCTCATAAGCTGTCAAAATCCAAACAGCTCTTTTGTACATAAAGCAAGATAAACTGGAGTTGGAATTGGCTGTCTTGAAAGTTAAACTACTTCTCTAAATACGGAATGCATGTTTACTGCTTCATGAGCCTGTTGGCAGTTTCCCTAAAATGACCAACATTAGAATCATGCAAACATTTCGAAGATTGCACCACAGCTATTCTCGTCTTCTCTCTTCTGTAACGATTACTATAATGTGTTCATTATGGGAAAGCATGCCCTAACAATGCCTCACTGAATTTTAAGGGATCCATGGTGGAGGGAAATGCTGTATGTCCAACAACCATTAAGAAACCTGGATGTACAGACCAAAACTTATTTTCAGAGAAGTTGAGTTGCAGAAAGTCTCATGGTGGTGGAGGTGGTATACACTGTTTTGGCTAGTTTATATCCTGCTGCTAAAAATTTTAGTGGCTGGGGGGAAAAAAAGCTGTAAAGAATTATTTTTTTTTAATTATTTAATTTAAAAATATCCTTGCTTTAAAATAATATAGAATAACAAAATTGGCACACTTGAAGTTAAGGGATATTTGCTAAGGCTTTTTAAAAATGCAGACATGTAATCTTCACAACTTAATTGGAGAGAAAAAGAAAGGGATGTAATTTTTTTTTTCTGTATGTGATAAAGAAATGCATCAGATACTGAACATTCTATTTTCACAGTCGTTCTGATAGGTAGATAGACGTGGCAGAAACTGGCTGTTTCCTCTCCAAACTCTTTACTTTGGGATAGGTCTAGGGTGAGGCAAGAAAGGCATCGAGGGACGCAAAACGTAAGGAGGTATGTTCACTCTCAGGTTGCTGCCAGTACCAGGTCTGCGCTCACAGGACCTTGCACTTGTCTGACCTTGAGAATGAGTGGCTCCTTAAGCGTGTACCCTGGGCACCTGGGACCCAGGCTTCGCCCTAGTTCTAGCACTTTTCTTGCTGGGCAATTAAACTACATTTCCAACCTCCCAAAAATTAGGAGTTATAATGTCCCATGGAATATAGACAGAAGTAGTGTTTGCCCCTTCTGGCCACCAACTACAAAACCCTCTAAAGTCCTGTCCTCCACGCTCTTTCCCCATATACCAGCCGAATGGAGAGGGCTTACGGGATGTTGGTTTGAGGAGACAGAGCCATGATTTAGAAGAAACCTAGGCCACTGAGAGAAGAAATGCTCAAGATAGCTGCCCAACCAGGGATACACTTGTTAGATCCCTGAGTGAGTGAAAAACCAACCTTTATTCTCCTAAGACAACAAAATTTGGGGATTGTTTGCAAAGCATTTGGCCTACTCAGATGGATAGGAACTGTAATTCCTTTTTTTTTTCTGGAGCAAACTGAGGCTCAGAGAGCCTAAGTCAGCTGCCCAAGGGTCCATAGCTCTGATAGCGGATCTGACATTAGAACTCCAGTCTGTTTGACTCCAAAGTTCATGCATGTTTTTAACCTGTTTATGTTCTAGAAATCACTGGAAGTGACTACTCAGAATATACTCAGTGAAGTCAGTAAACCTTTCAAAATATGTATCCAGTATGCTATGTGATAGTTTCTCTGACATGTTAGAGTATGGGGGTTTTAATTTAGGAACTAAAAGCCATTGTTTTTCACAGGAAGTCATTTTTGGTAGGTACATTTTACTCTGAAATGCATCCCTGTTTGGGTCTGAGCAGTTCCAGGAGTCTCTTCCCCCCAACCCCACCCCCCCCTCACCAATCCACACATGACAGCCCCTACTTACTACTTTGGCTCCCCAGAACCCTGCAAACTTCCAGAAGCTTCCTGGCTCTGGTTTCCATTAGGTTCAGCCCACAGCTTGTGCTACTCAAAATTTGATGTCATAGTACAGTGTCAGGGAAGAAATATTTCCTCTTCTTTATTGATTCCCAAATTTTATTGGGAGAAACTCATATTCAAACAATGAAGCTATCATTATCTATTATCCTTGCAAAAGAGAGCTCATTTAGAAATCTATATCCTGCAATATAAGCAGATATACAGGGTCTACTTGGGGTCTGTTCGCTTTTTTTGTGGAGAGAGGCAAGTTAATTACAGGGAGACACAAAGGCAAGGGCAGGAGCCGGCCTATAGAAATCGGCTTTGGAGTCGATCTATAGCACATTAACACTCCAAACAATGAGGTCACTGATTTTTCTCTCTTCAAAGCAATTCAGCAAGGAGAAATGTGGGCTTAAAAATAAAATAAATTAGAGATATTTTTAAATTCTCCATGGTTTTAATAAAAATAGCTCCATGGCAGTCTCCCTCACAATGTTTCCTAACTGGGAAATGTGCAAACATCGACATTTCTGTATCATTTCCTTTAAAATCTGATAAATAAAGACATAACATAAATATCGTCAATGTTGGCGTCCTTAATTTAAATAGTGAAGTAGTGTGGCCCAAGAGAAAATCACAGTGTTTGCTTTTGGAAGAGTGGTTATTTTTCTGGTTCCCTTAAATACTAGATAAATAATAGAAAAATCACAGAATGTCTCTGAGATTCTATTTCTCATTTATAAATTAAACACATCAGTAGCACCTAAATCACAAGTTATAAGGATAGAAATATCTTCATAATAAAATTGATCATGGAGGATAAAGTTGGATCATGTATATGACAATGCCTAGTACAAATATGTATTTATTTATTTATTTATTTATTTATTTATTTATTTATTTACTTTTATTACTCTGTTTTCTAGGTTTTGTGAAGCCACAGTAAAGTGAAGTCTGTACTTATACAGAGCTAATGTGTAATAAGACATTTTTTAAAAAGGACACTGGTTACTTGGTTTGGGCAGCAAAAGCACCACAATTGTGATCACATATTGAGGTAGAATGGCTTTCCTAGATATCCCTTCAACCATTTCTTCTCTACCTACCCTGGCAACTCTAGGAGAGCACAAACCATACCTGTATTGTTCTCTTCTACATCTCCAGCTTCTGGAACAGAGCTTTGCAGAAACATACATTTCTAATGTTCTATTCTAGAATCATTCCTCATCACACTAGGTAATTATATTCACTCTCAAGATTTCAAACCATTTTTATGCTGAAGAATCTAAAGTACATATCTCTTTATCATACACACACCCCTTCCCACACTCAACCACCTGTCTCTGTACAGATCCTATTGCATTTTCTGAAGATATCCTTAAACTCAGCTTCCAACAGGGATTTCCTAATCTCCTGACCGTTCCCAAATTCCTACTAGTTCTCCTTTTTTTTAAAGCAAGTCGTGACACCATCTTTATCTAAGAACAGGAGTCAGCAAACTACAGCCAGACGATAACATTTGGCTCACTGTGAATTTGGCTGACTTGAAAATAAAGTTGTATTGGGACACAGCCATTTCCTGGCTGTCTCTGCACTTACAACAGCAGAACTGAGTAGTTGCAAATGATATCTTATGACTTGCAACCCTAATATACTTATTATTGCCCTATATAGAAGTTTATCAATTCCAATTCTAGGGAATTGCCATGACATTGCCAACAGGTAATCTGGCATGTTTAAATATCTCTACCTTAATCACCCACCATTTCCTGTTCTAATTTCATTCTTTAGCATTATAAAAGTATTGACTCTTCCCCTGCACACAATTTTCTACCTCATTTCACCTGATATCTACACATCTTTTATTTTTATTGAATTTATTGGGGTAACATTGGTTAATAAAACAATACAGGGTTCAAGTGTACAACTCAATAAAACATCATCTACATACTGCATCATATGCTCACCACCCCAAATCAAGTCTCTTTCTGTCACCATTCATCCCCCCTTTTCCCTCTTCCACCTCCCCCACCCTACTTTCCCTCTGGAAAACACCATACTGTTGTCTGTGTCTGTTTTCGTTTTGTTTTGTTTTGCTTAATCCTTTCACTTGTTTCAACCAGCTCCCCAAACCCCCTCACTTCTGACAGCTGACAGTTTGTTCTCTGTATCTATTAGTTTGTTTCTATTTTATTGTGCTCATTAGAGTCCACATATAAGTGAGATCACATGGTATTTGTCTTTATCTAACTGGCTTATTTCACTTAGCATAATACTCTCCAGGTCCACCAAGCTATCACAAAAGGTAAGATTTTTCTTCTTTTTTTTTTTAATGTTTATTTTATTTACTTATTTTTTAAATTTATCTTTATTGTTGAAAGTATTATAGATGTCTCCCCTTTTCCCCCATTGTCCCCCTCCACCCTGCTCCTGACCACCCACAAGGTGTTCACTGAACTACTGTCTGTGTCCGTGGGTTATGCATATACACATATAAATTCTTTGCTTAATCTCTTCCCGCCTCTGCCCTTCCCTCTGAGATTTGTCAGTCTGTTCTATGCTTCCATGTCTCTGGATCTATTTTGTCTATTAGATTCCACATATAAGTGAGATCATGTGATACTTGTCTTTCTCTGCCTGGCTTATTTTGCTTAGCATAATACTCTCCAGGTCCCTCCATACTGTCTCATAGGATAAGAGATCCCTCTTTTATACAGTTGCATAGTATTCCATTGTGTAAATGTACCACAGCTTTTTTATGCACTCATCTACTTATGGGCACTTGGGAGTGCAGACTACTGCAGCCACTATGAAAAACAATATGGAGTTTCCTCAAAAATTTAACAATGGAACTGCCATTTGACCCAGTTGTCCCACTTCTAGGAATATATTCTAAAAATCCTGAAACACCAATTAGAAAGAATATATGCACCCCTATGTTGATAGCAGCACTATTTACAATAGATTTTCTTCTTTTTCAGTGCTGAGTAGTATTTCATTTTGTAAATATACCACAGCTTTTTTTATCCACTCACCTGCTGATGGTCACTTGGGCTGCTTCCAAATATTGGCTACTGTAAATAAAGCTACAATGAGCACAGGGGTGCATATATTCTTTCAAATTCGTGTTTCAGGTTTTTTAAACTATATTCCCAGAAGCAAAATTGCTGAGTAATAAGGCAGTTACATTTTTCATTTTTTAAGGAAACCCCATACTGTTTTCCACAATGGCTGCATCAGTCTGCACTCCCACCAACAGTGCTCCAGAGTTTCCTTTTCTCGATATCCTTGCCAACACTTGTTGTTTGTCGATGTATTGATGATAGTCACTCTGACAGGCATGAGGTGATATCTCATTATGCTCTTAATTTATAATTCTCTGATAATTATGACATTGAGCATCTTTTTGTATACCTATTGGCTGTCTGTTTTTTGTGCATGTGAAAAGTATCAATTTAGGTCCATTGCCCAATTTTAAATGGATTCTTTGTTTTCTTGGTGTAGAGTTGTATAAGTTATTTATAAATTTTATATATTAACCCCTTATCAGACATATCATTGGCGAATATGTTCTCCCATTCAGTGGGCTGTCATTTCATTTGTTGATGGTTTCCTTTGCTGTGCAAAAACATTTTAGCTCGACATAGTCCATTTTACTTTTTGTTGTTTCACTTGCCCCAGGAGATATGGCAGAAAGAATACTGCTATGAGCAATGTCCAAGATTTTACTGCCTATGTTTTCTTCTAGGATTTTCATAATTTCATGACTTACGATTAAGTCTTTAATTCATTTTGAGTTTATCGTGTGTGTGTGTGTGTGTGTGTGTGTGTGTGTGTGTTCGTAACTCTTTATTCCCTTCTGTCTACTTAAAATACAAGCGGATAGAATGATAATTACAACTCTGGGTTGATAGGAAAGTAATGAGTAAAGATGTAATATTTTTTTTGAAAGAAAGACTTTTCTTTTATTATTATTAATTTATTTTTGTTACAAAGGTTTCTCCTTTTTCCTCCATTGACACCCTCCTCCCGATCCCCCCCCCCCCGGGAATTGTTGTCTATGTCCACTGATTATGCATATATGCATATACTTTCTTTGATTTATCTCTTCCCTCCCCCCACCCCCCTCTTCTGAGGTTTATCAGTCTGCACCCTACTTCTATGTCTCTGGGTCTGTTTTGCTCATCAGCTTATATTGTTCATTATATTCAACAAATAAGTGAGATCATGTGATATTTGTCTTTCTCTGCTTGGCTTATTTGGCTTAGCATAATACTCTCCAGGTCCTTCCATGTCGTCTCAAAGGATAAGAGATCTTTCTTACAGCTGCATAGTATTTCATTGTGTATATGTACCACAGCTTTTTCATCCATTCAGCTATTGATGGACACTTGGGCTGTTTCCAGATCTTAGCAATTGTAAATACTGCTGCTATGAACATAGGGGTACATATATTCTTTCTGATTGGTGTTTCGGGCTTCTTAGGATATATTCCTAGAAGTGGGATCACTGGGTCAAATGGCAGATCTATTTTTATTTTTTTGAGGAAACACCATAGTGTTTTCCATAGTAGCTGCACCAGTCTGCATTCCCACCAGCAGTGTACTAAAGTCCCCTTTTCTCCACACCCTTGCCAGCACTTGTGTGATAATTTGTTGATGGCAGCCATTCTGATAGGTGTGAGGTGATACCTCATAGTTGTTTTAATATGCATCTCTCTGAGGGTTAGTGACGTTGAGCATTTTTTCATATGTCTCTTGGCCATTTGTATGTCTTATTTGGAGAGGTGTCTATTTAGATCATCTGCCCATTTTTAAATTGGATTCTTTGTTTTCCTTTTGTTGAGTTGTATGAGTACTCTATATATTTTGGAGATTAACCTCTTATCTGATGTATCACTGGCAATTATGCTCTCCCATATAGTGGGTTCCCTTTCCATTTTGATGCTTGTTTCTTTTGATGTGCAAAAGCTTTTTAGTTTGAGGTAGTCCCATTTATTAATTTTTTCCTTTGTTTCTGTTGCCTTAGGCATTGTATCAGTGAAAATTCTGCTGTGTGTGATGTCTGAAATTGTGTTGCCTACACTTTCTTCTAGGATTTTTATGGATTTACAAGTCATATTTAAGGCATGTATCCATTTTGAGTTTATTCTTGTGTACGGTATAAGTTGGTGGTCTAGCTTCATTTTTTTTGCATGTAGCTCTCCAATTTTCCCAGCACCATTTATTAAAGAGGCTGTCTTTACTCCATTGTATGCTCTTGCCACCTTTGTCAAATATTAATTGAACATAATGTCTTGGGTCAATTTCTGGGTTCTCTGTTCTCTTCCATTGATCTATGTGCCTGTACTTGGGCCAGTACCAGGCTGTTTTGATTACAATGGATTTGTAGTATAACCTGATATCTGGTATTGTGATACTTCCTACTTTGTTCTTCTTTTTCAAGATTGCTGTGGCTATTCAGGGTCTTCTTTGATTCCATATACACTTTTGGAGTATTTGTTCTAGTTCCATGAACTATGCTGTTGGTATTTCCATGGGGATTGCTTTGAATCTATAGATTGCTTTGGGTAGTATGGACATTTTAATGATGTTAATTCTTCCAATCCATGAATAAGGTATATGCTTCCACTTTTTTATATCTTACTCTATTTTTTTTTTTCAGTGTCTTGTAGTTTTCTGAGAACAGGTCCTTCACTTCTTTGGTTAAGTTTATTCCTAGGTATCTTAGTTTTTTTGCTGCAATGGTAAATGGGATTTTTTTTTTTTTAGTTTCTTTTTCTGCGAGTTCATTATTGGTGTATAAGAATGCCATTGATCATCTGGCCGGTGTGGCTCAGTGGTTGAGCATAGACCCATGCACCAAGAGGTCGCTGTTTCGATTCCCGGTCAGGACACATGCCCAGGTTTTGGGCCCAATCCCCAGTGAGGGGGCATGCAGGAGGCAGCCAATCAATGTTCTCTCTCATCGATGTTTCTATCTCTCTCTCCCTCTCTAAAATCAATATAGGAACAACATTTTTTAAAAAAGAATGCCAGTAATTTCTGGATGTTAATCTTGTATCCTGCTACAAATTCATTTATTAAATCTAGATTTTTGATTGGGTCTTTAGGGTTTTCTATGTACAATATCATGTCATTTGCAAATAATGAGAGTTTCACTTCCTCCTTTCCAATTTGGATCCCTTTTATTTTTTATTTGTGTCTAACTGCTATGGCTAAGACTTCTAGTGCTATTTTAAATAAGAGTGGTGAAAGTGGGCATCTCAGTCTTGTTCCTGTTCTTAAGGGAAATACTTTTAGTTTTTGCCCATTGAGTATGATGTTGGCTCTAGGTTTTTCATATATGGCCTTTATTATGTCAAGATATGGTCCTTCTATTCCCACATGCCTAAGCGTTTTTACCAGAAATGGGTGCTGGATTTTGTCGAATGCTTTTTCAGCATCTATTGATATGATCAGATGGTTTTTATCTTTCATTTTTTTATGTGGTGTATCACATTTATTGATTTGCGAATATTGTACCAGCCTTGCATCCCTGGGATGAATCCCACTTGATCATAAAGAATAATATTATTTAATGTATTGCTGGATCTAATATGCTGATATTTTGTTACGGATTTTGGGATCTATGTTCATTAGGGATATTGGCCTGTAGTTTTCTTTCTTTGTAGTGTCTTTATCTGGTTTTGGAATTAGAATTATGCTGGCCTCATAAAATGAGTTTGGAAGTCTTCCTTCTTCTTGAATTTTTTGGAATAGTTTGAAGAGAATGGGTGGTATTTCTTCTTTGAATGTTCTGCAAAATCCCCAGTGAAGCTGTCTGAGCCTGGGCTTTTGTTTGCTGGGAGTTTCTTGATTACATCTTCAATTTCCTTAGTTGTTATTGGTCTGTTCAAGTTTTGTATCTCTTCCCGGTTCAATTTTGGGAGACTGTGTGATTCTAGAAATTTGTCCATTTTGCCTAATTCTAGGGAACGGGTTCTCATAAGCTTGAGACAATAAACTTATCCTATTTCTTTATAACAGTAGTTTATTCCACCTTCTTCTACAAAGATGACCAAGAAACCCAAGTTCAAGTCACCTGCACATGGCATGCCCTTGAAAATGATGATGTCTCATGGAATGATTAATTGAAGAAAATGTTTGAATTTTTGCTGGGAATTATGGGACTTTCACTTACTTTCTCTGATGGCTTGCTAGTGAGAGGATGTGATATTTAGGAAGACCATGACCTCAAGGAGAGAATAGGGAACTACCAGGAAAACCTCATGTGAAGGCCAAAGATGAATCCCACCTGAAGAAACTCCTTAGACATTGCTTTAATCCAGAATTTCTTTTCTTTAAGTAGTCTGGGCCTATGTTTTTTTTGTTTTTTTCGTGTGTGTGGTGTTTTTTTGCTTTTTCACTTATAACCAAAACAATTGTAATACTAAATATCCTCCATAGCCTGTGAGTACCTTGAAGGCATGGACCGGGCTTTACTTATCCTTTTTCTTCAATGTCTCAGGCAGTGCCTAACACATGAGAAAATCTAAAAGTAAAATTTGCTAATTAACAAATATATTTGTAGCAAAGCTTGAAATTATTCTATAATGCAATGCCTATCGAAGTCAATAAATTTACACAAATTTAAAGTGACTGAACTTATACTAAATATTAAAAACCACATAAATTCACCAATATTTAACCAGTTTACATAACCAATGATGAATAATACACAATAGGATTCTTACAGCCACTTCTAATCTAGTCTCACTAAGAAGTTACCATGGTTTTATGCCTATGAAAACAGTAACTCCATGTTTTTACCTTTACATTCTTCCAGGTTTTATGTAGACTTCTAGACTATCTTTGTTTCCATGTTTTGCTGTTTATATCCATTTATAAATACTTCTATTCTCCTTGACTGCAATTATTCAAAAATTCCATTCTAGGTCGGACTAATATTTATTCGGTGTATTTCTGTAGCTTTAGTTACTACAGCTTTAAAATAATACTGTACAGGTTTGGACAACACTGTCAATTCCAATGCTCACCTGCCTGTGACCCTGAGAAGAAATTCTCTCTTTGTAAGCCTTTGCCGGAAGAACTTCATTCTATTGTACTGCAGCTCTCTTTTCTCCATAGAAATGGGGACAATTTTATAGTCAGTCTGAATTTATTTTTGATCAAAATCACCGTAGGTGCTCCTACCAGTTTGTGGTCCCTGCAGCTCTTGCTGTATGTAGATCAGCTGATCTTGGTTGCTGTCGTTCCAGACACACCTTTCTCTCTAGATGTGGCCGTTCTCCACAACCTCAGCGTTTCGAAGGACTGAAAAACAGTTCTTCAGTTTCCGTTTGTCCGGTTTTTCCTTGCAAAGATGAAAGTGATGATTTCCAAGTTTTTTACATGTTGGAGCTGAAGCCGCCAGTTAGTCTAGGCTTTTTAAAGGGCAAGAAAATTGTTTCTGGGATTAAAAGTAAACTTCCCCACTTTATAGTATCCACTAATCTAATTATGTTTTAGGTGTCATTAGGCACACATGTCAGCTCTGGTACCATGATTTTAACATTTAAGATTCATGCCTACTTTAAAGAAATTAAATCACAATAGTATTTGAAAAAGTAAACATTTGGTCTCCCAACAGTTTTACCACGATGTTGCTAATTATGTTATCTGCCTGGCCAAAACTTGATCTAAGGGCAATGGCTCTGATTATATGGTCACCTATTATGGATGGCTGTACCCAGAAAGAAATGAATATTCTGATTTAGGGAATAGGACTTTGGAAAGACAAAGAATCAAGGCACTAGGAATGGGAGAGAGAGTCGAAAGAATATACCAACAGCAACTATCATGTAGAGGAACCTCGGTGAGGAGTGGCGGGCACAAGTGAGCCAAATATATAGGGAAGCAGAATGTAAAGTAGGAAGATACATTGAGGCAAGAGCAGAGGGTGCTGCAGTGAGAAAAGGCAGGCTGGAGGGAGTACCAAATCCCACTATCAGCAGGCACTAGTTGGTCGTGGTCCCCTGGCTGCTAGGATTCCAGAAGGACCTGTGGGTTTTAGAAAGATACCCTAGAACTACCAGCAACAACTCTTTTATCAGCAAAACTCAGGTCTACTGTGGTTTCAATTGCTACCAAGGTCTGCTTGGTTAATTTTCCTGGGGTTTTTGTTTTTTGCTTTTAGAGTTAGTTTTTTTTTTTTCTTTCTTTCTTTTTTTCCCCCACAAGATCTACTTGGCTAAAGGCCTTAATTCTTTTTTTTTTTTATCCTCACCCTAGGACATTTTTTCATTTTTTGTTCAGATAGAGTGGGAGGGAGAGAGAGGAAGAGAGAGAGAGAGAGAAACATCGACGTGAAAGGGACACATCGAGTGGCTGCCACCCGCACAACCAACCAGGGCCGGGGACAAACTGCAACCGAGGTACATGCCCTTAGTGGGAACCGAACCCGGGTCTCTCTGGACCGCAAGGGCCTTAATTCTTTATTCAAAAATGTATCCAGACAATAAACACCTCTATCATTTAATATAACTTGATCAACTCTTTCTATTAAACAAAAAGAACCTAACTGAAGTAATTTTTTTTCTTTATTGATTTTAAGAGAGAAAGGAAGGGAGAGGGAGGGACAGAAACATCAATGAGAGAGAACATCAACTGGCCACCTCCAGCATGCCCCCCACTGGGGATCTGGCCCACAACCTGGGCATGTGCCCTGACTGGGAATCGAACCAGCGACCTCTTGGTGCATGGGTCGATGCTCAACCACTGAGTCACACTGGCTGGGCAGAAGTAATTTTGATCTTAGAGTTTATCCAAGGGAGGCAAAGTCAGCCAAAATGTCAAATTTTATGTAATAGAAAATTTTCTATAGTGTTTATCTAGAACCACTTTCAACATCTTTTCTATCTTCCATAGTGGTGTGCTTCTTCACGGACTCTTACATCATCTAGCATCCATGATGTTTATTAATAAGACAAGACAAAAATGTTAGTGCATCAATGGATGCTAATGGTGGGTTAATGTGTTAGTCTGTCTCATGTAACATATTTGCTTTTGAAAGTTTTTCCACAGTAGAGATGGAGGCTGGGGTAAGATAAATAATTTTTGTTATAATTACAATGAATGTGATTCTGTGTTTGCACAGGTACTGCTTTGGACCTCATGTGGTAGAGATAAAAAAAGATGTTATGTTTATCCCACGCTGTTCTACAACTGGGAGCTCCAGCTGCCAGGGCTTGGCAATTGTTGATTCAATACATTTCAATTAAATCAATATTTTGATGTGAGTTCCTCTATTTTGTGTATTTGTTTCACAATGCCAACTTACAAGTCCTTTAATATTCACTTCTACATGCTCCTCTCGATTTCTCCATAGAGCAACTTGAATACAATTACTTTTTTGTAAGATTCCACAGCTGCATTTTTTTTTTTAAATATGCTTTTATTGATTTTAGAGAGAAAGAAAGAGAAGGGGAGAGAGAGAGAAAGAAACATCGATGTGAGATGTTTTACATCGGTTGCCTCGTCAGGGATCAACCTGCACTCTGAGTGTGTGCCTTAACTGGGAAGCAAATTGGGGACCTTTTGATACATGGGGCAATACTCAACCAATTGAGTCACGCCGGCCAGGGTCACAGTTGCATTTTTCTATATTAACCTATTACAATTCATTCATATATACAATGTAATAGAATATATACTTCAAAATTTTTCCCTATCTCTTGTCTCCCGGTTCGTCTATTTTCTTGAGATCATCCAATTTCAAAGTTGCAAACTAGTCCAAAGAATAAGTAGAAATTCAAGAATTTTCCAAGATTCTTAAGTAAGATTCAACCTTGAATTTAGAGTACTTAACTTTCACTTAATTTTTGGAAGGTACACTAAGTTTTTGAAAAATAAAAAGACTTCCTTGCTTCTTTTCTTCCTTTTACAGCAGAGGATATTTAAAACTGTGCTTGAAAAAACCCTGGATATTCTGCAGAAAACCTCACGTGCCATCTCATGTAATAGGGAGAAGACCAGCAGGCAGTGCCAAGACAGAGATCTCCTGAAGAAAGACGCTCACTACTTAAAACAAAACGTCTAAACTAGAATATAATACAGTAGCTACCCATATACTTCCAGTCCTAAATATACCACACAAACACTGAACAGCTACTACCATTAGAAAATCAATATATCTGAATGAATATTAGTATGATCTTCTAATTTAAAAATGAAAAATGAATGCCACCACCTTTTCAAAATTAGTTTTATTGCTCTACTCTGACAATGGAGTACATTTATCTTCCAAAGAATTTAGGATCATCTTCATATGGCAAGTGATTTCATAAGATGGTTTGACCTCCACTCAGGGAGTTTATCAAACTTCCACAGTGCCAGACCATTAAGTCATTTTTGTTTCCTCCCTCAGTACCTGCCCTCCAAAATGCATACTCTGCAGGTTAATCCACAGGAATAGTGAAAATGCCCAAATGGTCTCTGGAGTAATCCAACCCTGCATACTGATCAATCAGAGAACACAATGTCTTGCATACTGATCAACCTTGAAAAATAAGGTTCACCAACAGTGAAATGGAGAATGAAAACAATAATCCACTTAAATTTGGACCTAAACATGATTTACCTCAAATATCTAAACAATTGCATAAAAATAAACATTATTACATTTTTGGTTTTGTTTTAATTTTCTTTGGATTAGTTTTAATTTCTTTGGTTTTATTTTAATTTTCTTTAGATCTTTCTCTTTTACTAACATAGACCTTGGGAAGGTCACATTAGTTCTATAAACCTGTAAAGGAGTGATTTGAAACACCATAAATAAAAAATATATAGGCACATATTTATTTGGGATCTTTGAAATAAGTATATAAATTAATCATATTTATATGCTCTCAAGCTATAGGTGATTATCACCATGCAAAATATTATACATGGATGCAATTTCTATAGCATTTATTCTAGTATGCAACGATTTATAATCCTGTGAAGGCTCATCTATTGCAAAAATCTTTGGAGAAGTATGTAGTGACAGCCAAAATGGAAGAAAAATCTGCTTTTTAAGTAATATATTACTGCATCCTTAAGTGTACACCATTTGACTCACATATAGCAGCTTTAAAATGTAGCATACAGTTTATAAGCTATCAGTAAGCATGCATACTCTGAAAATAGGGATAAATATGTGATGGAATATTGGAAATTTTGATAAAATATAATTGGTATCAAAAGTTAGTAGTTGTAAAAGAAATATTGATTGCTTACTTAGCCAAGTTTCTGTAACTCCATCTTTGTGAACATTTAAAGAGACAAAAAATTAAATAAATAAATAAATAAAAAAGAACTAGGACTAATACTAATTTTTTTTTCTTTTTTTTTCTTTTTTTTTTTTTTTTTTTTATGTTTTCTATTATATTTGTAGCTTGTTTTCTAGTTAGGATCTCTCAAAGATCAAGAACCACCAGCTTCCTTGAGCAGCTAGACTCCCAGCTGGGTGTGTTGTATGTGTAAAAGCTTCAGTAATTTCCTTTCTTTTCATGTGTCTTTTCTCTACATTGGCTGCATTGTTTAAAATGAGATTTCCTTTGCAGTCAGTACTGTGTCCATTGTTTATTAACCAACTTGATTTATAAACTCATATTTTTCTTATTGTAATCATTAGTAAAAATTTTCAGATCAAACTTTTTTTGCAAAAGCCCTTTATTCTTGTCCTTATGCTAATATAAACTCAAATAAGATAACCATTCAATATTTTACATAGTATGATATTTATTTAACAGAGTTGATTATTATAAACACATTAAACTTTGAGATGCATAATCAAAATTTGACATCACTTTTATTATGCTCTTTCATAACAGAAAACAAAAGACATATTAAAAGTAATGATAACTAAGGAATATTCATTTTAGATCTAAGAGATCCGCAAACTTAAAGAAAATCATAGATGACTGAAGGGTTAAATAATGAGTAAACAGAATTGGAATTTTTACTCTGGAGTAAAAGTGGCTAAGGTCTGATTTAATAACTTGCAGAAAGTGTCAATCATCCAGTGCACTGATAAAAAAATTTCAGTATAAGCTTAAACAAGACACCACTTCACATTTCTCTACTTTTGTGCCTTTCTGTGGACTTCTTTTCTCCTTGATATAGGCCGTCCAAACCTAGATATACAAATATAGTTGCATCATAAATAAAAATTCATAGAGAAGACTAACACAGCTATGCAGTATTCCATGTGTTTATGGAATAAAAAAAATATGTAACTCTGAACAAAAAACAGTCTCTCACAATATTCAAAGAAAATATTAGAATTGTAATCAAAAGGGCCTGAATTTAAGGATTTATTTTTTTTCCTACCATAGAGTAACATCTATTGTTCAAAATCTCATAATTCATTAAAAGTATCTCAGTCACCTAAAGAAAATTTCCCGATTTCATTCCCCAAATCAAAATAATTGAAACAGATTCATAGACACAGAGAAAAGACTGATGGTTGCCAGAAGGGAGGAAGTTTGAGGCCCATGAGAAAAAGCTGAAGGGATTAAGAAGTACAAATTGGTAGTTACAAAATAGTCATGGGGATGTAAAGTACAGCATAGGGAAGATAGTCAATAATATTGCAATGACTATGTATGATGCCAGGTGGGTACTGAAAATATTGGGAGGACCACATTGTAAAGTATATGATTGTGTAACCACTATGCTGTACGCCTGAAACCAATACAAAATAATATTGAATGTAAACTGTAATTGAAAAATAAAATGTAAAAAATAAAGATTTGGGAGAAAGAAAAAAATGACTGAGAATGTAGAAGAAGGACAGAGGAGATGATATTTTATAAGACAAAGAACTGATTTTATATCTAGAATTAAAGAGTTAATATAAAGAGGGAGCTGAGAGATCATTAGATTTGGAACCTCTTTTCACTTGCTAATTTGCTAGTGGGCTTTGGATAACTAGAAGATATGACTCACTGGCAATGCCTTTAAAAAATAAAATGGCATTAAAAACAAAATCAAATGTAAAAATTAAAATTAGGAGTAGAGTCTCCTTCAAGAACCTGAAGTCTTTGGAAGACAAAATAATTTTGTGGGGGGCTGATTTGGGTCAATGAAAGACAAGGTTGGTTGAAGAAATACACAGCCAGGTCAGCAGGGAACGCAGCCACATTCTCTTTGGCAACAGCAAATTGCTCAAGTCTGAAATCAAGTTACAGAGAAGAAGTAGAATAGGAAAATTAATTTCCTCTCTCTTTCTTGTGCTTCTAATAATAACATTTAAGTTCACTCTGTCAAATATCAGAACAGGTGCTTTAAATATGTTATTTAATTTGAGCAGCGATGTGATCTTAGAAAGTTGAAGGTTTTTATTTTCATTTCCAGATGAAGACATTGAGGCTTAGGTAGATGAGTTGCTTCCTTGAGGCCACATAGCTGGTAGTGACAGCCAGAATCAGAGCACAGGCTTATTGACCCCGAGGCCCATTTTATTCCATTCCATTATGCTCCCTGACTCCAAAGCCAATCCCGACTGCTGCTCAGGTACTTTGGTTGCAAGCAATAGGAACCAATTCTGGTTAATGTAAACAAAAAATAAAATTTGGGGGAAGGATATAGGGAAAATCACAGAATAAAAAGAGAGTGTCAATTAAAAAGCTGAAAATACCCAGAAGCCTTAGTAGCAGGAATTCTTGAAGACACCATATCACACTTGCTTGAGGGATCATTGAGCATTTTCAATGTTCATCTGATAAGGTCCTATTCCAGGGTCCAGCTCATCTAGGTGCAGTTACTACCTTACTAAGAAGCAAAGCTGAAGATGGACAGTTCAATAAAGCTTCACTGTGAAGTGTCCAATGAAGGAGATATCATTGCTCAAAAGAAAATTATGAAGTTTTTACCTTCCCCCCAAATATTGAACAGTTGGTTGCTAGATTGCTTAAAACAAAAAATTAACAAAATCTCATGGCAGCTCAGACAAATTGTTTCTATTATTCAAAGTTTTAAAATATTTTATCCATTCCAAAACCACAGATCTCAATTTTTTCATTTGGGATAAGATAATATCTCACTCATTAGTTTCTTTTTTTTTTTTATCCTCACCTGAGGACATTTTTGCATTTATCTTCAGATAGAGGGAGAGGGAGAGAGGGAGGAAGAGAGAGAAACATCGATGTGAGAGAGACACATCGACTGGTTGCCACCCACATGACCCCAACCGGGGCTGGGGACAAACTGCAACCAAGGTACGTGCCCTTAGTGGGAACCAAAACCGGGACTCCCCGGTCCGAGGGCCAACGCTCTTACCGCTGAGCCAAACCGGCCAGGGCTCATTAGTTTCTTTTAAGATTAGATAAAACAGCTCTTTAAAGTTACTAACCCAAGTCATCAATGAATAGAAAGCATTCAGTCTTCTCCCTGCAAAATAGCAGAAGACCATAAAGGTAGACAGGAAAGAGATCATCAAAATCCTTACATGACATACTCATCATGTCATTCTGTTACCTGTTGTTTATCCCTTTATTTTCTATATTCAGAGAAAACATACTGTCTTTCAGGTAAAGTAAATTTTTTTTTTTACTTCCTCAACACCCCTGACATTGTCTTAAGACTACAAGTGATAGTAAATTTCAAGTGGAGAACAAAATAGCCTGTGCTATGACCATTCTTCCAAAAACAGAGGGATAGAATGTAATAATCAGGAAGTAATCTATACAGAGCTGATCTTCCACAAAACTGGAAAATTGAATCCAAAAAGATGAAGTATTTGACTTGTCAAGTCAGTAAGTGAATTCAGTGATGGAATATGAATGGGAACCCAGGTCTCTGGACACTTAGATAAATGTTCTTAACTTTATACCATACTTCCTTTAAAAATTAATTATAAATACCACTATATACTCTAATGTGGATACACACACACACACACACACTTAAACTAATATTTATGTATAGTTGATTGATTAAATACACACATATATATTAATAATAGACCTATGGTACAACCTGATAGTTGGGATATAAAAGAAACCTAGTAGAAAAAGTTTAGAAACATTTAAACTTTTCCCCCCTCAGTTTTATCAATAATAATTAGGGTTGTTTTGGAAAAGAGTCACCTTTTCTCCATTCTGTAGATCAAATTTTAGCTTCTGCAGCCTAAGTAGGATGGAGCCATTTACATTTTGTAAACTTGGCCTAAGGTCTCCAGAAACATATTTTTTTCTTAATTGGCCATTCTGTTCATCTCTCTGTGATGCTTGCCTTTTTATTTTTTCACCAGAAGTTATAAATCATAAGAAGCCTTGTGCCTTTGTTTTAAAAAAATGATTTTATTTTATTTAGAGAGAAAGGAAGAGAGAGAGAGAGAGAAACATCGATGTGGGAGAGACACATTGATTAGCTGCCTCCTGCACGGCTCCGACCAGGGCTGGAGACCGAACCACAATTGAGGTACCTGCCCTTGACGGGAATCGAACCCACGACTCTTTGGTCCCTGGGCCGACACTCTAACCACTGAGCCAACTAGCCAGGGCCCTTGCAGATTTTTATCCCAAACCCCAGTTAACCCAATTATAAAATTCAGCCCCTCCTAAAGTACAAACACAACAATATAAAAAATAATAATAATAACACTAGTAAACAGATACTCAAACACATGTTCTTGTGAGAGTATATAAGTTTAAAGAAGTTGCGTTGGGTTTAGGAATCAGGGCAGAAATTCAGAATGTTAATTTTGTGGTCTTTTATATATAACAGCCACCTACCATTCTTCTTCTTATATTTTTAACAACCACTTGAACAGACTGTAAGAGTCTCACTAGAAATACTAGCAAAAAGTCCACATGCATAAATTCTATAAATGCAGTTAACCACACTATAAAATTTTTTGTATTATCAGTTTGAACCATGTGATACTACATAAAATAGCTTTTTCCAAGCACCATTTAAAAATTCTAGAAAAAAATTAACAACTTTAATGGGTTCTATCTCTACTGTTTTTAATTACAAACATGTATTTTTGTATCAATTTTAAGGCAGATGACAATTATACCTAAAGAAAATAGATATATTTCCAAATATTACACTAGCATTTACACTTCACTTGTTTTTGATGATATATATATGGTTTTCTTTCTTTTTTTTTTTTTAATCCTCACCCGAGGACATTTTTGCATTTATCTTCAGATAGAGCGGGAGGGAGAGAGGTGGGAAGAGAGAGAGAGAGAGAGAGAAACATCGACCTGAGAGAGACACATCGAGTGGTTGCCACCCACACGGCCCCGGGCCAGGGACAAACTGCAACCGAGGCACATGCCCCTAGCGGGAACCGAACCCGGGTCTCTCTGGACCACAGGCCAATGCTCTAACCCTGAGCCAAACAGGCTAGGGCTATATGGTTTTCTTTAATGGTACTCTTTTTTTTTTACCTAAGGGCAAACTTACATTGTCATATCATAAGTACCTTAGAGTTCACTCTTGGTTTTGTACATTATATGGGTTTGGATAAATATGTGAACATATATCCTTCACTATAGTATCATACAGAGTATTTTCACTGCCCTAAAAATCCTCTGTGCTCTACCTATTCACCCCTTCTCCCAACCACTGGCCACCACTGCTCTTTAGCTGTCTTCACTGTTTTGCCTTTTTCAGAACGTCACACACTTGGAATCGTGCAGTGTGTGATCTTTTCAGACTGGTGTCTTTCACACAATAATATGCATTTAAGGCTCTCCCATGTCTTTTTATGGCTCGATAGCTCATTTCTTTTTAGCACTGAATCATATTCCATTGTCAGGGTGCACACAGCTTATTCATCCACCACCTACTGAAGGACATCTTGGTGTCTTCCAAGTTTTAGCCATTGTAAATAAATTTCTGTAAACTAATATGAACATCCATGTGCAGGTTTTTGTGTGGACATCAGTTTTCAACTCCTTTGGGTAAATATAAAAGAGAATGATTGTTGAAGCATATGGTAAGAGTACGTTTAGTTTGTAAGAAACCACCAGACTGTCTTCCAAAGTGACTGGAATCCATTTGCATTCCCACCAGCAATAAATGAGAGTTTCTGTTACTGCATGTCTTTGCCAGCTTTTGGTGTTTTCAGTGTTCCCTATATTGGCCATTCTGATAGGTGTACAGTGTTATCTCATTTTAATTTACATTTCCCTGATGACATATGATGTGGAACATCTTTCTTTTTTTTTTAATTTATTTTTCCTTTATTGATGTTAGAGAAAGAGAGGAAGGGAGAGGGAGAGATAGAAACATCGATGAGAGAGAACATTGATTGGCCGCCTCCTGCATGCCCCCCACTGGGGATCGGGCCCACAACCTGGGCATGTGCCTCGACGGGGAATCGAACCTGCGACCTCTTGGTGCACGGGGCGACGCTCAACTACTGAGCCACACTGGCCGGGCAGGAGCATCTTTTTATATGCATATTTGCCATTTGTACATCTTCTTTAGTGAGATGTTTGTTAATTTATGTCATTGGTTCATTGTTTAATCTGGTTGAATTATAGGAGTTCTTTGCATATTTTTGAATAATACTTCTTTATCAGATGTTTCTTTTGCAAATATTTTCTTCTGTTTTGTGGCTTGTCTTCTTATTTTCTTGTCATTGTCTTTTGCAGAGCAGAATTTTTCAATTTTAGTTTATTTTTACATTTTTTTCTTTATTGATTTTTAGAGAGAGAGGAAGGGAGAGGGAGAGAAAAATAGAAACATCGATGAGAGAGAACATGGATCAGCCACCTCCTATACCCCCCCCACCAGGGATCAGGCTCACAACCCGGGCATGTGTCCCAACTAGGAATTGAACCAGTGACCTCCCACGGTGCATGGGCTGACACTCAACCACTGAGCCACACCGGCCAGGCAAGTTTTCAATTTTAATAAAGTTCAGCTTATCAATTATTTCTTTCATGCATTGTGCCTTTGGTGTGGTATCTAAAAGTGTTATAGCCATACTCAAAGTCATTTAGGTTTTCCCCCACGTTATCTTCTAGGAATTTTACAGTTTTGCATTTTACATTTAGGTCTGTGACCCATTTTGAGTTAATTATGTGACTGGTGTAAGATTTGCATATATATATATATATATGCGCATATATATATATATGCATATATATACACATATATATATACATTTGCACACAGATGTCCAATTGTTCCAGCACCATTTGTTGAGAGAGAATTTTTTCTCCATTTTATTTTCTTTGCTTCTTTGGCAAAGGTCAGTTGATTAGAATTATATGGGTATGTTTCTGTGATCTCTATTCTGTTCCACAGATCTATTTGTCTCTTCTTTCATCAGTACCACACTGTTTTCATCACTATAGTTTCATACTAAGTCTTGAAGTCGTGTAGCATCAGTCTCCCAACTTTGTTCTTCTCCTTCAGTTTTATTTGGGCTATTCTGAGTCTTTTGCCTCTCCATATACTCTTTAGAATCAGTTTGTTGATATCCGTAAATAATGCTGAGATTTTGATTGGGATTGCATTGAATCTATAGATCAGGTTGGGAAGAACTAATGTCCTGCAATATTGAGTCTTCCTATATGAGCATAAAATATCTCTCCATTTATTTAGTTCTTTGATTTTGTTCATCTGAGTTTTGTAGTTTTCCTCATATAGATCTTTTAAATATTTTTTTACATTTATACCCGAGTTATTAATTTTAGGGGATACTGATGTAAATGGCATCAGTAATGTAAAGTTTTTAATTTAAAATTCCACTTGTTCATTGTTAGTGTAAAGGAAAGCAATTGACTTTTGTATAATTAACTCTGCATCTTGCAATTTTGCTATAATCACTTATTAATGCCAGGAGGATTTTTTTGTTGATTCTTTCAGAGTTTCTACATATATATGTTACTGTTTAACATTTTAAATTATTTTTTGTTAAGAGAGGGGCTCTTTGTGTTCTATAAAAGTATAATAAAAATGAGAAATAAAAATTCTAATATAATTCTCATACAGTTAGAGGCCACCTTTGTAGAGTTCTACTTGTATAGTATAAATTCTCTTCTCTGTGGCACTCAGGAGCAGTATTTAATAATTTAATAATAAAAAAGCAAGGGTATTTATTCAGGTAACAAGTTAAGTTCCTGGAACAACAAAAACAAAATCTAACATCAGTTACGTAAAGAACCAAGAAGTGTGTTTTTAAAAATATTTTGCAAGGCTTCCTGGCTTCATAAGTTCATCAGAAACTTATGCTCCTCAGTTTTTTTGATGTTTCCTAAGGTGTATTTCTAATTTCTGTGAAAGCTGTGTCTCCTCTGCTTTCTTGCTCGTGTGATGGGTAAAAGTATGAGAGCAAGAACACAGTCACAAACCATGACAGTCTTTCGACCCTGTGATGTTTTAAGGATCAGGTTTGGAATTGGCAGCCACCATTTATTCTCACGTGTCATGGCTAATAATTTAGTCACATGGCCACAACTAACTGTAAGGGGTTAGGGAAAACTAAGACATGTGGTCCCACAGAGATATGAGAGTTACAATTCTATTACTACGAAAGAAGGTGAAAACTTACTTGGCTAGACAATTAGCAATATTTGTCAGTATAACTTAATTCAAAGAATAATGATGATAAAGAATATGCATGTAGATCATTTTATTTTAACTTAAATCCAAATGTATATTTATTTTAAAAATCTTTTAACATAGGGCAAATACTGTGTGAGAATAGATTTGTCCCAGTAGAATTCAATATAATTCTTCTTTCATAAACCCATTTCATAATGCATGATTTTCTATTATTTCATATATTGATTTTCTTATAGTGAAGCCACAACTTCAAATCCTTTACAAAGCAGTATGATTACAAAAAAACTTTTAGATTTTTATGATTTTCTGCATTTTTGTAGCTGTCTTGTATCCATCTAAATTGATGCAATTAAAATTTTTTTTTCTTTATTGATTTTAGAGAGAGAGAGGAAGGGAGAAGGAGAGAGAGATAGAAACATGGATGAGAGAGAACATCGACTGGTTGACTCCTGCATGCCCCCCACTGGGGATCGGTCCCACAACCTGGACATGTGCCCTGACTGGGAATTGAACCGGCGACCTCTTGGTACATGGGTTGACGTTCAACCACTGAGCCACACTGGCCGGGCTAAATTGATAGAATTTTAATGACTTATTTTTTTATTATCTAACTTTTTACTTACGCAAAAAATCTTCACGCACGATCTTACTAAATGACATTATTACAATAGTAAGTATAACTGGCAAACAATATTCAAGGACACACAGCTGGCCCTGCGTGAGCACACAGCTCTCCTGGCAGAAGCGGAAAGGGACTGGAAGCTCTAGGAACTCACCTGCGGTTGTGCGTGTGCCCTGGGCTGGCAGCATCGGTCTTCGCTGTATGGGGAATACTGAATGTCAGTTCATTTAAGGAGCTGTTTCAATGAAGATTAATTAACTGGGTTTTTACTACAACTGGAGATGTTTCTCTGTGGTGGTATATGGTCTTACAAATAATTGGAGAACAAAGTATTTTCATTTTGACTATTGGAATGAGGGTAGGGCTCCAGGGCTGAACTAAAAATATACCTACATCCACTCACCTGCGTGGCCTATATACTTTATATGTAAAAATTGTCTATTTCACTTTTATGTAAGGTTTTCCATTTAGAGGTATATTACCCTGAGAATATTTGCATGTGGTAGGTTATATCTAGTGATTGTATTGTTCTTTCAATGTGATATATTGCTTCAAGGAAAGAAAAACATTAACATTATAGTAACATGATTATTCCTAGTAACCACTGATAAAGAAGTTCCCCATCTTCTGACAAGGGTGAAAATAGTATCGCATATACCAAACCCATTCTTCCATTCAGTAGTTCTCAGACTGTGTTCCTTTGACCAGCAACATCAGCGATATCAGAGACTTGCTAGAAAGGAAGGTTCTTAGAGGCACCCCGACCCACTGAATTGGAATTCTCAAGTGGGGTGCAGCAATCTGTCATGCTAAGTCCTCAAAGAGCCCTTAAAGGAGAGCTCAGGCTGTTCCTCTAGCAGTCGGTACCCACATTTCAACAACTCAACAGGACTCTGTGCTTCTGTGTCTGCAGAATTTCCTCTGCCCTCTTCCTCCCTTCACTTCTCTATCTTGAACTCACCTGTTCATTGACAGCAACACCAAAGTCTAACCCAGCGTGATCCTATGACAACAGTAAGGCCTGTCTAGGTTCTAGAAACTCGTCATATTAGTAACAAGTCCTTTTATTTTCTATTATTTATTTAAATACAATGAACTTTAGGAAACTTTTTTTTTCAAATCTAGAAAAGAAAAGAGAAGAAAGTAAGGATTCCTAAAAAACAACAAACGGTTTGTGTGTTATTTATGTTTCAGTATTAAGTTGATTGTGTTTACTAAACATTCTGTATGAATCTAGCCCAATGATACATGTGAGACGTGTAGAACATTTTCAAAATATATTATTATTTATCTTATACTTGTGATGGACACCAAGGTTATACAGTGCTGTCACTCTTACACGATTCTTACTACTTGTTCTAAGATAGTATAATAAGGCAGATTCTTCTATAAAATTCACCCAGTGTGATACTATTACTTCTGACAGATTCCAAATGGGCTTCAAAGATTGGTAATATTTTAACATTTATTATCAAACATTAATTTCTATTTTTTAAAATATTTTTCTTTGTTGATTTTAGAGAGAGAGGAGCAGAGAAAGAGAGAGAGATAGAAACATCGATGAGAGAGAATATCGATTGGCCGTCTTCTGCATGCCCCTCACTGGGGATCAGGCCCACAACCTGGGCATGCGCCCTGACTGGGAATCAAACCGGCGACCTCTTGGTGCATGGGTCAACATTCAACCACTGAGCCACACCAGCTGGGCTCTATAATTATTTTAAAAATATATTGTTATATTTAATTATCTTTTAAATTAACCTATCTTAACTTATGTGTATCATCTTAAAGTTTTTGCTAAATATTGACCACCAGTATTGTTACAGTTGTTCTTTATATAATATTTCCTGACATTCTCAAAGACATTATTTGATCAACCATACTTACCATCATTTACGTTATTCTTTGTTACAGGTTTTTCTCCATTAGCTTAAAAATGTTTGCCACAATCTCCTAAAGCAACTAAATCTGGATATACATTTAAAAAATGAGATTATTTTCTAAATTATTGTCAAGTCAAGTAATCATGACTCAGCTATTTTAAAAATTAAAATAAACCAGGTTATAATTCATTATTTCACAAAGATATGCCTATTTTATGACAATGACACCTTATTATTGGCATAATAGAAAAAAAAGGCTCCTTGTGGTGAAAAATGAGAAGAAATTAAGCTGGCAGTTTAGAATGGGGAATGACACTTAAAGTGAGCTCGGTGATTCATGTGGAATAATCTATCCTTCCAACATATTCAGCAGCTAATTATAATGCTCCTCTAAATCAATCTGTTTTATAACCATATTTTTAAAAAGACTACTCTTCAAAAGATAAATATAGCTCTTGACTCTTCGAAATTAAAGCATTTCCAGGAAAATGGTGACTTTAAAGAAATGTTTTAGATGTCAGATTTGGACTGTTTAACCAGGGAAGTGATAATGCTCAGTGAGTCAAGAATTTACTCGACAATAAATTACATTCAGGGTTCTGAGCAAAATTTCAACAACTTTTCCTGATTTTGAAGACCTTGTTGCCTTTTGTTCAAGTCCTGGTTTACTGGTTGTGCTAATAGTTATGTTGAACTATTGTCCAGTTCTATGAATTGGCAAATATGTATTTCTCCTAAAAATACTTCTTCACTTGGATAATTTAGATTAGCACTCTAAATTTCTACAAAAACGACCTTATTGGTCTTTTACCTGTTAGAGTAAAATAAAGTAGAATACCCAGGACTAATTATTTGCAAAATGTTGGTCTGAATTGCCTTTAAATTCTCTGAGCTTTTCTGGATGTCTTTGTCATATATTAATAAGTATGAAAATAATAATCCTAGCATACTATATTCTTAAGCTTTACTGATTGCCTTACATACGTCTTATACTGGTCCTTAAATATCACTTACGTCTTGAAAATACATTAGTTGTCTTCTTTTCTTTAAACTGACAATGGGAAGGAGAAAAAAAAAAAAACCCTCAAAAATGATATGTATTCAAGAACCTACCAAATTAACATAACATTCCACTAACCATTATAAATCAAAAAATACTAAATTATGGCCCTGAAATACTTCTAAACTCCAACTTCATGTTTGGAGGTGTAGGGTACAGCATCATTCACTATTCCGTGTTAAACCATGCATTCAGTTGTTTCCATTTATATTGCATCAAAGCTGTTGAAATCCAATTGAAAAGTTTCTTTAGACAGCCATTGTGTGGGAACATGATGTCAATATTAATAAAGGCTGAATTTCCCCTTGGCTCACTTCTTACAGATAAGCTTTTCAATAATACACTGGTTGCACCAAAGGTCTGATGGGACTGGGAATAGTAAAAAACACTAATAAAAGAATGTTGAATGTTTTTATATTAAATTTCCCCACAGGCAAACTGAAAAGCCTACTTAGAGAACGCCAATCAACATGGCACTTATTAAATGTAACAAGAGTCCTGTTGCAACAGATCTTTAAAGCCCTAAAAATGAATTAGGAAATAGAGGCAAAAGACAGTTGCAAATTCGTTTTTAAATGCAAACCCTGGACATCTCACTTAATACGCACGAAATTAGCCCTGGCTTATTTGATCTTCAAAAACTATCTGTTTAGGGGATTTGACAACTTTTAAAATTCTTTTACTTAGAGGAAGCAGTAGATTATTTTACCTAAAATAAACTCTAGATATTCACCTTTTTAAATTATTCAGCAGAAATAAAAGAATGATGCAGAAACTACCACATTCTGCTTATTTAACAAAACATAATAAAAGAAATAACACACCAAGACAGTGACTAAAATAATAACTGGATAAGCTGGAGAGAAAGAGGCAATTGTTTAAATTAATTAATATGACCCTAACAAGATGTAGTGCAACTTAGACCAAAGATAAACACTTTGAGGTTCTTGAATGCTGTTTCAAAATAACTTGAGGTTTGTCCTCAGTTCAGACATACCAACCATCACTTTTATCTGAAGTTAAGCAATATCAGGTGGTGACAAATATATTAAATCTGCCCATCTCTGCGAACTTGAACCCCAGGCTGAGACTAACTTGGGTTTAGCAATAAAAAAACTCAATTGCAAAACATTAGTTATTTCTCAAAGATATAAAAGAAAGTGGGAGATGGGCATTGAGACTTCAAGATAAAAGGCAATGGCTTAGGAGCAATGTTTCTATTAGGGACTCTATACTTCTGCTAAATATCCTAATTTTTTTTTTTTTTTAGAACAGAGAACTTTGCACAAAGAAACTTCCCACAAAGTCAAATCAAATTTACCGATGTCCAGGTAAATAAATTTTTAAAAACTTTTTAAATGGATATTATTATAAGAAATTTCTGAATCACATACATGAATTTTGCTGAATTTTCAATTAAACAAAAATGTATTGATTGTATACTATGTGTTTGCATACAGATATATGTATATGAAACATTTATACTTTTTAAAGAAAAGTGAATAAATCTTTTAAATACCCTTAGTTATTCAACTTATCTGGATTTCTCTATAAAAATTAACTAAAATTTTTGTTACACAGACAATAGTGGGGTGAGGGCCGAGGGTGGGGCAAGGGCTGAGTGGAGGGGAGCAAAGGGGAGGGAGGGGGCGCATGTAAGAGGGGATTTGACAACTTTTAAAATTATTTTACTTAGAGGAAGCAGTAGATTCTTTTACCTAAAATAAACTCTAGATATTCACCTTTCTAAGTTATCCAGCAGAAATAAAAGAATGATACAGAAATTAGCACGTTCTGCTTATTTAACAAAACATAATAAAAGAAATAACACATCGGTTTCTCTCTCTCTCTCCCTCTTTCCCTCGTCCCTCCCTCCCTTCCTCCCTCTCTCTTTAAAAGCCAATGGACAAAATATCCTCTGGTGAAGATTAGCAACAACAACTAAAAATTTATGCAAGATGATAGAATCTTTGAATTTCAGTTTGTACATTGCCTTTGTAGGGTGTCTGAACAATTTGTTAACGTGATTTCCATTGAAATTTATACTACCACTGAAGTTTGCCAAAGTATAAGAATTGGTCAAGATGTAGAATATTTTTATTTTGAGTGTTATGTACTTCCCACATTTAATTTAATACCTCACTGGGGAGAAGATTACAAAAGAGCGGGCTCAACTTTTGGAAACTTTTACACCCACAGCAAACATACAACTGATCCATTTTGAAATACAGTCAGGTAATTTTTCACAAGTATCTTACAGTCACCCATATTTTACTTATCAGCACTGTGTTCTGTCAGTTCACAGAGTTTTGTATATTTATGTTGATTGCTAATAAGAAGAATCTGTTGTGAATATAAAGATTTTTATCGGACTTATTGTTTGAATTTACAGAATTTAGTTTTTTGGGGGGATGTGGAATTTATTACAACTAAGGGATAACTCTGTTAACTGTAAGCTCTCAGAAGAAAAGGTTCATATCTGAACCCTCTTTGTACCAAGAACCCTCTTTGTATCTTACCTTGTACCTATCATCAGACATTGTAGATTTTTAACTAAATTGTATTTTTAGTAATTATAATAATGTGACTTTTTTATAAAGAAGATGTTTATACATAATTTATGAGTATCGTGGACTAAATGTGTATAATGTTTATACTTTTAAAATCATTCACAGAGTATTACAACCCTAATATTTCAATTTTGAACTCTCATTTTTGTTATAATTTAAGTAATCAAGTTTGGTTCAATAAGCCTTTGTCTTACTATGAAAAATTTAATTTAACTACACATAAACACATTTTATTTTTTTCTTTAAAACAGCAGTGACAAATAACACCCCATTCTTATTCCTTCTTATTCTTCGTTTTTGTTTGTTTGTTTGTTTGTTTTTTTCCAGGACATTTATATTCTGGTGCCTGATTTTATAGTGTAGGTGTTTAGTTGTTCCAAGTGTACTGGGAAAGGGGCATTTAAGGGTAACCAAAGATAGGAATCAGATGAGCACAACTTTAAAAAAAAACAAAAAACAAATTTTCTCTAGGTTTTACTCTTCCCTTTTGATCTAAAAATGAGACTTCACAAAAGCATATGTTTCCTGTATATGCAAGAGGAAATTCACTCTAATCATTTACACAAGTTCTTAGAGCATCTGCCCATGCTGGCTTGTTAAGTCGTTCTTACATCCTACTTCACTGGTGAACCTATACAAGCGTTCCAGAAGATCACATACTGTCAGCAAAGTTGTTTCTAAACTACAAATGAGTAATATTACTTCTCTAGAGTAAACGGAGACCCTCCTTCATTCCCCATTTATACAATTTTAGTGATTTAGACACCAGTATACTTTTTGGCTATGAAGAAATTGTCGCATTTAGCCTGTAAGTGGCTATCTACCTGTATACATATTTAAATGTATACTAAACTTTCATTTTCTTTAAATTTTGATTTTCTCCTAAACATGATTGATGAGACTGAATATTTAAAGTAAATAGCACTTTATATTTCTTCTATTTTTTCTACTAGTATATCATTGTTTGGATTTATTATTACTAGTTGCTACAGATTTCAATAATTGATATTTTGGAAGTGTATGTCCAGACCTGAAATTGCATAGTTACACAACATTGCTTTGTGCTCCTTGCACTGAATACAACTTCCACTCTGGTTGTATACAGTTATATTTTACAAATCTTTCCATTGGTAACTTCTGTTGTAATATCGCAATAAAATTTGGATATGTGTCAAAGCGTGAACACTAATTTTAAATAGTAACAACAATAAAATAAGTAGCGTAACATTACTATTGGTGTTTAAAATATGCTGTTATTTTATTTAAACTCAGTTCAGTACATGGTAAAAAATAATGTTTGGAGGCAAAAATTCTATGTATGCACTTAATATAGAGATAAAGATATGAAAATCTAAGCATCACAGCAGGTTGTGTGTTTGTTTTATGTAATTTTTCATAAATAAGTAACATTTAAAAATAAATATCAGCACATGCCAAAGTAATGTATATCTAATCCAATCACAATCAGACAATTTGAAATTATTCTAATATGCTTCTAAGTTGTACCCATCCCTGTCTCTGACATTTCTTTTCCTGTTACTAAGTTTGACAAAAAGTAAAGTTCCCTGGAATAGAAGGAAAAAAAGATTATTTTTGACATTAAGCTTCTGAGCCCACGTTTCTTCTGTCTATAATTTGAGAAGAGATATCCATTATATCTGGTAATCATTGAAAATCAGATAATTATTAACTAAGTAAACACTGTGAAGAGATAAACAAATATAATATTAAAATACACGGAAGGAGAATAATAGGCTAAGCTAGAGATGATGCCTACTGTATTTACCCAGCCCTACAATGAGGTTTAATTTAGGTGTTTGACATATATGCTTCAACTAATCATTTGTATGGTAACATGGTGTAGTAATAGGACATTGATTAGAAGTGAAAATTTTGCATCCATTTTCAACACTGATTCTCACTATTTGTACTCCTTGGAAGCATTTTAAAAACTCTATCTCCATATTTTTCTAACTGAAAATTGCCTGTCCCCAAATTAAAGGACGTCTGAAAGTGGACAGTGTTTGCTGTTAGCTCTGTGGAGAGAAACACCTTAGAAATACGGCAGAAAGTTTAGAACACCACCAAGTAGAGTATTCAAGTTTAAAATTTCACAAAGTAAAAGGACAAAGATAACATCCATTTCAGCTTTTTCTCGTTCCTTGAATTTTTGATTTATATGACTCAAAAGGTTAATCTTAGCAAAGCACAGAGGAAAGATAGTTATCCAAGTGACATTTTTAGACATTCTCAAGGTAAGATATATTAAAAGGTGCATTTAGGAGTCCAAGGAATATTGGAAAATACCACATATACACATTTTTAACGTTGCTGACTTTGTACCTAGGTATGAAGTCATAGGTACAAAAGGTTCAACATGGAAAGCCATGATTATAGTCAGAATTTGACTATAAGAAGACAATCATTTCAATTTAGTTCTTTTTAACCCAAAGTTATTGGGCACCCATTCTGGAACTGGTAACCATTTTCCGAGTTTTAAATACACACGGATGGAATAAATCAGTGAGATGAGGAAAAAAGAGTTGATTAAGATGTCTTCAAGGAGCCTAAAGTCTGGTGAGGCAGACATATTTAAACATGTAAATAGTGCAGAATAAAGTAATTGCCATTTAGAGGTTCAAAGTGCTTTGAGAGCCCATAGGAAGAAGTAATTAATTCTGACTTGTTCTGTGGGGAAAGCTCCATGGAAAAGAGCTTTTGAAAAGGGCCTTGAAAGAGATGTAGTAATTTGGTGGGTAGAGAAAGAGAGGACATTCCATGCTGAGTCAGGAAAAAAGCAGGTCTCTTTCAAGCCTCCAAGAGCCAGATGGAAAAGCTGCAACTTATATATTTTAATTGGAAATTTCTATAACTAAGCAGTAACGCAAAGCCTGATTTTTGTATTTTCTTTCAAATATATATATATATATATTCCTATCAAGTATTTTATCTCAGATTTCTGGAGACCTGGAAAAATTCTTTAGAAAGCTTATTGAAAAATAGTTTCCCTTGTATCCTAATGCTTGTATGTTTTGAATTTAAATGATTATAGACATTTAATTTCTAATCAATTACCATATATAAAGAATGTGAATTCTTTTTTATATATAAATATTTTCTATTTTAGTTTATTACGTGAAATGCACTTATATAAAGCGGGTCTTATTTTCCTATGAAATCTGAGATGCATTTCATCAGATTGCTAGAGTTGAAACATTTCATAAGGAAACAGGAAAGTAGACATCAACCTCGTTGCCTGCTGAATATTTAAATGAGATATAAAATTAAGTTTGAAGCTGAACTTCCAACATCTTGTAACACTGTTCTGAAACATAAAGTCCAGAACTTTTACCTTCTTGAATTATCTTTCAGTAGGAGAAAAGAAAAAGGTAAAACCTTTTTTTTTTTTATTAATCTTTAAAGTCATTTAAAAGAATGTTTATACCAGATAAAAATTGGAATCATTATTTTAAATATTAAATTAATGTTTGGGAAACAAGGAGCCAATGCTTCTTTTATTTACTTTATTAATGATTAGTTATTTTAAATGGAAAACATTGCATTAAGATATAGGTGGTACCTGAATAATTGTTTGTCCAAGGGAATAAAGGACCTCATTATTTTAAAATGTTTCTTCTTATAGCTACCACTAAAGCTACTTCTACTAACACTTTATTGGTCATTATTTTTAAAGAGGAATCATAAAGTAAATTCATTTATTTTTATTTTTCTTGTTTTACCTACAATTTTTCAGCGTATATTCCTGATATTGTAATAAGCAAGGTTAATGCAATTACCAAGTTCCATGAAAACATACCTTTATATTTACACAGTCTAAAGTCCATCCCTGGGCCCAAGTTGGAGTTTTAAAAGCCTGGACCTGGCAATGGATTGGGTCCTATGGCTGACAGGCTGTGGGAAAACAGGTTCCTGGCCAGTGGGACCTGAAAGGCAAGTAGACAGGATGCTAGAGGCTCTGTTGTGAGGCATCATCAAATCCAGCATCCCAGGATGGAAACTGGAACTCCCAGATAAGAACAAAGAGATGATGGCCATCAGGAGACAAAGACGGGAAAGATCGTCTGAACCAGTGGAACTCAAATGAGCACTTTTGATAGGTGACCGAGGAGTCTCTTCCTGGCCAAAGGTGGGAAGAGATGTGTGAAGGACATCTACCTGGATTTTAGAATTCCTCTAGATTTTGAGGCCCAATGCCTTGAGCTGACAAAGAATGTAGAAATAAAATAAGACACAATAATATCTTTTCTTTCTGTTAGACTGCTAATTCTTCACTGCCTTTTACTTCCAAAGATCTGATAAGAATGGAAGTCAAAGGAATCATGGATAGGATTTCAATGCATCCCTATGTTTATCTAGGGGGAAAAAAGCTTTGTAAAGAAAAATTACACTTATTTTAGAGTCTGTAAAAGTAACTTGGATCTAAGAATCTAACGGTGTGTGACTTTTTAGACTGGTTAATTTATTCCATATTTGTCTATCAATCTACCTACCTTCATGCCTACCTATATTTTACTGTTTTACCCCCTTTAAATAAGTTAAACAAAACATGTTTTTCTCTAATATTAATCTCAGATGAAGTACTTGGGTTAGGTTTAAGCTGTATGTAATTTAAAAAGTTATTCTTTCGTTTTTGCCCATAACAATAACAATTTGTATAAGTTCATATCTTCACTACAAGGTAGAATTAATACAGGGGATATCATTTTAGACATTGATCCTGGGGACTTAGATACTAATTGCTAAGTATCTTGCTCTACATCCAAACTCTCAAATCAAATTATGGAACCAAATTACAGCCTATTGATAAAATTTCAATATGTGTGGGGGCAATTTGTTATAATTTCATAGAGAAATAAAAAATATTTTTTAGGAATGTATTTATCTCAAATATGTGTATATTTGTCAGAAAGATTGATAATCTAGACTAAAATTATTTGTATGTTTCAGATATCACAACCAAAGGATATTCTGTCAATGACTTTGAATTTAAGTTGTTTTACTTATGATTTTTAATCAAATTCTGAGGCTTATTCAGACAGCTATCTTTGACCAGCACATAAGTCTTGAAACAAAGTTTTATTCTGTTCCTAGGTTATGTAATGCCCTCGCTGTTAAATATTATTTCAATGATATTGTTTTTCATTGAGAATTTGGGTTTCTTTTGTTGGCTCCATGATAGAAGTTCCCTAACTGTAACCTAAGAAACACATGTACTCAATTAAGAAAATAGTTCTTAATCAAATATGTGTGGCAAATTCTGAATAGTATGACCATTTCTAGAATAGTTACAAAGTATATTGTCACATGAAAGACATAAAAAAATACTTCAGTAAATCATCTGATTAACTTTCTTTAACCGGCCTTTTCTCACACTTAAACACGGAGCAATTTCTTATAACACGTCCTGTTATTCAGAACACTTATTTGGAAAATGTTGCTTTATGGCATACAACTTGTACAATACTAGCTTTCTTTTTAAAATAAGATCCAAAAATAAAGTTTAGTTCTATGATAAAAAATACCTTTTTTCAGACAAATTCATTTGATTTTTTATTTTATTTTTTTTATCTCTATCCCTAAGGGTTTTGTAAGTGTAATCGATCAGTCTGGTTTTTGCAATCTATTTTTTTTTTTTTTTTGGTCTACTTTTTCGATTGCAGCAAAGTATCAACCCAGCAGTGGTGAAGTGTATTATTAAATTATGTGGACAAAAGAAAAATCTTTGTCACAATATTGTTTCCAAAAATCCATTACTTGAGCCCCGTCAGCGTGCTCAGTGGATTGAGAGTCGTCTCATGGATTGAGAGGTCCTGGTTCGATTCCTGGTCAGAGCAACTGCCCAGGTTGCAGGCTCGATCCCCAGTAGAGGGCGTGCAGGAGGCAGCCAATCAATGTTTCTCTCTCACATCGATGTTTCCATCTCTCTCTTCCTTCCTTCCTCTTAAAAAAGTCAATATTATATTTTTAAAATAATAATAATAAAATAAAATAAAAATCAGTTACTTGATAAAATTATAACTAATTTTCCTATAACTATATATGATATTTTAAAGAGTATACTATATAGAAAAATTCTACTTTACATATATGTGTGTGTGTGTGTGTGTGTGTGTGTTTCCCAGTATATGTGGTTGAGAAAATAAAATCTATCATAGAACCATGTGTAATTGCTAATATTCAATTTCTTTTGCAATTGATCTGCAAAAAATGACAATTTTATAGTATTCAATGTAAATATTAGAATGCACACTTATTGTAAGATGTTTAATTGTCTATCCAACTTCCTTTCATTTGTGTATTTGATCCCCACATTATATATTATAAAAATAAAGGTGATCTTGAGTATTGATACTATTTGACTAAAGTCATCTCTTCCCATACTTTAGAAATAATGTTCCTGAAAGAATGTCAGTGTGATGTACTGAAACTCATCGTCATAATCTAGTGGCAGGGTTTCTAGTTTTTACCCCTCTGTAGTTGGTCTGGATGGACAACCTTAATCAGAGTTTTGAAAACATAAAATTTTTTTCTATATGTCAATAGGGGCTCACCTAATACAATATTTATATATATAATTGATTTATTTATTATATTTTATTATTATTTAATACTTATTCAATAACTATCCAGAAAAAACTATTGAAGTTGCTAAAAATGTCTTGCAAATAAAGATAGCTTATATTTTCAATATAATTATGAATGACCTTTCAATAGTCCTTTGGTTTATCTTCTTTCTTAGCATGACAGTGATGTTTGAGCCTCATTTTCAGTCAAGTTGCCAAAATGCTACATAACTAAATCTTTTTTTTTTTTTCTTGACAGAATTCTGGTTTATCATTGTGTCCTTATCTCCTTAAGGTCAAATAAGAGAAACAATCATGCGATGAACACCACTGCAGTTTCTGTAAAAACTTCCACTTTGAGCATTGAGCAACATTTTATTCCATGGTTCTTGTTTTAAAAGGAAAAGAAACTTGGAAATTTTACTTTCAGGACTGTCGAACAAGAAAAAGTGGGGTTTTTGTTTGGTTTCTGATAAATTGATATGCTTGCTTCAAGATAAAAAGAGGTCTGTTTCCCATAATATCTTCCTTTTTTTGCTTGGGCCACTTGGAACCCCAGAGTTATATTTACTTTTAATTGTAATAACTTCAGCATGATTTTGGAAATACTTTTTTGTCCTCTTTCTTTGATGCTTGGCTTTATTCACTATGTAAGTATTCTTGTGATTTTTATGTAAAGAGCTGTAACTTTAGTTTATATTTAAGTATGTTGAATATAAATAAATATATAAAAATATACCAGATAAAACTAGCCTGTAAAATCATCAATGTATTTATAGACAGACTGAGAAAAATAATAATGCCTATGAGGGCAAACGGACTTCAAATTATAAATTTATAGTGGTTTGGCAGAAAAATAAATGATGGATATGAGAACATTTTGAGAAGTTTTCGTACTATAAGAGCTCATAAAATCTACTCGAAACCAATAAGAATCTAGATCACTGCTAGTATTCCCCACTCAGGTTTTTATCAAAAGGTCTATTTCTGGGATTCAGTAAATAATATGTCACCACAGTAGACAGACAGATTCTACCAAATATTAACCCTGCTAGCATCATGTCTTCAGGGTTCAGTGCTGACCATCACTTCACGTTATGCAAAGTGCTCAAATGCCAAATCAGGTAATGCCCATTTTCACTGATAACCAACCATTGCAAATACCCCAGTGTTTTGTCAGCACAGCCGGTCCAGAGCCATCCATCAGTGCTGGTCATTCTGTCATACACACTTAATTTCAGCATCAGCCAGCAGCTCGAAGTCTTTGTTACTGAACACTGCCATGGCCACAGTTAGAATGGTGAAAAGACGAAGCTAAAAGTTGTGGGTATTTTTTAATGGTCTTTCTGGGCAGTGATTAAGAAGATATTTTTCTTTGTAGAATAACCGACCCTGATGTGAAACACAGAAAACCTTTAGAATACGTCATCTACCATACAGCTTTCTAAAATTTTATAAAGTCTTATGATTTGGAAGTAAGGGTCTGAGTTAGTTAATAATTTCTGCATTGCTTGTTTTAAATTCCAAAGTGGAACAATGTGCCTTCACCGGGACAATATTCATACCATATGCTTTGTAATGTTTTGATTCTCTAGAGTACAGTTGAGCAATCTGAACATCAGATAATGTGTTCTATTCTCTCCAGCACCTAGGTCATATTCTGGGAATAAATTAGGCTTAAAGAAGTTCGTTGACTCTCTCAGGCCACTGGGGTACTATTTAAGGAATCACATGTTGAGGACAAGGGGTGTTTCTGTCTTTCCAATATCTGGAATAAAGATTTATTTTGAGTCTTGGCAGAGGAGTGGACCAGCTAATTGTCCGCAGTTTAGACTTTGGCTACAACACACATAGACACACTTTTGGAGAAGGTGATTATATCCTGTGCATACTGAGATACGGTGAAGGGCAAAGGGGGAATGGTTCAAGACATCATGAAGCAATAATGAGATTAATTCATATATTATAGCATATTGTGCATTTGGCTTGTTAAAATTTCTTGGTTTTATTACTTTTTGAAGAGATAAAGTTTTAACAAAGAGGTTATTACTTCAGATGGGCCCTCGCATATACAAGGAGATGAAGTACATGTAAGTGAAAACACATTCAGTAGTTTAGGTCTATTTGAAAGAGAATATTTTTTATGAGAGCAAAGACTGCAGACAGAAAGAATGCCTTGAACATATTCTAATAAAAATATCTTTTCTTCAAAGGGCTCGAAGCATTTTAATAAGTTAACTTGCCCTTATAACTTCTTTGTCAGAATTTTGAAACCATAAAACAAACAGAAACTAAACCATCTTTATGTTTATTGCCTGATGAGAGGGGAAAATGTCTCTGTCAGGTAGAAGGGTAATCTTTGAAAGATTTACAACCATATAACTTTCCCTTTTGCAGTCTCTGATTCTGGCTTTTCACATATCAAAAAATAAATAAATGAACACATCCCTTTACTGCCTAAGCTCATGGTTCAGAACATTTTTTTCCTCTGCTCACATAGCATGAGATTCTGAGACCAACTCTGCATGAGGACCATCATGTCATTGATTAAGCATGTCTCTTAAAAGTTGATGATTAGGGTGATACCTGTTTTCACCTTTACTGATATCCTAATTATCCTAGAGGGTAAAGGGATTGCTGTGTATAGAAATGTTTCCTGATTGTTTGCATTGTATGGAGAACCAAACTGGAAATCAAATGAATCAACTACCACAGTAGCAAAACAACAAACTAAAATAACACGGCACAAATTGGCTATATAATTACTAAGGGAATTATATGTCCAGAGGAATAAGAGAGGCTTCACAGGGAAGGGAAATTAAGACTCAAACTAGAATAAAATGGTAGTAATATGTCAAAGAAACAGCAACAGTGTTAACTAAGCACTGAAGGAAAAAAAAATTACTGTAATAGGTAATGGGCATCTACTTACTAAAGAAAAGGAAAAACCTAGAACCTTTCCACATACAAATCTGTTCACAAAAACTGAATATAATATAAAGTATTGACATTGATCCATTAAGCATAGACCAAGCTGATTTTCCAATATGTTGATCTAAAATCCAATGAATTAGGAAAGAATTCAGACTTCTTTATGCCAACATCTTAGTCTAAACATCCTTAACCTAAACCACCATTATTTCTCCCCGTGATATTTTTCCATCTGGTCTTTCTGCCTTTATCTTTGTCTCCATATATCACATTCTCAACACAGCAACTAAAGTGATATTTTTAAAATGTAAGGTCTAGCCCTGGCCAGTTTGGCTTAGTGGTAGAGCGTCAGCCCATGGACCAATGAGTCTCAGGTTTGATTCTGGCCAAGGGCATGTGCCTTGGTTGCGGTTTGTCCAAGGCCCTGGTTGGGGTTGTATGGGAGGCAACCAGTCGTTGTGTCCCTCTCACGTCGATGTTTCTCTCTCTCTTCCTCTCTCTCCCTCTCTCTCCCCCTCCCACTCTATCTGAAGATAAAATAGAAAAATATCTTTGGGTGAGGATTAAAAAAAAACGTAAGGTCTATGTCACCCTGTAGTTCCAAACCCTTCAGTGGCTGTCTATCCCATGCAGAGGAAAAGCTACATTCCTAACAGACCCATGTGAACTGCCCTCCTGCTCCATTCCTTTCTGACTTACCTCCTACTAACTCTCCCCTTGCTCACCCTCCTCTGGCCACTCTGGGCTGCTTGCTGCTCATCAAGCATCCTGTCTTAGTTCAACAGGACAGCCATAAAAAGTAGATTGGGTAGCTTAAAGAAATTTTTCATTTCTCATAGCTCTGGGGCTGGGAAGTCCAAGATCAAGGCACCAGCAGATTTGGTGTCTGGTGAGAGCTGGCTTCCTGGTTCATAGAAGGCACCTTCTCCTGGTGGCCTCCCATGGCAGAAGGGGCACGAGAGCTCTCTGGGGTCTCTTATACAGGCATTAATCCCACTCGTGAGGGCAGAGAGCTCTCATGATCTACTCAGATTCCAAAGGCCCCGTCTCTTAATACCATTACACTGAAGTCTAGGTTGTACCACATGAATTTTAGGGGGACACAAACATTTAGTTTATAGCACACATCAACTATATTCCCACATTAGGGCCTTTGCACTGGCTGTTCCTCTATATGCAACAATCTTCCCTCAGGAACTGAAGGCTACATCTTTTCACCTCTTTCCAGGGTTTGCTTGAATGCAAACTTCTGAATGGATCCTGCTTTCACCAACCTAGTTAAATTTACTATCCCCTTACCACACCCACACCCACATACATCAGTTTTATCTCTTCCACCATGCTCCTTATTTTCCGTTTTACATATCCCTTTCTAGAATTCCAATATTGTATAATTTATTTAAGTATGTATATTTTATGCTACCCATCATTAGAATGTAAGTTCCACAAGGGCAGATATATATTTTTTTGCTAGCCATGGAGGGTATTGGTTGTGAACACTGCTATATCCCAGTTATCTAGAAATATTCCAGGCTGTTAGTGAGCTAGGTAATATAAGAGAAATAAATGTTGCAAGAAAGAAGACGAGAGTTGTATTGTAGTCATTTTTGTAACCCACCACTTAGTTCAGCATTTGGCACACAGTAGGTATTCAGTATGAGTTTGCTGAACTGAACTACATTTCTAAAGATTTTTTAAAAAATTCTAAGTAGCAATGAAAGAAAAGAAGAAGAAAATGTAACTAATATTTTAGGCATATTTCTCCATCATAGTTTCTGTCATATTTTTACAGTTGAAATTTTTCATAGACTATGGGGAGTTATATTGTCTATAGTCATTTAAACACTATTATTCTTAGATCTTTTTGTGTGCTTGTTTTTTGAATAACAAAGCTAGTAATCAAACTTAAAAGCAACTAAGAGAGAAATGCTGCCAACCTCGATTTTTGAAAGCCTGTATGTTTGTTCCATTTGGTTGTTTTGTGTATTTTTTTGTCCCATGGAACCAAACTCCTCAGAATTTTATCTGTGATTCTATTTGCCATTTTCTTTTGTCAGATATGAAATCTAGCCACAAAGAATTTCTCCTTGAGTCATCCTATAAATAGTAGGATTCATGTAAGAAAATTTTTCTCTCCACATTGTACTAAGAGTTACATTAGACTATGTCAATCCTGCAGAAAATATATTAAAGATTCTTTGAAACTGAGAAAAATATTATGGCATTCTTGTATTTTGTGGAATTAAAATTAATAGTTGACAATAAGAAAGTAGATTATAAATAGTTTGGGTATCCTGTGAGTTTAATGGATGTGAGTGTGTGTATGTGTGTGCGCACAAGTGTGTGTGTGTGTGTGTCTGTGTGTAGGCACACACTTTTTATGATGGTGGTGGTGACAGCAGTGCTGATGTCCTTATTTTTATTTTTCAGAAAGAGACAAATGGTTGGTAACGTAAAGAAAGTAAGGCAGTAAGCAATCACAAATTGGACTTCGAGTGGGAACAGTTCTGAAGTGCTAGAAATTGAAAAGAAAGGTTGAAATAGGTTGAATTTATAGAATGCTCCTTTAAATAGGATTTTTTAAATAAATTATATTAAATGCCAAATTTAGGTCTGGTTTTTCTATTTTGTGTTTGAATTCTTATTGCTACACTCTTTTAAAGAAGAGCAAAACACATTTTTATGAGCACATCAATAAGTTGTCCGGTTTAACTGTATTTTTTGAGTGTGGAAAATTCACTATCTGTGGCTATTCTAAGGCATTTCACTGAATTTTCTCTTAATTTCATTGGATTTTAAAATCAGTTGTACCACAGGGAATTATGTTTATCTCTTTCAGGGAAGGAATCAGCCTAGAAAAAAATGTTATATTGCATTAAGATCTAGGCATCTTATAGGACTAACATGGTTTTGTGTGTCTAAAAGAATAGTGTGTCCAAAGTTCTATATTTGAGAAACCAAAAGTAAAATCAATGAGAATCCTAATCTAAACTGTTCGTAAGAGTGCACCATATAACAAAGAGAAATGTGAGTCCAAAGTTCTGATCCTAACATTTGGAATCTTGCTAAATCAGTCTCCTTGAGATTTCAAGTCACCTGAAAAAAGCACCTGGTATGTTTGTGCTATACTGTGTGCTTAATACTTTTTTGTTGTTGTTGAATTTATTGGGGTGACATTGGTTAATAAAACTATACAGGTTTGAGGTATACAGTGCTACAGTACATCATCTGTATATTGCATTGTGTGTTCACTACCCCAAGTCAAGTCTCCTTCCATCACCGTTTATCCCTCCTGTACCTTCTTCTACCTCCTTCCACCCCTTCCCTCTGTCAAACACTATACTGCTGTCTGTGTCCATGAATCTTTTCTTTTCTTTGCTTAATCCCTTCATCCTTCTCACCCAGCCCGCAAACCCCTCCCTTCTGACAGCTGTCAGTCTGTTCTCTGTGTCTATGAGTCTGTTTCCACTTTGTTTGTTAGTTTATTTTGTTCATTGGATTCCACATATAAGTGAAATCATATGGTATTTGTCTTTTCCTGACTGGCTTATTACTTTTTAAATCTCTTTTAAAGGGATAAAAATTAACCATCTGGAATGCCTGCTGAAAATATGTGTGAATTTTTAAAAAACTGTTTTGAAAGCGTAATCTGCATCTTTCCCTAATGTCATGTCCTAGTTATAAAGGAATAAAAAGGTTTTAACCAGCCTTCATAGCAGTAAGTTCAAATTAAAGTACAATATTAGTTTCACCCTTAATCATTCTACATTTTAGAATTTAGTAATAGTATCCTACAATAATGGTTTTGAAGATACACTTCTGATTAATGTCAATATGTCACAGAAATCATAATATACAGTTTATAAAAAGGAGGGCTCCACTGATACATAATGAATATTAAATTATGAGGCAATAGGTAGTTTTACTATTGACTAATCCAACTGCATGGTTGTCCATACCTTTATCCTCCATACCTACCTCTCCCCCTAAAATGCAAACAAAAAACTGTTAGTTTGAAAAATCTTGATTTGAATAACCTTTTTTTTTTTTTATCCTTTGTTACCTTTTGTCAATAAAAACTAAAAGCAATCCTTTGTTTCAGCAATAACTTCCTAATTTTTCTGGGTTATAACTCATAATTTTTAAGTAACTGCCTTCCCATGTATATTTGACAATTGATAGAATTTTCATTACAAAATCCTTCTCTTAATATTTCCAAATGTTCTTGTTTGACCACTTTTCTTACTGCAGTAATATTTAAAAATCTGAACACACAAAGGTTTGTTCTGAAAATTAGAAAAGCTCTAGTGATTCTATGATGGGGTTCATAGATGCCACAGTTTGATATATGAATTATGCCATAACTCCAAAAATCATAACATTTACAATTCTGAAATAGTTACCAAGCTCATGATTTATTCTAAAATATAATGCTGGTTTAAAGTCTTGCTTTCATGATCTTGGGATTGTGATGGGTTGATGTGATAGTCTTGTGATTCATGGGGATGGCTCATTCATTATTTTTGAGTGGGATAAAGATAGTAGGGCTTATTTATAACTCCCTTAATTGTTTGAAGCCAGAGATGGAGATATAAAATTCTACAACTTAGTTTGCCCTAGTCTTGCTCATGTTGTACCACAAGGACAAAGATTCATTAAAGAGACCTTTAAAATGTGTTAATCTAGGTACTTTAATGAAATTTGTTTGCAGGGCAACCTGTCCCACTTATTTATGCTTAGTAGTATTCATACATAATGGTAATGTGACTGCTCATCTCTAAACCATTAAGGGAAGAAATATGAGAAAAAGGGGGCACGATGATTAATTTGGGGTGGACTGCTTAGAAGTTTTTTTTTTTTTTTTTTTTGCTTTTTAAAGCAAACTATGCTTATCTTACTTAGCCTTTAAAAAAAAAAAAAAAGCATTACAAATTTGAATTAAAATATGCAGTAGACCAGGAACACTGTAAAATTGAAAAGGTAAGTAGTATTTATCACCGTGAATGAGTATGTGAAATAGATTTAACACATAGTTTCTGAGAAGTTAAAGGGTTTCAGTGTTCCATAAACATTTTATCTAAAAAATAAATGTCTTTTCAGAGTAGTTTTCCTATTGTTCAATTATCCTTATATTGTCAACCCTCTTTCTCTCCTTTCCCAGATAAAGAAATATCCCAGATCTTTTGACTAACCATCTCACTTGTGCTTTGATCTCACATTGTCCTTTGAGTTTTCACCTTTTCCCTTTTTTCTATCTTTATTCACTTCTCTACTCCAGCTACTTCTGCAAACACTAAATACATGTTAAGCAACACTTCCTCTGTGAACCAAACCAGCACAATATGGCTATGAATCAAACCACCCCAAAATGTAGTGGCTTAAAATCCATGACAATTTATCTTTTGCTCACTAATCTGAAATGTGGGCAGAAACCCTCATGGCTAGCTCACCTGTAATCTTTTCAGTATCACTTCTGATGGTCCTAAAGGTTGTAGGCTAGGATCATCTGAAACCTTGCTCACTCACGTGTCAGGAATTCAGCTGAACCTGTCAGCCAGAACACCTCTCTATGTGGCCTGGGTTTCTCCACAACAGGATGGCTGCATGCCAAGGAAAGGCATCCCAAGGGAGAGATCCAGGGTGAAACCAAATGGTTTTGATGACCTTGCCTCAGAAATCGCACAGCGTCGCTTTCACTGCATTCTCTTCATAGAGGCAGCCCAGAAGGCCTGTCCAATTATAATGGGAACGTTAAAAGGTTTACCTCTTTACGGAGTACAGGCAATGCAAAGAAAGAGCCTGAAGAGCCAGAAGTATTGCTGTGGCCATGTCTGGAATAAAGAAGCTTTCAGTCTGCCCACAACAATTCCTATTCCCCACATGTACTGTGTGTTCTCACCCTTCTCCAAGAACCCCCTAAATCCCATTTCAGAATCAGTCTCATTGAAGTATCAGCATCTTTTTATCTAAATCAAGTGTAGATAGAGATGAGGCCCCTCAGATGCATTTGTTCAAGTACAGTCCCTCGAGCACACTTCTCAATGTGAAGGTCTGAGAACTGAAGAGATATTTCCTCTCCCTCACTGCCAACATCTAATGATGAGATACACATTGATAACCACTAATGATACCTTCATCAATAAGGTAGAAATGAGAGGCCTACAGCAGTCGCTGATCCACAGAAATTCTGAAATCCAGCTGGATAACGTATTGCTAGTTCCTGGATTAGGGCTCAGTGCTACTGCCTGAAGATGATCCATCACATCTCTTGATTCGGCTCTTTGGATTACTGATTGTGCCTTCTGGAATATCCCTCATTTTCCATTAAAAATGTCTGGGGTTTGTCACTGAGTAGTTCCCTCAACCTCCTTCTTGTCCATAGTAGCATGGAGATTCAAATACCTCTTTTTATTTTCTGCCTGTCCTTTTTAGTTCAAGCTGGCAGTATTTCTACTAGGGAAGTTCTCTGTAAATTTTGCGGATTTTCTATGATTGCTAATGGAGTTTAGTTTATTAGACAAAAGGCACATCCACAAATCTCATGAGATAAGCCCTTCTCTATCTTAGGCTTTCTGTAAGGATGTTCAAGGCATTGTCCTTAGGATTCACAGATACTTGCTCATTATTTAATGAATGTGTATAATAAGATCTTTAGAGAGCCTTTTGTCTCACTCAAAATTTCTCTGACACATTGCCATAAATCTTTCTGAGGTCTTAGCAAATAAGCATATAATGCCATCCTTGATTTGATCTTTGCTCAGAAACTCCATATTTGAGAATCATGTTTTGGTTGGGTCTCATTTTTCAACTTAGTAAGTCTCGGCTCCTTCATCTATGTATATTTTTTATTTTGTTTGAAAACTGAACAATTCCTTTTTCTCTTCTCTCATTTTATTGTAGGCAATAAGAAGAAGCCAGGTGAACTTTTATAGCGAAACCTCCTTAAATAGATCATCTAATTTATTGGAAATATTTTTTTATTTTCCCTGTTATTACAGGCAATAAAGTTGTTAAAAATTTTGTTACTATACAAGTATCCCCTTTTTCCCAGTTTCTCATAATATTATTGTCACTTTTGTTTAAACCTTTACTGACAGTCTCCTCAAGGGCAATTAGACTTTCTTTAACAAAAACCTTTTAACAAAATGCTTCTCTCAAAGTTCTTTCAACTTCCACCTACTGCCTGGTTCCAAAGCCAGTTTTAGATTTTGTTATAGCATCATATCACTCCTGGTACCAAAACCATCTGTTATCTGTTTCAGCTAATAAACCATCTCAAAAACTTGGTATACACACACACACAGACACACACACACACACACACACACACACACACACATATGAATACATGAATCTGCAATTTGGGCAGGTTCGAGAGAGCTAGCTTATGTCTGCGCCACCCATAGTCTGGGAGCTAGAGTCATCTAAAAGATGCTCAGTTACAAATGTAGAAGTTGATGTTGGCTATCACCTGAGATTTTAGTGGAGGTTATTGACCAGACCACCTACATGTGGCCTCTTCAGGTGGCTTGGGTAGCTTAAAAATGGTAGCTCAATTCAAGGGCAAGAATCCCAAGATAGATGGCCAAACAGAAGCTACATCTCTTTTATGATCTAGACTTTGGAGACACTCTATCATTTTCTCCACATTCTACTCATCATGACATTCACAAAGTCCAATACAGTTTCAACAGGAGGGTAAGTAGAGTTTACAAATAGGGAAATATGGGAGGAACAAAGTTCTGGAAGAGAACGTGGAATCTGAAATATTACTCTGCATTTTTTGAAAATGCACCCTTGTAATCATCACACACTTTACCACTTTCTTACCTTAAAATTATATCTCAACTAGCTGTAATCTTATTTCTTATCCTTATCTTTAAAAACAAACAAACCAATACTCTGCTAAGGCAACCAGTAACCTGCAGTCTTCCATAGATCTTAATGGTTTTTAGTCTTCAAATGATATGACTTATTATGCTTTATTTGACAATATTGGTAATCATTCAATTTGTGAAATACATTTTTTATTGTCCTATGGCTTTATACTGATTAAAACATTGTTTATCAATCAATGTTTGCCTTTATTCTTTTTTGTTTTCTTAAAGAGCTAAACTAGAAAAAAAAAAAGGAGTCATAGTAGTAAAAGGAATTGTTAACCTTATAATTTATGGATAATTTAAGTTGGACGTTAAAAAGTACAAACTAGAGAATAAATCCTTGAACTCAGGTGGATGTTCTGCAACTGAAAGTGGTTGAATACATATGTAACTCTGAGGAAAAAGAACAGAATTTAAGACTATAAAATGAATTATGCAGATTTTCCTGAAAGGTAATGTGTAATTAGAGATTTTATAATATTTTATCTTTATGGAAAATAAGTCTGCAATTATAACTATCATGTAGTGTTTGAGTTTTGCATCTCTGACTTTAGCTTAACTTTTTGAAAATATATGTTTTGTGTAAGGATAGAAGACTTCCTTCATAGGTGATTGATTGATTGAGTTGAAGCAAGATGTAAACTCTATTTCAAGATTATGTGTCTTCTGTCTATAATAATACATTAATAGCACTTGTTACTTTAGGGATCGATGGAATTCCATGAAATTTAGGAATCTTCTGACAGAGAGCTATATTTTACGGTGTCTTAACTGTTCCCAATTTCTTCAAACTACACTGACGAAATTAAAATTCCTCATTTCTATTCTTTTCTCACCACAATTTTGACATTTGTGTACTTCTCTCATTTTATTTTTGTAAAAGGGAACTTGATCTGGAAATTTAAATCTGTAAAAAGTTCAGTGTTAATATAGCCTTTAAAATAATTACTTATGGTGGGTCTTCGGGAGTCCAGAGCTCTCTGATCATTGGTGTTCATGTCACCCAGCCCCTTTCTGCACATATACTCATTTTTCTGAATATGGTGGACAATCAAATGGGAGAGAAATCATTGAAAATAAACCACAGGCTCTTTCCAGTCCATTTTGAGGAGAGGGGTGTCATTCTTATGGTACATGCCAATAGATACTGGATACCTCGTGTGCTGGTTCGTAAGATACTGTCTTTCAAGCTTCTGACCCACTCATCTTTTATTCTTTTTTCCCCAGAGACGGGACTCGTCAAACCACATTTCTCTTACCAAGCGGCCCTCTGTTAGAATGCTAATCATTCGCGCTAGAAGGAACCTGTAGGAGAAGAGAACGTGTGAATTGTTCTCTCCTGTTTGCTTTCAGCTCCTCTCAGCAACAACCCGCAAAACTTCTTCACCCCAACAGTGACAGAATGTACCAGTAGCAATTGATTTCAGTGTGCAGTTGTTACAACACTCTAAGAAAGAGCCTTATCAAGCCCTTCAGAGACACCGTTATCAGCTGGCTGCTACCTCCTCCTTAAAGGATTGGGTACCAACCCCCAAGAGTTTTTCCTCTTAGCTCAGAGACCCCCACACAATCGAAGTAGCACATCCTTTACACGGGCTTTTCAGGTCCCCTTCTCCAAGACTTAAGTTTCAATTGGTGGACTCTAGTTCATAAAATTAACTTATTGTCCTCAGGTAACCTACCTCTTTCTTTGACTCCCCCAGTCCTAGGGGTGGGAGCTGCTTCTGGTAGATATGACCGCTCTGATAACTTACTGTGCTCTTCCGGCCTTTCCAGGTCTTCTTTGTCCGGTTAACCATATTTAATATTACATTTTCTTCTGTTGAAATAACTGATGTGTTTTCTGGAATCTGAAATGAACATTAACTGATATATATGTCTCTTACCCACAAATCATGTAGAAATTGATCTGTTATGATTAAATCACTTTACTTCAATCTGCCTCACCTCTCTTCTCATAGGGTATGTGCAAGAATCAAATGATTAAAAACTGTAAAATATTTTGGAATGTAGTAAAAAAAGAAACTGTGTAATTGTATATGTTATATTTTTAAAATAAAATATGAAACATGACAAGATACCAAGGCTAAGAATAAAACTAAACAAACAAAAAATACCACATGGTTTATCATATTTCTTTCTGGCTTTCATTACTTTTGCATTGTTTTTATGCCTCAAAGTGGTAAAAGTGATGCATGAAGTCACCAGAGAATCAGTGTCTGGTTACATTATTTTTTAAAGTACTTATCACAGCACAATTTGACATATAAACTATCTTCTTTGTCACAAATAACGTACATGAAATACACTTAAGTCTTATTTAATGTTGACTGTCATATATTATTTTCAAGATGATACAAATAAAATTATATCTTTAATACCATAATTTATAATAATAAAAAAATTATGGCTTCAAATTAGCTATATTAGATTTATGTGTCATATATGTAACGTAACAATTCTCTAAAAAACACGGAGGTAATGTTATTTTATCTTTGTATGTTATAGGCATTAATAGGAATAAATTGGATAAAATAAAATACTTTGCTGTGTTGATATTATTTATATTTTCCTCCAAATTTATCAACAATATTTTTGTTTAACACACTTATCTATTTATATATTTTAACCTTGCAAATGACTTAAAAAATTTTTTAGTTCTAGTTCATCAAATGAACTTATTGTCCTCAAATAACTTCATTTTCTACCCTAATTCTTGCCTCTTTGACTTTTTGTCTAAGGGAGAGAAACTCTCCCTGGAGGATAGGGCAATTGTCCGTTGATGTGTGGAGTAACCTGTACTTCTGAATGTCTTAGAGGACTTGGGAAGAAGAAAGAATGATAACTTGCATTTTGAATGTTTCTAGAAATTTGCTCATTTATTTCCATTTGTTTGTTAGAGCTGGGTCAATCCTACAGACACTCCCTCTCACCTTTCTTCTTATTTTTTTTTTTTTTGAAAAATAGAAAAAAAAGGGCAACAAATATTTAATGGAACACAGACTAGGACCTTAAACAGAAGATGATTCTTTTGATAGTAGGAAGCTTAGGGACATAACTGTTTAACTCTCTGACACATAGCAGTCACCCAAATAACAATTAAATAATGTGTTAAGTTTTTCTTTTCTCTTTCTTTCTTTCTTTTTTAGAGATTTTTTTTCTATTGATTTTTAGAGAGAGAGGAAGGGAGAGGGAAAGAGATAGTCATCGATGTGAGAGGAAAACACCAATGATCCCCAGACTGGGGATTAAGACCACAACTTGGGCATGTGCCCAGACTGGGACTCGAACTGGCAACACTTTGGTGAATGGGACAATGCTCAACCACTGAGCCACACTGGCCTGGGCTTGTTTTTCTTATAAAATGAACTTTTAACATAGGCAAGAGCTTGAAACAGTTATGAATTTCCCAAGGAAAATACTTAGATTACCCTTGGATTTGCCCAAAATCAAATGTAATAGCTGTTTTCTTAATTCAGAATTTGAAATATGTTGGTAGAAACTTCACTCTAATGAATGAAATTATATAGACAGAAGTTGTAAAACACATAAAGAAAACAGTAAATGTGAATTTTTAAAAGTAGAGAAGGCAGAATTTGAGAATTAAGTTACAGTTTGAAAAATTGGAAGGATATAAAGTAGCAATAGATAGGTTTTAATTTATCGATTGTAAAATTTAACGAGTTAATCTCAATTTTTAGGGGTATAAATTGCATGAGAACATACATAGTATTTGTGAAACATGACAACGAATTACAACCCAGTATTGCATGGTAGCAGAGAGGAAAAGAGTAGAAGCTGATTTTCTGGTATTTTTCTCATAATTTAGTAATCCTTAGTCTTTATGCAATGTGCAACCAGATTTGGGGAATTACCAAGTGAAGGTACTATTGCGTGTGTTACTCACACTTGCCAGACATTCTGGGGACTGTCTCTGGCAAGTACCATTTAGCTCTCCTGAAAACTGAAAGGCTGTGGAGTGGGACTTTAAAAACATACCAAAACAAAAGAATAGAAGGAAAAAGTTTATTTCACAGAGGATATATGCCGAAAGAAGTAGTTTGAGACTTTTTTTTAAACCTTATTTTGTTTTTATTTCCATTTATTTTTGTGCATTTCCACCACATAAAAGATTTATAGTAATAAATCTCAGAGTGGGAGGAAAATTCATGAGATCATTTTCTCAGTCCCCACACCAAGCAGGTAAGATATTATTGAACTGTTTTACAGAATAAACAGAGATCTCAGAGAGGGAAAGGAATTTTCCTTCTTCAGGTGATGGTAGGGTACAGAATAGAAGCCAGGTTTCTTTTCTCTCGTTTCTATAATTTTTTTCAGTATGTATCCTTCTGATTTCTTAAAATACAAACCATTAGACAAATTTAACACTGTGTATCCAAAATTTACTTTGAATATTACTTAAAGTTACTAATGACAAAGAATGGAGTTCAAGTCTTTATATTCTTTTACATGTGATTTTAAGGTTATGAAAAATGTAAGGTCAGAAAGCTTTTATTCACTAGTTCTGAAAATGCCTTCATTTGACTGTGATTGACAATTTTTTAAAAAATGATTGATAGACTCTGATGAGCAGTGGTAAAAATGGCAACCTTAAGTATTTTGAACATTACATTTCAAAGGAATTAAGTTGCTAAAGGATTAACAGTGGTCAATGAAGAAACAGTCGGCCATTTGTTTTTGTTACTGGATTATCATTTCTCATCGAATACTGATCATCATTTTCACAAGTTCTTACTGAGATTTCAAAGAAACAAAAATTTTCTTCAGATAAGATTTTATTATGAAGTCCAAGTTAATCCACCCGGTCCGTCACTGGGCCTTAGAATGCTGATAATTCACTGCAAAACACTAAGGCACTTTTTAAATTATCTAATAGCACTTCTTTGGAAACACATATAATATTTTTCTCAAATTCATGAAAAAATGACAGGACAATTAAACCAAAATTATTTCCAGATATTAGTCTCCCTCTGGACTCAGATCTATGTTATATTTTTGACTAGTTTCCTAATGAGTTAGAAAATTCTTCAGTCTTACAACATAAAGTTAAATGTACCATTTTTAATTCTTAAAGAAAATGGAAACTTCAGTGCTAAGTGTCATTCATCTAGGATCTTATGTAGAAATAAAAGAATGATTTTTGAAGTATTTAATGCAGATAACAGTCAACTCAAGTATCCTTTCAACAAACCTCCCAGAAGAAGGCCATTTTGTTTCCTAAGCTAACATTTTTATTTCTTTTTAAAATTTTTTTACTGAATTTATTGGAGTGACATTGGTTAATAAAATTATATAGTTTCAAGTGTACAATACAATATACATCATCTGTATATTGTATTATGAGTTCACCACCCAAAGTCAAGACTCTTTTGCCCACTTTACCTGCCCCTATCCTCCTTTCCCTCTGGTAATCACCATACTATTGTCTGTCTGCGAGTTTAGTTTTTTTTCCCCTTAATCCCTTCACCTTTTTCACCTAGGCCCCCCAACCCTCCTCCCCTCTGACAGCTGTCAGTCTGTTCTCTGTTATCTATGAGTCTGTTTTTATTTCGTTTATTTTGTTCATTAGCCTCCATATGTAAGTGAAATCATATGGTATTTGTTTTTCCTCTGCCTGGATTATCTCACTTAGCATAATACTCTCCAGGTCATCCATCCATGCTGTTGTACAAGGCAAAGGGAAGATTTCGTGTTTTTTTGTTTGTTTGTTTGTTTGCTTACAGCTGAGTAGTATTCCATTGTGTAAATGTACCATAGCTTTTTTAATCCACTCATCTACTGATGAGCACACATTATTTTTCCTAAATTTCTCTATTTTTGTCCATGGTACTAATATCCTTTAAATAAGTAATTATCAGCTTATATTCATCTTAATTTTTCACTCTTTATATGGAGTTCCAATTTATTTTTATATACTGATAATTTTATTTTTTATAACATTTCTTGCATTCTTCATTTAAAAACTGTTTCCCCAGCACAACCAATGGACACAGGCACTAGTTTGGGGAAGCAGGAGGTGGGAGTGGAGAGGAGGGGGTCATTGAGGGGAAAAAGGGGAGACATCTGTAATACTTTCAACAATAAAGATAAAAAGAAAGAAAAAAGTCTATTTAAGAAAAAATGTTTCCCTACTGATCACCTTCTCTGTTGTTCATACCATTAAACTTAGATAATACAGTGGCTTCCATTATGTCCAAAAACAAATTCTCACTAATGCAGGATAAGGAAGTTATACTAATCATAGTGATATGGATGAAAAAGCATAGGGATTGTGGTTGACAATACACTTGATGTAAATCAATATCAATCATCTTGGGTTGCACTATTAAAAAGACAAGCATTAAACAATAGTACATTTAAGGCTATGGAATTTCATGATCTGGATTTGAATCTTGATTGTCTAACCTTAACTCACAGCCACGTTTCTAATCTGCAAAATGAAGATCATGATAATATCTATCATTTATTATGTCTTTTGCATGTGGTGGGCAACAAGTGCAGTATATGTCTTACTTATTTTAACCCTCCTAAATTGTTCTCTTCACTTTACAGAGAATAATCTGTAAATAATGAATCCCAAGAATGTTAATTAATTTTTTCCAGTATCACACAGCTAACATACCACAGAACATAAACTCCAACCCCTGGTCTCAGACATCAGAACCTATGTTTTAACCACAGCCTTGAGTGAGATTATGCATGTTCACCATTGACATTGGGCTAGGCACATGGTAAGTGTTCAGTAAATGTTGGTTTCTTTCCCTTGCAATTTTATTCTATAGTGTGTTTGTTAAAATATACTTTAAGTACTGGATTCATTTCTACCTACCATATTATAAATGTTCTGTAAACTAAAATGGGTTGAACTATTTGAAAAATGAGCAGGATGTTGAAATGCACCATAATTAGAAACTGTGAAGGATTGGGTATGCTTATTCTGAAAAAAAAAAAAAAAAAAGACGGGGAGGGCCTGAATACACATGATACCTGTGTTCAAGTTGGAAGAGAGTGTATGTTGTATATGAATCATCTTTTTATGAGACTTCTGGTTGAACACTTGACTTTAGTAACATCACCACGCTTCCCCTCTTTTGTCAAGCTCTCTACCTCATCCCCAAACAGGTATGCCCTATTATCCTCTCATCTCCACAGGTTTGGTATTCAGTCACTCTCCTGATCATTTCCCTACCGCTACATCTTTTGTCAACACTTTCACTTTGTTCTCTAGAGACACTGACCCGTTATTAACAAATTACCATATAGCTGCATTCTCTTCACTCAGTGCACTATTTGCCTACTTATTAAAAATCTGACATCCCTTGAATCAAACTCTGCCCTGCTTCACTGTCCTGTATCCCCCCAGTTTCCCACATCCATGTAACCCAGGACAAAACTTGGCTTTACCTTCTTGATCTCCAGGGCCATTCCAATGAATTATTCCTTAATTCCCCATAAAACACATCTTTGAGGTTCCTATCATGTAGCTATGTAGCCCTCTGTCCATCCTTGTTGCTTTTTTGGAATCTCCTCCACATTTCCGGAGAATTTTAGTATTTTTCTCACAGTTGACCAGAGAGAATTTAATATATACATTGTTGAGTAGTAATGTAACTGCTTAGTCCTTCAGTTTCTTGCTTTTTATATTTCCCACTTCCTTCTCCTCTGCTGCATTTCAGAAATGTTTCTTCAAGATTATAATCTAGATATTTCACACACTTATCATCAAGACTGACACACACCAAAAATATAGTTGATTAATACCTCAATTCTTTCTATTACCTTACTTTGATTCACTGTTGGAATTTTAGCATCTCACTTCATTTGTCTGATTCAAATCTATCTCTCTTCTTATTCTCTGCAATCTTTTCCTCTTATACTCCCTTATGGACAATTTCCACCTCCTATCTGAACTTTGCCTCCTTTCCCATGTAGCTTAGACTCCATGACCCATCTTTTCAGTTGCTTAGTTGCTTTTATTCTTTTGGTTTTTATTCTCTTGTTTTTTCACCTCATCCTGCAGCAATTTACCTTCCAGAGATGCTCAAGCCCTTTCAATCATAAAACAGTGTCACCCTTGAATACAAGTTTTCTTCCAGCTACCATGTATTGGTTCCTTTTATTGGTAGAAGTCTTGGAACATCTTGAAAAGAGATTCTACAGTTGTTATTTCCGCATCCTTGCACCCCATTTATTTCTCACCCACTTTATCTGGCATCCGGTTCCGCCACTTGACTCAATCTTCTTCCACTTCTATCTGCATTGCCCTCAATATTACCAGATCCAGTGAAAATTTGCTGTGCTTATTTCATTTCATCTCCCTGTGGCAAATTGGTACTGTTGAACTTGTTTCTTCCTGAAATTCTCTTCCTTCTGAACTTCTGTGATCCTTCTCTCCTAGATTGTTCTCTCTGTTTTTCTATTCTATCATTTTCCTGTACTCTTGTTTCTCCACCCAAATTTAATATCTTATATACTCTCCCTAAGGAACCTGACAAAAACTCAAGAAATTAACTATCACACATGCACTGATGAATCTCAATTTCCAAACAAGAAATGTAAGAATCAGAATCCCACCCTTCTGCATCAATTTGCCTTATAAATATCTCCACATGTCTGAACCTCAAGCCATTGACTGTACTTAACTTTTCCTCCTTCCACCAGAACTGCTCCTCTTCCTTTGCTGCCTAACTCAGAGTATGGCATCATGCTGCCCTGGCCAGAAATATTGAGTTTTATTTTATCATTCCTTCTCTTTTGTCCCCCCACATCTACTCAGTCACAAGGTATTCTTTTATTTACTCAAAACCATTTATTAAGCACTTGTTATGTACTGTGACAGAAGAAAGATGCATAGAAAGGAAATTAAACAATTATGTAGATTCAATGTTATAAAAATGCATAATGCATACCTAAGTTCAGAGAGTCGGATTGAGTAGAACTGCCTAATGTCCCCAAGCCCATCTTTGTCCTTTTCTTTTTCTTTGCACAGTCACTCCTGTTTTTCTTCTATTTTGCTGCAGTAGCTTCTTGTTCTGTGCACTCTGATCCTTTTAACCACCCTCCTCACTGTTGTCAGAGTGACCTTTATAAAATGCCATTTTGATATCACTAGCTGACTTTCCAACCTTAAGTGGTTCTCAAGACTGTCATGCTATAGTTCACAGTTCACAACTTAACATCCAAAGCCCTTCACATTTAGACCCCGATTTCTTACTAGCCTCTTCATAGACCATCGCTCCACTTGTTTTCACTACTTTCTCATGTGGTGCCTTTTTCTGAGAATGTGTAAGGTTGTTTCATATCTCTGAACCTTCTCACTTATTATTGTCGCGTCATAGAATACACTTTCCCTTATTATGTTCATCTAGCTAATTTTCAGGAACTATTTTCTGATGACCAACTACCTTAGGCCTTATTGAGATATCGTCCCTTTGATTCCAGATCTCCATTTGTATACCACTCTCATGGAAGTTATTAATCATTCGACAAGTAGTTATCAAGAACCACATATCATACTTTAACTTCGTGTCCTTTTTCCTCACCACACTGTAAGTTCCATAAGAGGAGAGATTATATCCCATTTTAGGTTGGAGTCTCAGAACCTAGCATAGGTATATAGATATATAAATGACATGCAATAAATATATTTTAAATGAGCGAGTTGCTATCACAAGAATCACTGAAAGAAGTATGCTATATTAATATAATTTATTGGGAGATCCATAGCCAGTTATGGGAATTGCTGGTCCTGGAGTCAGGTTGTTATATGAATCATAGGTTTACTACTTATTAGCCCTGTGTCCTTGGGGAGTTTACCTAATCTCTTTAGGGGTCCACTTCTATAAAATGAGATAATAGTGGTCTCTACCTTATAGAATTGGTAGAAGATTACATTAATTCATATATAATCTATATATATAAAATTTAGAACAAGATCTGGCCAATGTAAAAATTCAATAAAGATCAGCAATAGTTATAACTAGAGGTCCAATATCCACAAAATGGCCAATTTATTATTACATATTAGGTTTCAGAACTAGACATCTTGTTGTTTTAAATAATCTTCAACATTTCTTCAAACTCTTAGGCTCTATGTGTTTATGATAATCAAGTCATGCATTTCTTGTAGTATTTGAGTAGTGCGGGTTACTGAATATAACCTTTGCTGAAAGCATGATTTTTTTTTTTTTTTTGGTGGAACAATTGCAAGATTAAGAGTAAGCTAGATCTGATATGTGCCAAAGGTACAGACATTAATTTAATAATAGGTCCCATTCCTTCTTTATCTCCTGGAAAATTATAAATCAAAATTTTTTCAAAGCCTGAGAGCATGTGAAAATTTCAGGAATAATCCAGGTAGGTCTTTGTAACCTAGTATAACTCTAGCAGCATGAAGATTCTTGAGACAGTGTTATAACTGGGTTCCTTATACATAGTTGAATAGCATTCTTACTCTTCTACTGGCAGAGCTAGAATTTAAGATCAGAATCAGTTCCATCCAACAAACACATTGAGAATTTGACATAGCCCTAGACTGTAAGACACAAAGATAGTGAAGTATAGTCCCAGCCCTTGGGGAACTCTAAAGACAGATAGGGATAGACAATATAATTACTATAATACTCTAGGAGGTGAGTTTTAACAGAGATGACAGATTCTAAGAGAGGTTGTTATTGTGAAAGTTGTCTAGGACTCTCTGTCTTCTAGCCAGGACTCTGACTTATAAAGCATACCTTTTCATATATACTATATAGACTGAATTTTCTGTAAATCTTTCATTTGAATAAATGTGGATATTTTGTTATCCTTACTCAGGTTTGTAGTCATTAAAAGAAAGAAATGCTAATTTTTAATTCATTAGGAGAGGTCCTAAATAGAACCTAACCTAGAATTGTTTCTGCATTTAGTGAGTTTTAAATAAATAATGATCAAAGTTTGTGTTCCCTTTATCTTTGCTTTCTAAGCATTTATCTAGTCCCCTTTACCACTTAAAATATGTATATTCTTTGGCTCAGAAATATGTAGACTAAAAATATGATATAAGTATTTTTGAATATGAACTTCAAATGTAATATTAGTAGCAGTAATAATAATAATAGTAGTAGCTAATGTCAATTAAATGAGTAAAAGATGCCAAGTATTTAGCTAAGAATTTTATGTAAATTACCCTGTTTAATACTCACAAAACCAATATGGCATTATGAGCTCATTTACAGATGAGAAAACTAAGACTTAGAATATTGTTTTAAAAAAGGATTAAAATATATTATCTAATCACAGATACAGAACAGAGCTCGACAGTGGGGCTACTGGAGCTTGTGTCTAGCAGTCTGTCACTAGAGCTTATATACTCTTTTTTTTTTTTTTTTTTTTTTTTTTAAGATTTCCTTTTTATCATTTTTTTAGAGAGAAAGAAAGGGAGAGGGAGAGAGAGGGAGAAACACCAGTGTGTGAGTGAACATCGATCAGCTACCTCCTGCAAGCCCCCTACTGGGCATCAAGCTTGCAACCTAGGCATGTGCCCTGACTGGTAATCAAACCAGCATCCTTTTGGTGCAACGGACGATGCCCAGCCAACTGAGACACACCAGCCAGGGCAGAGCCTATATAGATTACTCTAACTACCCACCATCCTAACTAGTCTTTCCATGAAGAATGCAAGCATATTCCTGAATCATTGTTTGTGGTAGCAAAAGAAAGCAAAAATAAAATTAAATGCTCGACAATAACAGATGGGTGAAATAAATTTTGAATTATCTACACAATGGAACACTACTGAGCTTTTAAAATGTTTTTATTATATTTGTTGACAGAATACTCCATTTTTTTAAAAAGTATGTTTCAAAATATGCTTTCAGTGGAATTCCATTTTGAGGATAATAAGATATTAACCTTTGTGTTTTATTTATTTGTTTTTACTTATTCTTTCTATAGTTAAAATAACTTGCTTTAATAGTAATAATAACATATTGTTATATACTTATAACATGTAGGCCACGCTCAGCTTGTAAAGTCAAGATTCTAGGGCTGAGATTGGGCAATAATACTACCTTATACAGAAGTCTGTCTTATTAAGGCTTTTCGACTGGATGTGTTACATTTTTAACATGAATTAATTTAACATAAATATCTTATATATATTTTAAAGGATCTGAAAGAGAAGTACTTTTTCTAAGCCTACCTATATAGTTTGCTTGCAAAAATTCTTAAAATAGCTTTTACCCATTAAATTCTTAAGAGGATTACACAAGCTAAATTAGTGCCCGGACTGCAAAAAGCCATAATGAACTTAATATTATTGCTTTCCAAAATATAGACCAATTCTTAATAGACTATTTTACAATAGAAAGTGCCTTTAGGGGTCAGTATAACAAAATTAAGATCAGTTTATAAAGCCTTACAGAAGGCCTGGTGGTGGCATAAAAATGTCCAGTGTAATTATTTGTGAATTCACTTGCTCACACACCATTTTCCTTTTCAGGCTTGTTTTGTAAGGAAGTGAACTGACAGATCTCCGACTTTTCTTCTAGAAATTGCACGTATATTGGGCTGTTTCCCTCATGTATAAAGGCTACTTAAATTTATCTAGTCAAAGTCAAATTTAAAGTTGTTGGTGGTGAGGTGTGGGGATGATCATGTAAGGTTTGTCCCCAATTATTTAATTGGAAATGAGTTACTGAAGCAAATTTGAAGATAGCCATTATGTTCTAAGCTCCAGTGGGCAGGAGGGATCCCTCAGTGTCTTATTCTTTTTATAGTCTTCTTCTTCTTTTAAAACTTTTTTTTTAAATTGATTTTTAGAGAGAGAGAGAGAATCATCAATGTGAGAGTGAAACATCAATTGAAGCCTCCTACACACCCACTACAGGGGGATCAAGCTTGCAACCTGGGCATGCACCCCAACCAGTAACCAAACTGGCAAGGTCTCGGTGCATTGGACAACGCCCAACCAACTGAGCCACACTGGCCAGGGCTTTGTAGTCTTCTTATTACAGTTCAGATTGAGACCCTGTGACTCAATGCATAGTCAGCCACTCTGACTCCTCCCATCTTCAGTAACCTGGTTTCTGTCTTGTCTCTGTTTTCAGCTCTAGCATCCTTCTTACCGTCCCCTTAATGTTGGCTGGTTTAAGCAGATGTACTTTGATCACATGACTCACCTTTCTAAAATGTCTAGTGCAGAAATTGGACAAAAAGTTTTAAACATCTAAGGGCATATAGATGGCATCAAAACTTTGAAATTAAACTGGCATTGAGATTCTATAACAAGCCCTTTAAAGATAAATCATAGTTGGTTTTTTCTACAGTAATTTATATAAAAGACAGTGAACTCACTCTTCTGTGCTTTGTTTTTAAAAATAAGCCATATTACCATACATCAGAATGACCTTGTATCAATAAATATAATGTTTATAATTAAATACAAAGTATGAACACCATTTTATATGCTGAGTCATTTCATATTTGTAGGTAAAAAATCTTGAGGCCATCTGGATGACTCCGTAAATTCCTTGCCATAGCAGTGCTCATCAAGATTTGGAATTGATTTCCAGTTAAGATAACACTTCCAAAGAGAAAGGCTAAAATAAAGTTTGTTCCTAAAGCGGGATTAGAAAAGTCCTCTGATTTGTATGGAAGCTACTGCAAGAGTTGACTTGAATTATGTAAAGGTCTGAAGATGTGTTGAGGTTATTGATCAAAGTTGCTATCAGCTTTCAATATTAAACATCTTTTCCACTGGCCCTCAAAGTGAAGACTTTCCCTAGACTAGAGGTCTGCCTATTAATAGGCTTAGTCAGAAAAAACAATTACTTCCAAGAACAGGTTTTTGTTTTGTTTTTTTTTACCGTTTCTGACCCAATATTTTGTTTCTTTTATGGCTTCTATTTTAATTACTCTATTTTTCAACTCCTAAAAAAAAAAGATCAGCAATACATAGTATTTCTCTTTTCATCTTGGGCTGGTCCATAGTAATTCATGGAAGAAGGGTACATTGTACTGAAATAGTCCATGCTGACTGAAGCAGCTAATTAACATACCAATAGTAATACACTTAATATTAGTCAAAAGAGTTGCTTCCCAAAGGAAGAAGTGCACTGTACTTGAGGTCATCACTAGTCATTTAAATTGACATTGGACAGGCACTAGAGGACAGGCAATAAGGAATATACCTTCATTGACAGAAAGGTATGGATAGAAAGAAGTTATAAGAAAAAAAAACATTAAAATTACTTGAGGTTTATGGCATGTTATTTATTTTTCTGATCTGGTGAAAATAAAATTTAAATGATATATAATTTTATGCTTTTGTATTTTTATTGTTGGCTAGTATTACCTAATTTTTATTTAAATGAAATACATGAGGCACATAACCTGTGGGAGAAATTTGTTATGTCTAGTAGCTTAATCTGCTTGAATGTTTCAAGAGATTCTAACCAAGATATGTATATAAAATTTAACTGTATATGTAAATATTATAAATAATATTTTATTAAATTTGCTGTTATTAAGGATTCCCTTAAGATTTCAAGGTTTAATCACTTTGTACTAGTCCTCCATCATTATGGTGTGCCCCACACGCATTACTTAATTCTAGGCATATATTTCTATTCTTAGACGCTTTATTGAATTCCCCTAGTCAAAAAAAATCCATATTGAAATGTTAGTGGTAAACCTCAGTTGCATAAATAATGGTGATCCTGTGTAATGAATAATTTAGTCATACTTTAAAAATAATTCATCAGGAACGAGATGTGAGTAGGAAACAGGATGAAGTGCTAGCGTATGAATGCTATCCAGACATTTCTATGTGAAAAATGTTGCATTTTATAACATTACTGTGTTAACTACACGTCCTTGTCCTTGTAAGCTCCATCAAAAATCAGAGGTTTAAGAAAACCATAGCATTATCATCCCACTCGAGTTTGAATACCTTAAGTTTGAATAAACATAGTTAAATCAGTGATCCGTGTCCAGCAACTAAATCTTGAGCCTAGAAATAGTGTCAAGGTTGTAGCCACTTCGTAATCTATAAGCTAACTAACATCTGTCTAATATAAATCTGGCAGCTAACTCAGTGGTTTTCCATTGGGGGGGAGGGTTGTCCCAGCATCCCTGGGTTACATTTGGCAAAGCCTGGAGACATTTTTAGTTGTCACACTGGGTGAGAGAGTATCTAGTGGGTAGAGGCAGGGAAGCTGCTCTACCTCCACCAATGCACCAGGTGTCCTCCACAGCAAACATCTTCTCACCCAAATGTCAATAGTGCTGAGGATAGGAAACACTTGCTACTAACTCAAGGTTCCTCATCCTTTCATTAAAGAGAGACAAACCCTTGAAAGTTTTAGGGGTCCATCCACTTGTTTGGAGCTATGACAAAATCTGGTGGGGCAACAGAACTGCATCAGAAAAGCTCTGTCATTGTGAAGCAGAGACTTGCAAACTCAGGCTCTAAGAGACCTGGCAGGTGATACATGTGAGTTCAGCCGTCACAGTCACGTTTGCCACATTCCACCCACTTTAAGGGAGCAGCCACTGTCCAGCTCCGGGCATTGGTAGCCAGGCAGGAACAAAGGCTAATTATTATCACAGCTGCTAATTTTTAAAGAGGAACCGGAAATTTAGATTTTTGTGTGTGTATGAAGTCCCCTAATGCTTACTTGTTTCTAAGTCTATGTTTAACAGATTAGAAAAGGCCAAACAAAATACACCAGATCAAATTTAGTTTTCTGGTCATCAGGGTTTGTTATTTTTTAACCTCTGTTCTCAGTTCTTATTGTCATGGGCATATTGATTGATTCATTCATTCATACATTCATCCACTCTTTCCATTCACTTAACAGACACTAATTGAGCACATATTCTGTTGCTGGTGTAGAGGAAAACTAGAATTAAACAAGACCACACAGAATTCTTGATTATTCTGAAATGGGGAGCTTATTCTTCACTGAGGATCAAACTGACTCTTTTATGATTCTTAGTATGAATTTTTAATTAATTGATCAACTAGTTGATAGATTTGTTACCTTTTACTTAGCAACTTTTCCTATTAAAATGTCAACACATACCTGGGTATCTCATTCTTAACTGAACTTTAACAAGTCAGAGCAACTCAGGGATGGTGCTTTGAAAATTGAAAATACTAAATTTAATGGCTTAGAGACCTTTTACTTAACAATTCATATCCTTCAGCTCTCTTTTATTTCTCAACTTTTATTTTTAACTTAAGCCCTTCTTTATTTTATCACAACCAAATGACTTAAGAGCTTACGAAACTAAATATTTACAAAACACAGTAAAGAGTACAAACAAAATCTAGTAGAATGAGAATTTCATCTTTAAAATCAGTCTCATTTGCCTAGATCCTGCTATCCTGACTTTTGCAACAATCTGTAGAGATTATCTTCATTTTGTAGATGAGAAAACTGAGTCATGGATTAAGAGAGTTGATTATTATCACACAGCAGGAGAGATGATTATTATCACCCAGGTGGTAAGTGTTTGAAGCCAGAACTTGAATTGTAGCTGTCTATGGCAAAAGCCATTGTCTTGCACTGTTGTGCCATAAAGATATACAGGATAAATATGTGCACTTAAAGTTGGGGTAAAAGGGCAAGAACGGAAGAAAAACAAGTTCTTCTGCACCTCACCCTTTTCTGCAATTCTTCATAGAGTTTAATGCTTGATCTTTCTTCAGGCTCTACACACACACACACACACACACACACACACACACACACACACAGTCAGACGTCAGATTTCTAAGAAAGTTAGCATTCTGGATGACCCAGAGCCACAGTGCTGGGTTTGCCAGGGTGTATTAACACTGATTCTCCACCCTCACCCTGTGATGGTAAGAATTAGGTTAAGTAATTTCTGTCATCCACACTCTCTTCTAAGTAATTAACCCAATTTATACACATTTTTCTTTTAAATCTAACATAATCATCAATAGCAACTGTTGTTTAGCTCAGATTCAGACTGTTGGATCTCTTGTATATTTGTAGATTTTTTAACAATTAAATTACTTGCAAGTTTCAACTTTAGAAAATAAAAATATGAACTTGAAACAAGGTTAAGAGTTAGAAAACACACCAATTAAGTATGTGTGCATTCTATTAATATAATAGAACAAGACTTATTTGTGAATCAAGGTTTATTCTCAGGCGCTTCAAGGAGAGAATTTTCTTTATTAAAAATAAAAAAAAACCTGTTTCCATACAGTAAAGTGGACTCATTGCATTAGTCATCTACAGTGTTAAGAAACTAATAATTGTTTTTTATGCTTTTCAAGCCTCTTACTTTAGTAAACCTATAATTGAAAAGTGAAACTTTGTAATAAAAGAATATAACTCAGTTTATGTTGCTATGGGAAAGTAAAAGGTTTCCTCCTACTTTAGTTTATTAATTTTCAAATAATGCTTAAGGGCTTGTTATGATAGTTCTTTACAAGGTAGTAAATATATAGTTATCCAGACTGTCTGGGTTGAAAACTAATTAATATTAGAAACTGAAACATTTAAGCTTGTTATTCTGCAAATCAAATGAATCCAAATACAATTTTTATATTAAGTCCAATATTCAATGATCCAGGGATATCCTCTCAATGCAAACTATAATCTAAAACATCCCTCTTTTTATTATTGTTGATAAGCAAGCCATCTGGAACTCTAAAATGTGGCATTGAAAAGGGTAGTTGGGGAGACCAGTGGTGAAAACAGCAATCTGAAAGAACAAAATAAATTAAAAATAAAACTATTTAAATAATTGAAAGTTTCTTTGAAAGAAAATTTGCAAGATAGAGGACTGGAAAAAAATACATTATCTGAAGGAAAATATCAAGCACTATACAAACTGCGATATATATCCAAGACTTGGTGAATGAAGTTTTCTGTAATTTTGATTATATTGCTTGCTTTAAATCCTGTTCTAGAGATATTTTTAACAGAGGCACACATTTTAAAATTTGCATAAAGTTGTAAGAGTGGGAAAGAGAAATTTACTATTCAAAAAGAAAATGAAGGTATAAGAACACAAGAAATCTCATTTTTTTACTCATACTTTTAAATGATCAAGTCATATTAGATTTTTAAAAGTATTTCTAGACAAGTTCTTTAAAAATATAAATGAGGATTTTATTATCAATAAAGAATTCTAAAGCTTAGAAACAAAACAGTTGAAGAAAACATGGCAGATACAAAAACATTGTAAATTCATAGTCAAATAGTGTTAAAATTTATTTAATGAATTAGGTGACTAGCATGATACATGTGGTAAATGGAAAGAAAGAAATTATTGAAAATGTTGTGTTTGTGGGTTTGCATCAGGATATGAGGAGGTCAGAGGGAGGAAAAGATTATTTTGAAAAAGTAAAGACTTTGATTTAATAACTGCAAAACCTGATGTGCTACTTTAGAGACATAAAAAAGTGACCATTGAATGTATATTGTGTGATACCGTATGCAAATGTAATTGTATGTGCGTTGACATCTTGTTTGTAGATATATAAGTGAGATCGTATGGTATTTGTCGTTGTCTGGCTTATCTTTAGGTCCATACATGCTGTTGCAAAAGGTAAGAGTCCCTTCTTTTTTACAGCTGTGTAGTATTCCATTGTACCACAGCTTTTTTATTCATTCATCTACTGATGGGTACTATTCAGTGATGGCAATTATTCATGAGCAGGAAACGAAGTACAGGAATAAAAAATGTGGCCAGGGTGAATAAAAATGAAATGAAATGTGCATTACCTTGGACAACTTCTTGACATTACTGACCAAAAGTGGTGGAGGAATATGTGGGAGAGACTGATCCCCCCAATAGGGTATGTATCTTTTCATTCCCAACTTCATCATAACTTTCTATTATAGTACTTTAAGAAAGTGACATCACTACTTAAGAGATGAGAAATACAAATTTGTGACATCTTTCCATTTTTCATTCAGTAACAACAACAGACACCCACAACGACAATAGTAATATTTATTGAGCAACTACCGTGCGACTCTTTAAATTTTTTTTTTTTCTTTATTGATTTTAGAGAGAGAGGAAGGGAGAAGGAGAGAGATGGAAACATCGACGAGAGAAGAACATCGATTGGCCGCCTCCTGCATGCCCCCACTGGGGACTGGGTCCACAACCTGGGCATGCGCCCTGACTGGGCATCAAACCGGCAACCTCTTGGTGCATGGGTTCGTGTTCAACCACTGAGCCACACCAGCCGGACCCGTGCAACTCTTTAAAGCTGAACATATATACTCCCAGCCTATGCCTGTTTTTTGTATACTATATATTGCACAAGTATTGTCTTTCTTGTCTTTCTCTCCCCACTAGAATGTAAGTTCCAAGAGTTCACAGAATAAGACACTGAAACAAGCAGCCCCAAACCAACACTTCTATTTACTCTTGATCCTTGAACAGCGTGGGATTGAACTGTGCAGGTCCACTTATACGTGGTTTTTTTGCAATAAATACTGTAAATATTTTCTCTTCCTTATGATTTTCTTCATAACATTTTCTTTTCCCTAGCTTACTTTATTATAAGAACAGTATATAATACATATAACACAAAATAGGTCTTAATCGACTGTCAGTGTTATCAGTAAGGTTTCCTGTCAACAGTAGGCTATTAGTAGTTAATTAAGCTTTGGGGGAGTCAAAGTTACACTGCGTGGGAGGTCAGTGCCTCTAACCCCTTGTTGTTCAAAGGTCAACGGTACTTCCTTTTATGTGAGATCATTATTTTCCTGTAACATTTTAGCAGGAATGTTTTGTTTCGTACAGACCTGGCAAAAAGGCAGGGGAAGAGCTCATGTCAAGGCCTTAAATAAGAGTAAGTGTGGAATGTAAGAATTACAGAAAGGGAGTCAGTTGGTTGAATTTTAGATAATGAGAGGTTATAAGAGGTAGGAAGGGACCAGATTACCTTTGATGCTACAGTGAGATAGAAAGGCTACATATAATGAGAAGGCACGAGGGGTTGCAAGCACGGGAGAGACTGCTTCAGGTTTTAAACAGATCTCTTTGGCCACATTGAGAATGCTGGACTTCCACCAGGGTGTGGCTGCGAACAGAATCCCGAAAGCAAGGTAGAGAAACATTGCAGTAAACCAAACAGGAGCAAAAATAGAAAAGTAGACGTACTGAAAACAAATACAATCGTCACAGAATCAAGATGATTTTCTCCTTGATTTCACTAGAGCAAGCTCCAAGAAGGCAGACATTTTCTCTCTTGTTCGTTGTAAATCCCTGGTACCTACCAAAGGGGCCTGGCACGTGAGCTGTTCTACTTTTTTGAGGAAAGAAATGGAATTCTTATGGTCATATTGATCAACGGTTATTTGTAATGAAAATATACTTTGATTTTTATCTTTTAGGTATTGATTTTAGAAACCCCAAAGTTTTTTTAGCCTTTGTCTATAGTTTCTCCTAAATTTGGCTAAGTTTAATTACTTTCCATAATAAACTTCCTAACTGTGAGACTGGTTTTTAAGTCACTACAGTAGTCACAGCAATGACCTCAATAATCAGAGTATCTCTCTTGTGAATATTTCTAAATAAAGCTGATGCAATTTTCCAGTCTAATTTATATAAGAGGAACTGATCTAGGCCAAATAATATTCTTCTGTGTTTGTACTGAGAGAAAATATGGAAACCTTAACATTCCGGAGCCGTTCTTACTCCATAGATCATGACATTCTATTTATATTGCATCGGAAAGTCATACCATATTTTCTTTAGCTGTTGGCTTACAAAATAAGGTCACATAATGTGATAAAATCTTTTACATAATCAAGTAAGTGAATAACTGTTACATAGCCTTATATAATATTTTTTTAGAATTGATTATATTTTAATATTGTATAAGATGTATTTTAAATCTTTATGGGAAGGTGCAGTAATTGTTGTTACAATAGAAATTGTGCAACTCACTTCACAGTACAAGTAGTTGTCTAAGATAAACTTGGGATACCCCAACTTCCAGGAGAAATGTGCACACATTGAGGAATAAGGCATGTTAGCACAACTTGTCCCATTCAGATGTGTTTCCTTCAGCTAAATAGACTCACTTTATCAAGGGCATTGACATTAATGTATTAATTTATGTTGCAGATATAAGTTCAGTTGCCTATGGTGGTGACTGCTGATATTTTTAAATACCTAAAAGTACCATCTCTCTCTGATAATGGCAGGTTAAGATAGGAAACCTGTAAGTATGCAGATATTATTATGAGGAATTCTTTCAAATGTAACTCAGCTAGTTTCCCCCCAAAAAATAAAGCAATATTGTAGCCTATCTTCTTTCTTTCTTCATCAACATATTGATGTACAGTAAAATTTTCATTCAAAGTTAAGCAAAGTATATTAAAAGTTTTCAAAAATCTAAATTATACAATGCAAAACTTGAGTTCCTTTAAGTTAGAAAGGTAGAGTCAGTAATTGCTCCTTCAATGACTGTTAATCATTGAAAGCATATTTTTATGCTCTTAGTTTTTAAATAAAAACCTGCTATCCATGTCCTTAAGAAGTAAATGCTCAATAAAACTAAAAGAGAAACAAAACAAAACCTGTCTGAGGCAGTGATGGAGGAGGGCTCAGCCGTCACATGAACAGGTCAGACTGCTTGAGTTTCAGTCCTCACTTTATTTATTAGATATATGCTGGTGACTTTGGGCAAGTTACTTAAGCCCTTTTTTGCCCATCTTTTCTCATCTGTAGAATGGGGACAATAATAATAATAATAATACCTATCTCAAAGTGTTATAAGGCCTACATGAGTTAATATTTACAAAGTTCTTACTAAGTGCCAAGTAAATTCTAACATTCTTGTACCAAAGTGAAACTATATAACAAAAGTAATAGTAACCCTGGCTTCCTTTTACTGAGAAAGGAGTTTTGCAACAATGAGAAGCTGTTGAGACATGGCAACCCTATAGAAAGAGAGATACCAAAAACAAACAAATATTAGGTTGTAATTCAAATATACTTGAGTTTCTTCCCCACCGTGACAATTCACGTCGGGGACTTTGCTGAGGCACTTTTGTGGTCATTTTGTCAGATAACAGACAAAACCTATGCAATATTGGTTTTCTGTTTTACAATGAAAACCAAAACTTGAGTTGAGGTTAAATGAAATATATTATACTCTTGGTATAAAATATTACTCACACATATCAGGAAAGTAAGGAACCATTTAATATTTGTCTCACACTATCCTACAAAAAACAAAAATCTTCTCTAAAAATAACTGTTTTGAATAGCAGGCCAGCAGCTAACAATTAAGGACCTGTGCAAGGGTATAATTGGAGGCCCGCATAACAGATGTTTAAATAGCTGAAGGCTGTAAGCAAGTTGACAAACTATTAAGTAACATAGATCTTCCTACCTTGACAAATATACTTCATAACCTAGATGACCAAATACAAATTTAATAAAATCCTCAGAGCCCTTGGAGATCCACAGATGACTCCCACCTCTGGCAACCTTCCCCAACTGCCTTGCCCTTCTCTTCCCACATGGTCAACACCAGGAGTTACTTGGGCATGAATTTGGAAGTCCTACCCTCATGCCAATACTCAATCCTCATCTTCCTCAAATATGTGCCCTCTGGTAACCTTTCAGACCCAAAAGTGTCCTAGTCAACCCTCAAAATGATGGATCCCAGGAACAGGCATTTGCCATCTTCAGGAAATGTGAGTTGACTTGCTTGGGTAGGGATTTCCTGGTTCCCACAGTTTCACCTTGTGTGGACGGATACATGAGACTAGTACAGGAAGTTCTCCTACCTGTGTGTACTGATGAATGAAACTGCAAATCCAAGATGATTTTCATAAACCACACATGAAATTAGTCTCATTACAATTGCACCTGGCATGCAATAGGCGATCTAAGGATATAATAAATATTTGTCTACCAGAACACATTGTTTAGACTGAGTGACCTACTGCTCCTGAATTATTTAGAGCAATATAGTTTGTTTAGAGCAGAATGGGTCTGGCCCATTTTCCTTAGTCCCATGAGTTTCACCTAAAACAGTGACCTCACTGATTTACTTATACAAGGTCTGTGTGGTCACTGATTCAGTTAACCATTCAGTAAATATTTACAAAGCATCTATTATGTGTCAGGAACAATGCCAGCACTGGGATACAGTGTTCTAAAAATAGGCACAAATTCTGCTTTTCCCAAACTTAAAATCTAGGGGTGGGGGGGGGAATCACACAAATAAAGGTAGTAATAATGCTGTGTGATAAGTAACACACACTGGGCTCTGAGAGCACATAGATGGCTGTCTGAAAAGAGAAGGCCGACTTCTGTGATGATCACTGATATGGTCTGCAGGAGTCAGATCATGCAGGACCTTGAAAGTAATGTCAAGGATTGGACTTGATTCTAATAGTAATGAGCAGGGCTGTGGAAGGCTTTGTGCAGCATGGACGTGATCGGGTTATTGTCTTATGAAAGTCACCATGACATCAGGCCAGAGAATTTATTTGAAGTTCTTTGTCATCACACAGGCATCAGATAATGGGGGCTATTCCAAGGATAAGGCAGAATGATTAGGAGGAATCAAGAGACTGAAGTAGTTGGAAATAGAATCTTCCTCAGCTAACAGAACCAGCCAGATGTTTGCATGTACATGGTGAGGGGAAGGGAGGTTGAGTCTGGATTTCTGTGTGAGGCATCTGGACAGTCTGTCATCTCTACTAAGAAGAGTAACAGGAAAACGAGGTTCAGGTTGCAAAGGAGAAAAGGTGAGTGAGTTGATGAGAGCATTGTCAGGTATTCCGAGTTTAAAATAATGGTGGGAAATCTAAGCAGAGGAATGTCTGTGGTCAGTGGCGACACTTAGGGAAGAGAGTCAAGCTCTCAATCAGCATACAGAGAGTCAATCAAACAGGGTCAAGAGCCCAGGAGCACCAGGGGGAGCATGTCGGGCCAGAATAAGTGCTGAAAGGCAGAACTCTGCGCCTGGATGGGCAGAGAAAGAAGAAATTGCAGAGAAATGGGAGCGAGCGATACCAGCAAAAAGTGTGACGGATGGTGAAGGGATATGCCGGAAATGCTCAATGCAGCTGAGAAATTTTAAAAACAAGTTAGGAAAGAAAAACCTGAGTGTCTACAGAGCACACAACTGTATATTTATTCAGACACACACTCATATGCACTAGTTTTTTCCCACAGACTATACACACTTATAATCATAGCTACCCACACACCATATATACACCCACACACATTCACAGACACCACACATTGTCCTATAAACCCACAGGCACGGCAGTACCACATGGAGAAATTCTCATTCATTAAATTCAACCCTAGGTATCTGCTAGCACATTATTAACTTAAGGACGTGTACTGATTTAAAATGAGAAAGCTTTGCTTTGTGGTTCAAACAAGAATATGGCTCACTTTTCCATCTCTTAAATGGGCCCAGTAATACTAGGATAGGGACGTTTTGAGATTTAATTAATGTTTACTGAGTGATTTGAGAACCAAAGATGAAAGGTGCTGTGTAAGGCTATTACTGGTGCTGGGAGTGATGGTGACCTACCTGAACATTTGAGCATTGCAATATGTTAAACCACAATATAATCCAGGATGATAAAATACAAGATATTATTAGATGACTTAGAAGTGGTAAGGCTATCACTAAATGTCCAGCTAGTTATTTCTATTTCATTATCTTTTTGATGTCTGCTCAGTTTTAGCTCTTATTAGTCATGCAGCTCTCTTCATTCTCTACTTTGTCTTAACATTCTAGAACAATTCAGCAGGAAGGGACCTTGGGGATCTTCCAATTTAACCTTGAATTCAACAGATGAAGCAACTGAGTCCCAAGCTTATATTATTTATCCCCAAATCACCCAGTTAGAATTTAAAATTAAGTCTCCTGGCTTCTGTGTTTCTCCACTAGAGAATATTTCACACACAAGAAAATAATTCTGAAATTAGAATACCATACCAGATAAGGAAAGTAAAAAAACATTACTAGCAATCACAAGATAAACAGATTAACAATATCTATGAGAAAGATGAAGTAGCACTTCTTTTTTAAATTAAAACAAGGGGCACTTTAAATTTAATATTGAAAACAGAACACCCATTATTGAGGAAAACGAATACACAATGGAGATACAAGAGGAGAATGAAAGTAATTAAAATTCATGAAATACAATTGAGTTATTCAGCTTCATCCATTGTTAGTCTCGGTGAAAAGAACACATTTGTTTGCTCTGGACATCAGAAGATGTGATTTATTTTTTTCCCAACAAATATTATTTTAACACAACCTATGTCCCAGGTGCTCTGCTAAGTTCTGAGAATAAAGGAGAAAGAAAAGACAGGTAAGATCTCTCTTTCACTTCGTTTATGCGAGAGAATTTTTAGGGCAGCGAAACGATTCCGTATGATACTTGAACGATAGACAGCAACACTGAACACTGTACATTCGTCACAACCCATGAACTAGACAGCACAAAGGGCACTTTGTGGCACCATCCTGGTGGTGTGGGCATCAGAGCAAGCTCAGTGGTACAGCACGGTTAGTGAAAAGGAAGACCCGTGTTTAGCTCTCCAGAGATGCCCTTGGATCACATGTAGCATAAATGGACCTGAGCATTTTCATGCATCTCACCAGGGACACATATTATCAGAGATAAATTAATGAGGGTGGGGCTTGCAGGGAGAATCACTGCGATTGCTATCTTATGGTCATTTGAGCCAGCAGCAGCCAATGAGATGGGCTCAGTTAGCCAAGGCCCTAGCCAAGTCAAGGGATGGGAGGGCAGACCATGAACCGTACCAACAACAGACATTAACATAACATCAAAGGACAGAATTTATCATAGTGCAGGGGTCACACCAACTTTGTTTTTTAATATAAATGGCCCAAATAGGCAGATAAACAGGCTCTGCCTCATACACACCTTCCAAAACCCCCATGGGTACATCCCTTTAGAAGGGATGTACTGTAATTTTCCATTGTAGAACGTGAATAAAATGAAAGCTCCAGGTCTTTAGAATATAGTCAAGAAATTAGCTATACTAATAGTATTAATAATGATACTAGAAACTTGGAAGTATAAGATTAAAAGCTCATCAATAAAAGAATATTGAATCGATCATAGTATATCTGTCTAATGAAATACATTAAAGCTATTGAAAAATATTGGTGATTCACATGTGCAAGAATCACTTATTCAATTCATTCACCCAACAAGTATTTATTAAGTTATCTATAAGATACATTACTAAATGAAAAAGCTTAGAATAGGGTATATTATACAATCCCATGTGGAATTTAAAAATCAGGATACATGTATATGTGTTATGTTCTGCCTTCCATGGATAATCTAATTTAATCATCCAGACGACCTTATCATTACCCCCACTTTACAGATGAGATAGTTGAGGCATAAATATTAAGTACTTAGTCCAGTGTCAACTTGTTTCATAGGGAACAAAGTCAGGATTTGAACTCAGAAACTGTGGCCACAGAATAAGAAATTATAATAAGTTAGTCTAAAGTAATTGATAACCTGTAGTGTTTTGAGTTATTCAAGAACATCTCAGAGACATTAATTTTAATTTTTAATGTTCTGGTATAATTCTGTAAATGACCATTTGAAGTTTTGGCAATTTTTCTTCATTAATAAGAGCATATTTTTTAGTATTTTCAAATTAGCAATGTTAAGGAAAAGTACAAAATTCTGGATATAAGAAATGGCTTGTTATTGACCCATGCACCAAGAAGTCACTGGTTCAATTCTCGGTCAGGGCACATGTCCAAGTTGTGGGCCCAATGTCCAGTGGGGGGCATGCAGGAGGTGGCCAATCGATGTTCTCTCTCATTGATGTTTCTATCTCTCTCTCCCTCTCTCTCTAAAATCAATAAAGAAAAAAATTTTTTAAAGAAATAGCTTGTTAATATCCAGATAAATTTACTTACATCTAGCTTGTAAAATAATTTGCTCAAAAATGGTAATAATATGATCTATAAATATATAATTTACATCACAAAGAGTTAGCCAAACATCTTACAAATAACAAGATCACTATTACGTCCCTACCATATACTTTTTAAAACAGCTTTATTGAGGTATAATTGATATTTTTAATTGAGTTTTAGAGAGAGAGAGGGGAAGGGAAGGATATTTATAATGAGAGAGAGAAACATCATTTTGTTGTTCCACTTATTTATACATTCATTGGTTGACTCTTGTATGTGTCTGACCGGGGTTTGAACCCACATCCTTGACATATTGGGATGACACTCTAACCAACTGAACTACCCAGCCAGGTAATTGATATTTTTAAACTTCATTTTAATCATGCTTTTGAAAAAAGATATCAAATCTTATTCCAAATCAGTTTAATTTAGTTCCTTTTTTGCAAACTTAATAATTAATAATCATGGTACTTATAGTTCCTTGAAAACATATGCTATTCTATTTTTTATATTTAACTGTATATTTTCTTAGGACATATATATTACTTATTAACAATTATTATCAGAAGAACTACTTTTATTCAGACATCTGTAAAATTGTTATGAGAAAAGGCAACATATATCCCTAACTGTGGGCACTAGTTATAGCTTTGGCCTTCTTGTCCCTTTATACCTGTCCCTTTCCAGAAGCTGATCTATTTTTATGACAGTAATTAGTTTGATGCGGTGATTTCTCCCAAATCTGTATATTTTTAACCTGCTTCTCACAAGGGCTACATTTCTATATCTGTAGCTAAAATGTAAGATCCAGAAAGCAGAACTTCTTCTGTCATTTTTTGATGTATCCACAATGACATTAATGTCTAGTGCAGAGTAAGAACTCAACAAGTATTTCTTGAGTAAATGAATAAACGAATGTAGCCTCTGAGTAAATATTGATCATTCATTCATTAATTTAAAAACTCTGTGTCAGGTTTTATGCTCGCCTCTAAAAACACAAATAAGGGTAATACACAGCCTTTTCATAAAGGAGCTCAAGATCAATTGGAGGTGCTAAATATGTAAATAAGTAAATAAACCGAATATGCTATTTTATATGCTAAGAAAGTGATTTGGGTTGAAGATAATTTAAACAATTGTGTCAAATATAATTTCAAATATAACTGTGTCAAATATAATTTTGATAATGTCATTGATCAAAAATGTGTCAAGAGTTTTCTAAATTTTTATAGAAAGATTTGAAATCTTGCCCTATTGTCTCACATGAATTATAGACAGAAATGTAAAAAACTCGGCCAAATTCAGTTATCAGATGTCTATCAGAAGTTAGATAGAAGGGAAATGAATCTTCTCAAGGAAATAGTGGAGGAAGAGGTGATAACATGTTAAAACTAATAGGGATGGGCAGTTGCCCAGACTATTAGGGATGAGATGGGCCAGCGGAGTACAGCCTCTTTGGTCCAGGTAGAGGCAGCAAACAGTGAGGGGAACTGCGTCAAGGAGATGCTGGGAGCCAGGTGATCAGGATAAGAGGGGCATTTTTACCTTGGGGTGTTCCTGATTTCTTCTGGTCTCCATTTCCACATATCTGGTGTTTCCTTTTCTGAGCTAAAATCATATTCTATTCCTCCCTCCTGTGGTTCTTAGCCTCTTCTCAAATATCTGCACCATGTAAACTCAAGAATGCTTACACTGGTGTAAAAAAACATATGTAGCTATATTCCTCTGGTATTTATGTCATTTAAATGAATGAAATGTGTTATATGTTTTTTAAATTTCCATTTTTCTTTTTACTTCTCTATATCTCTTGAATATATTTTCTTAAACATTTACTTCTTTTTAGTTCTTGATTTAAAAAATAAAAAAAAAGTTTTTCACTCCTGATATCCACAAACCTTAACTTGTATAATATCAAGTCAACTATGCCATAACTTTCTTTTTAATGTGGACATGCTAGCTAGAGACTTTTCTTCCTGGAGTATACTATATTCCACCAAAGGAAGCATTTTAAACTAGCATCGCAGGTAAGCTTTCAACAGAACTCAATTATTCTCTGCCCACCTCTTCTTGTTCCTCTTAACCTGCAACAACTTAATCCTTGCCCTGAATGATTATTCAGTAATTATTTTGTGGGAGGCTGAAAAGATTGCCTGGGGCCCCTCCGCCTGCAAGTCTGGCCCTGATGCTAACCTTCTTGGGTGTGGGGTGAAGCAGGGGGTGAACTGAATTTGCTCTGTTCTTGGTGACTCAGGAGTTTAGTTAGTTGAAGGTGTCAGATGTTTAAATACAGAAACTGTAGTTAAACATAAATATTGGGAAGAGGCATTTCTGAATCATTTAGAAGCATGTGAAATGTACACCATCATTTTTAGCAAATTGCAGAAGATCAAAAGTATCCCAACAACACTGAGGAATGATGAACTTTTAGAAGGATAGTTCTCAGACAAATACATATTGAAGCATCATTTTGCACTTTGAATGAACCAGAATTGCTCAAGTGTTATGAGCTTTCTTCTTGTTTTCCAATATTTTTACTTATCAGAAAATTGAGTCCATGTAGTTTTTTTTTAGTCCTTACCCTAGGATATGTTCATTGATTTTGAGAGAGAGAGAGAGAGAGAGAGAGAGAGAGAGAGAGAGAGAGAGAGAAACATCAATGTGAGAGAGAAACATCAACAGGTTACCTCCCACAACCTAGGTATGTGCCCTGACTGGGAATCAAACCCGCAACCTTTTGGTGTACAGGATGATGCTCCAACTAACTGAGCCACACAGGCCAGGGTGAGTTCATGCAGTTTTTGATTTCTATGTCATACAAAGTGAGATGCCTATCTAATGACATGAGAAATTATGTAACATTCCAAAAAAGGAAATCCAGAAATTAAAGACCTCAAGTTAAAAGAATACAGAAATTCAAAATATATTCCATTAGAAAAAAAATGGCAGTTCTGACTTGTAAAACTAGGTTATTTCTTAAATACAAAAGCCATGTTAATGATTATGACCAGCAATCTAATCAGATAACATAGTTGGTGTTTAGAAAAGTCAATATATATCTCACTACAAAGGGATAAAAATATTTGGGATCCACATTACTTGATGGAGAATATTATCAAACAACTGTTTGGTGGTGAACCTTTAGGAAATGGAACAGCAAGAGGGTGGGTAGAAGATGAACAGAAAAAGTCAGAAAAGGAAACTATAGAAAAGTGGATATAAGATGAGACATATTTCAATAGGGACAAAATATTAAGATGATGGATTATGATAATAGATAAAGCATGTATACCATAGTTCACATGCTTTAAATAAAAGTGAATTTACTTGAATAACTTTGGGTATTAGTAAAGGATTAAAAGAACAACAAATATAAATCACTTTTACCCTCCAACTCTAGTAAATTTCTAGACTAGGATAAGTAGATGCTCTGGAACCAAACTTAATATTATCTATTTAAAAGACTCTAACTTAACATTAGGAGATCCCAGACTCTATAATTAACATTTATAAACTTTTAACTTAATTAGTTTTGAATTGATTTATGGGATTTGAGTATCTATGACACTATCTATACACTTCTGGCACTATACTTTTTTTTAACATTCTGAAAATATTTAATTATTAGTCATGAGTTTTAAAACTGTTTGTACTAAAAAATATTTTTATTAAAAGACTAACTGCAAAATTTTAATCAGAACTTTTTTTTGCAATAGAGCCAAGATTGGCATCGGGTTACAATATTTTTTTTCTTTATTCAAGTATAATTGACTTACAATATTATATTAGTTTCAGGGGTACAACATAGCAATTCAATATTTATATTCATTACAAAGTGATCACCCCAATGTCTAGTTACCTTCTGTCACCATACAAAATGATCACAGTATTATTGATTATCTTCTCTATGTTGTTCATTACAACCCTCTGACTTTTTTATTTTATTACTGAAAATTTGTACTATTTAATCTCCTTCACTTATTTTGCCCATTCCCCTATTGGTACTATAAATGTCATGTAAATTTTCTGTGTTTAAAATTTTCAGCATCATATGTAGAAAAGAAACAAACATAGATATTTTCCATTTTTATCTGCAATATCCCAATTTAAAAGAAATTGAATCCACTAGAGAATTAAACTTCTCTCTATGTGAAACACCATAAAAAATTGAACAAGTACTTGCATAGAAACAGCAATGTGGCCTGGCCGGTGTGTCTCAGTGGTTGAGCATTGACCCATGCACCAAGAGGTCGCCCGTTCAATCCTGGTTCTGGGCACATGCCCAGGCTGTGGGCCCAATCCCCAGTGGGGGGTATGCAGGAGGCGGCCAATTGATGTTCTCTCTCATCAATGTTTCTATCTCTCTCTCCCTCTCCCTTCCTCTCTCTCTAAAATCAATACAAGAAAATAAATTAAAAATTAAAAAACGAAACAGCAATATGGCACCATATGAATACTTAAGGAAGGGTCATGGCAAGTACAAATTAATTACAGAGTTTTGTCTTATTGTTGTGACAATTAAGGAAGAAAGATTTAGAAATGAATGTCAGGGAATTGTTCACATGCTATCCTATTCCTCTGGTCCTATTTTTATTAGTTTCATTGGAGATTTGTGTATATTCTTAAAATAATTTAACAGCTTATTGACAATTTTGGAACAACCCTGGGAACACAGAATGAATGCAAAGTAATGAAACAGGAATGCAGGGGATGAAATTGTGTTCGCTACAATCTCACCCTTAGAACTGCCACAGACTTACCTAACAGACTGGGACTGGTCCCAGCCTCAGTGTGTCACTGTCTTCACCAGAGGAATGGGGGTAATATGTATCTATCTGGCAGAAGTGTTAGGAGAACTAATTAAGGTTTAGAAAGAGCTTTCAGATCCTTGGATGAAAGGTACCCTGTAAGCACAAAGTATTATTATGATTATTTTAATGGTTATAACTACTGAGATATTAAATGTTTAATATTCTACTGCCCTGTAAATTCTAGTCTGGGTGCCACATAGTAAATGGATTAAAATAAGTAACTTTAATTATTGTTTTATTTTGGTTTACAGTAAAACATGAGTGGGCGGGACGGGTATCTTTTTCTGTATTTCTATTCCTCGACATTTAAATTTAGCTTTTGTTTTTAAATTGTAATAGTGAAGTCCTATTTAATAGATAAAAGGTACTAACAAATGCCTTTTATCCTGACAAGCCATGAAGATATTTAGTGCAGAGGTCTATATACTACTAGAATAGTGTGAGTGTACTCTAAGCCAGCTGGCTACTCCTAGGGAAAACAAAGCTTCTTGTTACTGGGGGGACAACATTAAGGAAGGAGGTTTGAAGGGTTTAGTGACTGTATTCTCAGTAAGCCTTCCCTACTTTCCCCAGCTTTCACCAAGACTCTGCTTGACATGACGGAGAGAAAGTAAGGCAGAGTCAATATAGCAGTACGTTGGGAAGTTGCAGGTTATGGGATGAGACCGAAAGGAAGATTTTCAAAGGAAGATCTTTAACTACAGCAGAAATAAAGTGGTGTGGATAATCAAAACTAGTCCAAAACGTACTTGTATATTCATTTAGATTTTTAAAAGTTTAGCAATGGGGAATGAACAAAGTTAAAGGTATCATGCTCCCTGATCTCAAACTGTACTACAGAGCTAAAATAATCAAAACATTATGGTACTGGAACCAAAACAGATACAAAAATAAATGGAACAGAATAGAGATGCAAGAAATACTTATTTGGCCTACTAATTTATGACACAGCAGGTAAAAATATACACAGGGGCAATGATAGTCTCTTCAACAGTGGTGCTGGGAAAACTGGACAGATACATGGGAAAAAAAATGAAACTGGACCACTCTCTTACACCATATACAAAAATAAAATGTGTTAAAGACTTAAATATAAGGCCTGAAACCATAAAATTCCTAAAAGGAAACATAGGAAGTAAACTATGTGACATCAGTCTGAGTAACATCTTTTTGGACACATCTTCCTGAGCAAGGGAAACAAAAGAAAAAATAAGCAAATGGGCTACATCAAACTAAAAAAACTTTCAACAAAACAAAAGACTACCTACTGTCTGGGAGAATATATTCACAAATCATATATCTGATAAGGGGTTTATATCCAAAAAATATATAAGAAACATATAACTTAACAACAACAACAATCCAATAGAAAAATGGGTAGAGGACATAAAAAAAAAACCCTTCTCCAAAGAGGACATACAGATATTCAACAGATGTATGAAAAGATGCTCAACATCACTCATGAACACATAAATGCAATCAAAACCACAGGGAGATACAACCTCACACCAGTCAGAATGGCCATTATCAAAAAGTCAACAAATAACATGTGTTGGTGGAGATGTGGAGAAAAGGGACCCCTGTGCATTGCTGGTGCGACTGCAAACTTGTGCAGCCCCCATAGAAAGCAATATGTAGATTCCTCAAAAAACTAAAAAAAAAAAAAAAGATATCTTGCCATTTGCAACAGGGAGATCTAGAGGGTATTATGCTAAGTGAAATATGTGAGGCAGAGAAACACAAATACTGTATGGTTTCACTTATATGTGGAATCTAAAATAAAAACAAACAAACAAAACAAAAACAGACTAATAGAAACAGAGACCAAAGGGGTAGTTACCAGAAGAGAGGGTTTGGGGGATGGGTGAAAAGGAGAAGAGGAATATAGTCAATATTATTGTGATAGTTTACACGATGACAGATCACTACTAGAATTACTGGGGTGATCACATTTGTAAGGTATAAAAGTAGCGAATCACTATATTGTACACCTGAAACTAATATAACCAATAAAAGATTGTATACTGACTATACTTACATAAAAATGTAAATTAAAAAAAATGGAATGAAGAATGGAGGGAACATAAAGAAATACAAAGATACTGGTGTCAATATAAAATATTTTAAATTAAGAGTATTTTCAATGGTTGAGTGAAGTATTCTAATTTTACATTATTTGTGTTTCTTGAACCTTTATCATAGGTGTTTCCTTTTCATGAGTCCATATTACATAATGCATATACAGAGGAATAAAGAATACATATAGGTATGAAAAGTGGTTATAACAAAATCTGATTTTACATTTGTGTTTTGTGAATCTGAGTCTGATTAAAATCAGAAAGTTGTTTCCTCTAATCTAACTGTGTTTCATCTGTGCACCACAAACCCAATGTAAAAACTGGTCATTTTTAGAAATAACAAGAATAATAATATTGAGTCCCAGTTCACTAACACATTTGAACTGATGGGAAACAATCACTGTTGGCAAGAAAGTTAAAAATGTTTATTTTAAATGTGGAAAACTAAGATCATTTGTCACAGATAAGGTGCCTATAATAAAAGAAATAAATAGTATATCTCAATAGCTTATATAAATTACAAACAGGAAGTGAATTTGATTTCCATTGCATCATGAAACATTACAAGTGAGGTTTATTACATTATGTTTTGGAAATGTGATTAAGATTATGAATTGTCTCCATGCTTGTGCCCTTAAACATTACCAGTTTATGAGATATTTTGAAGAAGTTGAAGCAGAAAATAGAAATCTAGTTTGTTTTACTGCAAAACAAACTAGATCATGGAAACTCTTTGGAGAGATGTACTCAGCTTTTTTTTTGGTGGGTTTTTTTTTTTTTTTTTTTTTTGGTCTGTTTTGGGGTTTTTATATAAAAAGTAACAATTTTTTTAATAAAAATGAAAACATTTAGGAATAAAAGTTTACATTACTTCTTACAGTTGTTATAAAGGTAGAATGAGACTAAATGCCCTTCAAGCATTTAGCACGATCCTGCACGTAGAAAAAAAACTAAATAAATGTAAAATATTATAATTATATGAAAATTGGATTTGACGTATGGATGGAATGAGGACTAGGGATTCTGCTCAGTTTAAGAGGCACTTTCCAGTGGCCGCAGCTGCATAAAGGCAGACCGTGTTGCCTCAAGAAACACTACAATCTCCATCTTAGAAGAATTTCTTGACTGCTTTAATCTAGACTGCACACTTTAAATGGGTAAATAGATGGTTGTCCCCAGGTTCAAGTTAGTATTTCCCTCTATCTGAAGATTCACTGATGCCAAACTGCCCCATTATATTTTAAAATCTAAACATCAATGTCTAGCATTTCTAAAATTAAGTTGCTTTTAACTTATGTCAGTTGGACAGCACCATTAATTTTTGTACATTAAATAAAACAGTAAAACATTAAAAGACAGAGAGGGAGCCCTGGCCAGTTTGGCTCAGCGGTTAGAGCGTTGGCCTTTGGTCCAGAGAGACCCAGGTTCGGTTCCCGCTAAGGGGATGATGTACCTCGGTTGCAGTTTGTCCCCGGCCCTGGTTGGTCGTGCGGGAGACAGCCACTCAATGTGTCCCTTTCACGTCGATGTTTCGCTCTCTCTCTCTCTCCCTCTCTCTCCTTCCCACTCTATCTGAACAAAAAATGGAAAAATGTCCTCGGGCGAGGATTAAATAAATAAATAAATAAATAAATAAAAGATAGAGAGGGAATATCGTGTCCTCACTCACGCACATGTGGCTTCCCCGGTCTCTCCTGAACACCTCCTTCCCAGCTTCTGTTTGTCCTGCTGGCCACCTGATAGACACTCACTGTTGGGGCAAAAAATGGAAGCATTTATAACTGAATTTATGCATCAAATTTTGTGCTCTCCATGGTCATTGTGTAAAATATACATACCATAAATTTACTATTTAACCACTTTTTAGTGTAGACTTCAGTGATCGTAAGTACAGTTACAGTGTTGTGTGTCAATTTCCACTCTCCATCTGCAGGATTTTTTAAAAGTCTCCTATTTAAAGTTCCTTGTGTTCCACAAAACTGCTTAGAAACACCTCCATTATGAAATTTAAAAGAAGAATTGTATCCTAACTGAATATACCTTAAACATACACACACAAGAAAAGCTTAGACTTCTAACTGCAGTATTAATGATATGAACAGAGTGTGTTACTGCGTGATATTAGGATTCTAACTGTGAACTCCTATAAGGGTAAATTTTCCCAAACCACTTTGAATATTGTGTTGCTCCTTTAGTGCCTATTTTTGAAAAGTTAAAAAAAGCTATTTTTTAATCATTATCCATTTTCTTCCCCCAAAATCATAAGGTTTACTTACAAAAGGATTTCTTATCATTTGATGGATTTTTGCAAAGCATGGACACTCTGACTCTAATTCTTATCTTTAGTCACAGTCAAATTTTTCTCATTATTTACATCCTTTGCTGGTTTGGTTTCATTCCATTCTGCATTTTTTTCTTTAAGGTGGCTGTGAGTTGGGCCTTTTCTTATGTTGTAAGGACCATGAATGCAAAGTCAAACGGCACAAACAACATAGCCTCAGCCGTCAGAAGCCCAGGAACGGGCAGGCTCCACGGTTGCCAGCATTAGTAGTAACTGTCTCTTTCTTTCTGCTCTGCTTTCTGGGATATATGCTTCATCTCAAGTCTCCATCCCAACCGGACTGTAGAATGTCTGCCACAAGCAGTCAGAACCACATTCTCCCACTGCCACCTACGGAGAAAGAGAGAGCCTGTATGTCCATCGCAGCTTCCTGATGATGATGTCAAGATTCTCTGTACCCATAAAGTCCATACCCATCACCCCTGAACACATGACAGGGGCCAGGGGACCGCAAGAATATGCTTATTGACTTCAGGCAACTGAGGGCTTGTTGTTGGGGAGAGTTAGCATTTTCCAAAGTACCTGGGCTATTATACTGAGGCGATCTGCAGGTTTAAGGCAGAAAGAAATACACGCAAGTCCACTCCAGTATGACTCATTATCACGTACCCTGAATAAAATGCAGAAATACTTTAAATTTATGAAAAAATAACATTGAAAAGTATGAAACAATTATGCTCTCAGGTGGAATATTTCAAGTAGATATCTATCACTTTACTACGCAGAAAACTTGACTGTACAAACTTCTCATTTAAAAATCTTAGGAAATGGTGAAATTTGCATCAAGAATGGCAAACAGAACACAAAAACGACTCTCATCGACTTTCTGGTTATCATAGGCTATGAAATAAGATGCTGAAGAAAACAGTTTGTATCTACAAAGAAAAATCACATGTATTCAATCAGTGATTTTAATCTTTATTTCTAGCATAGGAACACTTTTTTTAAGTATGTAGAATATGAAAAATAATGTGCAAATCAAAGAAAGTTACTCTGATTCAGCTGAGGTAAGAAATCATGAATAAAGCCCTATTTTTATTCTACCTCCTTCCAGCTATATCCTCTTTGCTTATTGCTGCGATTAGAATAGGAAGAACACTAGCATGAAAGTCAGGATACAAGCAGAAACCTGGATCCTTATTTCAAATTTGTTAGTATATGCCCTTGGAAAAGTGACTTAAGATAGAATTTCCTTTCCCAATTTCAAAGACTGATTTCAAAATGTGTTTGTTTCATTAGAATGTAAAAACCTCAGCTATTATGTATATTCATCTCTGGCATTATACAGGACAAAGTACCCAGGCCAACGCTTTGAAAACAACTAAAACTTCTGGATGAAACAATTTTTTTAAATCTTTTTAAACACATCCATCTGCTGGTGTGAGAATAAAATGTTCTGAAAACAATAACTGCGTGAAAAGGGGAAGTTCACGGTAGAAGCAGAGCACCGAACCCCTCTTTAGTCTGGGAGCATTTAAATCACCACACAAATTTCAGCTTCAGATTTCAGGACCTTGCTGTCTTCTTCCTCACTCGCTTCTCTTCGCTTCTAGTGAACATGGCCAAGGATGAAAAAGTAGGGAATCGATGAGTGGTGGCAAGTGTAGGGTTCAAAGATATGGCAGAGATTGGTGAGCTGAAAACTGGTACTGCAGGAGCCGCAGAGGGCCGTGATGGAGCTGGGGTCAGTTAAGCAACCCACTGAGGAGGCAGTAGCTGAATCGTAGTCTGAGAAGACAGCAAAAAGGTCAAGGCCAATGAGGTGCCCAGCATGTTTGGGATATTGGTTATATACAAAAAGATTGGACAGATGAGTGAATACAGTCAGATTTCTCACTATCAGAAACACAGAAAATGGAGGAACTAAGCAAGAATGAACACAATTGTGTATTACTGAATTGGAACTAGATTTAGTATATAAACTCACAGGATAGCTAGCTAGCTAGATGTTCGATAGATGGAAATAGACATAGGAACATAAGTCTGTATGTGACATACAAATACAGGGTGTGGCAAAAGTAGGTTTACAGTTGTTCATATGGCAAATAATACAATAATTCATAAATAATAATGCAAGCATAAACTCTGTGTTTTGTGTACTCCCAACTATAAACCTACTCTTGCCCCACCCTATATTTTTGCTATTTATGAAGATTTTACTTATATGCATAAATAGATATCGATTACATTATATATATAATAAAATCTCCAGCCTGGTCAGTGTGGCTCAGTGGTTGAGCATCGACCCATGCACCAAGAGGTCACCAGTTCAATTCCCAGTTAGGGCACATGCTCAGGTTGTGGGCCAAATCCCCAGTGGGGGGCATGCAGGAGGCGGCCAATCGATGTTCTCTCTCATCGATGTTTCTATCTCTCCCTCTCCCTTCCTCTCCCTCTAAAATCAATAAAGAAAAATAAAACAAAATCACCATACATTTTCTACCTTGTTTACTGAGGGCCTAAAAACAATGAGACATACATAGCAATGAGAACTGAGTATCCAATCTTGGTTTTTATATACAATCTACACAAAGAACCAGGCTCCTTGTAGAAGTGGCTAATTCCAAACATGGGACATGGAAAGCACAAGAGGGATCTAGATCTTGTGCCAAAAAATGAAGGAAGTCCTAGAGAATGTCGGTGGCATATAAAAATGACAGGAGCCAGTTGAAATAGACTCAATGGACCAAATCTAGGTCAATTTCAACATGAAAATAAAGAAGAATAAATTGAGTGCCATGATTTGAATAAGTAAAGTAATAAATAAATAACTCGGGAAGAAGAAAAAGCACATTATTGGAATGACAAATTGTAAATGTAGAAGAAATAATGGAAATAGATGAGTACTATTTGTCAGCCATCACAGTATTCTGGTAAGTCATGGATAAATATTAAAAGGCAAGGGGGGGAAATTAAACACTTACAAGATAGTCCAAGTAAAATCCCAGAATGAGATGATAGATATAAATATAAAAATATTAGTGATTTAAATACATGTAAAAAGACTAAATAACCCATTTAAAAGACAAAGTATCCAACCGAATTTAAAACAAATGCAGCTCTTCAAAATGGACTAAAGATCTAAATGTAAGACCTAAAATAAAACTCCTAGAAAAAACAAAGGGAAAAATCTTCAGGACATTGGATTTGGCAATAATTTCTTAGACATGACACCAAAATCACAAACAACAAAACTAGACAACTTGTACTATAGCAAACTTAAAAACTTCTCTGCAGCAAAGGAAACAAAAGACAATCTGTAGAATGAGAGAAAATATTTGCAAACTATGTATGTTAGTATCCAGAATATATGAAGAACTCCTACAACTCAACATGAAAAAAATATAACCCAATTAAAATATAGGCAACAGACTTAAATAGACATTTCTCCAAAGAAAATATACAAATGGCCAACATGCAAATGACAAAAAGTTTCAGCATCACTAATTATCAGGGAAATGCAAATCAAAATGCAATGAGGTATCACCTCATACCATTTCAGATATTTAAGATGGCCACTACCAAAAAAAAAAAAAAAAAAAAAAGGAAATAATTTCTGGGGAGAATGTGAGAATGTGAAGTCTGAACCCTTGTGCACTGTTGGTGGGTATATGAAATGGCCCAGCCATTATGGGAAACAGTATGAAGTTTTCTCAAAAAATTAAAAATAGACTTACCACGTGATGTAACAACCTCTCTTGTTGGTATATATTCTAAAGAATTGGAAGCAGGATCTCAAAGAGATATTTGCATACCCATGTTCACTGCAGCATTATTTAATACAGCCAAGATGTGGAAGCAAATTGTGTCCATCAACAGGTGAGTGAATCAAGAAAAGGTGGTATGAAGCCCAGGCTTAATTCTCACCATTCATAACACTGCTTGACATGGTGTTCCATGGGAACAGAACATGAGTTGCTCTGAAAATGAAGGGGAGATGATAACCTGGAGATGGGAATTGAGCAACCCTTTTAAGGCTATCATGTTCAGTATATTTTTGTTGAATGGGCTAAATCTGTTTTCACTGGAGACCTCAAGTAAGGTTTGCAGCACTCTTATGCAAAAGCAAAACCTGCAACATCTACCAAGCACACAGAGAAGTCATGCAGAGTTTTTATGTAAAGCAGGCAACATTACCTACAGCACATTGGAATGAATGAAGACAATATTTTATTTCTCTAGAATTGAAATCACTAATATTTTTGTATTAATAAAATAATCTTTGAACAAGAAAGTATTCAAACTGGGGATGGGAAATAAATTTAAGAAGAAACGATCTGCTCCTGCCCAGCCTAGTGGGAAAACAGGAGAATGTAATCTGCAGGTTTAGGGCTATGCAAAGCAGAGAGGAATCAGCCAGGTCCACAAATATACTGTTGACCTCCTTCTACCTGGGGGAAGGTTTTCACTAATTTTTCTTTAAATGATGAAGAATAAAAATGTGCATTAGAATCTTATGTATGATGTTTCTAGTTTGCTGTCTCTTTTTTGAGGGGGGGGCTAAGTTTAGTAAAATTGTAGGTGATTCTCATTTCTTTGGATGAACTTGAGCACTCAAAGAATCCCTTTTATGTTTTGTAAAGGACTAGAAAAATTAATTAGACTTAAATGAGTATTATTAAGCATTCCTGAGCTATTACATGTAGGGCGTGGTATTTACTTATTACAGAATATAATTTCATGTTTTCCAAATATGTTTCGTTTCATTTATTTGCAACTATTTAGCATAGTCTCCACAGTTAAGTGCTGTTTGTACTGAAGTGCATACCAAAGACTTTGGAAAATTTTTTTATCACTTGAAACAAACATTTAATATTATATTCTCTCATTAAAAAAGGAAAATGTTGCCCTGACTAGTTTGGCTTAGTGGTTAGAGTGTGGGCCCTTGAACTGAAGGATCTCAAGTTCCATTCCAGTCAAGGTCACATACCTGGGTTGAACGTTTGATCCCTGGCCCCAGTTGGGTCATGTGGGAGGCAACCATTCAATGTGTCTCTCTCGCATCAGTGTTTCTCTCTCTCTCTCCCCCCTCCTCCCACTTCTATCTAGAAATTAATGGAAAATATCGTCTGGTGAGGATCAACAACAACAAAATGTTGTGCCCTGGCTGGTATGGGTCAGTGGTTACAGCATCTTCACATGGACCGAAGTGGTGTAGTGTGGGTTCGATTCCTGGTCAAGGGCACCGTATCTGGGTTGCAAGTTGATCTCCAGCCCAGGTCAGGGTGTGTGTGGGAGGCAACCCATTCATGTGGCTCTCTCACATTGATGTTTCTCTCTCTCTTTCTCCTCCTTCCCTCCCTCCCTTCCACTCTCTCTGAAAATCAGTGGGAAAATATCCTCAGGTGAGGATTAACAAAACAAAAAAAAGAAAATTATGTTGTATGTACATACAATGGAATATTTTTCAACCTTAAAAAAAAAAATAGATCCTGCTATATGCTACAATATGGATAAATCTCGAGGGCAGTATGCTAATGGAAATAAGCCAGTGAGAAAAAGACAAATGATTCTACTTGAGTGAGTTATCTGTCAGTCAAACTCACAGAAGCAGAAATTAGAATGTGGTTCCAGAGGCTGGAGGAAGGGGGAAAAGGGGCTTTGCTGTTTATAGGCATAGAGTTCCAGTTTTGCAAGACAAAAAAATTCCATAGATCTGTTGCACTCCAAGAATTCCTCATTGTCAGCACGACTGGCGTCTCAGTCCAGATAATTCCTTGTTTCGAAGGACTGTCCTGTTCACTGTAGGACATTTAGCAGTATTCCTGGCCTCTGCCCACTAGATGCCAATAGCAACACCTTTTGCCCACCTCTCTCTGCCCCTCTATGTCTGCTGTTAAATCCGTCAATTTCAACTGTATTAAAGACTTAAATGTATAAAGGAAAAAACAAAATTATAGAAAAAAACTAAAGAATAATTTTTTGTTATTGCAGTAGGGAAATTTTCTTATGCAAGACACGAAAATAGAAATCTATAAAGAAAAATAGAAATTTGACTATATTAAAATTAAGAATCTCTGTTCATCAGATAATCATTATAAAGAACATAAATATACAGACAGGGAGGAATATATTTCTAAAAAATATAACTCCCAAAAATTAGTATTCAGGATACATAAGACAATTTTATACATAAAAAAAGAATGTTATAATTTTTTTAATAGGCAAAAGAACAGACACTTGAAACAAAAAGAAAATTCAAATAGCCCCCAAAAATAAAAATATGAGAAAATATTCAATCCTACTAATAAGGAAATTTAATTAAAATTTCAATTGGTTTTCATTTTATACCCACCTGGCTGGAAAAATATCAAGTTTTAAGATATCAAGTATCGGAAAGGAAGTAGGAAGTTTTAAAAGGCAAATTGATATAATAAGTTGGAAAATAATTTGACCTGCTTAATCCATTTGAAGATGTGTCTATCCTGTTATCATGCACGTTCACTCCTAGGTGTAAATTGTAGTGTCTGACTCTGCTCAGGGCCGTCATAATAAAATACCATAGACTGGGTAGTTTAAACGATGGAAATTTGTTTCTCACAGTTCTGGAGGCTAGAATTCCATGATCAAGGTGTTAGCTCATCTGATTTGCAAGACAGCAACCTTCTTGTGATGTCTGCAGACAAAGCGAGGCCTCCTTGCTGTGGACTTTAGCATGCTCATGGAAAGAGGTATCTCTTTCTTCCTCTTCTTTTTAGTTTTTTTTCATCCTCACCCAAGGACATTTTTCCATTTTTTGTTCAGATAGAGTGGGAGGGAGAGAGAGAGAAACATCAACGCGAAAGGGACACATCCAGTGGTTGCCTCCCACACTACCAACCAGGGCGGGGACAAATCGCAACCGAGGTAGGTGCCCCTAGCGGCACCGAACCCGGGTCTCTCTGGATCGCAGGCGGATGCTCCAGCCGCTGAGCCAAACCGGCCAGGGTTCTTCCTCTTCTTACAAAGCCGCTAATTCTATCAGATTAAGACTCCATCTTAATGACTTTAATTTATCTTTTTTTTTGTCCCTTTCAAGGGTAAAAGTTTTATTTTTGAGGAACCTCACGCTGCTTATTTTCAAAGAGAGTCACACAAGAGAGCAAAAATGTTATCCTCCCCTCATCCTAGAAATAAACAAGAAGGGCATAAAAGTTCTTTTTAAATCAGGACACTTGGATGTTAAGCACCAGTATCCAAAATGAACAGAAAAGGGGGGGGAAAGCATTTACTATATATTTCAGATTTTTCGGTTGGGGTTCTCCCCATGTGGTATTAATATTTCTTCTTTGTATTCATATACCATAACAGTAAAAACCAGGAAAAAAATATAAACCTAGTGGTTGCTGAAACTGGAGGGGGGTGGGGGGGAGGTGGCCCTCTTGTCTTCTGCTCAGGCATTCCGGGAAAAATTGCTGGAAACATTGGCTGACGTTCTCTTTTTGCACTTGTTTGTTTCATAAAGAAAGAATTGTAAACATTCCAGTGTCCACGTCTTGGTTATTAGCCTTCCACAGTATTGCTTGGATGTTTCTTTGGTGTTGGTAAGGTCAGGGTCTGCTTTTTTTTGGTTTTATTTTTTGAATAGTTATTCATTGTTTTGGGTCACCTGCTGATGGCGAAGGTGCTGAGGAGCCTGGTGTCACTCAGAGCTGCTCTGCTCGATGGCTGGCGCAGGGTTCTCGGATGGCGCGTCCCCTGCCTTGGTCTCTTTGCCGTCTTGCGAAGGCGCTTTGGGAGGACAGGGGCGACGCTGAGGGTTGTAGGGCGCCGGTGTCCGCCGTGGCGGGCCGATGGCTGGTTGGACCGTTGGCCCTTGCTGTTTCTCTTCACCTTCAGCCTCTCCCACAGCTGGGGCAGTTCGTGGGTGAACAGGTCCCCTACGGTGCCTTGACCGATAAGTTGGATTTCGATGAACTGGTCCCTGAAGTCGGGCTCCCTCTGGGACTCCATCCTTGACTCTCCAACGTCACCGGCCTGCATTCTGCTGGGGTGGGGACAGACCCGCGAGCGGTGGCCAGGGGTCTGCCCCACGTAGGGCGGTACGGGGTGGCGTGGGGGCGCTGCCAGCGGACTCCAGGCCCCAGAGAGCTGCCGGTCCCTGGCGGGGGGTCAAATCCTTCACCGCCGCCGCTGCCTCCCCACCCTCCCCAGCGTAATTATGGGCCCGTGGCGTCTGCCATCGCAGCCACGCGTGCAGGGGCCGACCAGCACCTCGGACCCCCTTGGGCAGGAAGTCCCCGGGGCCGTCCGGTTGCTGCTCAGCTCCCTTCTCTCCTGTAACCGCAGGTTCTCCACGTCCTGCGCTGCGCGGGCATTTCCCGGGTTATTCTTGACGGCAGTGTGATGCGCAAATACATCTTCTTTGGTGCCATTTTGATTTAGAAATCCATATCCATTTCTGATGTTGAACCACTGTTCAGCGCCAAGGGCTTTGCTGGTGAGAACTGTCTTCATCGCCAGCAGGGGCTGAAGAGGCGGGGGCCGTGGGGCCCGTGGGGCCTGTGGGTGCGGGGGTGGAGTCCCTACGTGGATTTCTCGCTGCAAGGGCTGTGGGCGCCGCCGCTGCCCCTATGTAATCTTAATTATGTCCTAAAGGCTCTGTCTGCAAACACAGTCACATTGGGGGTTAAGACTTCAACATATGAATTTGGGGGAACACAATTCAGGTCATAGCACCTAGAGAATGTTTTGCACGTGTCTGTCAGTTAACATGTACAAGGATATTCACAATTACATGGTGAAAGCCCAGCCCAGCTAACCTACTGATCACCAGACACGGAATGAAGCCATTGTCGATCATACAACCCAGCGGAGCTGAACCAGACCAGAAGTACCACCCCAGCTTTTCCGCAAAAGCAGAAAGCTAATGAAATAGTAATTTTGTTGTAAGCCACACAGTTCTGGGTTGTGTTGTTATGCAGAAAATGCTAACTGACATAGCAGATAATTCTAAATGTCTGAATTTGCACAGACTTCAAATTTATCCGAATTGAGTCAAATGGACAAATTATTATTATATGCGTATGTACCTCTTTCTAGGATTTTATAGGGCAAAATCTCCTTTCCTCTAACTGGTGAAATGAAAAAAATGAGATATAAACCCATTCAAAATTTAAAATGCTCAAGGTGAAAATAGGAATTCAAAGCAATAATTTTGATAGATTTCACAAGGCATTGGGTTAGTAATTAAATAGCAAATAAAATAAATGATGAGAGTAGGAAGAACATTTAGGCATAGATTATCAGGAAAGTTATGAAAGAAGAGGTAGACTATAACTATTTAAATAATTCTTTAATAATATGTCATTTATTCAAAATTTGCATGCTTACACATGTAGAGCTTAATCTGTGTCTTAAAAAAGAAAAGTTCAGCCCTGGCTGGGTGGCTCAATTGGGTGGAGCATCGTCTCATACACCAAAGGTTGCAGGTTCAATCCCTGGTCAGGACACATTTGGGGAGGCAACCGACTGAAGATATTTCTCTCTCTGTCTTTCTTCCTTCCTCTCTTTCTAAAATCAATAAAAACATATCCTCAGGTGAAGATTAAAAAGAAAAAAGGTCAACTTTCGAATTGTTATATGTTAAGTATCATGCTAAGTGATGATGAAAAGATGTTTGAGATCTGTTCCCTGCCACTAATGAAGACAGACACAGAAAGAACAACAAATAATAAAATAGTGGAATACACGAGATACTATGACAGTAGGTTTAGAGTATCTTTCTTGGAGGGTGAGAGTTAGCTAAGCAAATAAATCTTGGAAGAGGTAGTTATAAGCAAAAGGCCAGACGTGTTAAATAACATGGTATATTCATATTACTAGTAGCAGGTCATTTATCATCAATGAATATTACACACTTTCTGTATTCCAATCACTATACTAGACAGATAATACAATAAAGAATAAAACAGAAATGTTCTAAAGGAACTTATTACCAGTTGAGATAGTCACACAATAAAAAAGTAAGCAGCCCAATGTAAAATTAAAAGTTATAAATAACACTGTGAAGAAACAGGACAGAGTGCTATTCAAAAACTAATGAGAAGCAATGAAAGAAGTATTTTTACCACAGGAGTAGCATGATTTGATTTTAAAATTTAGCACTTCAGACTTTCTAAAGTAAAAATTGCCCATGGGAGTGCTCAAATATAAATCAGGAGAGGAAGAGAAGGTCTTCTAGGTCATGCTCAGTACTACCCTTAGACTTCATTCTGAAGGAGAAGGGACACCAGTGAACAGCTTTAAGTATATGGACTTCATGACCAGATTTATGCTGAAGATAGTACACTCAAGGTCCAGTGTGGATAGGTAAATGGTGAGACTTGGAAAGGGCATCAAGCTGGGAGGCTCTAGCAACAGTCCAAGAAAGAAATGGTGAAGACCTCATGATTTTAAATTCCCTGTGGCAATAGAAGGCTGTCGTTAGAGAATACGGATCTAGTACATGAGGAGTTGGGTCTAGAACTTGAGAAAGTTTTAGAATGCTCATTGAGGCTAAGGAAAGATCGAGCTGATCAAGGACACATAAAAAGGACTGTTGAATGGCCCTTCATAGGGAGATCATCCATTTTTTATGGTTGTGTAGCAGGCATCTGGTAATTTGTCTGTCTAGCACTCTTTCTTTAACTTTTCATCTGGAAAAGTCACTTTACCTTATTGGCTATGGTGACTGACCCATGAGTGGCTTTCTCAACTTGAATCAATCCTAAGGCCTGAAAGATCAGTGATAACTAACATATTCAGAATCAAGTGCTATTCAAAGTTTTTAACTTATTTAATCATCATTACAATACAATGAAGTAGATACAATTATTTTCTTTCTTTCTTTCTTTCTTTCTTTCTTTCTTTCTTTCTTTCTTTCCTTCCTTCCTTCCTTCCTTCCTTCCTTCCTTCCTTCCTTCCTTCCTTCCCTCCTTCCTTCCCTCCCTCCCCCCTCCCTCCCTCCCTCCCCCCTCCCTCCCTCCCTCCCTCCCTCCCTCCCTCCCTCCCTCCCTCCCTCCTTTCTTTCTTTCTTTCTTTCTTTCTTTCTTTCTTTCTTTCTTTCTTTCTTTCTTTCTTTCTTTCTTTCTTTCTTTCTTTCTTTCTCCCAGATAAGGAAATTGAGGCACAGGGATGTAAGCTTGTCCTAGGTCATACACAGACCAGGTTTTGAATTCCAGATGTCTTGCTTCACATTCCTCACATTCTTCACAACTACCTAATACTGTCCTTGACCAGTTTCTTTACCCAGAAATGCACAGCTGTCCCAAGGTGACCCAATCAGAGCCCCTTCTTCTTCTTTTTTTTTAAATCCTCACCTGAGGATATTTCTCCATTTATCTTCAGATAGAGTGGAAGGGAGAGGGGAAGAGAGAGAGAGAGAGAGAGAGAGAGAGAGAGAGAGAGAGAGAGAGAGAGAGAAGCATCGATGTGAGAGAGACACATCGATTGGTTGCCTCCCGCAGGACCCTGATCAGGGCTGGGGACCGAAACCGCAACTGAGGTACGTGCCCTTAACCAGAATCGAACCTGCGACCCTTTGGTCCGCGGGCTGATGCTCCAACTGCTGAGCCAAACTGTCCAGGGCATAGAGGCCCTTCTTGAATGTTTAACCTTGGGTATCAAGAAAGATAACCTCATCTCTGGTAGCAGAATGAGAAGCATTGAGGGTGGATGCTGTTGGGCACGATGAATTTAGCTGTGTGGAAGGAGCCAGGCGGAGAAACTGAGGAAGATATCCTGAAAAATGTGTCTTCAGAGACCAGAGATGATTTGCGTAAATGTTTGAATATCTGGTTGCAGTCATCTCTGAGACTAACTGGAGCCCTGACCTCCTATTAACATGATGATGTGAGCTTATTCAGCACCCTTTCTGGATAAACTAGCTTAAATTTAAAGCTCATAACTAAGAGTCATGAGTAATTAAGGATACTGATCTGCATAGCTGTGGGAGAGTCTTTAGCAATGCTCAGTCATCCAGAGGGATAGCAGATTGCTGTGTTAATCCTGGCTGGGGACTCACCAGGCAGTTGTGTTAGGAAAACAGGGAAGCAAATAAGTTGAGCATGTGAAAGATAGTCAGGTGGGAAAATAAGTGAGATCAGAGGGAGTATATCATATTGGAAAATAACGAAGGAGCTGAAGTTGGCTGGGGAAGTAATTTAACCTCTCAAGACTCAGTTTCCTCTTATTTTTTTTTTGTTTTGGGATAAAAATAATTGCCTGTCAAGAAAAATAATTGCCTGTCTTTTTCATGTGTTATGAGGATTAAATGACATAATCTAGGTACAGTATTTAACACAGTGCCTGGCGTTGTGATTGTTCCATAAATTGCTGTAGTTGAAGGATGTACCCAGTGCTGTAGGAAAATAGATTCCCAGAGAAGAGATGTTTGCTGGTAATGGGAGACACACTGAAGTCAGACAGGTAAAAGGAGGCCGACATTCCCTTGTTTTCTGCTTCCATGCCCACTTGTTCATCCCCTAACTTGCAATACAGGTGATACTAGACTCTCCTACACACATTCCATAGACATTGAAGTCATAGTCCAAAAAATGTAAATAGATAGCTTCAGTGATACATTTTAAGTACTATGCAAAGTCAATAAAGACCAAAAAATTAAATCCAAATCACTGTTAAACAATTAAATTCCAGGTATTTCTTTGCAAAATGCTTAATTATTTAAACATTAATACAGCTGGAATTGCATTATTACTGATGAAATCTCTCTTGCTTACAACAAATGTGATTTCAGCTTGTACTTTTGCCATGAGTGATGAAGAAATTTCCAGATGGAGAGGTTTAATTTGTGAGATTTTCCCTAGTCTATTCACATTGGCTTTAACTTTCATTTTAAATTACAGAGAGAATTCCCAAAATTTCAAATAGCCCCAAGAGATCTGGTGAAATAGCTAATCTCTTTCCATGAACATGCTAACAAAAGCAATTTCTTACTGAGCTATATGTTACCCAGTGGGACTGATAATGAATCCGCATTATGGTAACCTTTATAAGAAGGGAAGATAGGAAGACCTTTTGGGGAGGTGTATTTATTAGGTGGTGAATGTGTCTCTGTGCATGTGTATTCTTCTGTTCAGATCCACTTTTCGCTCAACCACACCAACACCTTCTGTCTTTCTGCTTTCAGCAACTCCTCTGAATTCTATTACATTCTATTACATACCATAATGTCAGTAAATATCAAAAACCAATGTGCTGTACAGCTTTCTCCGTGTTCAATTCCTATCATTTTGAAGAGACATTTTTCATAGCTGAGTGTAGGATTTATACTAATTTTCTTTTAGGATTTATAAAAAGTTCAAACTTGTGTTAACACAGAGTACTGTGTTGATTTGTTTATAAATTGGAAATGGGGGCAGGGGGACTTCTATGTTGTCATCCAAATATAAAGCAGCAGCATTTACTGGGAGTCTCCCACAGAGGGCACCTTCACCTTATTGGAAACCCAACTGAAAGAGAAACTCAGTGGTTACCAGAGAAATAGCAAAACCTTAAAGTCAGAAGCACTCGCTTGCTTTTGCTAACCAGTTTTCTTCTCTGTGGTATCTTTGTTACCTTATCTTTAATGGAAAAGAACTGGCACCCTCTTTATAATTATTCATAGATACAGGCCAGTAACACTACCTTATTATTATGTTCAGCTTGCTTGTGGGTGAGCTGGAGACAGCTGTTCATATTACCTAAGAGGCAACAGATCAATGAAAGGAAGGGAAGGACAAGTTTTGAGCTGCCTTTTTGCAACAATGTCTTTTATACAACAGAGGATATTTTTAAAGCATTGTATCAGAAAACAAAGGCTGATAATAAAAGTAAAATGTTTACAAAACAAACCTCTGCTGTGTTGTTATGATTAGTGAGTGCTTTTAGACTAAAATTACTTAAGTGGAAACAAAAAGTAAAATTTTTTTATACCAAAAATGTCATGAGTTATAGACTACAAATATAAAGAAAGTAATTGCTATTTAGAAAATTCTGAAAATAGGCACTAGTGAGTGTGTGTGTGTGCAAAGTAATTCCTTAAAACTGTTTCTGTGTAGTTAAACTATAAAAAGATATTTTAGTGATCATATTGTTAAAATAAGATATCAAACTGTAAAAATGTAAGTGCATTTTCATAGAAAATGTTCCTTTAAAAATTATTCCGCGTAAGTGCCATACACATCTAGAAGACTTTAAATACAGCATGATTTTCACATTGACTTTGAATATCTTACGTTGTGTAATAGTTAATAATATTAATATACATAAATCCAATATGTGTAAACATCATTTTGAATATTTACTTTTGACAATTCCTAATTGGGATTTGGAAGCTTCTTTGGATATTCAACAGGTATTAGTTAAATTCACTAAAATGTTTAAGCTAAGAAATCTTATCAAGAAATTGATGATAATTATTCCTGAATATTAAGGTTAAAAGCAATATTGAAGTCATGAGTTTATCTCTTTACATTTGCATATAAAATACTGTTTGTTTAGTTGTTGAATGTGCCATCTAATACCTACTATATTTACAACAGTTTATCAGTTATAGAGTATTCATTCTCTATTTTCATATTCTGTGCTTAGAAGTAATTATACTTCTAATTGCTACTATTGACATGCAGTAATTGGGAACATTTTTGCTTTCTTTTAAGTTCAACTTGAAATAGATTATAAATAAGTATAAATGCATTTTAGCTACTAAAATTACTTTGCTCATGTCTTTTAAAATAATGCTTTACTTATTTAAGTTCTAAAGTTTCCTGTTAGGCCTGAAATGTTCAGACTATTGAAAATCTCAACTCTTTAGTAATAATTACCATCAATTTGTCAAACAAATCATTTACATAAAAATATAACAAAAAACTTCCCGGACAGTACGTTCTTAAATTTGCGCACATGCTGTTATCAGTGTGTTTCAAGATCGGTTACATTAGTTTCTGTGGGAAAAAGACCCATTTTCTTGTTCAGCTGAGTTGGTTGCCTTGTCCTAGAAAATGCCCCTATCCACTTGCCCAGGCCTTCCCACCTCATTGTTGACATTTCCTGGTGCTCAGGGGTTTCTCCCACTTTGTTACATTCCAGAGCTCAAGGCACTTCTTTGAAGATACAAGACCATTCAAGTCTTCTCTACTTTGCAGCTTCACTCTGAAGGGAGAGTAAATGAAAAAGCCCTGCAGTTCAGACTATTTAAATGGGGCAGCGGGAGGGCAGCCTATTGCTCTGCTGGGAAGAGCAGTGAGTGCCCCTGAATCAGCTCTTGGGAAATAAGTTGGTGTGGAGTGACCTGTCTTGAAATCAAGATGAAAATTGTAGGAGAAAGAGGCTGGATCATCCCCTGTGGAAAAGTGAACTAAGGTTGGTAAAGGACTACAGAAGAGGAAGGTGTTCGCACGATCAGCTGCTGGTTTGATTCCTGATTTTGCAAAGCACTTCAACAGGTGACTTTAATTGGTAGATGCTGCCTTTTTTAACCAAAGGAAACCAGGGGTACTCACAAAAGTCAAGGAACCCCAGGGGTTTTTGCAGTTCAGCTTGCTAACATCACACAGTTAAGTAATTCTAAAGATCTCAAAAATCCTGTCCTAAAATAACATCATTTCCCCCAATCTTTTCTAGGATTCCTCATATTCATCATGTTGCACAGGGGCACGTGTGTGCATACACCTGAGCAGCGTGAGAATACATCAGCTGCTCTATGAGAACTTACAGAAATCCAATATACATAGGTATCATCCAGTATGATGTACTAAATGATATCTGCTACTCGATCATATAGTGGTAGAAACAGGCAGAGAAACATGAGTCCAGATCCAACTCTGCCAGTTTATTATTTTTTCATTTCCCCCACGTAGGAAATGAAAAAAAGAAAATATTTCCTCTGCTTACTTCAAAAAGGTCTCCTTCATGGATAGTTGGGGTTGGGAGGGAAATCAGTGAGGACTTGAGTCTACCTGGCTTAAGCCTCAACTCCCTATGAGTGTCAAAGGAAGTTCTCATAGATAGCTAATTGTCAGTTTCCTGTCTTCCAACATCAAGGGTGAATCTAATTGACTGGTTCTATAGGTTTCCTACAGTTCCATGCTGGGAATGTTTCTGAGATTGCCTCTGAGCTTTGAAGAAAAGATCTGAGAAGCATTGGTGATGTCGGGCATGGTCATTGGATGGGGAAATGGCAGGAGGAGATTTGCAATCCTAGGATTAGATGATCTTCCAGGCTCCCCTAGCACAAAATGTCAATCATGTTATAGTAATAAGATTCCGTTGAGATAATATTAATGAATGAAAGTTTGTTCAGGATGAGTATCTTTTTCTTCTTTACATCATTAGCAACCAGTAAATAATCAGTACACAAAAAAGAGTGTGCTTTGTATGACAGAGAATGTTATATACATGAAGGTGATGTTAGCATTCAGGTAGCAGCCATACAAATGGTTGCACACACCCTCCATGTACTCATATCTGGGAATGCAGAATTTCATACATTTCCTCATCACTTATATTTTCAGTCCTGATGAAGATGCCCCAGTGTTCCTCAGATGGAAAGATTTTCTCGGTGCAGGTCCCAGATACAAGTCTTTGTTATAGGTCTAACATTCTCTTTTCCAGCTATTTGAAACCCAGTTTATTAGCATCCGTGAATATTTGCCTCAAGAATTTTCCTAAATTAGCTGTATATTAAAACAGAAATGAGCATATCTAAAATTTTGTTACTCTTCAATATCCTGGTCTGAATCAAATAATATATGATTTGGGAAGGAGCGATTTACACCATTTGGGAACACAGGAAATGGGCAGCATAATATGGGAGCAGTTTTAATTACCCAGTTGACATTTATTGAGCACCCAGCAAGCACTAAGCATTATACTAGCTATTTGAAAGGAATAGAAATGACTTGAGACCACCTGAAGAGAAACATATCAACAAGTGTAAAAGCATAAGATAATTGCCTTACCCATTGGAATGTGTGGTGACAGTTATTAGGACACACAGGGATAAATCAGCCAAGATTCCTGGATGTGCTGAATCTTGAGCCAATCATTACATTATAAATACTGACTTACATAGGAAATAGTCATTTTCTTTAGCTCCTTCTCTAAATATACAAGCGTGAATAGGCTGGACATATGAATGAACTGAACTCCGGTACAAAAACTGAAATAACTTTGCAACACATGAAGAAAGCAAGTATGCAATCTGCTCTGCTCCTGCCCTCTCCAATGCCAGTATGCTCAGAGAGCCTACACTTTAATTATGTTAAACAAGAATAAAGGTCTGTGAAGAATTCACAGGTAGTGATTTCTTACATAAATATTGTCAGTATCCCACAGTCCCCTTCTGAAAACTGGTGGGATGAGGGCCGAATGGGAAAATCTATTCAAGTAAAAAATTAACAACTTGGCATGGACATTATTAGTAGAGGGTTGCGTTACTATTAGTACTGGTAATTTTTAAAACAGTTAATTTTTAAGTTTAAAATGGGCCAAGTACACTCAAAGCCGTTGCGTTCATCCCTCTCCATTCCATTGTTTTAAAAAGGCACCTTTGTTACAAGATTTAACCTTTGCCAAAACATAAAGCTGAGACCATCACAACAAAACACCTCCCCCTTACAACTGGCACTTCAGAGACCTGTTAAATCAAAAGAAAAATTCTTTCTCTCCTCCCCAATCCCACAGCCCCTCAGGATTTTAAATGGTAATGACCAGTTCATTTGAGAAAATGGCATTTTAGTGCTTCCCTTCTCAAGCTCTTAAGGCGTATAAGGTGTCTCTTTCCCAGTGATGTGCACCTCCTTTTGTTTTCTGGCGTTCCTGGAACTGACCCGGCATGGATCACTGGGTGAACAGGCAATCTTAAACACTTCTCATATAAATTACTGGTTCCTTTCCAAGTGCAATTGCTCACAGAGTAATACACCATTTTACAACTCTGATAAGCAAAGTCTCTTCATTCTAGTGGGTCCCACCCCCTCACCCCCCAGGAAATGAACAGACAAAAAGAGTAATGGAGATGTGAACCTCAGAAATGTACAATCTGGTTTAACCCCGAATATGTACACAGTGGGCAACTGGGGATCCTTCCATTCTCTTATTTTCTTCTTTTACTCCTCTCAAGACTTCTTTTCCTGCTTTAAAAGCCATCAGCAAAACCAAAGAATATAAAAATATCACACTCTACCTATGTTGACACTATAAAAAGCAAAGCAGTAATAAATACAGAAGTCTACCAAAGTATCTTTTCAACAATTTCCAGCAAAGAAAATAATGCTCCCATGTTATGATCCGCATTTGTTAGGTAGAAATAACACATCTTGCTTCCATGCAAATGAGGATTAACTGAGCACTCCAAGATTCACCGGATGCTAGTGATGGTCACATTTTCCAAGCCATTGTCTTTTTTCCCATGAACTCTAAAGACAAGGTATGTTTTTCCTGACAGTTGACTCGGATCAGAGCTTGCAGTATTGTGTTTCAGGTTGTGGCTCTGTAAAACCCTGTAACTTTCTTTGAAGTTAAACAGTGTCAATCTGTTTCCATGTCTGAATAACTCTTAGAAGAGCCTGCCTGACCCAAGTCAACTCTTTGAAACATACTATTTCCCCATAATTGATGTTCCAAATGAATGTCCTTTCATAATAAAATGTGCTGGAAAACAAAACAGCTTTGCATCCCGCACAAGTTGCATCATAATTAAATTTTATTTTATCCCATCGAGGCATGCTAAATGTTGAGCAAAATATAATTTTAAGTAATTTGTTTGTATTCTTATCTGTAGGAGTTGGAAATTAACAGCGTTGCTAGTTTGCGTTTACTGTTAAGCCTGGAGAGCAGAGAGATTGCTTTGCAAACATTACAGTTATTATGTCTGCAGTTGGTACTCTTTGTATAAATTATTGATCAGCCAGCTTATTTTTCTTTCTGCTTAATGGATATTATAGCATAGCCGTTTACAACGCTATAGTTAAGGTTGTGTCAGCACTTCCATTATAATAAACCCTCTGTTACAGGGGTTTATAACTTGTTGTAAAAATTTGCTCTGGGCTGAAACTTGACATGCAAGATCTTGGGCTGGAAGGTGGCAATTGTTATTCTTTCAACTTTTTAAAAAATCTCTTTATTCTGGAGGCTAATAAACAAATAAACAGTATTCTCTTCTAACAATCCTGAAATATCTGACTTCAAATAGAACAATTTTGTAGGCTATTTGTTAGACAATGACCTCTTCTTTTATTTCATAAAGCAAAGAGGAGAAAGAACCAAGATAAGTTAAAACAACAACAACAAAAACAGACATCGAATCAATAGAAACATTTATAGTCAGGTTTAATACATTTATCCTGACATTACAAATTATACAATAATTTATTTTAATATTAAACATGCATTTACACTACATAAGACATCTTCCCACCTCCATTCCCAACTGTGTATCTCTTAAGCAATTCATATGTCTTAATGCTGACCTTCTGTAGAGGAAAATGAGTTTTAGGTTATTAAAGAGAGAGGAGTAAGAGAATTAGAAAATGCTACAAATGCAAAGATGCAATTAAAGGTAGAATATTGACTAGAATACTAAGGATTTAAATATCTGCCTTTTTGACCTTACTTCTATCCAGTATGTCATTCCTCTCACAATGGCCTGATTTAAGAGATGAAGGGGATTAATCTCAATTTATATTATTCTAGTTGCTGCTTCCTTCTACAATCCAACTCTGAAATGATCTCACTGTGTTTGTTTTGTTATCGAATATTTGGCTGTGCAACTCAATACCAACCCACAGATGGAATTAGTACACTTACACAGGAAGTAAGTACTGATGAGCAAGTATAACTACATTATCATAAAGAGTTCACCTCTTTGCATGGAAATAATGCAGTTTGGAGACAGGAAAAACAATTCCATGATCATTTAGTTTTTTCTTTGTAACTCTTCTTTGTCACTACCCTCTGTCCCCTGACATAGGTTTAGAGATTTCTTAAAATATGCTTCATAACCAGCCACATGTCACCTTCATTCTGAACCAGGAGAAAAATGGGTGGGAAAAGAAGGTTAGGGAGGGAGGAGCAGAGATGCCAAAACATGCCGTTTAGCTCTAGAAAACGACTGTATGCATTCAGTAAGCATGTGTCCAGTCCGTGCATTCCCAAGCTGTAAAACAAGTCCATGTTATTTACAACCATTTTAACCACTTCTTTATTAAGAATGGAATTTTGTAACATAAAGTTTGAGTGCTCCAAGCGAGTGTGTTCACCTTGAGCTCCCACCTTCTGTCCTTTGGGTAATTTATCACCAAGCTCTCTGTGCCTGATTAGAGAATGTATCAGTGAGATAGAAGTCGTATTCCCTGCTCCGGTAGAGAGGCAGGCAATGGGAAAAGAGAGGGAGACTGGAGAAGTGAGAGTCACTAAAAGGCAGAAGTTGGAACCCTAAGTGGAGAGGCAGAGCCGGAAACTGCAAAAGTGGAGAAGTCTTTACTTAAGGCAGCAGTCGAGGTTTGTCTGCTGAGCTGATTGGTGAGGCCCTGTGTCTGAGTTAAAAAGGCTTGAGAGAGTTCCTTGGCATAATTTCTCCATCTTCAATGATTTACTACTGAAGTGCAAACATCAATTTTGGACTCTCTCCTGAGAAACGTTTAACAAAGTCAGTGAACTACTGGTACCCTGATATCTTTCTAGATTTGCCAAACTTGGATAGCTCTTTAATAAACCTCTGCCTGAAGTTTATCTCAGTCTTTTTCTTCTTCTTCCTCCTCCATTAAGAACACAGGTCCATCAGTAAATATGTAGATGTTAAAATGAGCTTCCTCTTTACTTCTCCGTTGTGATATATCTTAGAATTGTTCAGAAGTGCACTCCATTGTTAAAGCTATTTGTGCCGGGTGTGCTAATGCACTCTTTGATTGAGTGAATTAGCAGTCATAACAATCTGGCAGTCTGGCCATAGAAGTGTGCTCAAATTGATTTGTGTTATGGCTGGACTGGAAAATCTAGTGTTAGTTGTTTTTTGCCCTGGGGCATTGTTCGTACCAAACTCCACTTTTCATTTAATTTTCCAATACATTTTGAAAGATGGAAATGCTTGTGATCCACATTTGATCCACTTGCATTATTTAAAAAAAAAAATTCTGAAAGTAATTTCAGATTCCAAAAAAACCTTGCTTTCAATTAGAGTAAACATAATTAGAGTGACGTCGTGCTCGGAATGGTAAGTCTGCCTTTGAATCTATTAAGCATGTTATCTCCTTGTCCTGTCACTGAAAGGGACTCAGTACATATCTGAAGTACACATCTGTATTTTTCTGTGCATGCTTCTAATAAAACTTGGTGGAAAAAATTAAAAGAATAAAATTGTAATGATCCTTTTCTTGCTGCCCTATCTGCATACGCTTAAATTGTTTCTGTATCATTTAGTGATGCTGTAAAAAGACGGTACTCCAAGCTTTCAGGAAATTTTGAGATATTCAAGAAACAGATTCAAATATGTATTGCCAGTTACTCAATCATTTTAGCTTTTCTATTCTAGGAAATATGCATTTTCAATCTTTTTCTTTCAAATAACTATATCAGTTGCTATATTGAATTCTGAAGATTTAAAGACATGAATTATCCTGGCTTTGTCAATATTTGTATCTTTCTGACAATCTTCTGCTTTGCAGTCATTTACCAGAATTATAATGCAGCATGAATAAACCTAAAAAATGACTATTGATTACAGAGAAAGCTTTGTGAAATCATTTAGTCAGTTTCCCCACTTGAGAAATCAGTGAATAAAATAGGTCAATAGATAAGGATGAAATGGATGTAATACAGTGCTATGCCTCCTTGAGTTATAAAAAGGTCAAAAATAAATCCCCTTAGAATTCATGATTTTATACTCATAAAATAAAATGATACTTACCAAATCCCAACTATAAGTCCACCTTTCTACATATTTATTCTTCTTTTTTTTGAAACCAAAGGTTTTAAAAGTATATGTTTATGTTTCCCTGTTTCAAAAGAAGCATTTCCTTGTCACTGCCCCTTTTAACCAAATAGGATGCCCTCATCTTCCGGCTAAAGTGCCTCTTGTCATCCCAGGTTTTCACCGGGACTTGAGCTGCAACAGCTACCATGTATTTTCTTACTGTCTCCTGCAACCTTACAGCTCTTCTCGAAACTGCATTTCATACTGCACTGAACTCTGCATCCTGGGCCGATTTTTGTTAAGTAATAGATGGTGAGACCTGAGACCACTCTATTAGTTCCCATTCATAGGGATCTTGTCAGGGGGGTAGGGGAGGGGGGAAAGAAGGGGAGGGGCCTGAAGGGGGCAGAGGGAGGGAAGAAAATACCTTCCCTGAACTGGTACAAGCTTAGCTTCAAAGGATATCCTAGGAAAGAAATTAAAGACTTCTTAATTAGTGCAGCAATTAAGCTTTCTTGGTAGCATTTTAATCAGCAGAGGCCCTATCAAAGGACAAACAGAACGATTTGCAGGTCTTTGAATTTTAAACAGTCTTATTGATTTCAGCACAATACGTCTTCACAAAACACAGGCAGAATTTTCTAATATCAGTTACAGTACTTTGAGTTTTGCTTATGCAAATTGAGTGCAGGTTGGAGAAGATGAGATGGAGGGAGAGGACCAGAAATAACCAAAGATGTAAAACAATAAACAAACAAGACTAAAGCTTTGAAAGCTAAAGATGCAATGGAGTGAGAATTTGAAATCTCTGTGGAGTTGATTTATCTGCTGTTAAGTACTGTTTGCTTTAATCATTGGCATCATTTCTAAAAAAGAAAAAGAAAAAAGAGAAATTAAAAATTTTTTCAAGGCTTTCTTTCCTATATATTTTAATTTGCATTATAAGCTTCTTCCCATCCTATTGTTTGACCAGAGGAGTGAGTGATAGTTCCTAGAAACAGTTTAGGGAGCAGAGGCAGGGGTGCGGGGGGAGGTAGCCCCCATTCAGGTGGGGGCAAACGCCCAAAGCCCTGTTTCTGAATAGAGCACGTGCTGGGAGGCACAGGTTCCCCTGCGGAAAATTTGGAGTTTGCTTGCAAGCAGAGTGGGATTATGGTTTGGTCAGCTATCATTACTTCCCATCTGTGGCTTCTGAATGTGGCAGGTATTGGGGGAGGGATGGTTTAAGGAAACATGAGAAATGAGAATGGTAAAGGCAGATTTGGGGCACGTAATTCCAATTTATTTCCATTTGCAGTTCTAGAATTTAAAGTGAAGAAACTCTAGTAAAGCGTTTTAAAAACTATATCAAAGTTTATTAAAGTTGTGCATGCAATTCCCAAATAAAATTAGGTTTTTAGAGCTTAATAGCTTCTTTCTCTCCTCCATTCATTAACAGTAATTTGGCATGTTTTTAAAGGTAATATTTTAAAAAACATAGACACTTAAAGAAATCTTTTGATGTATGTTGTGTCTATCAAGTTCCTCTTTTTAAATAATAACAGGTATGAGATGCAAAAAGTTAAGATAAATGATTTCTGAATATATTAAAATACAGTGGCCAAATAACTATACATTAAATAACAATGTATTAAAATAACTAAGCCAAACAACTGTGTAAACTTTAGCTATATTTGTAGAAGTTTATCTACTTTTTGGCAGCAATCAATTTTCTGAATTCTTATGACCCAGGAAAGCCTCCTGATATAACTGCTACACACCAAAAAGTTTAGTATAAACTTAGACAAATTAGTCAACAATGTCATATTTCTCTAGCTATTCCCTGCACCTTTTGACATTAAACTTCAAAAAGTTTAAAGAATTGAAATGATAAAGAGAAATGTGATAATTTCAATGCTAAAATGGCAGAAATTTCATTATAAAATTTCTCAATACTGTGAACCTGGTGCTAATAGTTTATTTTTAGAATCTGTCAAATGCTAAAGCATTGTTTCTAGCTTGTAAAGTTAGTGAACATGTGTAGACAGGTTTAAAGCCTAATTATTTAAGATTCCTAGAGATATAAACAGAGAACAGACTGACCTATGCTCTAATCATTTGCTGGTCAAAAACCCTTGAATAAATACCTTCATGCAACAAGTTAGAAAGGGAAGAAAAGGAGAGAGAAAGGCAAGGAGGTACAGCCAGTCTAAATTCAGCCAAATGTTTTTAAATATAGCTACCCTTTCTGTCTTTACAAGTCAAGCGGTGGGCTTTGTTTTTGTTCTTTTCATTCTTTACAAAACACATTTGCAATGACAAATCAAAAAGGACTTTCCCAAATATGAATAATAATTAGTCATATAACATTAGCAACTAACCTTTGGGTCTTAAAGGATGTGAGGACAGTTGATTACTGTGCGAGACAGGTGAATTAATTACAGAGTTTTAGGTAAGAAAAAGCAGTGTTTTGTATTTTCCTACTTTCTAAAATTTAAAGGGTGCTTGAAGTCTTCGAATTCTCTAGATACAATAAGCATTGTGATCTCCCTTTGGGGCAAAAGTGAAGTTATTCTGAGAGATCCACATCAGGGCAAGCGTTTCTTTCTTTCCACAATCTATTAGGAAATAAGGAATTGAATACAGAGCCTTCCATTATTCTTAAGCGATTTCAGACTGACTTTTTACCCACAACTTGAAAACTGTCCTCGCATTTTCACTATCTTTATCCAAATAAATAATGTAATAGATAAAAACAATCAGATGCATAAAATATACGCTTTGCTTCCATGTATTTCCCCAAATAATTTCTTAATAATCATAAAGTGAGGGGATGTGTTTTCATTTACATCTCATTGCAAAAAAAAAAAAAAAAAAAAAACACCCAGCAGAGATGCATCCTAAATCCTTGAAGGACAGCTTGAAGCGCTCCGTCCCCTCTTTAAGTTGGCAGGCGGTTGCTTAGTAGGTTTTGGAAAACAATACGAGACGTCGCGAACGAAATGGAATATTAGACATACAATCTAACGGTAGTGGAAGAGAAGTAGATGATCTCCTCTCCCTTTCCGATCGCCACTTCAGTGTCTCTGGCTTTTCCTCTCTGTCCCTCCCATAGTTTCTTTCCTGGTCCCCCCACCCCGCCCCTTCCCTCCTCCTTTCCTCGCTCGCTCGCTTTCCCTCTGTGCCTCGCGCTCTCGGAGTCTCCGCTCCGAGTTCCTGGTTGGATAATTTGGGTTAATACTAGTGAGTGAGGTTTTTGCGGCTTCAAAGGGTATTTCAAGTTTCCGGAGCTCCTCCCCTCTGCACCGTGTGACAACAACAACTCGTCCAGCCGGCAGCCTGCACTTTTCAGCTCATTTTCTCTCTGTCATTCCCCTCTCAATCTTTGATCAATGTACTTGCCAGGGAGAACCCGAGTCCTCAAACCTCCTCCTTTTCACCTTCATCTTTAACTTTGTGCTAGAGCGGGACCCACACAACAACAACCGCCCCCCCCCCCCCAAACCAGCCCCCGATCCCAGCCCCCGGAGAGGACTCGCATTTCGACTTGCGGGACACTTTTGTGCGTTTCTCTCCAGAGCGCCTCTCGCGCTCGTCCCTCCTGCGCTCGCTCTTTCTTACCCTCACCTCCTTTTCTCCCTTTCTCCTCGTTCTCTCCTGGAGTTGTTGTTGTTGCTGCCCCTCAGCTCCTTCTCTCCCTTCTCCCCCTTGCCCTCCCTGGGGTGTGTGGCAACTTTCCCCCTCGCCTCTCCTCCTCCTGTTTCCCCTTATATGTGATCATGGCAGTGCCGGCGGCTTTGATCCCTCCGACCCAGCTGGTCCCCCCTCAACCCCCGATCTCCACGTCTGCTTCCTCCTCCGGCACCACCACCTCCACCTCCTCGGCAACCTCGTCTCCGGCTCCGTCCATCGGGCCCCCGGCGTCCTCAGGGCCAACTCTGTTCCGGCCGGAGTCCATCTCCTCGGCGGCGGCGGCCACAGTCACCTCCACCGGCGGCAGCGGCGGCAGCGGCGGCGGCAGCGCTGGCAACGGAGGCGGCGGAGGCGGCGGCGGTGGCGGCGGCGGCGGCGGCAGCAGCAACTGCAACCCCAGCCTGGCGACCGCGAGCGGCGGCGGCGGCGGCGGCGGCATTAGCGCTGGCGGCGGCGGCGCCTCCAGCACCCCCATCACCGCGAGCACCGGCAGCGGCAGCAGCAGCAGCAGCAGCAGCAGTAGCAGCAGCAGCAGCAGCAGTAGCAGCAGCAGTAGTAGTAGCAGCAGCAGCTGCGGCCCCCTCCCCGGGAAACCCGTGTACTCGACCCCGTCCCCAGTGGAAAACACCCCCCAGAATAATGAGTGCAAAATGGTGGATCTGAGGGGGGCCAAAGTGGCTTCCTTCACCGTGGAGGGCTGCGAGCTGATCTGCCTGCCCCAGGCTTTCGACTTGTTCCTGAAGCACTTGGTGGGGGGCTTGCACACGGTCTACACCAAGCTGAAGCGGTTGGAGATCACGCCGGTGGTGTGCAATGTGGAACAGGTTCGCATCCTGAGGGGACTGGGAGCCATCCAGCCCGGAGTGAACCGCTGCAAACTCATCTCCAGGAAGGACTTCGAGACCCTCTACAATGACTGCACCAACGCAAGGTAAAGAGTGGGGGCGGGGGGCAGCCTTCGCCACCGGGGGTCCCTTCCCACCCTCCTCCTCACCCTTCCAGAGCTCCCTTCCCGGCGCCGCTCGCTCCGCGCGCCCGCGAGCCGCGCGCCCCGGCGAGTGCGGCCCTCTGCTCTCTGTCCTCTGTCCTCGGGGCTGGCCAGCAGCTCCCGACCCTCTGAGAAGTTGCCACCTCACCCAGCCCAGATCTCGTTCTTCCGGCCCGGGCCGCCCCTTGCCCGCCTGCCCGCAGGGGCTTGGCTGCTGGGGTACGCGGGAACCCCAAGCCTCCGAGCGGAGGGGGCGGGTAGGTGGAAGACTGTGCCTTTCCAGGAGTCACAGCCCCTCCCAGGGCCGCCCCAGCGTCTAGGGTCCCCTCTCAGCGCGGCTGCCCTGGTGTGCGCTCCCTAGGACCCGGGTTCCACCGCGAGCCTGGGGACAACGGCGGGGCTAGTCCGCGGCGCCAAGCAGTGTCCCAGGGGCAGAGGGAGGTCGTGACCCTGCGGGGCCGGGTTCGGGAAGCGGGAAGACAAGCTTCGGGTGAGGGGCCCGAGAGGTAGTCCCGGGAGTGGGCCACTTCGAGGTCGGGAGGGGAACGACCACAGAGGCCAAGAGGCCCGGGGCAATCCCGAGGGACCCGCAGCGAGTTCAACCCCGAAACCCTGGGGGAAGCCCGCAGAGGGGAGGGGTCTGTGTGTGCGCGCATGTGTGCGTGTGTCCGCGTGTGAGCGTGTGCGTGTGCAAAGTAGATAATACGTTTGCCCCGGGGCAGATGCGAGGGGACCAGCAGGTTTTCTTCCATGGGGGGAGATGATCAGGCGCCTGTGACTCTGGAAAGCTAAGCTGGAGACATGGGGAAGGAAGACCACAGTTCACTCTCTTCCTCGTTCGCGCTCGCTCTTTCTGAACAAACTGCTCTTTCTTTGCTTTGTTTTCTTTACCTTCTCTCTCTCTCTCAAATTTAAGGTTAGTAGCTCACACAATGAGCAGGTGCCGGATTTGCACTGGGATGCTCTTTGGATCTCAATACAGGAGCCGCTGCGGTGGCTTCCCCATCCTAGCAAAGCGCGCGAACCCTGGGGGCCGTGGGACTGGGAGCCCGGCCAGACTAGTTTTATGCTAATGAACGCTCACTGGGGGAGGATCTACCGAGAGGGGGCGGGAGTGGGGTAACTTGTCAGTTTCGGGGTAGAAATGGTCATTTCACCCGCGTTCACAGTTCCGCTTTGTCCCCACGGTTCGCTGCAGAGGGAAAACTTCAGTTGTTGGGAGAAAGCGAGTTGGGAAAGTTGGAGACCAGAAGCCGGAGCGTGAGAACTGCGCGCAGAATTTGCGCAGACTTCCATACCTCCCAATAAGTTTAAAGATCGGGAGAGGGAACGGAGTTTTACTCTTCTAGGGTGTGTGCCCTCGTAGAGTTAGGGAAGCTGAGGTGGGAAGGAAAGAGAGGTGGAACGCAACCAGAAAGAAACCGAGGTGGAAAAGCTCTTAACTATTTCTTCCTTGGTAGAAGACTCCTGGCTAGTGCCCCCGAAAGGCTGTAAGACGAAAAAGAACAACTCCCAACTCAACAAACGTCCCATCCTCACCTAGCCAGAAACTTTTCGTGTTTATTTGCCATTATTTGCGTGGGGGAAATGGGTGTGTGTCTGTGTTTTGAACCTTCACTTCTACTATTTTGGGGTAAATGCTCAGAACGCGCGCGCGTGTATACGCGCGCGTGTCCAAGAGTGTGGACAGGTGGCAGTAAAGATTGAGGGGGGGATCTTGATCACTAAACGTCATTTACGGAGATAATTGGAGTCTTTGGACATACAGAAGATACATATTTGCCAAAAATTCTTTGTTAGAAGTATTGGAATCCCGGCAGAAAATTGTTGCGGAGTTGTTACAAAGAATGCTAGTTGAAATGTGAAGCCAGTTCAGATATGATTGTTACAAAACTATCTATCCAGTAAACTGTGAAGCGCTACTGTTTTCTCTTTAGTAATCAAACCACTCTGCTATGGAATCCTCTTTGTGTGTTTCTTACAGCACACTCTCTACTAGATAATTAATGGCCATTTCACACAACACACACAAAAATTGCTAGAGAAAACTTCCTTCAATAACTGCAGCGTTATAATCAATGTAAAGCAGGTACTGTTACACCTCTTACAATTATTCCCTTGTTGCTGTTTTTTTTTTTTTTTCCACTGAAATTTTTGCTTAGACTTTTAGAGCCAAGGATAAGTTAACTTCAGTAGAACTGTTTATCCCTTCAAAAATATATCATCAATACTCTAATTATATTTCAATCACCTGGTCTTTGCAATTGAATATGGTACTCTAAAACTCTGTTTCAGGTCATTTTAACGTTATACGTGGTAAGTTTGTTGATTTACTATTGCATTTTGATCTGTTATCGACTACAAGAGTTGCTCAAACCCAAATACATGCAAACACAGCAGCCGTTAACCTTCGAAGATGTGTAGTTGCAGATATCTACCTAGGTTTTCCTAACTCTGCCAGTGACTAAGAAAATAGAAAACTTATAATTGAATTCTCTTTCACCAAAAAATACTGTTTGTAGCGTAATGCATGATTATTTGACATGATAATTCCGTGTTATTGTCTTATTTCTTAACTTTAAAAACAATGTGTAAAATATTTCGCATCTTCAATTTTAAAATAAACCTAAAATTACCCTTTTTTTCATTCAAATTCAGTTTATGCCTTTGCTATTAAGATCTTTTTTCATTCACTTAGATATATTGATTTCTTTCATTCTGGTTTCTTTCTCCTTTGGCTACTTAAGAGACTATCTAAAGGAATAATTTATGCAGAGAATAAGAGAAACTGTGCAAAAAGTCAAACTATATAAAACAGTATATCATAGTGTATACGAAACACCAAATGTTAGCACTATCAGCTTTATACAGAACATATATCTAATTATGTGTCTTTATAGCATTTAAATACCAGGGAATATGAGGAACCAAAATGATGTTAAAGAAAAGGTTCAAAAACTTGTTCAAAGTGGCTTAGTAAGTTAGTGACAAACCTTAGAGTGGGTTTAATTTGTTTGGGTCTATTGCATCAGTACGCTATCTATGAAAACTAGAGTAAATGTTGAAGGCTGCTGTCATTACCACAGGGAGATGAAACAGAGACTATCACCTGCTTGATAGTAAAGCTAAAAATAAGGGTCTCAAAACATGAAAGAAAATGGAAGGAAATATAGTTTAAAGTTGTCAAAGGACCAAGTCTGACCTTGATCAGCTTCCTTCAATTATTATTTTTAAACTAAACATTAGTTGCATGAACTTGGCTGTTGCAACAGAGGTCACTTAATTAACTGGTAACCATTAAACAACCACACTCACAAAAAAGAAAAGTAATAATGTACATGGTCAAGTCTCTGTATGAGTCAGTCTCTTGTTTGTAGATTTGGGTTAGGATGCAGTTTTCTCTGAATTCAGATAATCAGAAGCGACTCTTCTTTATTTTATCTGAAATGCTTATTTTTTTGGTATTGCCAGAAGATGATTTTGTCTCAGGAATTTTCAAACCAGATTGTGATTTGGGGGTATGTAGCCCTAGATTTGTGGAGTTTTTAACTTAAATAGATTCTAATAAGTTTTATCAGACATTTTATATGCATATACATATATTCACAAACAGTATTCTTTTGTCTTAAAAGTTAATATCATTCATGGACAGCAAATCGAAAGACTTTGCAAGTCATTTTTCTTCAGTAGTAATATATGGATGCAATTTTAGTATAAGAAGTATAAAATATTTTCCAGTTCCTGGCTCTATTTTTTTAATCAGGAGTTTTAATAAAGATGGCACATGGAACCAGTCTATATTTATTTAACATTTACCCGTTGCATGCTTTTCAGTGGCATCGACATAGAAAGTTTCAACACAAATACAGATTTACTTCTAACAGATAATTATGATACTTGGCACAGGGAAATTTTAAAAATTACTTCAAATGAAGAGGGACTATGCTTTTGAAGTTTTTGTATTACAGTCGATTAATGGCTCCTATAAAGCCTAATGTTTCTTTTTATAACATTTCAAAAAGAATATAGCATAATTAGAAGACTAAGGCCTAACATAAAAGTTTAAGTTTGGTTCCACCACTTATTTCTTTATACTTTAAACATGTTAGTAAACTATAATTTAATAGCTAATATATAAATAAAATCTAAGAATATTATAATTTAGGATTTACCTTGTTCAGTCAAATTATATTGCAAAATACAAATTCTTTAGTTATTTGGATAACCTCTTTCAAACCTGTTGTTTTTCTTGGAGTTAATCTCCAGTAACATTATAGTCATTATTGTGAAAAGTGCACATAGTTATTAAGATGGTTTACTTTTTGAAATCCACAGATTATTAATTAATGCTCTGAGACAATGTGATTTGCACATATGATATTTTATTTGTGAAGCTTCAAATATTTATGCAGAATAAACTGCACAACTTCTTTTTTAGAATTCCATTACAATTTTTTTGTATTTGCAATTAGTACACGATATTAACTCTTCATTTTTTAAGTCTCAATCTGCTGTTATTTTTTGTTTAATCTACTACACTTCACAGAAGTTGCTTCTAAACTACTGAGACCAATATTAGCCATTCTTTTTTTGCCTCACTACCTCCCCCAACCTCTTGAGATGTGACACCCAATATTGATTAAAGTCTTGGCTGGATTTGAGCATAAATCACTCTTCTCTTTGGAGATTTACCATGTGTGATTCACCAGCATACAAAAACATGATATGCTTTATTGTTTTTCATTTGATGTTTTGTTTTTGCTATGTAAGTAGCATTTGTAAATTAGCTTAGTGTGGAACCAACTAGTTGTTATTTTAGTAACGATTTGTGTTTTGACTATCAATTAGTACTATTTTATCTTTTCAAGTTATTCTACTAAATTGTTTCATACAATTGCCTTTGTTAATCAAGTAAAATAATCATTTAAATTGCATTGTATGAGCAACATAGAACACCTGTATTGTAAAATATAGTAAGAAATTAAACTCTCACAGGTTGTAAACTGTCTCCCTTTGAATCTTTGTCTGAAGAAATTCATTTGAAGTATGCCTTCTAAATAGGTACAGGTGAGTCTTCTACATTTCACTAAACATTTTGATTTTAAGGGTTTTAGTTGGTTCTCTATAAAAGTTAAACGTTGCCTGAATTTTATCCTTTAAGGATTTCATTTTTAGATCGTTCACACACACATACACACAAAAGTAATATAAAGTTACTTACCTTTAGAATGACAAGAAATGTAAAAAATTGATACTAGGTATTGTATCTTTACTTATGTAATTAAGATAAAGTTTTATTATTTTATGTTTGAACTGTTATAAGAATAGAATGACCTTAGCAAGTGCCAGAATTGGCCCTTCTCTTAACTACTGAGTTACTGCATTGTGATTGGTTAGTTATATACATACATGCATTAATATATACATATATATTCTTGTCTAAATGCTGCAGAGTAAAAATTTTAGCTGAGAAAACATTAAAAATATATTTATATTTCTACTTCAAGCTTTGAGATTGCATTAAGGAGCCTCTTTTCCATTATATTTGTTATATTCAATAATTTATTTTTATTAAAGAAAACCCTGAATTAAAAGCTCACCTATTAGGGCATTCAGATAAGTGTAATATCAAAGGCTCTGATCTGCACCGACAGGTCTCAGGAATATCAGAGGCTCTGTGAGCCTACCTTGTGCTCAAATTCCAGCCCAAAGAAGTTTTTTGCTACAGTAGTTGTCTTTTAAAATAACTTTTAATTGCTGATATTTGCTTTTTAGCATATGTCACAGTACAGAAAATACTTTTATTAGAATAGTGTAGTTAGTATACCAAATTATTTCTTTGGAAAACAAGAACATCAAATCTAGTATACTTATGTTTAGCCTAGTAAGTACTTATTATTAGACTAAGTGGCGAATCACTTCACTTTGATGCACCTATTTACTTTGAAAAGGTTCTGAGACTCTTTTAAAGCGTGTGTCTGTTATTGTTCATGATTTATTATATATTTCAATGTGCAAATGACTATTAACAGAATTTTCTATCCAGTATAAATTAATCAATTAGGCAATTAATCACTGAAAGCTCTTTTTTTTTCCTTCAAATTAATGATGGAACTAAAATTAGTGGAATAAATAGCAGATAAATGTCATATAACATATAATATAATCATACATAAAGAATGACCCATTTCACTACCTTATCCAAAATCAGGCAGCTTGAACCATTTCTTTTGTATTCTGATTTGGATTTACTTTGTAGGATAAGAGGATACTAATTCATCCATTAAAAAATTCATATGTAGATTTTTCTAAATTGGATATTGAAATGGCCAATGACTGAATTTTTTAAAGGTGTGGCCCTGTTGCTTTCTGATTCACATTAGGTTGGATTTGATCCAGGATATCAAGCTGGGGTTCTTTTGCACTTTTTAATGTACGTGGCTTGAGTGAAAGTTGTCAAAGATGATTTACTAATCTGGAAAACTCACTATGTCATTACTTAATTGGTCTTATATTTTTGTTTTTATAAGTTTATTGAAGTGTCTAAAACTATGCAGCACAGCAACACACTGAATAGCTAGTTGTTAAAAAAAAAGTTTGAGAGAGTAATAATTAAAAAAACAAAAAGAGCTTAACTGAAGCATATAATATATATTATTAAATAAGATGAATATAATACCTGGAATACATTGAATATTTGTAGGAGGGAGGGGGTCAAAATTATTTACTGTGATTTGAATAATATGAATTTAATTATAAATAGAAATAGAATAATCTTGCAGTGGATTCTTGAGGGTAGTATATATGTTTGCATAAAATTGGATATGCTTTTCAAGCATGATTTTCACAAAGCAATATTGAAATAGGCAAAAAAAAAAAAAAAGAATAGATACTTTGGGTTAGTAACATTGAAGAATTGAGGAATGTTTTCCTTTCTTTAAAATAAATAAATGAAAAGGTAAACAAAATATCAAAAAGTGACAGTGTAACATCTTTGAATTTGTCTGGTATCAAATGTTTCTAAATAATTAGATTACCCTTTCAGTCACAACAAGAAAGTAGGACTTTTCTTCAAAGACAAACAAAATATATCAGAAAATAAAGAAAGAGTACTAGTTGAAAAGGAATTATTTTACGGAAGCACATAGAAGCAGTTGCAGTAAATACCTGTTCATTCAGTTTAAGGAATACTAGTTATTTCTTAAGTAAAGTTAATGAAAAATATCTCTAGAATTTGTTAATTAACAGATAGTTTATTATATTCACATGTCAAACAGATGAATTATTTTGTTAAAATATTAAACTAATTATATTATGGAATTTTATTAATAGCAACAGTGAATTGCTGCCTTATTCATAGTTTTATATTTCAAAGACATTTTGTTTGGTTACAAATAAAGCAAATCTCTGAAGGTATAACAAATCTTTGAACCCATCACAGCTCTGCTGAAATATACTGATATATTCAACAGTATTAATTCTTATTTTATATGTAAAATATGTGATTTTTCTTTAGCTTAATTCTTGGATATGATACTTATTTCTTGAGTGAGGCAGTTTTTAGTTTAATAGTGCCTTTGGATTTTAACTTAACAACTTGTAGCACTTTTAATTGTCACACACTTTATACTAGGATGGGTGTTCTTGTGTGTGCAACAAGTGTAAAAATATCAGTATTTTAGAGATCTTTGTGGTGGTTATTTTTGTTTACATTGATCTTAGTCCATTTGTAGTCTCTGTATGTATGCTTAAACAATTATATCTTTGTTTAAAAAGTGTTTATATATGTATGTGGGTGAACGTACACACACACACACACACACACACACACACACTCACATACACACACAGAGGCTTATAGAACATAGGGCTGGCTGTGGGAAATAAGTTACCAATAAAATTGGCTTTAATTTTGCTTCCTGCAATTCACTGAGATATAAAATAACACAGAAATCAGATTCTACTTGACTGATTGACAATGTAAAATATATTTGAAATTAATTTCATGGTGAAAGAAGTAATTTATACTTAAATATTTTAAAATGTAATTATAATATACAATGTTATAAGGTTAATAGGAGAGTGATTTAAAACTTTTCTTAATTTTCCTAGACCTTTATTTTTATGATAACTAAAGTGTGCTTTTAATTCTTTACAAAAAATACTACTGTCTGAAAATTATTTTGTGTGAAAGAGATATTAAACTATTAGCTACTAGAATCTCTACATTATTGAATGACATTGAATGTGCTTGATGTCACTGCTCCATTTCTTTTAGTGGTTTATTTCATTGCTGCTTGCACTTTAGAGCAAGCATATCTTATAAAATCAGGGGATAAATGATAGGAAAACAATTTCATAACCTAAAAAAAAAATGATTGCTCTTCTAAAAGCTTTGCCATCAATGAGATGAGCTAGGAATGAGGTCAATGGGTTAATCTACAGGTCTACATAAGGAGATGTGTATTACCACTTCTCGTAGTGAACTGTAATTGTCTTTGAAAACACCTGGTATAGGTCCAGTTAAATTGAAATCAATTACTTTCTCAATCATTTTATGGCATTTGTCAAGTCATTACATCATTGGTAAAAGTGCAAGCATGTATGTTTTTTTTTTTGTTTTTTTTTTTTTTGCAAAATAGAAGCTTATAAAACAGTAACTACCAAAAAGTTTCAGCCTCATTTAAAATTTGTAGAATAAAAAAAAATGTTGTATATACTGTATATAATAAATGCAAAATGATATTTGGGAAGAAGTTCATCTTTGCATTTAGATATCTAGGTAAAAATAAACATATTTCACATTACTTCTTGCATCATCTGCTATGCATATATTTTAAAAGGAAAAATATAAGTGACTAAAAATGGTTTCAAAACATTTTATGACTTGTGAGCTCTGACACCTTTATTCTTACTCTCTAAGAAGCCTCTGACAAGTGTGCATTATAATCAAAGATGAATATATGTCTGCTGTTCACTGATTTTTTTCTTCACACCATTGACAGTACATACATGCAGATTTGAACTTGTAGCCAGGAAGAGTGCTTCCATGCTTCAAATTGCCAAAACACCCCTAGGGATAGAAACTTGACCTGCTTTTATGAAACCATAGAATTACATTTATACAAGTTACCCCTTGGGAAAGGAATGAACTGATCCCAATTCAAACCTTAATATTGGAACCTTCTGGGTCAAATTTGATTTTTCTTTCTGTTAACACCTGTTTGGCTACCAGATTTCACAAGTAGATAGTCTAAAGAATTTTTTAAAAATATTATTCATGAATGACAGTTCACAGTTAAACCAAAATGCTATAAAAATTTTGCAACTCTTCAAGTTTTCACGTTATTGTTAACTTTTTTAAAACAGAATACCTACCTTTTGAGTGAACATCCTAGATGTAAGAAGTTTAAGCATAAGTTTGTTTAATTGCACTTGAAACCATTGAATTTGTACTTTTTAAACATTAATTTATCTCTCCTGAAGAATCAGCCCAAAAACGGGAAGAAACTTTTTTTAAGGCATTGTTCCTGCGATAACATTTCAGAATAAGGATTTTTATGTGAATATATTTAATTTTTCTTTCAACATTTTAAATGGTTATATTTCTCATTTTATTTTTAGTTAGAGCACCTGAAGGGGCTTATAGACCATTCTTTTTGTCACTGATAGTAACAAATGAAAGTGCTCATTGATAAACTGGACACATAAAAGCTATTTTTATTTTAGTTGGATTCACTTATGGACTTGCCTATAAGTTGGAAAACTGACGTTAATCATATCTTCAGACTAAAGAGGAATTTATGTATATAATTGTTTACTTAGTTTCTGGAATATCAAAATGCTATATCACACACACACACACACACACACACACACATACGTGAATGAATGACTAATATAAATGGGTAGGGTTATAATATCTATTTGTTTACAACTGAAGGTATTAAATGACTACCATTAAATTACAGAACCTAACCCTGGCTCAGTAGAGCTTTGGCCTGAGGACCAAAGAGTCACGGGTTCAATTCCTGGTCAAGGGCATGTACCTGGGTTGCAGGTTCCATCCCCAGTCTTGGTCAGGGTCATGCAGGAGGCAACTGATCTATCTATGTGTCTCTCTCACATTCATGTTTCTCTCCCTCCTTCCCTCCTTCCCTCCCTTCCACTCTTGTCTAAAAATCAATGGAAAAAAATTACAGAACATAATTTTCCATATAGAATGATTTGCTTTTAATCTTATATGTACAAAAACACTTTATAAATGGTAAAGCAACACACATGTGTATATACCGCCACACAAATATGTGTGTTACAATTATGATAGTGAAATGATTCCATGGTAGGATTTTGGAATCGATGTAGCAAGTTCTTTTCCCAATTAAAAAATAAAAAGAATTTCAAAGACCTTTCAGTTCATTTTTCACTTAATGTGCATAAAACCTTTGGAAACTTGGTTATTTCCCTACAAGAACCAAACATAAAAATTGCTAATAAAAATGGTTAGAATAAATCAATTCTTGGAGAACAGAAAAAGCATTGACATTTTCAATGGGAGGTTTAAAGCTTACTTCCACTGTAAGCTAATATTTTTCTACCTTGTTTTGACACTTAGCATTTGAATGAAGTTCAAAATTAAATTAATTATTTGGCTGTGTCCTACAATCACTTTGCTGCCATATTTATAAAATACCAGTATTTGTTTGAATATTTCATTTAATTTGAAAGTTTGCCTCAGCTGGATTCGTGGTGATCTAAATGGCTGTTGCTCCTCATTTTCTCTGACGATGACGGAGGAAGGAAAGGAGTCAGATCACATGACTCAAGCACATGCTGTCTTTAAAAAGACTCGCTCAGGAAAGGCAACCTATTTTGACTTTTGTAATGGTGATAATATGAAGTTTCTGTGACCTTTTTTGTCTTCCTGTGGCACTTTGCAGCTCTATTTCCAATAGTGATTGATGTTATATATACCACATGAACTGACAGAAAAAGAAAATCAACTTTAAAAATTTTGCTATGAAGTGCATAAAAAGACAGATGGAACTTTTATATTTTAGATAGTTTCCTGTAAGCAGAATTATTGTTGATATCGCACAGAATTCTACACCATAGTATAGGAAACTTTCAGACACCAAACTAAATTTCATCTTAAATATCTTTATCTGAATTACCCTCATAATCTTTTTTTTTTTCTAGAAACTCTAGTGAAATTGTGACATGAAATAGAAACACTTTATTATAGATTTACCTGTACACATTTAGGCAAAGAGAGAACGGACTGGATTTTTGAGCTGTTGGTATTAAATTAATCTGCCAAATTCAACAGTGTGAAAATATTATTTATTTTTCTTAAGGTATTTTATTTCAAGTTTAGGAAATAAAATTAAAATGGAGTAGATGTCTTTACTCTTTCTTTTGGGGTGTGGGTTAAATAAGGGCCCATGACAGGGATGCTGTTTGTTTTTCACAAAAGTTGTTTGTGATTTCAGGTACTCTTGGGAAATCTCTTGATCAGATTCACATCTGTTCCTGTCAAAGTGGGTGCTAAGATACCGGTCACCCAGCAACCATGTCCAAGAGGGAATTGGGCCGATAATAACTTCAAAAAGGAATGACAGATGCTAGATTAGGATGAAAGACAAAACGCATGAAAAATGAGCTTGTTAGAATCAAAAATTTGTTCAAGCACCTTTATGCAAATTAAATGAATATTGAATATTTGCATGCAGTGATTTCTACTTTTTCATTTGATTGGAAAGAAAAGAATAGTGCATTTAAACTCACAAATATGACTACTTTCTTTTGTACTAACCAACATACAAAGCCAAATCTCATTTTTAAAAATCAGATTAGCCACCTGGGTTCTTATATCTCTACAAAGTATGTTACAGTGTTTTTCCTATAACAATGGTACTCTTTGGGACAACTTGGTTTATCTAATTTTTTCATAAACAGTCCAGTGTGAATTGATTATTTTAGCTGAATACAAATCCATTTCTTGAGAAAGCATTTTAAAAACAACCTTATCCTATTGTCCTTGAAATTGGTTGATGTAAAAGATCACTCAGGATGAGTTCATACCAAAAGCACAGGCTTCTCATTGACTGGTTAAATAACAATGCATTAAAGTAAAGCAGGGTGGTATATCCTGAATGAAAAGTAGGCAGAAAGGTCTTTTCAAAATGTAAGATGCTTTTTGATACATTACTAGTTTTTCTATTGAGTAGTTCACATACTAATCAGAATTTAGAAGGGCCTGATAAAATGTAGTGATTGAGAGAGGTTTCTGAGTCTTGGTTTAGCAATGTCTAATGTGGTCACGTAGAGAAATTGATTTTCTTCAGAAATTAATTAATTTTTCATATCGCCCTAAGCTGCAGTTAAAAAGAGTGCATACTTGTCTGTTTTCTTCCAGAAATATTGCCTAATCATATTAATACCATTGCCCCAAGGATGAAAAGATAATTGTACAAATGCATTTGGAAATATGTATCACTGAGTATTTATGATTAAATTATGCAAATGACCCAGCTCTCATCCTTCCCAGACCCAGATTGTCTAATTAGGATTGATATGCTGAATGGATGTTCCAGAATTTGAATACAAGCATGTCCAAAGAGCAGAAAATTGGAAATGACAAGGCTGCAACCCAAAGAAAAGTGTCTTTCGTCTCTATACTTTGTTAATGTGCTGTTAGCAGTTGAGGGTTTTTCCCTCCCTTTGGCTATTTTGTGACTCATATGTCCTTATTAGAAACAAGTATGCAAAATGAATTGAACTTTAGCAAATAGCATTTCATTTCTATTTGGTGCTTATTTAGAAATAATAATCCCCTGGGCATTCAAAAGAACATCACTGTTCAGTTGCTTCAAACAATGTAAACTTACCCTTAATTGACTTTTTTTTTTTTAAAAAGTCCTCAGAGTTGGTGTTATAGCTTTATTTCAAAGCTAGCTCTCCCAACTTAACGCTATAGCAAGGCAGTGTTTTCTAAGAATATGCTTTCTTAAATTTACAGTTCATTCACTTATTCATTCATTCATTTACTTAAATGCCTACCTCCTTAAATTTGGAGCAAACTGTTTAGGCAACCATTTTGATTAGGAAAAAGAAAACAGCACTTTAAGTGTAACAATGTTTGAGTTTTCAGTCCTCAGCAGGCTTTCTCCCTCATTGATTACACTCATTCATCTTAGATGGAGGGGTGGTAGTGAGGAGCTAGGAAGGGACTGAACTGTCAGGACTCCAGCCTTTGTTAAGCAGCGGGTAGTCACTGCCTCTGAACTCGCCTGGCTCCTGCTTTCCATCTGCAGGATGATGGATTGCTATGTTTAATACATTTCAGCTTTTGTCTGTCATAGTGTGGACAGACAGTACTATCAGTGATTTCAACAGTGATTAGGGAACCATTTCAAACCACTCCTATTGGCCAGACAGCTTCCAGGAATGTCTGATGAAACATACTCATTGGCACTCTGGCCATGTAAATGTGTAGTTTAACTAGGCAGAGATTGTACACTCACTGTTTAAACCAATGCAGCAGCCCACTGAGAGTTTTACTAGACTACATATCCACTTTAGAACAAAATTACACAAGACAACATTCTAGGAACATTTTGGGTCTCGAACTAAAATATGCATCCCAGGTGGTCCCAAGTTAAGATAAATTTGTATTCTTTAAATAGTAACAGCATGTGCTTACCGGCAGGATTGTCTTCCATAGATTATGATGTCAGTGTTGCTATACTCTTCAATATTGAGCTGCTTAGCTACATTTGGGGGGCGGGTAGAAAGTGAGGGCCATGTTAAAGCACTAAGACATGACATGGCAAGTGCTATGCTGGGATTTGCTGAGCTGTGGGGCTTTGTGGTTCACAAGTCCAAAGAGTGAATGATTTCAACAACCTGAAAGCCACTATATACCAGCTCAATATTTTCTCTGGAGTGTCTTATTCTATTTATAAAACTGGTGCAAGGAAAATACAATTAACTAAAAGAAAAGAGTCTTTAAAGCCATTAATAACATAGGCACAGTTTTGTGTGTGTGTATGTGTAAAATTGGACTTACATTGAAATAAATAGATTTTCACTAATTCTATTATAATGCACCCAACGAAATGTAAATTATAACTTAAACTTTAAAATGTATTATAAACCCTGAGTTTTAACTTTCTTAATAGGAAATTATCCAAATACTAATTCAGCCAAAGTTTTGAAACAAAATATAAATCAGAAGAAGCTACATGCATTAATAGGGAAGATTAAACACAAAGTTTAAGTTAACAGCAAAGATCTGGTGACAGTAAGAACTCCAGATCCCAGATGATAGTTTTCCTTGTTGATATGGTTCTTTCACTGCAATCTTTTCAGCTGAGATCCTTTCAGTAAAGGTTTCTTTTTTTGAATATGTCATTACAAATATACAAACACAGTACAAATACACAAACACATTGTATTTCCTTTGAACCAGTTCAGTAATTAAACTTGTTGGCATTTTGTTTAAAAAAATTTTTTTCTTTATTGATTTTAGAGAGAGAGGAAGGGAGAAGGAGAGAGAGAGAGAGAAAAACATTGATGAGAGAGAAAATTGATTGGCCGCCTCCAGCATGCCCCCCACTGGGGATCAGGCCCACAACCTGGGCATGTGCCCTGACCGGAATCGAACTGGCAACCTCTTGGTGCATGGGTGGATGCTCAACCACTGAGCCACACTGGCCGGGCAAACTTGTTGGCATTTTGGCATTGCTGATTTAGTAGTAAGGGCAGGTGGTGCTGTACCTCGTAGGAGAGTTATAAAATCATTAATATATTTTGCAGATTATCTTGTTCTTTGTTATATTTTAAGACTTGCCTTATTGAAACATTGTTCAGCTTAAAAGAATATGCATTCATTCAGCATATTCATCTGTCAGAGTAAATCAAAGGTGTAGCTCCCAGTATACTTCTGAACAGAAATTACATAACTGCCTTAATTAAGCTGGTCTTTTAATCAAAGCTATTCATAATTTATATAGCACATATATGGTGAAATAATGTACTACCCCTTAACATTTTTGTACACATAATCATTCCAATGTGTGGTTGTCAAAACTTTAGTTGTAGAATATTGCATATTCGTTTATTGCCTCCATAGTATGGGTGAGGGGCAGGCAGGGAAGTGGCGGAGGGATAACACACAGGGGCCAGCTGTTAGCAGTTCTCATCCCCTGAAATCGCTGTGATTTGCGTAGTTTCTATCAAGTTGAGGGGAAATGTATGGTTGAGGCTGTCAGAGTTAGGTTTTTGGCTCTGAGCTCTCAGCTACAGATTGAATGGAAGGAAGAGGAGGTGTTGAATAAATATTATAAGTAAAACTATCCCATGGGTTGACCCTGCTACATTTCTTCCCTTAATTATTTGTTAATAAAATTTAAGGAGTTAATTAACAGTCGGCAGAGACTTAAGATGAAGAACCTGGGTGAGAGAACTTAAAAAAGAAGAGAGGAACGCTTATACCATATACATGCTATAGACATTTCTCCCCCAAATATTACAGAAAACACAAGTGTTTGGCAAATTCAGACATCTATTTGCCCGTAGGTGAATGTGTTTGGGCTATTCAGAATTGGGTCTTCTGTAACACTGTAAGTGGGTGAGCGCGGGCACATGCGGCCGCTGGTACACTGTAGGTTGCCAACCCTTGTTACACACATTGCTGTTCTTATGTTTAGTTCAACACCATAATTATAAAGTAATACAAGTCATTCGTCTTACTGTGGTTAAATAAAGAAAATAACATGCGCTAGCAACTAGATGAATTGGTTTCTCATGGAGCTAAGTGAACGAGTTTGCTGTCTGGAAATGTTGCAGAGGGAGGCGTATGAGAGTCCCCTTGAACCGAGCCGTCCGTCTAAGCCACGTGGCTTCCCCTGTGTGTACAGCACCTATAGTCTTCATGTCTGGTTATTCCTGTTTGGTGCACCCATAGGCTGGGGGAACTAAGGAGTCAGGCCAGCAGGTTCAACTTCTTATTTCTCAGTTGCTTCCTATAATGATTCCACCTCTAATGAGGTGAATTACGACTGCGTGAAAAAAGAGAAAAAGGGGTTTTGGCTATCTTAGCTAATAAATCACATTGACTGCATGGCTGATCAGATCAATTGTGCATAAATCAGTGCCTTAAAGAATCTTAAACTAAGATTCTACCAAAGACCAATCGATCCACCAGCTTGTTTAAAGGCATGGGCCCTTGCCCATAGCAAACTGAACAGGAGTCCACAATACTGAGATTGTTAATATGCTGTCAAATGTTGAAATGAATGTGCTCAGAGCTCAGAGGCAGGGCTGGGATGAGTAAAGCCGCGGTGTCCGTGTTGAGTCAACCGATGTATTCTTGTCTTCTCTAGTTCATCATTGTTAAGTTAGCAAGAAAATTTACTTCTCAACACCTGTATGAAAGCTCAGTTTTGAAAGCTTTATCCACAGTTGTAATTTGGGGGAATTGTTTCTCACAATAATATCATTATGTTATTTCAAAAAGAAATTGCCATGACTGTCCACGAGAAGTGTTTCATTACCCTGGTAGCTGTAGATTTGAGGTTTGCTAATCTGTAGACAACGTGGAGTCATGAGAATATTGAGGAAACTTGATTTCAAGTTCTGACTAAATTACTTACCAGCTGAGGGATGTTGAATTAGTCAACTGGAAGCTCCATAGTCTCAAATGTAAAATAGGGATAATAAAGATAAATTTTCTATTTATTGAAAAAGAAGCTTGTGAGGATAGGAATGTGATACTAGTTATTTGAAAGCACTGCAGAAATGGTAAGGTGCTTTTCAATAGTTGTTATCTGTTTAGAATTCCCAATTACTTTTTGAAATTGAGATATGTAATCTACATATAACATTATGTAAGTTTAAGGTGTACAATTATATACTTCAAAGTTGCTAAGAGACTACATCTTAAATGTTCTTGCTCAAATACATTTTTAGACTTCTTTTACCAGAACAATGTGCAAAAGTATAAAGAAAATCTATTTTGGTTTTTGCTATCACCCTTTTCTCTTCCTTCTAAAGAAATAACACTGAAATCATAACAATTAAAAAGAAGAATTTGTGAATTCTGTAAACTTATGTCTTTTTAGAAATATAATATTTGTTAAAATTTTATTAGTTTTATCTTTCAAAAATATTATGAATAACAGGTTAATACAGTTAAATCTTTGAAAAGCAAGAAAGGACAAAATATAGCCAGAGCATATATAAAGGAAATACTTATTTATTTTGGGGAGAATGGCATTCAATATCTGTAGTAACTACTATTCAATCCTCAATGAAAGCAGGAGATTTTATAGAAGTTTAAATCAGGTATTGAATCTTTGATTTCCTTTTAAGTTGGCTAGAACATTCTATTATGGTTAGTCTCTAAGGATCTTCTTAAATGAAATACATAATTTATAATTATTCTCTACCAAGCATCTCAAAATCCCGAAAATAATTATTTTCTGTAGTCTCCTGTTTTGAAAATACATTTAGGATAGGCATTCAAGCATCTTAACATAAAATTTGTTGTCTGCCAAATATTTTTTGAACTCATCAATATAATATAATGTTCCCTATTTCAGAATACTATTGTTCTGCCGTTGTCTGTTGATTTATCACAGTGTCTTGACATTTTTGTAAATTATGAAACACACATTGTTTCTCCCTTGTTATATTGTGAAATTTAGTAGGTTGTTGAAATTGGATCTGATTGATTTTCTCTTCGGCATTTGTCTACAAAAGCATCTGATGTCTGAAATTCACCAGAGGAGGGGAAATCCAGGTGGATTTCTTTTGTTGCCTTTTCCTTTATGCATCCAAAGTTTTGAAATATTTGTGATCTGCTGTTAACAGTTTTAAATGTGACTATTGAGATGTTTGCTGATAGAAGATTGGCTATTTCTCAAGCTCATCAATTAATATTGAAACTGGAATGAATTTAATTTCTGGTGATTAATAGTTACCTCCTTGTATCTAATCTTGTTGAAACTATCAGATACTTTCTGGCACATAGTTAGGCACTCATTATAAGTATAATTGACTCATTATAAAAATTAGATTGTATTGAATTCTATTAATATTTTTATGAGGTTCTTAATTTTAGAGTATTTTGGTTATGACAAAGGAATTAAAACATTAATAGAAATACATATGTTTTAGATTTTTATGTAGCAAAAAAATAAAAGTATATTTAATATTAATGCTTAAGTAATATAAGGTGTCTTTAATTTCTGAATGTATCCCATGTTTTTGTAGTAGTTTGAGCACAAGTATATATTTTTTAAAAATATTTTTTCTTTATTGATTTTAGAGAGAAAGGAAGGGAGAGGGAGAGAGAGATAGAAACATCAATGAGAGAGAACATCGATTGGCCGCCTCCGCAAGCCCCCCCCCCCCCACTGGGGATTGGGCTCACAAGCTGGGCATATGCCCTGACCGGGAATCAAACCGGTGACCTCTTGGTGCATGGGTCGACACTCAACCACTGAGCCACACCAGCTAGACTGAGCACAAGTATTTAAACTGTGTGAATGTTCATGCACATACAATTTTATAAGATTGAAATTTTATGTCTATCTCAATTATTATTAAGTTTTATCTATCAGATTAATTGTGAAAGGTAACCAAATATACAACTTTTGAAATACCTAAAAATTTGAATTGAGTGGACAGACCAAAAACAAGTGTGTATACATTTGCAATTTATTTTTTATTTTTTTCCTTATTGATTTTAGAGGGAGAGGGAGAGAGAGATAGAAACATTGATGAGAGAGAATATCAACTGGCCACCTCCTGCATGCCCCCCACTGGGGATTTGGCCCACAACCTGTGCATGTGCCCTTACCGGGAATCGAACCAGTGACCTCTTGGTGCATGGGTCAGCACTCAACCACTGAGCTGCACTGGGCTACATTTGCAGTTTAAAACATCACCAATGATATTAAGAATTATAGTTACTAATATTAATGATATTTGTTTGCTAATGATAAGCATCTTCAGATGTTATATCTTTAACTTCCTATAATAGCCATAAGAAGTAGATTCTACCTGCTTTTAAAGAAGAGAAGGGCACTGAGAATCAGAGCAGGTAATAATTTGCCCATAGTTACACAGCTAGTGTATGGCAACTGGAAGGAATAGAACCCAAGCAATCTCATTTTGAACTTTTATTTCCTATATTTTCCTATTCAGATAGTATTTGACCGATGACTCTAATCTAGAATGTAGTTTGAAGATTATTTGGAAATAATAATACACATTTCTTAAAATATTTAAGATGTATGTGTATATTCTGTATGTCTATAACAATTTGGTAGTTTTATGAGAAAACCTTCAATAATGTTTATAGTTCTAAGATTTTTAGAAACATCTTTACATTAAAGATATAGAGCAAGTTAGTTATAATTTATTTCTTTATAGAAAATACAGAAGTGATATTAAATTTTATATCCATTAGCACTATAGATTAATTTTTATCGGCTCTTTAATTCCATGATAGTAGCCTAATTGTATGTTCTTCCAAGTACAGAAGTATATTCTCTTACTCCCTTTTTATTCCTTAAATCTTATTACTGTGTATTTTAAAAAATCTTAAGTTTATTATCACTGAAGGAACTTTTACCACATAACAAACCAAACAGATAAAGTCAAATTTTGCTCCTAAGACAAATGAAATAATTGCAGTACTAATTTATTAAACCTTCATGACTTTAGTCAATGGTTATGGGGGGGGGAGGGAGAAAGTAATATATAAGTGTAACTGGGTTATAATCTATTGTAATTCCCATCCTTTCTTGGCAGATTCTAATTTACCTCCCATGCCTGTTTTAGAGTTCCACCTGAAAAGTATTGTCAGAGTAAGCCACTCCTATTGTTGAGAGGTTATCATTCCTAATTGATGAAATAGTTATTTTTAAAAGCCTGAAAACCATTTATATGGGCATATAACTGGAATTTAAACATTATTTGTATGGTAGATAAAGCCTTCTACAGTTTGTAACAAAACCTTCCCAGTTTTTATACCAAGAAGTAGCCATGGAAAGTTCTGTTTTTCTTCACATGTTTTTTGGAATAAGCTTCATTATCCCATCTCAATTACCCACCTGGATGCCTGCTTCCATCCAGGTAGTTTGCCATTCTTTTTGATGTCTTTAGATCTTTTCTTTTTAAGTTTTTATTCACAGCAGAAAGGGTACTTTGATATTTTGGCATCCTCATACTCCATGGGAAGAACTTGTTGTTTATCAGATTGGCACATTTCTGTGATATGCAAGTTCCTTGGTGGGGTAGGTGCGTTATTTTTCTCATTTTAGTTTATTTACTTTAATCAAGTGTGGGAAATGATGCTTTTTTCACCAGGTAATTACTATGTGGGGAAAGTGATGGAACTCTTGTTCTAGGATATCTGCATTAAGGTAAGCAGTTAATTGTGCCAAGCTAAATATTTTTGTTTTTCTGTTAATGTTTAATGTCTCATCAAAGTCTTATGTAAGTGATATATTGCATAGATGAGGAACTGCAGTGTGTCATTTCTTACTAATTCGGAGTGAAGGTATAGAGTTCCTATAGAATATGTAACAGTGATTCCTGTTTCTTAAATGGCGGTTTGCTGAATGACGTCTACTGTATGTTGAAAAGTGGGACATGCCTTGCCATTTCGAACATTTTATGCCCATTTATAATTGAAGCCTATCAGTGGACTAATGACAGCGCTTTTCCATTGCCACCCTCCGACCCCTGCCTTGGGTTCCTGTGCAGGATGATTTGAAATATTACTCACAACCTTAAGTCATTTCAAACTCACAATATTATGTGAAGTAAAGTAAATTCTTAAAAAAACCTCAGTATTTCTGCTTTGGAATGATAATTTTAAGTATACCGGAATCATTCAGTTTTAAATTCTATTAGCTCATGCTCTTGGGAGTCTCAGAACCTTCCTCTTTCTTTGTAACTTCCAGGGCTGAGATTCCGGAGAGGGACTCTCCCATGGAAAGACAAGGATATGCTGAAGGAAACAGCGCTGTTTTCAACCCTAGAGACACCTCTGTATTCAGAGGTCCTTTTTTCTCCTATGAAATTTGATTCTTTGCATTTATGACTCCCCTAGGGCAACCGTTGCACTGCTTTTGCAAATATGATGCTCATTTAAATGTTTGTAGGAGATAAATGTACCAGGTTTAAAGCAATGGGCAAAGCTTACAGTAACCTTCACAATAAATATATCTTTCTAAATGACCTTAACACCATGCATGGTCCGTGCACTTTTACTGTGCTTCAACTATTGCATCAGAGCAGTGGAAATGGGTTTTGGTGTGTCGTATATTCGAATTGAACTTTTATCTACACTTGCATAGGGCTAATAACCAAGAAAAGCTTCTTGAGGAAATTTAAATTTCATTGTAGTGTGACACATTTGGAATTTAGAGTGCTGTTGTGTTTTTTTAAAATAGAATGGAGTCCTAGAAGCATCATTACTATACTTTAAATCACTTTCAGGTAATATAAGGCAGTTAAAAAGGAGTCATGCACCCTTTCATAATGGAGGGGATTCAATATTGAAATGATAGAAGCACTTCTAGTCCACTAACTGTGAAATGCTTTTGAAAATTAGGATTCTTTTAAATGAGCTGTGTCTCAGGTGAGCACTGATCTTGTTACTCTCTAACAAGACACCCAGAATTCTTTGGCAAGTCGGAAGACTATAGCTACACGCCTTTTGTTTGGAAAATCATTTTTCAGCTTGTTATCAATCTTGGTGAGTAAACAGAAGGAGAAATATTTTAAATTTTCACTTTGGACCTTAGATATTTAGGTGTCCCCTGTTTTATTTGTTGTACTTTTTCCCTCATCTCCACTAACAATTCCTCACAATTCTCCAGTTTTTTACCATTTTATGTTCGGTTCTCCTTGGAATTCCTCCATTCCTCACTGTACTCAGCTCTCTGTGTCCATGACAAAATATGCATTATGGAATGGTTTTTCCTGTTCTTCTATCAGCATTAGTATTATTTTTATGTGTGTGTACTTACAGTATGCCAGGCAGTAACCTGAGTGCATTCCTTATTTTACTTAATCCTCACAACGGTCTCATCCCCATTTTATTTTGTTTTTATATTTATTACTTTTTTTTTTTTAATGCTCACCCAAGGACATTTTTGCATTTTTCTTCAGATAGAGCAGGAGGGAGAGAGGGAGAAAGAGAGAGAGAGAAACATTGATGTGAGAGAGACACATCGACTGGCTGCCACCCACACGACCCCAACCGGGACCAAGGACAAACTGCAACCGAGGTACGTGCCCTTAGCGGGAACCGAACCAGGACTCTCTGGTCCACGGGCTGACGCTCTAACTGCTGAGCCAAACTGGCCAGGGCCATTTATTACTTTTTTTAATCCTCACCCAAGGATAACTTTTTTTTCAATTTATCTTCAGGGAGGGAGAGAAAGAGAGAGAGAGGGAGGCATCTACCTGAGAGGGACACATCCACCGGTTGCCTCCCGCATGACCCCGACCAGGGCTGGGGACCCAACCGAGGTACGTGCCCTTGACCGGAATCTTACCTGAGACTCTGGTCCTCGGGCTGATGCTCTAACCACTGAGCCAAACCCACAAGGGCTCTCATCCCTATTTTCAAAAGAAGGGTACTGAGTTACAGAGAATAACCAGATCTCCCAAGGCAATAGGTGTTAAGTGCAGAGTTTACCTCAGGGACCCCAAATCCAGATGCTACCCTCTAACTACTGCACTGTACCCCTGCCACTCAGCACTGCGCTGGACTCCTCTGCAGCAGAGTTGCACAAACCCATGGCCACTTCAGTTTTCTCATTTGGCCATCAGGACGCCTAACCCCTAACCAACAAGATGAGGATTCAAGGAAAGGAGATTGAAACATCAAAGTTAAATGGCCTTGAAATCACAAACTACATAGGGATTAGTAGGCATTCAACAAATGTCCTTGGCCACCCGCTGTCCTCCAGGTCGTATTTGGAAAAGAGAAGTCAAGAAGCAGCGCTTCAGGCAGTGGAGAGGTCACGGTGTCCAGCTTCCTGGCGCCAGTTCCACGGAGGCCCTAGAAAACCGTGGGCTGTTTCCCTGCTCCTAGGCAAGCCAGTCCTCCTCACAGGCAACTCTTGTTTGACTCTAATGTCACAAACAGATGTGTTTGTGTCAGTGAGATAAACACCCTCAGAAGCAGACTTAGCCTGGCAGCTGGAATTCAGTTTGCTTTTCAGCTACGTTGCAGTTGGTTCACGGTGAGAAGTGTTTCTCTTCGTGTGTCCTTCCCGTGGACTAAGAAAGACGGGCGTAGCCTGGTGCTAACAATGTCAACTTTTGGGTTTTGCTAGGGATAAAGTTAAATAAGGAATCGCTTTCTCATTAGCAAAAACCCAGGGAGTTATGTTTTTAACATCCCATTTTGAGGGGCTGCACCACACATGTAAATATTAAATTGTTGCATGAACGCTGTCAGAAATCTGGGAGGTAAATGTACATAAAAGGCACGTTTAGAAGACAATAAATAAATAAATACATAAATACATACATACATAAATAAATAAATAAATAAATAGTTCAATATTTACACACTTTTTCTAGTTGAAATCTTGTGGTTTCATGCCATCCACAGATATCGGGTTCCAGAAAATATTATGGCTACGTGGGCAGTGGAGCCCCTCCTATGAAGATGACCCTCAGAAGCTTCTAAAACGTGCTATAAAATACTTCCTTGGGCATGTAGAACATTTGAGCCGCCGTAATCTAGATGTAGGCTAAGAACTCTTGTGTGCTTCTCCCCCTTACTTTTACGCACGCTCTTCATCTTTTTAAGACAGAAAGAAAAGCAAAACACTCTTCCTCCAAGTCCATAAATCATCTCTCTCTCGAAGTCCAAGCTTAAAAACACGAACACGAAGAAAATTCAAATCAAATGTGTCTGTTTAGGTGGTGGTGTGGCTTTTAGAACTTTACTGTGTTCCTTTATGTTTTACTCCCTTGCTCTCTTTTCATTTTATCATTGACTTCACCTTTTATTCATTTTGCATCTTTCATTGTTTCTGTCCTAATTTTTGTAGTTTTAGCACATTAATGAATTTAAGGGTTCAGAAGTTAAAGCTAAATAAGCAGACATAAATGTGCAAATGCCCAGGATGAGAATTTGTTTTTGAAGGCCCATGCTGTCTTCCTGGGATTCTAGGTTGGCCTGCTTGGAGTTTGGGATATACTTATCAACCAGGGATGAGAGTTTGGGATATACCTATCAACCAGGGGTGAGACAATGCGCTGCAAATATAGACACCAGCAAGCTCAGGAATGGCCCTATGGGATATGATTAAGGAATTTGAACATAATATGGTAGATGATGGAAAATCATTGGAAAATATTTTTCTTTGGGAAGATTCTTACTGGAAGGAATGATAAGATTGGATCTGTGTTTGGAATAGGTAACTGTGAACCTCATGAAGGTGAATTAGTAACAATTCAATTAGAAATAACTATGGCTTTAGTTTAAGGCAGCAGTAGTGGGGATTGAGGTACAAACAAACAAACAAGAGCCCAGAAGAGAAATTAAATGAAAAGTGACTTAGTGAGATCCAAGGGGGAATAAAAATTAGTTGAGAGTAACTTTCTGTTGTGAGATGAACAGTGTTGTCAGTCATAAGACCACAAGGAGAAAGTCTGGTGAATATAAAGTAATTCTCTTTTGAAGGCTTTGAGTTTGAGATGTTTGTGAATTACACAGGTAATGCCAGAAACACGCATCATATCTGGGATTCAAAGGAAAAATCAGGAGAAGAGCCAGAGATTTTGGTGTGAATTTTGGAAGAAATTTTGAGGTGAGAGTTGGAGCTGTGGGTTGTGGCCATAATATCATAAATGGGATTTTCAGAAAGATTTGATCATTGCTCTATGAATTCATAATATTTTAATACTGTCTCTATGATATTAAAAACACTGCTTTAGTGTCTTCTAGTTTCACATAACTTTTTGGAAACCACATATCACCTTTCACAAGAAAAATATTCTTAATTCACAGAGGTCAAATATTATTTTCCCATTAGGAATTCTTCCAAGTTAAATGGAAGTCACAGATAGAGACTTGCGGGGAACAGGTCTGTCTATGCTGCTGAGTCACGGCTGGGACGCTACGAAATGCCTTCATTGTGTTTGATTCTAAGCTTGTGATAATAACTGGTGTCAAAAGATGAGAACATTCTGTGCTGGAATTTGAAAAATACCTTTGATTAAAAATGAAAGCTCTGTTAACAGAGTTCATGTTAAAGTCTCAGCTGACCTTTTAGCAGGAAAGCTGCTGTAACCCATGAAGGTAGGCTCCATCCATGGAAGGCAGCAGTGGATTCAGTGTGTTTATGGGCTGATCCTTGGTGATTTAATCTAATGCCAGCAGGGAGGACAAGTGTTAAGGACTGTGCTTTAAAATCAACATTAACAATGAGCAACAGCAAATGACTATCATGATACCATTTAAAAAGTAGGAGATTGATCTGGTGTAAATCAATCTCAACGTTAAAAAATTAAAATTGCTTCAGAATCAATTTTTAACTCCACGTTCTCATACCAGATGGCTTGTAAACTATACTCACTTTCGTTTCGGTGACATGATTCTTTCAAGGAATTTATCTAATCTTAGATTTCAATTTAATTCTTAGAGTCTGTATAAGAGAAAGACTCTTTTCATCATTAAATTAGTGAGTTTTTGTGTGCACAAAATGTCTTTGTTAAATAAGAGAACATAATAACGATTAAAAAAAACAACCTACATAGCTATCACAATCACATTGATTAGGGAATAATGCATTGTTCTCATTTTTTGCTAAGATTCCCCATTAATGTGACTCTTCAATATTGCTCAAAAATGATATATTAAACAAAACCCCTTGCAAACTTTAAAATATCTACCAATTCCTTATCAATAAAAATTACCCACTCATAATAAGAGTCTACCAGTTTGTTTTTGGTTTTTGAGTTTATAGTTCTATTGTATCTGTTTACTCTAATTAAATGCAGTATCATCATGCGTTTGGAGTTAAAGTTCTTCTGGTCTTTTGTAGGTAGGCACTTCTTAGACTTTTCATACTGATATGTTGGCCTTGTCTGCTATTATTCCTTTCTTTGGAAAAGGTCTTTGCTTTTTATTGATTTTTTTTAGAGAGAGAGGAAGGAAGAGGGAGAGAGAGATAGAAACATCTATGAGAGAGAACATAGATTGGCCACCTCCTGCATGCCCCGCACTGGGGATCAGGCCCACAACCCTGGCATGTGCCCTGACCAGGAATCAAACCAGCGACCTCTTGATACATAGGTTGACTCTCAACCACTGAGTCACACTGGCCGGGCACAAATTACATAGTTTTAAGGTGATACATAGTATAAAAATTATATCCAGGTGAGGGAAATTTGGAGTGTGGGTAGTGGGATAGTTGAAATTTTAAATAAAGTGGTCAGAGTAGGCCTCACTGAGAAAATGTCATTTGAGTTAATATTTGGGGAGATGTAAAGAGCTCAAAAGCATTTTAACAAATCTCATTATTTCTCTGCATATTCTCTGGCTTTGATTTCCAATTTAGTAAAGGAGAGAAGAGCAGGTCAGAGGTAGTGCAATGACGTTTTTCATTATATAGAAGTAGGAAAAGATTAAAAATGTATCTGCAATTCTAAGGTACAAGAGCATATTATGCTACAGATAAAAACTAGCTTTTTAAAATCTTGTTTCTACCACTTGCTCGCTCTGTGATCTTAGGCAAGTTCTTTAAAGTCTAGGCTTTAGCTTGCTCATATTAAAGTGGGATGATAATACTTGTCTTATGTTAAATAAAATTATGCATATCAAGCACTTAGCACAGTGATTGACATAGTAAGGACTCAATAAATATTAAGTATTAATGTTTTCATTCAATATTTTAATCTTGTTTTTTGAAAATGTAGACTTTTTCAAAACCCACCAAGTGGAGCTTTCTTTCTAAAGGGAAATGACCGAGTTTCAAGACTTTTCCATAATGGTACATTGTTTTTCTATACGGACAAAGAATAAAATGTGTGCTTTGAAATACTTTATATTTATTTTGAGGCAATTCCTGACCAAGGTAAAGTAAGACCATTACCAATACCCCAGCTGAGTACCCAAGATAAATTCTTTTTACTTTGAAATATATTTTAATTGATTTTAGAGAGAGGGGGAGAGGGAGAAAGAGACAGAGAAACCGCGATATGAGAGGGAGACATCAATCGGCAGCCTCCTGAACACACCCTGACCATGAAACCTGGGCATGTGCCCTCACCAGAAATCGAACCAGTGACCTTTCCATGCACTGGACGACACCCAACCAACTAAGCCACACCGGCCAGGGCCCAAGATACATTCTGTGTTCAAGCATTCTGTGCTTATTTGGAGTTTAATAGAAATGTTTTAATTATTCAAGTTGGCAAATAGACTGCAGTGTTTACTGTTCATTTAGTTCTGTGTGAGTCCTCAATACAATGGAAGATTTCCAGGTCTAGGTGATTTTTTAAGGTAGTAGAATATTAGAAAGCCAGTCTTATGCTTTAATGCAAATTTCTGTCTGCTGATATTTCCTTTGCTGAAAGATTGACTTCTGTCACCTCTTCCTTTAGTCCCCGGGTGGCATAAGTAGGGCAACCATAAAAGACATTGGCCAAATCGGAACCCTCCAGAGAAGTGTTACCGAAACAGTATTAATAATGTTGGGACAGCCGGTGAAAACAAGGACTGTCCCAGGCAAATGGGATCCAATGTCACGGCCCCATAGGGCAGCTTTCTGTTCATCAGGAGAGGTTCTAGCCAGTAGCGTAGGGATGAGTAGTTTTCAAAAAGTATGAGATAATTGTTACCTCAGGGATAATTTGAGTAGACAAAACAAAATTACCTTACTTGGAGGCAGGCCAGGAGAGCAGAATTCTTACCCTTGTTTTTTTTTATTTCCATTTTAATAAGGGTTATAGAGTTTCTCACGAATGCCAGTTGTTACAAAATTGATTAAAAGCTCATTTGAATTCAGACTCCTTTGTAAGACATCATTTTTTTTTTTTTTCTGGTTTGCTTCTTTGTTTTTTTGCTTCGTTTCTTGTATTTCTGTGCATCTCAGTAAAGACGGCTTTCATTCTCCTCGGCAGGAGCTAGGGATCTCATTCACAAAGTGCCTAGGCCAGTCTACTTCCAAATCCCTGCCTTTGGTTGGTTTTGGTCTTACCGTGACCATATGACTAACATTCCCAAAGTTTTTGCCACAGTCTTCACCAGCAAATATGTTGGAAGAATCATGACTTTTGGTAGGGTGTTGAGGAAAAACAGGAAAATTTTTTGCAGACTTGCTTTTTCTGTCTTGTGCTCTGTCTAACCAGCAATTTCCTGGACAGAGTCTCAACATTCAATTCCTCCACCATGCATGGACAACCATTGAGGGAAAAAGAGTTGGGGAGAAGGGATAAACAGGAAAAGCAGAGGTACAGAACACAATGCTGTGTCCACCGGTGTGGCTCAGTGGTTGAGCATCGACCCATGCACCGAGAGGTCACCGGTTCGATTCCCAGTCAGAAAACACGCCCAGGTTGTGGGCCTGATCCCCAGTGGGGGGCATGCAGGAGGCAGCCAATCAGTGTTCTCTCTCATCGATGTTTCTATCTCTCTCTCCCTTCCTCTCTCTCTAAAATCAATAAAGGAAAAAAAAAAAAAGAACACAATGCTGGCATTTTCAGAATGCTAATACCTTGGTATCTATCTTCCAAAATTACACTGCTTCTCTGCTTCTAAGAATGTGTGCATTATTTCTATAATCTCAAATGAGTATTTTTCCCAGTACCCTATTAGAGTCACAATTTTTGAAATGGGAAAAACCAAATCAACTTTAATGGTGCATCAAAAATCCCATGACTTTGAAATGCTAATATGGTTACACCCTTTATCAAGTGAGAGAATGGGTCAAAGACAGGCTAGAGGGCGGTGTAGTGAAGTAACAGAGGCATAAAAAAATGTGGAATTATTTGCTGAATTCTTCAAGTTCTGACTTCATTCTTGGGACTACTTTGTGTTATATAGGTAGCAATTCCAGAAATGATGTCCCATTACAGTATTTTTAGAGGTGCTCTTGGGCACAATAGCTCTAGATAGTGGAGATGAGCAGATAGTCAGGTCTTTGAGGCTAGTTTACTTCACTGGCTTGTTATATGAGAATCTTGCATCATCCATTTCGCCTCTAATCACGTTTTCCATTTCTGGTGTGTGCTTCGCCCATAACCCCGGTTTTATATCATAACACTTGCTGTATCAGCACCCGTTCTCTTTCCAGTGCTCAGTTTTAAAGAGCCTCATTATGAAAAATATAGTACTTAAAAACATGGCAAAACTGTATATTACTTTAGCACCAGATAAAGAGATTATTGAGAAATGCACTGACTGCTGAACTAACTTGCTTCGAAGGGGCATCTCACTATTTTAATTGATTTTTTTCCTGTCCATTTTATTAAAAGAATCCTTGGAGAACGTAAATGGCTGATTATTTCCGGAAACAAAGGGACACTTAACTTATTTGTTATTACTACCAATATGTCCACACTTTCGTGAAGTTAAACATTTTCTCATCATTGCAAAATAGCTTTTAATGATGAATAAAATAGTTCTAACTCTGGCTAGGATCTACTTGAGTTTGAATAGCATGTGCTAGTTGGGAAAATTAACATAAGTTTTACTGATCTATGGCGGCTTTGTGCCAAGAATAGGGATTATAATTATTTGTATCTAATACAATTACTCTTAAAATATTTTCTTATTTTAATTCTGAAAGCCATACCCGGACAAAATAGTATGACACTATACAGGTCTTCAGATGGGGTCTCCCACTGCTTAAAATTACACCAATTTAGATGCGTAAATAGCCTTATAAATCTCTGCTCAAAGGCCTAGAAAGCCCATAGGTTCTGTTGCCAAATTCCAGCGCTGGTGTGGGCTCTGGGTTGTAGTGTTCGTACAAGTTCAGATCTAGTTAAGTTCAAACACTCACCCACTCCTGAAATTTGGCTACTGTAAAAGAAAAATCATGACGTTACATGGTAAGTTTGGAAAGCATAGTTTTAGTCTGTTCACACCGCTGTTTTCCACTATTCCACGTGTGCTTTAAGTGACGGAATGCACAAATTAGGTTTATGGACCTTTGCAAATAAAATTCAGTTTACATTTGTTTTCTTCTCACAGGTAGAAGGTAAGCCTTGGGTCTTTGTCATCTAAACTTAGGGAGGCAAAGTAAAATGTGTGAAAGTATAAGGTCTTCCCATGGCTCTGAAAGTAACACAGCTCTGTGCTGGGGTGAAGGTAACCCCTGTGCAGGAACCACAGAACCCAGAACTCAGCGCCTCGGGGCCCTTGTGCGGCACCCCCCCCTCGAGCCCCTCCAGCCTGTCTGGCCCAAGTGCTGCGAATCGACCCCATGCTCTGTGATTCTTTTACATCAGTGTTGGCTCTTCCCTACAAAACACTGTCTCTTCTTGTAGCCTCCAGACCCTTTCCCTCAATTAGACCTAAGGAAGGAACGTTCTGAAGTGGGGACAACTTCTCAGTTGATTTCTTCACTTTCTCAAAAAAATAAATAAATAAATAAAATAGATAGCTTTTCTCAATGGCCTTCTCTGAAAAAAAAAGAAAGAAAAGGAAAATGTGAAAACATTTATTTCTTCCTTTTTTAGAATCAGTAGGAGATATTTAGATATTTAAGTATAAAAATGAACTAATCCAATATTAGCTTTCTTATTTAATGTAATCAAATACAATTAAAATGGGAATAGCCCTGGCTGGGTGGCTGAGTTGGTTGGAACAGCATCCCATACACCAAAGGTCACGGGTTCGATTCCTGGTCAGGCCACATACCTAGGTTGCTATTAGATCCGCTGTCGGGGTGTGTACTGGAGGTAACCAATTGATGTTTCTCTCTCTCTCTCTCTCTCTCTCTCTCTCTCTATCTCTCTCTCCATCTCTCTCTAAAAGTCAATAAAAACATATCCTTGGGTGAGGATTAAACAAAAAGAAAGAAAGAATAAATAAAATGGGAGAACACACTGAATCAGTTGAGCCTAGCAGGCTGGATACTATGCTTCCTCTACATTTTTACATTTCAATGGTGGAAAGTAACTTGTTTTGAGAAGCTAAGTTCATCAAGACCTGTCATTTGAACAATTTCTCTTCTATCATAATGTAAAAAATTAGCTAGTTCTAAATCTTGATTTTTAAATATCATTTGTTATTTGGCAAAATTGAACATAAGTTTTATTCATCTCCCACAGCTTTTTGACAAGATTGGAGATCACAAGTTATTTTTCTCAGAAAGTACTATTAAAACATTTTCTTAGTTTAACACCCCCCCATTTCCCACATTAAAGAAAAATAGCAAAGCACACTTATTTTTTTTACATTTATGTAAACCCCAGGCATTTTAGCTAATGCTTACTTTTCACAATACTCAACATGTTGAAGGCAAATTATTTTACTATTGGGAACAATAATACTCCCCTTTTAGAAATGAATTGTTGCCTTATTGTTTGTATTTAGCCATAGCACTAGTGTTACACATTCAGAAGAAATAAATATCCTCTCCTTTTGTCAATAAGAGATCCACTTCATTTATTTCTATTTAGTTGTCTTCTTTTTGTCTGGATTTAGACTAATGAGAAAATCTCAGAGAGATTCTTTACTGTCTAAACATCAAGCACGCAAATGCTTCTCAATAGAAATAACACAAGAAATGCGTTCAAAGACAATACGTAGCCTGAGAAATTCTTGTGTGCTGACAGCTCTCCAACAGTGTTGTCACAGCAGGAAGACATCAGTTGAAGAAACAGATAGTGACCTCAAAAAAAGTCTGGTCAGCAGTGTGGACAGGGTTTCACAAGATTATAAATCACCCCAGGGTCGCTCTGTTCCCACCATAAAGAGAGCATGGTCTTTTTATTGTAATCTAATAAGAGATGGGAGCAAAGGACAGCTCCAGTGTGTGTTTGCAAAAAAAATTCTTGATTACAGTTTCAAAACTATACAGTTTCTCTGCTATTGAAGTGCAGATTATAGGGGTTAAGGCCATGTTAGGATTGGATTACCTTTTATAGCTTTGTGTTATCCTCCAGTTCATGAATCAGAAAGTACTTAAATTAAACTGAACATTTGGGAGTAATCCTAGTATGTGGCATGGTGGTAGAAAATTCATCATGATTTGGTGATAGATTATTAAGCCTTTCATTTGAAGGAGGTCTTTCACAGAATCAGCAAAGTAACTCTGGTGTGTGTGTGTGTGTGTGTGTGTGTGTGTGTGTGTATGGAAAATAAAACTATATATATAACAAGTTATGTTAGGATTGGTTCAAGAGGCAATGATTTAGTGAAAGAAAACACGCATTTATATTAAAATGTGTGTAAGAGATGTAAACATTAAGTCTGGAATGAATTACTAGCAGATTTTACAGTTTCTTACATTGTTTTACAATACTAACGTGTTTGTTTCTATGTTTATTTTTATATGCTATATAACAAGCTAAATAGTTAGTAAATATTTTAAATGACTTATTTTAACATGAGAAAGGCTAACATTTCCATCTTTAAGATACTCAGAAATCAGAAAAATTGCTCTCAGTAGATTAAGGCTTACTGAGAAAATGGTAGCCAAAAATCTGAAGTAAAACTCTAGCTTTGATGACATTTTAATAGGGTACATACAGCACTTTATGTGCCGGTGAAAAGGTTTTACCTTTATTCAGTCATTTTATCATTTATACTTAAGCTCCTTCTTCAACACTATTTGCTCTATATACATTTGTGGGAACCTAATCAGACATCCTACCATTTAAATGGATTTTATTCCCTAACTTATCGCCTTTACTTTGTCAGTTTGTTCCTCTGAAACCATACTGACATCTAGAGATAAGTCCTATCAGTCTTTGGCGATTGACTGAATTTTGATTGCGAAGAAGCCATCACTTAGAGTAGAGAAAGACAGAGTGAGGTGTATGGCTAAGGGTATATTTTATATTATGATTCCAAAACCCAAAGGTAAATAAGATGGAGTTTGCGGCTTTTCATTTTTTATTAGGCGTCAGATGGACTTGTGCAGGCTGTTTTCATTGTGTGTTTTCCTATTCCCTTCAGGAGTCACAGACCCTGTGGTTTTGCTCTCATTTACTTTCTTGAGCAGAGATGAATGTGAAAGGGAATACCGAATCTCGAAGGATATTAGACTGGTCGGTTAAACATAGTGGGTCTTTAATTCATCTCCGTTTATTTTCCAGTTGTCAGTTTCTCTCTGTTTCTTCCTCATTTATATATGCTTAAGTAGGTGAGGAGGCAGATTTCAACTGTGTCTCTTTGCCTAGTAATTTCTCCAGTACTCCTGAAAGTGCTACTCCATGAGCTGGAAACTGGAAATGATCAATATCCAGGCAGGTTCAATTCCTTTTTTAATACAGAAAACACTACTTTTGTGATGTTTACAGCCTCCGCTGACTTAAAGAACAAAAGCCCTGAATGTCACTGCAACTTCAAGCTGAAAAGAGTAAACAGGACAATAGTAAGCAAGTTCTTATTCTAACTATGCTAACTTGACTGTCTCCCATTGCCTGCCATAAGAGAAATAAGATATATTTAATCTCAATTTCTCAGACCTCTTCTGAATTGAAAATGTTGAAGATGAGTTTTTAATTCTTAATTTCTTTTCAGTATTTATAATAGTAAAATGTAAAATGACTATATCCATTTAAAATGCATGGTGAATTTAGGAGAGTAAGTCGTTCTGATGCCCTATATGTAGAAGATATATATATATATATAAATAAATATATATATAAAATCAATCATTTATAGTAGAAATACTTCTCTGTTTCTACTCTCTCCCCAGGTAAAGCTTACAAATTAATTCACAGCAACCGTCACCTAACACTGGAATTTCTCATACAACTAAGACTTGCATATAACCATCTGTTTTGCATATGCATTTGTTCTTAGTGATGTTTATTACTAGATGGTCTCTATAGAAAGTGCACAAGTGCAAATGCCAACATGTATTTTTGTTAGTGGCCCTGAATAGACTGGTTAAAGTAGAAAAACAAATGTACTTACTTTGATTTATCACTTGTGACATTAGCATGTACCATACTGCTCTCCGGGAAACAAAATGGTTGCACCTGAGGACAGTGATATAAACACTACTTTGATTATTTGAAACAAACCGTTAGGCTTTGATGAAAGAACTATTACCATGGTGAATCCTGTACAGGGGAGAGTACTTGGATATAATGGATGAGCCGTCTGCAATTACTTGTTTAGAATTTAAAGAAGTCAAAGCTTAGTTTTTAGCAGGAAACGGATATATAAAGCTAATTGAATTATATATGAATTTTTATGGTAGAAGTTTTACAGCTACTACATACTTTCCTGCAGTAGCTTTCTTGTTGATAAAATCAAATTAATTCAAATTAGACAAACTTATTCTAATGTCAAATGAATTGTGTCTTAAAATTGTCTAAAATTCTATTGTCTTTCAAAAGAAATTTACTACATGGAATTTTATTAATTTACATCTACAGACTAAATGATGTTTTCTTTTACTTATACTTTTAAATGCACACACACACACACACACACACTCACACACACACAAAACAAAGCCTAATTATGAATTAAATACCTATTTATCCTATATAATGTGCGGAGAGATATATAAAATATAATCTTAATAAATCAACTACTAAAATCACCACTGTAAAGGAATTTTATTTAAAAAGCATAAGTTAAGCTAAAATATTCAAATTCCTAAGGAGGGAGACTTCTTCAACTTTTTTACCTTCGTACATTAGTGTGGATTGAATGTTAGATGATTAGATCATTTTATTCAGTCTTCAAAACAAAACTCCTGGCCTTCAGGGGACAGGATTTGAGTAAATTTATGTGGAAGGAGAGAGTATGGAGGACCAGAGGCAAGAGGAGATAGTAGATACAAGCACATCGGCATGAGTAGAGGGTCAGACCCCAGAGGTAAACCTAAAAGATTGTATGTAGACCTTAGATATTGGAGAATCCAGGTGAGGTGAGGGAAAGTGGGCTACCCACAGATGCAAGAGAGCGACCATCAAACTGAAAAAAGGAAGGGCAAAACCACAGGAGGACCATATAATGAAGAAAAACCCAACCGTTTTCCCGATGATGCCATGAACCTGCCCTGAAACCTCATAACTTATCTCTGTGAAGAGCCACGAGTATTCTCAAGAGTGTGTCTTATTAAAATGATCTGCTTTGTAGATTCACATTACATTAATCCTAATGTTTTATGGTAAATACATTTTTATGCTACAAATGATGGTTTAGAGTTTTAAAAGTATAAACAGTCTAAAATACATTTAAAAGCATTATATTTGGGGGTCCACCTTTCATGTGGAGCTAGACGGCATAAGTACAGTTAGTTTCCTTTACCAAGGAGGAAATGTAGGTTTCACAGAGGTTAAAGAACTTCTTTAAGGTCAAGGATAGTAGGCTGCAGAGAGAGAAGCAGAACCCAGATCTTATCTCTCGGTCCAGTGCCTTTCCGTTACCCGGTAATGTAGCTTTCCACTTTTGAAAGCTTGTGGTTTCCCGATTCAGAGGGTTAAGTCTTCATCAGAAGAGTCTAGCACCGAAAACAATGCAAACATTTTCCCCTATGCGATTTTATTTTCAGTGTACTTCTGTCTTCTTTACATATGCATTTTGCTCACAGAGGAGAGGAAGGATTCTGTCTCCTGGCGTTAAAAGTAACCAAATTGTGTTGCAGTTATTGGCACAGCAGCTGAATTTACATTATCTATGTTGCAGAACCTCTTCTTTACTCCGTTAATCAAAAGCGATCAGAAGGATTATAAATTTACAAATAAACTCAGGTGACTATAAAATGATTTTATGAGGTTAATGACACTTCTTTTTTTTTTCTTTTTTTTTTTTCTTACTGTTGACTACACAATGCAATTGCTCTAAAATTTAGTTGCTATTTAAAAAAATAAATAAAAGGAGCAGAGACAATTGCCTTGACGAAGGATTTGCTATTTAATTTTTGCCTTAAAACCAGGAAACCCTAATCAGCTATACATTTATCACTCCCCCCCACCCCGTTCTTCTCTTACTACTTGAACTGGCATGCACAGTCTGAAGTTTTATTATCCGTGACATAAATTAAATTGTAAATGTTAAAAGGGCACTGTCCCATTGAAGGTGAATCCAATGTTTTTATAAACTTAATAAGCATCGTTCTATCAATGACCTTATTCTTCTGTGGGACGTGGACAATCCTTTGATGTAGTCCTCCCTCCTTTGCTCTCAGCCTCTCATTCTTGGCACCTGCTGGCACTTTTGCTATTTTGGAATCATTTCCTGGTTGAATGAATGTGTTCTCAAGTTTGGAATTTAGTACACAACCCAAGGATGCCTTACCAATTAATGTGCACGTGTATTTTGTTTTGAGCCAGCTTGGTACTGAAGGCTGTATTCTCTAAATTAACGGAGCCCATGTTGTACTGCTTGGTTTAGGTTCCTGAAGACAATGTAATATAACAGGAGGTGATCTAGGTAGTGAACTGTAAGCCAGGAGACTCCAGGTCCAGCCTTGCCTATATCCCCAAGACCATGATTATAACATGACTTCCTTAGAGGCTGCTGAACTGGAACTATCTGAACTGTGTTTAGAAAAACATAAAGCGGATTTGTGCTCTAGAGTTTGGAATCTAAGACTGCACCAACTTTTTCCTCTTCTGTGCTATTTCTTTATTTTCAACCAAAAATCCTTTAAAATTGAGATGATGAAAGTGAGCCTAGCATCGTAGGACCCATTATCACGATGACAGTCCCTTCTCTTGGATATTCTTAATCACTGTCCTGGCAGAGTTTAAATGTCATAGGGCAGCTCTCTACAGATTGGATTGTGGGCACTCAGAAGATTCAGGTCCAGGGTTTCTGAGGCCTCCTTACTCCAACCTACAGTTAATGAGAAGCCAAGCAATGGGCCCAGTTGAGTAGTCAACAAACGTTACCTGAGACTTCCGGTTATGGCAGCAGAGGAAAGGTGTCTCCCAAAATCTCCATGGAATGGCATGGACGAGTGCAGGAGTGGAGGGAAGGCAGGTTATCTGTGTTCCTGGATGAGGGGCCATCTGGGCGCCTGGGACAGTGTGAGCACAGGCCTGCAGATGCATAGTTTGGATAGCCTAGAAAACGGCAAACATGACATGTTGCGTTAGAGGAGAAGGAGAAAATTCTTGAAAGGTGGGAAAGGTCCAGATGGAAGAAATCTTTTTTTTTTTTTCTTAACTGGTTTAATTTAGAATGAGTAAAATAAATAAACAAACAAAACAACCTAAAACTAGTGTTTATCGAAAAAGGAATTATGCCATACAAAAATCAAAATTAGGGACGAATGCCCTCGCTGGGTGGCTCAGTTGGTTGGAGTGTTGTCCCATACACCAAAAGGTTGTGGGTTCAGTCCCCAGTCAGGGCACATACCTAGGTTTCATAAGGCAGGCAGCCGATCGATATTTCTCTCTCACATTGTTGTTACTCTCTCTCTCTCTCTCTCTCTCTCTCTCTCTCCTCCTTCCTCTCTCTCTCTCCCCTTCCTCTCTCTCTAAAATCAATAAAAACATGTCCTTGGGTGAGGATTAAAAAAAGATTAGGAAAGGCAATTATAAAGTTGACAAATATGCTTTGTATTGGTATGTATATACTATATACAACGTTATTTTGTTGCTATAAAATGTTCCTTTTAATATTAAGCAGTCAAATAGACATTTCAATTCATGTTTTAGATTCTAGTTTTTAAGATGCAGAATCTGGAATCTAGATTGATATGCCAAAGTCAGTGGACTCAGGGTGTTAATTCTTTCCATCGCTTCAGTTTTACAAGTGCGTGGATACAGCTGTTCGTGCTGTTAACAGATGTCAGACTAGGGGCTTTAGGAAGCTTTTCCATATATCAGCTGTTTCCCAGAAGTTAAGTATTACAGTGCATAATAATATTCTTGACACATAAAGGCCAGTTGTCTTTATTATCGGTACCAATCAGATATATATTCAATAAATATATGTTCACACAAAAACTTGTAGCCAAGTTTTTATAACAATGTTATTCATAATAGCCCAAAGAAGAAACAACTCAAATGTCCATCAACTGATGACTAGATAAACACAAGTGGAATGTCCAGACAATGGGATATTCTTCAGTATTAATAGTATATGCAGTGAAGATATATGCTACGGCATGGATGAACCTTGAAAACATTATGCTAAGTGTCGGAAGCCAGTCACAAAAGACCATGTGTTGTGTGATTCCATTTATAGAAATAGACCAGAATAGGCAAAATTACAGAGACCCCAAGTAGATTAGTGATCGCCTAGGACTGTGGGGCAGGGTGAAGAGTGACTGCCAATGGGCAAGGAGTTTCTTTAAGGGGATAAACATTTTCTAAAATTAGACTGTGGTGATGCTGCACAACTCTTTAAATACACTAAAATCATTGAATTACACACTTTAAATGGATGGCTGGATGATATGTGAATTATTTCTCTATTAACCTGTAAAAAACAGTGATATATTGAATAGCTTGGATAAGGAAGTGAGTTAAATAATGCAAAATTATCATCTGTGCAATTGTTTATAATATTCTTAAATGAAAAATGGAGACTACATTAGTAAATAAAAGAACAAACTAAATGTGAAGCCCATGACTAATAACATTTAAGGGCATCTTTTTATTGTTTCATTTAAAATATTTTTTAACCTTTACTCCATTAATTTGAGGAAGATATGAAAATTAATAAATTAATAGCTCTCTTATCTCCCAAGCCAATCAGTGATACACTTTCCATTTCTTCCTCCTGTGAGAGTCTCCTTAATTTAAGGCTTATTTGGAATATTCTTTGAGTGTCATAGTATGTTTTCCTTCAATTATTAAAGTAAATTTTAAGCAACAGTGTTAAAAATCCCATGTTTACCGATATATAAAATAGTGATATCTTCATCTTTAACTCGCTCAGGGAAATGAATGTTTTTGGACAGACCTTCTACTTTATTGACTTTGTGATAGGAAAAAACACATGCATTTTAGGGCAAACTCCCCCATTGTGTAAACTACTCCTTGGGAGTAAGTAGCGAATTATATTAACTCTTTTGATGAAACAGTAATTGAAATAATACCCTGGTGACTTAGAAAGAGTTATCTTCTAAAATTGCTAAAAGAAACCAAATGGAAAATTATAGTTTAGCTGAAAGAGGAACTCAGCTGCCAGTCTAGAAGAGGCTAAATAAAATTCAAGTCTGCCAATGAGTTCCTTCCTTCCCTTCTCCTTGCCTCCTTCCTTTTCAGCCTTCTTGTCACCAGCTCACCTCTCAGTCACTCATTCATTTATTTCTCCTTCACTTCCTCCATACTCACTGAGCCCCTGCCCCATGCGGGCATACATTACTCTTACTATGACCTGAGTTTCACTTCTCAATAGTTAGTGTGTTTCTGTTGCTTACATAACATTTAGCTGTTGATTGTCTGTTCAGAGTATTAGGAAAAAAGTCCCTTTCTTCTTTCCCTGATTTCCGCATGTCAATTTGTTATAGGAAATAGGTTGCCTCATTTTATTCCTTCATTTTCTGAGTAATTATTTGATCTTAGATATACTTTTCTGGGTCCCAGCTGACTCATCTTAATAATAATAACAGTGGTAATAATATACAATGTTCATGGTTATTATGCAGATAAAATTTAATGACAGTGTATGGAGCCAAAGTCTTGGCTCACTGTAGACAGTAAATGACAACTCTTTATTGAAGACCCTCTGTATCCATAATTCCCTACTGGGTAATAACAATTTCTCAGAGACTTCAGATACTTAAGTTCCTTGTTATTTTATATTCTTTTTTTAAAAAATTTTTTCCCTTATTAATTTTAGAGAGAGAAGAAGGGAGAAGGAGAGAAAGAGAAACACCAACGAGAGAGAACATCGATCAGCTGCCTCCTGCATGCCCCCCACTGGGGATCGAGCCCGCAACCTGGGCATGTGCCCTGACCGGGAATCGAACTGGTGACCTCCTGGTGCATGGGTCAATGCTCAACCACTGAGCTACACCGGCCAGGCTGTTATTGTATTTTCTTAGAATAATGTCATTTTCTTACTTCTATTTCATGGGCTGTGGCAACAGGTTCAAGGAATTTTGAGCTATTCATATGGAAAGAAATTAGTGAGCTATTTCTCCTTGGCATACTCTGAAGTGGTAGGATTTACACAGCAATTTTTTTGGGCAGTTTTTTTTATTATGAGTCCTGATAAATAATTAGCCCTCTATTTTGAGTAGGAGGAATGTGTTTCAAGAATTGTGTACCACTCTTTGCAGATGGTAAAAGCCTCCAGATGAGTAACCTTTTCAACCATCGTCATTTAACGTCTATTTCTTAATCAACTGGAAACAATTACGTATGATTTACACAGTGATCATCTTATAACTATGTTGGCATAGCCAGCATTGTGTTCTTATTTCCAGTTTATGTTTACTTGGCTTGAAAGCCTATTTAAGCAATCAAGATACAAATAAGTTTCATCTTCAGTTGCTTTCTTCTTTTTTAAAATATATTTTTATTGATTTTTAGAGAGAGGAAGGGAAAGGGAAAAACAGAGAGAAATATCGATGTGAGAGAGAACCATCAATCAGCTGCCTCCTGAACACCCCCTACTGGGGATCAAGCCCGCAACCCAAGCATGTGCCCTGACAGGGAATCGAACTGGTAACCTCTTGGTTCATGGGTCGACACCCAACCACTGAGCCACACCAGCTGGGCTTCAGTTGCTTTCTTATAGCTCTAAGTTGAATGTTACCTTTGGCTATCTGTGATATAATATGTAATAGACGTTTGCAGCTGTTCCATATTTTAGATACGGGTTTAACAGTCAGGAGTTTTTCATTATATGATGATTTTGATTATAATACTGAAATAAAAGAAAGTGTCTTTCTCAGTGCATCAGTGAAAACATTTAAATAAGTTAATCACACGTCTTTATGAGGCCTTTCATTTCATAGCTCGCTAGCTCTCTAGAAAGTTCCATTGTCATGTTTTAGTATCATTATGTGCAGCATCTAGAAACAGGAGGTTCAGAAAGAGACAAAATCCCTTTCATTTCTGATTGGAACACATTACCCCTCCCCCCCCTTTTTTTGTCTTAATAAGTAGAATAACTCTGATTGCTGTTTGTTTGTTCTTTTAAAGGAAGCATGGGATTGAGTAATTTTTCTGTCTAAATAGCTTGCAAAAAAGGGCATTTTAAGGCAAGCAATGCCTTTGCTTATTATGCTTGTGTATGAAATAAGAAAAAGTAATGATTTCTTGAATATTTTATTTTTTTAAATTTATAAGCACAGGTAATTATATTCAGCTCTGCAGAAAATTATGACGCATAATATGCCAAACCTTGGTGAAGGTACTTTGTTATGGTGCAGGGTATAATCCCCAAAGATGCACTTTCTGTAGATTTTTTATAAGTTTAAACTATAAATAAATATATATTAATTAGTTCTTGTTCTTTATGCATGTAGTTTGTAAATTATGGTTTGAGTTTTTTCTATTTTATAGAACTATTAAATTATAAACAATGAAAATAAGAGGTGTATTTTGTTTTGTTTTGTTTTCCTTTAATTCCCTCCCTCTTTCCTTGGAAGTCACAGAAGGCCCTAGTAGACTATTAGCCACTAAATTCCAGCGTGGAGACTTTGAAAAAAGTCTAACCTTCCTTAATTAATCCCAACCTTCGTTTTAAATTGTAGTGCCTAAAGTGACAGGTTAATTTCAAATTCAGTTTTGATTGAGCATATGCCACTTTTTTACATGCTTTACATAACTAAAATAGAGCTGTCTTTAGAAATCCTTATATTAGGAACATGAACCCAAAGCAAGGAAAGTTTCCCTCTGTAAATGCTTTTCCACATTCAGCGCCACTTTTTGGAAATAGTGTGTTAGCTGTAATAAGATGCACAGGTTTTATGGGAGCCCAGCACCAACTACAAATAAGTGCCCTTTTCCTTAATTTAAGAAATCCATTAGTAAGGGGTTAAAAGACATAAAGACACATTACATTTTACTTTTCCTGTTTCACACGTAGTTATAATGACATTAATCCATTTAACATTCTAGAAGATGCAATTTTGACCTTTTGTGTGTAGCTCTGTTTCCCACCAATATGATGGAAGTCCTATTTCTTTTCCATTTATAGTATTAGTTAATTTAATATATAATATTTTAATAAATAATACTAAAATAATCTTAAGCATACTTAAGATTGGATATCATTGAAGTGTGTGTGTGTGTCATTTTACTCATTTATATTTTAAGGCAGGGACAAGGAAGACGATGATATTCCACTTGTGTGACAGTTACCAAAAGAGATTTATTAAACAATACTATGGTAAAGAGATCGAAATCTTAGATGCTTTAACCCACAGGGTAATGGTTGGACAGAGGACCAAAAACAAAAATTGTGCAGTCGTGTAACTTAAAAAAATAGTGATGTTCTTATTATCTAAGTGCATACATCTAGAAAAGATAAGATTCCTAACCATTCCCATCTTACAGGAACATGCCAAGGAGAAACTGAAGACTGACTTTTGTGCAATAAATAGCATGCAGCATTATTAGAAAAACTTAAAAATTAACAGGCTATTTGATATTTAAAATCTCAGGATAAACAAGCTCAGAGGAATCTCAGTCTCATCTACTCAACTTCCCTCAATTTACAGATGAGGGAAACTGAGGAACACAGAGGGGCTCCATAATCCAGAAGGAGTGGAAAAGCATGCTTAATACTGAGATCGTGGACGGAAGTGGAGGATAGCAGTAGAGGAAGGAGGACGATTTTTTGTAACAAACAGAGGATTTCATAATCGTTGTCTTGTACTTTTCCTTAACAAGTACAAGGATTCCACGAGAAAGAGGTCCAGAAAAAAGATATGCTTCACTTCACAATGCATTTTGATCGTTTAAAAACCAATAGCAATTTGAAACTGCAAAATGGCCAGTGCAAGAAAAGCATGATTGTCGATGAACTATGTCTTCAAGAACAGACATATTTGGCCACTTTGAAGTACAGCTATCAACTGTCATGATCTTATGTATCTGTGTTATGGTCTAGACCTCTGACATTAGATTGGCAAGGTTTATACCTTGGCCTTTTTCATTGGAGGCATGATTGATGGTCTGATGAGATCATTGGAAAGTAAACACAAAAGGCCTCTCTCTTTCTCATTTTGTTCTCCCTTTTGGATGTTCCATTTGTATACAGTCGCCCTGACATCCCTGTAGAACAGTTTATAGACAACAACGGATGATCTCATTCTTTTCTCATAAAAATCATACTAAGAAAATGACCTATTACAAAAGAATATTTCTAATGCTCTTTCTACATTAGTGTGTATTTATAACTGTATATTACTTTACTTGTGATTTTAAATGATTTGCATTTCCAAAAGATATATTAATATTTTAGTTGACATATGCTGAGCTCTGTTTTTTGACCCATGGTTTAATGCATTAGTCCAAAGTAAAGCCATCAAGAGAATATTATAGAAAACTTAAAATGAAAACTTCAAAACTTCTAATGTATCCCTTAGCAGTTAGAATAGAATCTAAGCATCCTGCTATGGCCTACCCAAGGCTTTGGCTACATTCCATGGAATTTTTGGGAATTAGAAAAAAGTCATCTCAGAGCAACCGTATCCCCTTGGTTGCAGGACGGTCATGCACTCCTTGTGTAAAGAAAGCATGCCTCTCCTCGGCTGGATATTAGGGTAAGGGCATGGTGACTGGCATCAAGGCTTCCTTGAGATCCCTTGGCAGGTGGGCATACCTCTATGACAGTGCTGTAGACCCTCAGGTCTTCCTGGTACTTCATTCTTCTGCCCCATCATGTCTTCCTGCGACCAGTTCCAGTCATAGTCACCATTAGGTATCAGTTCAATGAAACTAGCCATTTCTGGTCCATTCTCACTAATGTTGCCCACACCTTCTCACGCCAGACAGCCTTTATCACATTACATTATGTTATTGCTGCTTTGGCCCTAATCAATATCTGAAATTATTGTATTTGTTTTTCTCTTCATTAGTATGTAAATTCTTTTGAACAGGGACTTTGTTTTTCCACTATTGGATACTTAGCTGAGAACAGCACCTGGCGCTTTGTAAGGAATTGATTAATACTTGTTAAATGAATGATGAAACAACCTTTATACTCCCCAGTTTGCTCTTATTCTGTCACTAGTGGAGAATGGAGTTTGCACATTCTCATTACTTGTGCCGGTGGAAAGAGAAAAGGGTATAAAGAGAGGATCAGTTCTTAATGCCTTCTTCCATCCAATAGAGAAGTATCCAGTGATACCTATGACCACGAAAAAGACTCTGCTGATGCTTTTGAAAACACCCCTTCAATCATGTAGGTCTCCTTAGTTGCAGCATTTGAGTAGACCAGTTTCGTGCCAAGACCCTGATGGATGCACCTTGCTTCCTGGGAGTGGAGAAGATGCACTGGAGAAGATGTACTCAGGAAACTAGAATGAGAACCTAAAATGAAAATAGGCTTTCAGAGCTTAGTGTATAGGTTAAAAGCGACAGGGTGGCATCTTCTTTAAAAGGCAGTTTCCTTATTGTCCAGACCTTAAAGGGGAATCCCCTTTCAACAAAAAATTCTATTTACTTTGGTTGTTTTGCTAATGGGAATGCAAGACTACCCCTTTGGAAATTTAATGGTGAGTATGAGTTAATGTCGATGCCTGATCTGGAGGATGAGCTGTGGTGTGCGCGAGGACAGGATGATGGACAGGAACTGGTGAACCTGGAAGAGGCCGGAAATGACAAGCTTGAGCAGGGCGACAGCTTTGCAGATGGTGATACTCACACCCTGCAGCGACTTCCCACCCCAGGAAAATGCCGGCTTCTTATTGGGGCTGTCAGACATCGCATTCCAACACACTTGTCCCTTATCTTCTCCTCCAACCTCACCTCCAGCTGAGAGTCCTCCACAGTGACCTTCCCTCTGGTCCTGTGTTCAGCAAGCTCAAACCTGTCAGTGTCTTTTTCATAATTTAAGTCTCTATTTGAATGTTCTCCACTCCTCAGAGTGGCCTTCACAGGCAACCCTAGTTAAAGCACCCCCACACTCAATTACTCTCTGCCAGGCCATCCTGTCTTACCTTCATTATAGCCTGTGCTTGTATCATTTACTTGTTTCTTACCTCCAAACTTTCCAGTTCCTCGAGGCGAGGACTGTCTTGGACTAGTTCAACACCATCCAGCAGCAATCTAATGTGAACCACAAATGTAATTTAAAATGTCTTATAGTCGTATTTTTTTAAAAAAGGTAAAAGAAACAAGTATAATTAATTTTAATAATGTATTTCATTTTATCAATATCAAAATATCTCAACACGCAGTCAACATACGAGCACCATTAATGACATATTTTACATTCTTTTCTTTTACACACATAGCACATGTCAGTACAGACTACCCACATTTCCGGTGCTCAGAGGTGACTCATGTCACTGGCGGCTGCTGTGTCTCCCAGGGCACGCCTGGTTCCCTGGTGCGTCACTAGTATCTCTAGCCCACAGAGGAGTGCTTGCCAATTTATCAAAGCTCAATGGGTATTCAATAACTGGCTCGCCACTCGACAGAAAGACTTTGCTTTTCAGACATTTCAGTATTTTGGAGCTGTCACAGTGGCAGACAGAGTCAGAGCGCTGTATCGGAAGCAGCCCCCTTACACAATGTACGATACTGGGATCTAGCGGAGAGTCTGCCCGTAACTCCATCACTTGGCCAGTTCCACGCGTGTGGGCCATGGTTTGTCCTGTCTGCAGAGTGCAAAGCTGGACTAGCTGACCCTCAGTGTTCCTGCCAATTTTAGTATTTTATATTTCCCGCTCCCCACCTTTACTCTTCTTCACATATGACTAATTTTCTTTTTCCCCAGAAGTGCAATTCAGGCAAAAGTGGGATGAAGGGTTAAATGCAACCGAATCGTATAAGAACTTTACATAACTCTTTCAATCCCTGATACCAAGGTAGTATCTTTTCCAGAGGAAGCCCTGATAGCATTCATGTTGTTACATCCTTAACTTATTAATTTAGACACGTAGACATCTTATTGGCATATTTTTCTTCTTGATTTATTAGCTATTTTCTAAATTTTTGTTAATTTTATGACAGTGTTTTTGGTTAATCTGAGCTTATTTTAAAACCCAATAAAAATGTTAACCTTTTCTTATGTTGACATAGCCCATAAATTCATATTTATACAAGTGTGGCATTCAGTGTTACACCTGTGGTGTGAAATTTTACTTATATCATTTATTGAGTTTTATTCACTTGGGAAAATACAGAACCATTTCCCTAAAAAGGACTTGAAAAATCACTCAAATCAGTGTTCTGAAGGCAGTTTTTTTTTTTTTTTTTTTAAATCACTCACACTCTTTAATACCCTTTGCAGTTATTTTAAAATCTGATACAGTATGCCTAGTTGTCTTTCCTTTTATAAATGGCTATAAATGCTATTACCACCTTGTTTGAAAATGTGTTATTTCACAGGCTGTGTCTATATGTGAGAAAAGTGCTTCACCAATTCACCAAGTTAAGAAACAGTGTTATTTTAGGCAATGGTAATACTGAATAACGTTGTGCATTGAAGCCGGGCTCTCGCTCAGTGACTTCCCACTTTTTTTTTTTTTAAAGCCACATGAATACTTTCAAACATACACCTAGAAAACAGTCTGTGGTTGTTTTTACTTGGACAATCTTGCTCCAAGGAATATTTGGACATTAGCATAAAGGTTGCACATGTTATACAAAGTGTAATTAAAGAAGCTTTGATCCCCAAATGTCAACTAGCTTGCTAAGTGTCATAACAAAGTGTCAAGCATCTGGTATACAGTTAATTTGTAGTCATTAACTCCATATTGTTGATGTGACAGTTTGTTAGCAAAGCAAGCTTGACAGTTGCATTTTGTTCATGATTGACACCTACAGACCTCCCCACCCATTTAGTTTACATTCCTGTTGAGGTTTCCTCAGGTTGCATTTTTACTGCTTAATTTATCCCATCTTATTAGTTGAAGTGCTGGTGAACTTTTAAAAACATATACTATATCAGCACAGAAGTTCACATTTCTCCTCTAAATGTTCTAAATTTGTAAGAATGCTGGAAAGAAAGAAATGCTTGATGATCTATCTAAAGATTTGTTCAAGTAATGTGACAACCCATGCATTATACTGATGCATAATTGTCACAAATAGCATATTTATAATATGACAATTGCTATGGCAATTAATCTAGTCAGCATTAATTTCTTGTACAGTTCCATTAATATTTTCACTTTTCAAAGGCTCAGAAAACAGATAACTGGATACTTCATCATATTCTTAATTGCATTGATTTAATCCAAAGAGTCCATTACAATCTAATTTCAGTCCTTTAATGTTTTAAAATTTTTCTTGTATTGAATTATATGCAACTTGTTTGATGCCAAGTTTTTACCACTGTTATTAATAAATTCCCATTTAAAAATATTTTGTAAGATACTGAATTTCTTACTTTCAAATATTCTATTATCAAACCAATCCTGTATTCATACATGCATGGTATTAGTGAATTATATAAAGGGAAACAATCAAATATATTTTATAATATAATGGATAATATAATATAATATAATAAATATAATTTATAATATAGTACAATGAATATACTCTATAGTATGTGAATGGATGGCAACAGCTTATACTTAATAAATTCCTATAGTTTTGGTTGGTTAGGTAGCTAAGCAAAATGTGTAATGTACAAACTTGTACAAAGTAGTGGCAACAATCAGGAAGTTTCATTCACTAAAGGTATTTTGTTTTTTTCCTGCTAATTTGGAGAAACTAGATTTCCTAGTTCCTAGGAGAAATTGACTAATGGGAAGTGTTTAGATTTATATTCAGTCCATCTAGTTGATTTTCTGCTAGCAGATAAAGCCACAGACAATTCATTTGTTGACAGGATCGTAATCCATTTATTTTACCACTTGCATTAATTTTATCCTTAACCCTCAAAAAATTATTATAAGAACACAACCAACACAATACAGAGAGTTCCTGGCTGAGGGCTTAAAGTCTGAATCCAAATCTTCATTTTGCCCTCAACTTGTCGTATTACTTTGGATAAATATCTTTGTCTGTTTAGGTTTCATGTACCTTGATCTGTAAAATGAAATCACTGAGCTAGAGAGTCTCATATGTTTCTTCTAACTCTAAACATTATCAATTTGCATGTTATTTTGCATTATGGTTAGGAAAGTGCTACCATTTAAATACTACTGATCTGATGTACCACAGGGAACTTGTTCTTTTGAGTGTTATATATTTTAGCCTCCCCGAATATTCTGGCAAAAAACCAATCTGTTAGATGGCTTGGATGAGAACTAGTCAAACAAAATCATACTAAGTTTTGCTCTGAAACTGGTTCCATAGTATGGCTGCTTTCTCTTCTAAGTTGTGCTGCCTTTGAGACAGAGGAGGGGTGAATTCTCCTTCTGAATGAAGAAAGGAAACTTCATTAAGGAGAGATGAGAAGGTCTGTGGGTGGAAATGAGAACATGGGTCTGGGAGTCCGGAGAATTATAGCACTGCAGTTTGAGTGTGAGCTCTTGCGTCTGGCATACATGGGCTGATACCTAGCTTGATCACATGATAAGACTGTAGGAAAGTAACTCAACTCATAACGTCTTTTGTTTCTTTATCTTTGGTATAGGCTAGTATCTCCCTTGTAGAATTTTGTGATATTAAATGACATAATGATTGTGGGTAAAATGTCTGATCCTTGGTAGGTGCTCTATAAATGGGAGTCATTTACAAACTTAGTAAACTTAGATCACTTGCAAGTTCAATTCAGTCTTTTCTTCTCCATGAAAGGAAAATAATAAAACTCAATACTTAAAACTGGCATGTGATGACCGAGCGCAGTGCCTAGAATATAGTTGGAAACATTACATATTTTTTAATATATTAAGTTCATTATCTTTGTTTAAAAATTCTGAATATGTTAAAGGATAGACATATAAGACAAATTTTAGTGCAAGTCAAGTGTAAACATAGAGGAAAAAGTTTGACTTGGGTAGTGGTGGTGTAGAGGAATAGCTGTGAGTTTTCTGATCTAACAGAGAAGTGGGCTTGGGACAGATGAACAATTTTAGGCTGCCTGACTGTGCTGTTATTTTGCACTTAAGGGGTATCACGATTGAAGCACTGAAGTCTGATTTCATTGGATAATAACCCAGTGGCAGTTCAGATTATGTAGGTCTCTAAGTCATAAATTTGGTCATGATGGTGGGAATAAATATTTTCCAGGTGTCTTCCTTTTTTGTGGCCCATGACTTTACCTTCTTTTTATTAAGAGAAATCCCAAGTTAAATGGTAGCCTGTATTTGATTAGTTACTATACAATAATATATAAAATTCACATTGTTAAGAAATGTATATTAAATGCCCGAGTCCATTGGAAATGGACTTCAGGAAACTGTTACCTAATTTATTTTAATATATGTAGATGATGACACCATTTTTATGACCTCTAACCACCACTGACCAGTCTTCTACTATTGATCACAGTACAGAATTTTGGAATGAAAGTAATATCTTTAATCTAAAGTCATCAAGATAAGAAGGATACACTTCTTTTAAGAGAAGTTGATTAGATAGAATCAAAACAGCAGTGCACGTGCAAAATTATTGTATAGCTCTAGGATTTTAAAGAAAGGCAACAAATAGACCTGAAAATTTAATATTAGAATGTACTATGCTGATATATTCTGTAAGAGAGTTCAATTGATATCCTTAAGAGTGGAAAAAGTCATTATTTAAAAAAAATTTTTTTTCTTTATTGATTTTTAGAGAGAGAGAAAGGGAGAGGGAGAGAGAGAGAAACATCAATGAGAGAGAACATGGATTGGCTGCCTCCTACATGCGCCCCACTGGGGATCGGGCCCATAACCTAGGCATGTGCCCTGACCAGGAATCAAACTAGTGACCTCTTGGTGCATGGGTCAATGCTCAACCACTGAGCCATACCGGCTGGGCAGAAAAACTCATTTTTAAATAAAATAATGCATATAAAATTAGAGCTCCATGCCTAATATTTAAGTACATATTCCTTGAGTTTAGTCAATTGTAAAATCTATCAATAATCATAAATCCAGAGTAAAAAGAAAATATATGGGAGGCCACTGTGGTCCTTAAGATTAGTACTTGGCATACTCTGTTAAGTAGTTGTAGGCCAATTTAATTTGTAAGTCAGTTTTTGAAAGAGTTTAAATACATGAAAGGAAAATAATGTATAAACTTGTAGAGAATGAGAAAAGATAGAGGGAAATGTTCAGTTCATTCTGCTTCAATTTATAAACACTTAAGATCAATTTGTAATAAAGGAATTTGTTTTTAAATACCATTTAACAGCTTATGTATGGACATCCAGTTCCCAAAAACATTTTAAAGAAATATTAACTTACTTGATCTTCACATGAAGATATTATAACCCTATTCTATTGAAGTAGGAACAGAGGTTCAGGGGATTATGCTTCACTTGCCATCATGTTACTTGGTTTCTGCGGCAAGACAGTGGGTAAAATAGCAAAGGGAGAGCGTAAGGGGGATCCAGGTGGCTTGGTTAACCCCAAATCTAAGTACACTCAATTTTTCCAAAGTTTCTCTGTGGTTTGTTGGTGTTAAGTTAGATACTCTCAAAGATGTCAGAGGTTCACGGATTAAGTGGTAAACTAGTGGTTTGAAGAGGTAACGCAGCCCAGAGCTTTATTTTCTGTTAGTCTGTAAATTGTGATGGAAAAAACATAGATGGATCCGATCTAGTATCTGGGAATTGCACTAATTTCAAGAAATGCTTTATTGTATAGGAACTTGTTTTTTTTATATTTAATCTATAATATATAATAGAAATGTAGCTTTTCTGTTATAGGCTTCTTTGGTACAGTATTTATTATGCATTGCAATATTTCAAAAATAATTTTAATTATTTTAATATTTTACTCTGTGATAATTCTGCATACATCTTGTTGGAGAGCTCTAGTACCAGTCTTGAAGAGAATGTTTTTGTATGTGTGTGTGTGGTGTGTGTGTGTGTGTATGCAATATAGTATCAAAGAAATTTGTAATCTAAATTTTGATATATTAATTATAGTGGGACTAAATTAATAAAGTACTAAGAACCTTTTTCATTTGGCGATCACGTAGCTTAGATAAGGACAGTTGCTGATATAGGTCCCTATAGATATTCTTATAGATGTGGACATAGACATAATTATAGTTATATCCTTATCCCTGTAAATTTATAAAGACAGGGAAAATTGGTGAGTTAGCATGGAAGAGAGATGAACTATTTCTTCTATATGCCTCAAACCAACGTTTATAAAATATTCTTAGGATATCATTGAAAAAACATCCTGGTTCAGTAGAATTCTTCGCCATACTGATTTTCCTGTTGAGCTGGGACATTCGTAATCTATACTAATGAGTACCAGAGCCTTTGCAGATTATAGTATTTTCAGAATTAGCAACTAAGCAAAACACACAAATTAAAGAATTAAGGGCATCGTAAAATGTACTGCATCATAAAACCTACTTGTTCATTTATTTTGACAAGTGTAGTTTAATTTAAATTATTTATGGTACTTTGTGCTCCATGAGTAACTGTAATGTAG